>CAXASM010000005.1:152500-802500 GCA_963971545.1 Philophylla caesio
TTCACATATTTTAATATATAATATAATATTATTAAAAAAAAATAAAGAACAAAAAAATGTTGTGTAACACAAATACTTTTTGTTCTTTTCATTTCGATTTGTTTTTACATTTCGAAATGTTTTTCTTTTTTTTATTCAAATATTTTATTATATTAAATGTAAAAAAAAAAAGAACAAAAAAAAAAATTTTTAACACATGTATTTTAATAATAATAATATATTTTTGTTCTTTTCATTTCGATTTGTTCTACGAAGATTTGGTGCACCAATGTTTCTAAACATTTTGAAATGTTTTTTTTTTTTTGTCAATTATATACAAACAAAGAAAAAGAACAAAAAATAAAAAAAAAATTTGTTTAACGCTTGTTAATAAACATTTTTTTTTTGTTCTTTTCATTTCGATTTGTTCTACGAAGATTTGGTGGACCAATGATTCTTAACATCTTGAAATGTTTTTTTTTTTTTTTTTTTATTATATACATAAAGAAAGACCTTTAAACATAATTCGTTGTACTTATTAATTAAATTAAAAAAAAAAAAATTGATAAGTTAATTTGCTCGCAGCAACGTTTGTAGTTCTCTTTACTCTTTTATTATTTGCTATATAAGAAATATTTAAAACTTTGGGGAGAAAGGAGAAATGCAGTTGTTGTGATCTGAGACATGCGCAACTTTAACATGTTTGGGTTTAAAATTATGTGATTTATTGAAAGAGGGAGGAGGAGAGATAAAATTTTAAAGCGAAAAAAAATATGCTATTATTATATAATAATGTATTCTCTTCTTTTATGCTCTTTTATTAAATAAACAAAATTATTTGACATTATACAATTGAAACAAAAATTTATCACTCTAAGCGGTGGATCACTCGGCTCTTGGGTCGATGAAGAACGCAGCAAACTGTGCGTCATCGTGTGAACTGCAGGACACATGAACATCGACATTTTGAACGCATATTGCAGTCCATGCTGTTATGTACTTTAATTAATTTTAAAGTGCTGCTTGGACTACATATGGTTGAGGGTTGTAAGACTATGCTAAATAAGTTGCTTATTCTTTTATATGAAAAAAAAAAACGAATTTAAGCATATAGTATATTTATTGGATTGGTATTTTTTGCATTGTCAAATTATATAATCCATAATATTAATAATATAAAAAATAATGATATATTTATATGTAATATATATGTGTTAAAATCCTCGAAATTTAAAAGTAAAAAAATCTTAGTATTCTCTTAAAATTTCAACTTTATTTAAAATTTATATATTTAAAAAAATATATATATGAGGAATGTCTAGCGTAAAATGCTTTTATTCTAGAATTGCCTCATCATATATATTTTTACATTTAACAATTGATAAAATGATGTTGAATTTTTATAATTAATCTGTTATTTAATTTCGGATGAAAAGATTTTATACTGTAATAAATAACAAATATATATAAATATTATTTTTATGTAATAAGATTTAACAAATTCTTATACAACCTCAACTCATATGGGATTACCCCCTGAATTTAAGCATATTAATGAGGGGAGGAAAAGAAACTAACAAGGATTTTCTTAGTAGCGGCGAGCGAAAAGAAAATAGTTCAGCACTAAGTCACTTTGTCTATATGGCAAATGTGAGATGCAGTGTATGGCATATCTTAATATCTAGTATGAGAAATTAACGATTTAAGTCCTTCTTAAATGAGGCCATTTACCCATAGAGGGTGCCAGGCCCGTATAACGTTAATGATTATTAGAAAGATATTTCCAAAGAGTCGTGTTGCTTGATAGTGCAGCACTAAGTGGGTGGTAAACTCCATCTAAAACTAAATATAACCAAGAGACCGATAGTAAACAAGTACCGTGAGGGAAAGTTGAAAAGAACTCTGAATAGAGAGTTAAATAGTACGTGAAACTGCTTAGAGGTTAAGCCCGATGAACCTGAATATCCGTTATGAAAAATTCATCATTATATTTATAATATTTTAATTAATATTATAATAAATAGTGTGCATTTTTTTCATATAAGGACATTGTAATCTATTAACATAAAAATATGTATCAAAAGATCATTGGTTTTAAGTTTATTCCAATTAATTTGCTTTTAGCATATTAACATAAAATAATTGCTAGTGATTTGATAAAGTGTTGATAGATTTTATTATATATAATGCTAAAATTCATTTGAATTTTAAAATAATTTCGAAATCTATGATTTTATTATTATCGTATGCATTTATATGATTAACAATGCGTAAGATTCAGGATACCTTCGGGACCCGTCTTGAAACACGGACCAAGGAGTCTAACATATGTGCAAGTTATTGGGTTATATTAAACCCAATAGCATAAATAACTTAACTTTATTTAATTGGGATTAATTTTTAATCTAATAAATTTAGATTATTAATTCCATCCCGGGGCGTTCCATATAGTTATGTATAATGATAATTTATTATTATTTATACCTCTAACTGGAGCGTACCTTGAGCATATATGCTGTGTCCCGAAAGATGGTGAACTATACTTGATCAGGTTGAAGTCAGGGGAAACCCTGATGGAAGACCGAAACAGTTCTGACGTGCAAATCGATTGTCAGAATTACAGTGTTTATAAATCGCTCAATCATATCAATCTACAAAAATGTCACTCGGTGGAACGTGGACTTGGAAATAATAAAACTATCCCACTAGGCGCGTTTGTAGCTAATGTTTGCGTCGATGGTATTGAAACCAATCAAAATTTTATAGTTGTTCCTGACCATGCAGTCCAGTTTGACGTATTATTAGGATATGAATTCGCGTCGAAATTTTGTTTAACGCTGAACGAAAATAGTTTCACTTTTACCAAATCGGCGATGGAAGCTGATAACAATACGTTCAGTGAACTAAATGTATATAATGTCGCTGAAAACGAGATAGAGGTCAACGCACCTTTGCAGTACAAGTCGCTAATTCGATCATTGATCAATGAGTGCAACCCCCTGGTATCAAATGTCGAGTGCCCTGTGGTTTTAAAAATTGTCCCGGACGATCGTATTACATCATTTCGCTAACAGCCAAGCCGGCACCCTCCAATCCAGTGTGATGCGATAAAAAATCAAGTTGATGAGTGGTTAAAGAGTGGTTTTGTCTGCAAGTCAACATCCAACTTCGCCAGCAGAGTAGTCATCGTAAAAAAAAGACGTGCCAGAATCTGTGTAGACTTTCGACAGTTCAATAGCATGGTACTTAAATACTGCTTTCCAGAACCACTTATTGATGATGTGCTTGAAAAACTGCAATCTGCACAAGTCTTTGTTACTATGGACCTGGAAAATGGATTTTTGCATGTGCCCATCGATGAGCCAAGCCGAAAATTTACAGTGTTTATAACAAAGCAAGGCTTATATGAGTTTAATAAAGCTCCATTCGGGTTCTGAAACTCTCCCGCAGTATTTATACGTTATATTAGTTACGTGTTCCAAGACCTTGTATTTCGAGAGGTGATGCAGCTATACATGGATGATATCATCCTCTACGCGCAGACGACAGACGAATGCATCAGTAAGCTAAAGGAAGTTTTTGAGGTGGCAGCTAAATATAAGTTGAACATAAAATGGAAGAAGTGCCATTTTCTGGTGAACAAAATTGATTTCCTTGGGCATAGAGTTGAGAGTGGCAAAGTTTGGCCAGGCCCAGAGAAAACACGTGCCGTCAGACAGTTTCCTATGCCAAAAAATGTTAAAGGTGTGCATTATATCTTGGGTTTAACGTGGTTTTTCCGAAAATTCATAAAAGGGTCTGCACAGATTGCTCGACCGCTGACAGACCTGTTGAAGAAGATGTGCCTTTTGAAATCGCAGTGAACGAGTTAAATGCAATTAAGATGCTTAAGGATACATTATGTCGTGAACCGGTTTTAAGAATCTATTGCAGAGATGCTGTAACAGATCTGCATACAGCCGCTTCAAAAGATAGATTTGGCGTGACAAGTGATGCCAAACGCCGCAGTTATGTTTTGGAAGTTAAAACAGCTTACCTGGCAATGGATAAGTTCCGGCATTACCTTCTCGGTATCGACTTCACGCTGGTTTCCGATTGCTCAGCTTTCACATAAACAATTAAGAAAAAAGATGTCCCTCGAGAGGTTGCTAGGTGGATTTTATACTTACAAGACATTAACTTTAAAGTTGAGCACCGAGTCGCTGACAAGTTGAAACATGTAGACTCTCTGCGTCGTTACCCAACTATACTAGTAGCTGGATCTGAGGTTTCAGCACGCTTAAAATCGGCTCAGCAAAAAGACAATTTCATCAATAGAATTTCGGAGATATTGAAAAGCAACCCATATGAAGGGTTCAACTTAAAAGGAGGTATTTTATACAAACATGTTGAGAGTAATAATCTTTTCGTCCTTCCTAAAGTGATGGAACGCGAAATTATAACCGAAGCACATAACGTTGGCCATTTCGCCGGTCAGAAGACAATACACAGCCTACAGCAGCATTTTTGGATACCTCACATGGAGCGAAAAGTAGCACAGGTAGTCAACGCTTGTATATAGTGTCTAATTTATAACAAAAAAACTGGAAAGCAGGATGGTTATCTCTGCTGCATCGACAAGGGAAACCAACCCTTACACACGCTGCATGTGGACCTTTTACGCCCAAGGAACGAAACAACAAAACAATACAAATACATTTTTTCTATGGTCGACGTCTTTTCAAAATTCGTATGGTTGCTTACAACGAAAATCACAAACAGCGATGAGGTACTTAAAAAGTTATAAGAGTGGTCGAATGTATATGGTATGCCTTCTCGTATCAGATCGGGATGCAGCATTCACATCGAATGCATTTGGCGAATATATGAACTCGAACGCTGTTAAACACGTTTGGACCAGAACTGGGGTTGCTAGAAGAAAAGGGCAAATAGAGCGCGCCAACAAGTCAATATTGTCCATTATTTCAAAACTCTCTGCTGAAAATTGATCAAAGTGGTATAAATTTATACCGCAAGTTCAACGCGCAATAAACTCACACATCCATTGCTCCATCAAGAAGTCGCCGTTTGAATTAATTTTTGGCGTACATACGAAGAACAAAGTTAGCGATAAAATTATGTCCGCGTTGGAGCAAGAGTTTATAGACTGCTTTGATACCGAGAGACAAAGAGTGCGCGAAGAAGCGAAACAACAAATACAGCAAGCTCAGGATGTCTATAAGAGGAATTACGACAAAAAACGCAAGGCGGAGTACATCTACAAAGAGGCAGATCTGGTCGCCGTCAAACGCACGCAGTTTGTTACTGGTAAAAAACTAGCGAGCCCATTTCTGGGGCCGTAGGAGATGTGCAAGGTTAAACGAAACGGTCGCTATGATGTAAGAAAGGCGGCACAAATTGAGGGCCCTAATACCACGCCGACAAGCGCAGACCATAAGAAGCTACGCAAATATGTCGAAGCTAACGAAAAGTTATTATCGTCTGGGATAGACGATAAATTATCAGATGGCCGAATGTAAAAGGTATAGTTGGCAACCCGGTGAAGTGTGAAAATGTTAGAAGGAGTAAGTAAAAAAGAGCACTCAAAGCCGGTAGCTGAAGTCGTTAAAGTCGTTGAAAAATATTCGTGAAGTCAGAGTTATATACAAGTGGTCTAGTCGTGAAATTGGTCAAAAGCAAGCAAGTCGCCGGAATCTCCCAGTTGTCGGAGCGTTTGCGTCATTGTCGAATTCATTGGTTTCTATCAATCAATTAATACATTTTTCAATAACTTTGTTATATTTAAATTATGTACTATCAAGTCACGCTTTATCTTACATATATACCGCTGTTCCTACAGGTTCAGGCCACAAATATTTGTTTAAACCGCTTGCTAGCAGCATCATAGGAGCTGATTCTTGAACGGTCCTTTCTTCTTCAGAATAATTCCATTGCTAACCAGCAGCTCGGCAACGTCTTTATTTATTAACTCCGTGCCGTTGTCGCATCGCATATATTTCACCGCTTCGCAAGTCATGTTGCGTACCATAGAAATGAAACATTTCAATAGCACTTCAGATTTGTTAAACAAAATATAAACATACCTGAAACATGTGCTTTTATCCTTAAGCAACATGAAATAGCGAACTCCTCCAACACCAGATTCATGCATAGGGCCGCATAAGTCCATGTAAAAAAAAATACTCGCATTTATTTGCTTCGAGCTTTTCTGCAATCTTCACAAAAGAAGTCAATTTTGTCGTCACATTAATGCCATCAGCATTGCTCTTGTCTCCCTATTTCTGCTGCCAAGAATGATACCCTCAACACATATGCTGCAACTGGCTCGTCTTCCTGCATTCGTAGCAATAAATATTCTTCATAAAGGCACTTAACCTTGACTTCACTTTGTTTGTCGTGGATATTTGTCTACTTATCGTATCATTGAATCGATACCATAATCTGTATGGGATATAAAGTTGGATTCCTCAGTCATTTTTTAGCCAGATTATTTTACTTTATTTATTAAGAATAACTCTAAAATTGCAACTTCGTACTTTGATGCAATCCAGGACGTTTGGCTGTAGCACAAGTGCAAGGCTAATGCGTCAACTGCCTTGCGCTCACCCACACCACCGGGGATTGCGACTCAACAGGCTGCAAGCGCTGTGGGCTCGCGCACCATACGCTGCTTCACATGGTAGCAAAACAGGAATGGCGCATACGCAAACGACCATCCAACACGCGAGCAAAACCCAAACCCTTCCCGCACAGCGGCAAGGTCCAGGGCAGCCAAAGGAACACGTAAAGTGAACACGTACCTTTTCCGAGGAAGCAAGTGAAAACAGCGCAAAAATTACGACGAAGAAGACCATCGCGTGCACTATGGATGGCCTGCAGACAACCCGATACCGGGGCCGCACCACTCAACGCGTGCTAGACAAAACTATTTGCGCCCTGAACGATCTACAGAAGGGGCTTACCAGCGTATCCCTGCAGGGCGGGGAGGATGTTTAAGCCGGCGCCGCCGCCTATTAAACCAATCAGCCGTGCGCTCGTTTGATATATCCGCTCGGCTTGTCGGAGTTGCCCGAGCGGAGCGAGTGGCCGGACGTCCATCACAGCAGCCTGCCGCCGACCACGCGTTAACCAGTTAAAACCCTTAGCTAGGAAACCGCGCACGCGACTGCACAACAATTAATTTGTAAATTTATATACCTATGTACAATTACATATATGTGAATGGCAATTAAAGAATTGGTAGTGAATTAAAATTGAAACCAAAGGTGTGGAAAATTAATTTAAAAAATGTGGAACCTAAGAAAAAGAAAGTGGTGAGTTCGAAAGGCGACCAAGCGGTTATTTAACCTGGTTTGGGCAAAGGTACCAGCGTTTGTCGTCTCTGCCAAGCAGGTATTAAATTTATCTACTACTGTTGATGTCAAGTGGTTAAAGGCCAGTTTAAGCACGTCATTTGAAACTCCGTCGGGACCCGGAGACTTTTTTGTCGTCGAGTCTCTTTAGTGCTTGAATAACTTCTTCAGCGGTAACCTTGGGGAAAACACGCTCTCTAGTTTTTGGGTAGATGATACCAGCTTTCTTTGCTCTGGAAAAGTATGTTCACTGTTTGCCTATGGTCTAATTCTCAAACAGTGTAATTTAATTTGATTACATTTCATATTAAACATAATATTATTACTTTTTATCAATCCTATCTAAATTTGTTCGCAGTTTTACTAAACTTGGTGTTGTTTATGACTTGATTTTTTCTGGTTTGCTTACTCTGCTTGTTTTTCTGATTTGACCGCGCGAATAAGGCCATGCACAGGTGTGTACGTACGGACATGTGTAAAAAATTAAATAATGGGTTCGGAGTGCATTGGCACATACATTTGTGAGTGTGTGCAAACGAATGCACAGCCCTACCCGGTAGGAATCGGGCACGAAGAAAGCGAATTAAAAAGAGCATTAATTCGTATTGGATTTCATGCTGAAACCGAGCCCAGTAAGGTTTCAGCTTATGGCATACTAGAAAACAGGTATTTGGATATCTTTGCTTTGAGCTGATGCTACTGACATTCTGTTACCTGAGATTGTAGGAGTGACATCATGCAGAAATGTCTTCCAGGCTAAGGTCAGTACTGCCTCCGCCCCATTGAAACTCTAGCAGGTCTCAGAAAACGCTCTCTACTCGACACCATTAAGTTGGTCGCACAGGCTCAGTTGATGAAATCCTGACTAATACCGATCTGGCTCTGAACGCAATACCCCATAAAGGATTGCGTCAACCCGTGCATGGCCTCCCTGTGTACAAAGATAACCATGGGATCATTAAGGTAACCGCGCATACGAGTATAGATAACGGATCTGAGTTTGGGCCCTTTAAATAAAAGGAAACAAATTAAAAACAACGTAACTGTAAACGAAGATAAAAGCATGAGCAATGTAAACGAAGCATCTGCTGTTCAAAATTCTCCCAAAACGACGATACAGGTAGAAAACGTTGATAGGGGCATTGACTTTTTTAAGAGATGTGCAAAGCTTGCGCACTCACGACCGGTAACTCCTTCGCAGGAAGTACATGGCTTAGAGGACTCGCGAAAACCGAAAGGGACCAACCCAGTCGTGAATCATACGATCGAGGAAACTGAAAAAGAAAAGAGCGCATTTAGCAAACTTGGCGACGAAGTAGACACGCTGCTAAGTATGCTTAGAAAAAACGAGGGTAAACGCCGGACTATCCACCAACCAATGAGGGATACTATTGGCAACATTAAATAAATGTACACCCAAGCCAAAATGGAAGGTTTCAGATGCAGCCCAAATAAAGCAGTATGTTCTGACAACAGCACTCAAACATCCCGATGGTTTAAACCCCCATCAGACCCACCCCGGAGAAAAGCTGGAACAGAAGCCGATGGCTTGCCCTTAAGCAAACGGGTAAAGGAAAACCTCGAAACTAAACCAAAGGCAAGTCCGAAAGGAAAGGAGACTTTGATTGCTTAATCGGCAGCCCACCAAATTAAACCCAACGACTAGGTAGAAGTCAAAAAAAGGGAAAACAAAAATGACAAAAAAGCTGCTAGAGCAAATACGATTAAAAAGTCGAGGCCTGATGCAATTGTCATCGAAAAAACAGGGAACATGTCCTACGCAGACATCTTGAAAAAGGTGAAAAATGACGTCAAGTTTAAAGACCACACTGAATCAGTGTCAAAAATCAGGCGTAAGCAAAAGGGTGACCTAGTGATAGAACTAACCAAATCCTGTCAAAAGTCTACAGAGCTAAAGTCTATAGTAGTCGATTTTAGGCCGCGAAGCAGCGGTCAAGTCACTCATGCCACGTATCATAATAGAATGCTGGGATCTCGATGAAGTGACTACGAAAGAGGAGGTTCATAGCGAAATAAAAGCTCCCCCAGGGTTGGAAGATATCGAGGTATCAGACATAACGGGACTCCGGGCAGCATACGCTGGAACTCAAACGGAAACGCTAAGCTTGCCAGTTCAGAAAGCCCAGAAACTTTTCCAGACTGGCAAAATCGGGTACGGTCACATGTCTAGAAACTGCTCTAGCAAGACGGACAGGTCGAAGCAATGCAGAAAGTGCGGCGGAGTAGGTCATTTTGCGAAAGAATGTAAAAACAGTCCACACTGTGTGCTGTGTAAATCTGCTAATGAGGATAACCTCGACCATATAGCTGGAAGTTACAGCGTCCAGCTTTTACTAAAGCTTTAACGAACCGACGCCCATGAGAATCATCCAAATATTTTTGAACCACTGCGAAGCTGCACAAGACCTGTTATCACTGACGGTGTGAGAGGCAAGAGCAGACGTAGCAGTCATAAGTGAACCTTACAAGTGCAAAGATGATGGTGCATGGGTCAGCGATATTAAAAAATCCACAGCTATCTGGCTCTGCAGCGCATACGCATTCCAACAGACCCTTAACGCGGACGACGGATTCGTGCGCTGTAAGATAAATGGGCTGCATTTTATAAGTTGCTATGCAAGGCCAAGTCTCTCGGTAACAGAATACCAGCAGCTTTGGTTCAATATCGTCTCAGAAGCTCGTGGAAAGTCTCCGTTGATCATTGCGGGCGACTTCAATGCCTGGGCAGTGGAATGGGGTAGCAGATTAACGAATAAGAGAGGGGAGATCTCCTGGAAACATTCGCCCAGCTTGATGTTTCGGTTCTGAATACAGGCTCTGCGTTGACCATCAGAAAAATGGGTACTGGCTCGATAAAACACATTTCCCATGCACGCGATTCCCTGGCCCAGAAAATCAAATGGGTAGTAAGCGAGGAGTACACGCACAGTGACCAGCAGGCCGTTATAATAAATATAGCGGAGAAAAGAAAAAAGCAAATGCCAAAGCTCACAGGGCCGAAATGGAAGGAAACGATGCTCGATAAATATGTCCTGAAGTATATGCTGAAAGAGCTTACAACCATTACTGGACCAGCAGAAGAGGTGGTGAGTCATTTGGCTTCTGGCCTAACTGAAGCTTCCGATGCATCAATGCCAAGAAGGTCACTAAATAAGAAATTCGCACCGTGCTATTGGTAGAACCGGAATATAGAACTGCAAAGAAAACAGTGCCTAAGTGTTAGACGGAAAAAGCAGCGAGTTTTCCGATAACCAAAATGCTCTTAGAAAGTCAAGGAAAATTGGACAATTTTAAGGAAATATGCGACGCAGCAGACATAAATCCCTGCGGCACTGCTTATAGGGTAGTGCTAACAAAAACTAAAAGTGTTAAAACACCAAGCAATACGTGCCCAGAAATGCTGAGAAACATCATAACAACCCTTTTTCCGCAAAGGGACGAGGATATACCATCAGTCTTTGAACGTTATGAGAAAAGTGAAATCCGAAGGGTAACCGGAGAGGAGTTGCTAATTGCATGCAGGAAGATTCAAAACCGCAAAGCTCCAGGGCCCGACGGCATTCCAAATAAGGCCCTGAAGGCCGCTATTATAGCGCGGCCAGACATATTTGTGCATGCTTTCAACTCATGCCTTATATAAGGATATTCCCCAGTAGGGTGGAAGAAGCAGACCCTGGTGCTATTAGCCAAAGGCAAGAAACCCCTCGATGAGCCGTCGCCTTATCGTCCGATCTGCTTACTGGACACGCTTGGGAAGTTCTGGAAAGAATTATATGCAACAGGCTAACGTCGTTTGCCGAAGAAAATGGTTCTCTTTCGATGAACCAGTTCTGTTTTAGAAAATCCCGTTCCACGATAGACGCATTTAAGACCGTTGTCGACGTTGCAGCGGACGCCACAAAGGCAATAGATGGCTTGGCGGGGAAGCATAATAGAGATACTTAAAAGAATAGGCACTCCAAGCTATATCACAAAAATAATAGCGAGCTATTTTTCGAACCGCAAGCTTCTGTACAGAAGCGATAATGGGCCGGAGATGTATAAGGTGACAGCTAGGGTCCCACAATGATCTGTCCTTGGACCACTCCTGTAGAACCTTATGTACAATGGTGTCTTGAGCCTGGAAACGCCTCGACGTGGATTCCACAGACGATGTTGCGGTAGTAGTTGTGGCAAAACATCTACTTCAAATTGAAGCTGCAGCCGAAGAAGGTGTTTTAAAAATCAAAACTTGGCTTAATTTAATGCACCTAACGTTGGCCGACCACAAGACCGAGGCACTTTTGATAAGCAGCAGAAAGACAGGGGAGTTTCTGAATATTCGCGTTGGGACAAAGATCATTACGTCAAAGCCCGCTATCAAATACCTAGGTGTAATGATTGGCTCACGACTTAGCTTTAAGTCCTATTTAGAGTTCGTTTCAAAGAGAGCGTCGACAGTGCAGTCAAGCTTGTCGCATATTATATCAAACAACGGAGGACCAAGGCACAGCAAACGAGTTCTTTAAAGTAGGGTTATTAGGTCAATCCTCCTATATGCGGCCCCAATCTGGGCAGACGATCTGATCGTAAAAAGCAACGCGAAAAAGATAACAACTGTCCATCGGCTAAGCGCCTTACGAGCAGTCTGCGGCTTCCGCACAATTTCAGACGAAGTCTCTTTTGTCATAGCTGGACTGATGGCAGTAGATATTATGGCCAATGAAATGAAACGCATTTATTATAAGCTTTTCGAAAACAATGGAAGATTAAACCCAAAATCAGTAAAGGCAGATGAAAGGAAAAACTCAATGAACATTTGGCAGGCTTATTGGAATAGCTCCCGAAAGGGCAGGTGGACCTACGAGCTGATACCAAATATCAGCAAATGGGTTGAGAGAAACCACTGTGAAGCAAATAAGCTAACTAGCCCCGTGAGGTAATAACTTTTTTGGCAGTTCCACGGGTAGAATGGTCTTGGTGGAGAGGGTTTAGTATCGTAAGTGTAGCCTAGAGGCTGCAGGGCATGCATGCTGTTATGGCGGCATAGCAGTACTCATGACAGTTACCTCTCCCCGTAGTTAAGTATAACTACATATGTTTGCATGCCTGTGCACATATATTACGGCAGACTCGCAAATTCACATTAATTCACATTCTTATTAAATTAATAATTGAAGTTTAATTTTAGTTGTCAAGGAAAATATTTCAAGTTTAAAAAGAAATAGTTTTTAACCATAAATATTACTATTAATTTCTTATATAAATTTCCGTAGATTCATTTTAGAATTCAATTAATTTTGAAATTATGTACATACATACATCGCTGTTAATTAGCTATTGCGCCTAAGATATTTTAAGTTTTTATGCATTAAATAGGGGTTGGGGTTTAAACCAATGGTAATGTTATGAAGGTTTCGTTAAGATAAAAAAAGTATAATTATAAAAATGTTGTTAATGCACTTAAGGGTTGCCTTAAAAAAGAAAAATATGTGAAATTCTCCCGGCTGGATGCGATAGCAGGTAGATTTTCATTGCTGGATTTTAGTGCTGAATCAATTATGTTGGAGTGTCGCGTCTGTTATTGTATAAACTACAATAATGCCTTTCGAACATAATATTTCAAAAATGACTAAAATGTAATTAGTAACAAAAAATCTTTATTTATTGTAAGAAATCAAAAGAAAATAAAACGAACAATAATAATATTGAATGAAAAAAAAAAAAAATAAAAAAGAAGTGTATATGCGTCACGTTCGTGCATGTACGGGCAACCGTGCACACCCCCCCACTTAGAGTGTTGGTGAGGTCCGTACTACTATCTATTGACGGCTGGTATGTAGCGTCTTCCAACTCGTATATGCAGTTTCCCTTAACGCCTATGACTTCCGCTTTTAAAAACTTGGGTGCTAACTTGGCTGAAAACTTTTTTGACGCAATACTTACAACAAAATTCCGTCTAAACACTACGTTGCCTACTTTAATCTTGTTGCACTGCGCAAATAGTATCTTCTAGCCGAATTTTCAAATGCTTTTGTTATATTTTCAGTTATGGATCGTCTTATTAAGTGCAGTCGGACCGTTCTGTCCAAAACTTCTTCATCTAGCGGTTCGAGTTTTCTGAGCAAACTATACTCATTTGCGTCAGAGATCATTTGTTTTCCAAAAAGGGCAAAATACGGTGAACATTCGATTGTCTTATGGTATGGTATGGTGGTGATAAGGATAACTACATGCCCTTGTTTGGACCTGGGATATGGACCTAGCAAACCACCATAATGTTTTTGAAATGGTCGTTGTACAGTGTACTGCGTAGACATTGGTGGCCTTAGCTGGGCATTCGGCCCTTTGCTTTGGTGACATATTTCTCATTGGCCAATATATTCCCTAACATCGACCGACATATTAGGCCAATAGAGATTATTACGGAAACGCTCCAAAGTTTTAGATATGCCACCGTGGCACTTATTTGGTGGATTGTGGGCTCTTTCGATAACCTTGCGTGCTAGAGTTTTGGAAATCCAAAGCTTTCAATTAAATGATTCTCTTTCTGGGTTTCCGTCTGCATGTTCTGTACGTTTGTATACATGGTAACCAATTACCTGAAGATCATGCAATCTAATAGCATTTTGACGAACATGACATAATAATTTTCTATATTCATCGAACCAAAAATCAGGCAACTCTACATCAACTAACGGACAATAATCTAAATCTTGCATTTCTGCGATTTCTCTAAAGTTTTGGCGTGACAAACAATCGGGTACCACATTAAGGATACCCCTTTCTGTGCTCTATTTTAAAACTAATCCCTGCAATTTCAGTGACCATCTAGTAAGTCTACTGAATAGGTCAGACTGCCGCATATGCCACTGCAAGCTAGCGTGATCCGTCACTATTGTAAAGTCCTGTCCCTCTACGTAGGCCTATAATATTTTGAGGCTCAAAATTGCAGCCAGGCACTCAAGTTCGGTAACCGTACAATTGCTTTGGGCTTTGTTTAATTTTTGACAAAAAAAAAGCGATTCGGACTTCAACACCATCATCATTGCGTTGACACAAAACCGCACCAACACCAAGTTTGCTGGCATCGCAATGTATTGCGAATGGTCGAGAGTAATCGGGACTGGCTAATACTGGTGCAGAACAAAGTTTCGCTTTTAAGGCGTTAAACGATTCTTGTGCTTCGTCATTCCACTGAAATCCCTTTCCTTTCTTTTATGAATTCGTCAATGGTGTTGTTAATGTCGCGAAGTTATCAACGAATCTGCGATACCAAGCCGCCATTTCCAAAAAGCGCCGTTCTTGATTAACGTTTCTAGGGATTGGGTATTTTGTAACCGCCGCTATTTTCTCTGGATCTGTTCTTATGATGCCATTGTCTACAATATAACCGAGATATTTGACCTCCCTTATGTAAAACCTCCTTTTCTCTATATTCATCGTTCAATTAGCCCTCCTCAAGTGCAAAGCACCTTCGGCTAAGACGCACATAAGAGAGTCGAAATCTTCCAACACGATTAATAAGTCGTCCAAGTAGACAAATACTTGGGGAGCATTACATAACCCGACAGGCATGACGCGTTATCGGTGTAATGGACGATTCAGAACTGTGAAGCAGGTGTAATGTCTTGAGGATTCAGCGAGAGGGATTTGCCAGAAAACACGGCACAGATCTAGTGAGCTTATATATATTTTGTTTTGGGTATTCTGCTAAGAAACCGATCAGTATGCGGTAGGGGATGCGCGTTCTTAACTTTTCTCGAATCTAAACACAAACCGACTTTAGGTGGCTTTTTCACTAGCACTATCGGGCTTGACCACGGGCTATTCGGAGCTTCTTCTATTTATGACAACTAGCTTAAGCATTTCGTCGACTTCGCAGGTTAATTCGGAAAATAACGTTGCTTAATCGGACAGACATTTGTTTCAAGTTCGATTTCACACTCCATCAACGAAGTTTTACCTAAACTTTCTTTTTCGAAACTTGGAAATCGATTTTTAATTTTATCTAACTGGCTTTGTTGCTCTACACTTAAGGGAAGGGAAGTACTCTTAGTAGACGGATCTGCATCAAGAGTTACCTCTGAAATTATATTTGGGGCAATATGGAACCTAACCCAAAAATCTACGTCCAGTATCACGTTTTTGGACATGCTCGGAATAACAAAGAATGTAATTCTTTCTACTTTATCATCAGTTGTACAAACCGACGTGACTCTTCTCCTCAACTTATTTTTCTTGCATATGTCGTTTGCCTAGGTGCCACCCAAACATGACACTGGGGCGCCGCTGTCAAGTAAACCTAAATGTTTGGAGTTAAATATTTCTATTTCGGAGCATGGCCTAACATCGAAAGGGTTTTGTTTGTAATGAGCAAACAAGGTATTTTATATTTTCACGTGTTTTTGCTACATATTGCTAAATATTTCTATTTCGGCGTATGGCCTAACATCGAAAGGGTTTTGTTTGTAATGAGCAAAGAAGGTATTTTATATTTTCACGTGTTTTTCCAAAAATGTAAAGGCTTAGCCAACAAATTATTTTCACCTGTTTCGCAGTTAAAGATGATTTCTCTTATCTTTTGGTAATTTTCCAGCCTACACACTGGACATTTTGGCCGCAGCCATAGCAAAACACAGTGCGAGGTTCTAGGCAGTCGAAATATTTTCCATGTCTGGTTACAATTCTAGCAAGTGTTCATGAACTTGCTTTGTCGTTTGGAAATTTCCTCTACTTCATGAAATTCGTTATTGGTTTCATAATCTTCAGACTGATCAAAGTCATCGAAGTGGTTTTTGGATCATTTAACTTGGCTATCTCGTTGGTAAAACTTTCACCTCGAAGACAATGTTTGCGAAGTTCTACCAATGACCTGATTTGAACAAATTGGAGCTATTGACGTATGCGAGTACGTAAATTATGTTGCATAATTTCAAATAACTCATCTTCGGGTAATGGGCTTTGTAATGGTTCAGCAAACTTCAGATCAGCGTTTCGGAAGTAATCGAAAACTTCAGACGGACCTTGTTTTCTAGTGCGCATTTTCTGATCAACTTCGAAATCGGTCTTATGTTCTTGGAAGTTGGTACGCAAAGCTTGGCAAAGTGATGACCAAGTAACGCGTTCAACGGTGCGTCGATATCGCCAATACCAATTTTTAGCTTCGCCTACGAATAATTTTTGCAAGTGTTCGCAAAGCAACCTAAAATCTCCATCTAATATGTCAGTAACTTGCGATGTGATTCTATATATGAAACTGTTCACTGATAGTCGCCCTGACCCGTTAAATTTAATGTCACAATTGGAAATTAGTTGGGCTACTTGACCAGAAATGGGAATATTGGAACTGTTAATGAAGCGGAATTGGTTGATTTGGTTATGAAAATTGTTATCGGCTTGGATTTCTAAATTGAGAGTTTCTCTGGGACATATTGGCGTGGAGCCATTGATCGATAAGTTAGTAATGGGGATTAAAGTGTCACCAACACTCACCTGACATTCTCAGTTGTAGGTGCTTGGTTAAGGTTCATGCGATCAAACAAAGTAGCAAGAATGCTTTCTAATTTTGCTCTATGAGCCGTGAAACGCGGTTTTCTAAGTCATCAACTATAATTGCTTGTTTGGTGGATATGATTACAGTAACCATATTCATAATTTTGTTATCTTCGTAATTTTCTGGGACAATAGTGCTTGTGGCTTGCATCCCTCTGGGTGGCAAGCTAGCTGCACCTTCGTTATGCCGTTATGTTTGAGATGCGCGCTGGCTCTGCGCTTCATTATGACAAGGCGTGTTCGTGGCCGCATTGTCCTGAAGAGTTGTACTACAACATTCTGCTTTACACTGAGGTCAGGATGAGTTCCTTTTCAACCAAGCCAGCAGGCAATGTCTGTGAAGACGTTTTCCTGCAAGGGTAATGGTTCCATGCTGTGTTGCAACTCCTCGAAAATAAATTTGTAAACCTCATATTCTTTCTCAGTAGGAAATAATTTATTGCTGGTCGTAAATGGCTATATAGCAATCGTGTTAAAATTTTTCAAGAAAGAAAATATTACACTTTCGTTATTAATTAGCTTATATGAAGAAAAATAGCAAAACAAACTTGTCACAGCTGAAACAAAACATCAGCAAATATCTTCAATAAAATTCATTAGCAAAAGTCTACAAAAAACCAAAAATTACCAAACGTAAAAGTTTCGTACGGATAAGAAAATCAGTCTGATTCTTGGGGTTCGTGTGGTGGTCATAAATTTGTCCGGCAATGTTTTAGGCACAACAGATGAGGTGATCGTGTGGCAAAGCGAATACTTGCAAAACCTGGTTACATACTATGTACCAAGAAATATAAAATTCCAGGTCTTCTACAGAAATTCGCAAAAGAACTAAAACCGAAATAAGGTGTTCAAAAAAACTGTGATTGATCCCTTACTCTCAGAAGTCGGAAATAGAGAATTTTACATCGCACACTGAAAGACTTATATCAGAAATCCTGCTAACTACGTACCCCATGCATATCAGCATCATACATGTTTGTATACTTTGTGCAGTGCTGACGTGAAATTTTTGCGCTAGTGAAAACTTTAAGTTTGTGTTGAAAAAGTGTTTAAAAACAAAAAGAAAATTGTGTGAGTGAGGACCTGAGACTCGCCCATATCCGAAGGAAGTGGTTTGTATAGTAAACCACCAATCAGGTATGTTTTTATTGGTTTTAAAAGTTTTCTTCTGAATAGAGAAAACACAAACACAAATCGGCTGCTTACTTTGGCAAGAACTCCAAGTTCGTTTTTGGCGCCAGGGAAACAGCTGATTTTGACATTGGAATAAAGCTGATAGCTTTATCAGAGAATATATAAAGGCTGAAAGCTTTAAGCATAGAAGCTCATTGACTCAAACTTGAAAGTTTCTCTAAAAGCTCAGCTTAAAAGCTTTCGGTTTGAAGACTTCCGTTTAGCAAAGCTTTTAACACTTCCTGCAGACGGGTACGTAAAAGCTGCCTCCTTTGGGTGATGTCAACGCACCAAGGAGGGCAAACAAAATAATAGATATGGGGGAAAACTTGGATTTGCCTGATCCTTTTAGAGCAAGTGGCAAAATTCAGAGGTCACCGTCCGCGAATATAAATATGGCGGAACGAAATTTTGTAGCGTCTGATACTCCGTCGGTAGTGCGAGCCCGATCGTCTCCGCCGGACCTTGATTACGTAAGGCTGGCCACTAGCCAGGGCCCAAATCTGGCAAAGGAAGAAAAATCGAACGTTCTGTTGCTTTTAGGCAATAAATTGAGCTGTCTTGTCGACTTAATGGCGCCGCCAAGGCGCTCCATTCATCAGCCGATTCGGGATTTGGTTAATTAGATTGTGGAAATTTACGAAGAATTAAAGATTTCGAGAGTCGTAGGTGAAGTACAGGAGAGGTCGCAAAGCTGTAAATGCACGCAAACCTCGCCTCCTTTCAAAAAAGCGAATCTTACGTCAAAAAGTGGCGTAGAAGACTCCATGACAAACGAGACGAACCCGCCGAAACGGTCCAGTAAGGCGGAAATCTCAAAAGATGGCACAGGGCAAAAAACGCTGTTTTATAAGGAGGCTCTGATTAGATCAAATAAAGACCCCGAAGGCGAATGGATAGTACAAACAAGAGCTAAGAAGATTATTAAGCCTAAACCGAATACTTTGCTGGTTAAACCAAATGCCATTGTCATTAAGAAGACAGGTGACATGTCATATAGCGATATGCTTAAATCGGTGAAAACCAGCGCTTATTTAAGCAAAATAGGTGAACAGGTCAAAAGAGTACGCAAGACCCAGAAAGGAGAAATACTTCTCGAGCTCAACTATGTGCATGAGGAAAAAACCGAACAAAAACGGTGTACAAAGTCTCTTAGGTTATGAAGCCGAAATTACAGCTCTATCTAAGCAGACCTATATAGAGATACATGATCTCGATCAGATCACAACTAAAGAAGATATAGTTGTAGCCATATCAGAGACAAAAGTTTTAAACCAAAATTTTGAGCTAAACTGAATTAAAACGATCAGAAAAGGTTATTCAGGGACCCAAATAGCGCTGGTTGGCTTACCTCAGCTCATAGCACAGAAAATCATTGCAGCCAAAAACCTTAAGATTGGATGGTCGGTGTGTCGCATTCGGGAAAAAAGTATTCTGACAAGATGCTACAACAAGATGCTACAGATGCTTGGAGTTTGGTCATCATGCAAAGGCTTGTACAAATGAAGACCGCAGTGGCTGCTGTTTTAAGTGCGGAGAAAAAGGTTGTTCGGAGCAGCAGCAGACAATGCAGCAAGATGAACCACATTTATTAAATAAGAATAAAGGAAAACATAATGGTATCTGGTCACACTAAATTATCTTCACTCAATTTTGCTAAATCTTCGCATGAACTATGTACATATTTTAATTTTCCCAGTTGCTCATTCTTCTCATGTCATGTGTATGCATGCATATGTACGCTCTAGGCATATGTATGTACGCATGTCCATATGTATGGGCCACATGCCTTAGGCATTGCTAGCTTAGCAACAGCGGGCAGTCGTATGCAAATCAGCAATAAATATGTATGTATGTGCATATGCACTACCGTATGCTTTTAGTCGTGCAGGTATATACAAATGTATGTAGGCATGTGTGTACATTCTTAAACATTAAAAGAAACTAGTTGTTAGTATTAGATTCAGTTATCCAATGCAATTTAAACATATGTAAATTCATATATAGTATAGTTCAAGGTGAACTTTTTCGATTATTCGTGTACCATCTTTTTCTAAATACAGTTGCCAAACTTAAACGCAAAATCGTTTTCTTATAAATTGATAGCAGCTAAAAAGGCTTAGAACCTCAACATCTGGTGACCCCGACGTGATCGTATCACGCCATTTTTCGCTGAGCCTGTTACATCTTCAGAAGCCTTGCTATGCCAGGAGAAGACATGGATCGAGTAGCCTTTCTAGAGCTAAAAACAAAGGCTATTTTCAACCGATTGGAGAGCCAAATCAATGAAATGAGCTCGGACAAGCTACACAGTATGGACGAGTACAGCCTTTCGGCTATGCTAGATTCTCTAGGCGAATTGAAATCTAGCTTTTCTGTCGCACACACAAACCTAGAGGAATTGGACTTCGACTCCATTGCCAGTGACTTGCCAAGTAAATTCGATGCTGCTCTAGTCAACCTTAGAGCTACCTTGCAACGGGAGATTGGAAAACGTAGTGCTTCGCAATATTGTTCCACGCTCAAGATGAACGCTAGTGAAGCTCAATCAATCGTTGTGAATGCTAATAGCTCACGCTAACCACTGCTTACGCTGCCTAAATTCGGTGGCGAGTACACCGAGTGGACTAATTTCCACTCACTGTTCACGTCAATCATCGACAGGGACAGCGACCTCACAAAAATCGACAAATTTCAACATCTGCGTTCCTGTTTGAGCGGCGCTGCGCTAGTTAATGACGTCATCACAAGGCACAACGTTTCCACAACCAAAACATGCATTATCAAGAAATGCATTATCAACACGTAAACAACAGATAAACATGCATTACCGAGAAATGCATTATCAACACGTAAACAACAGATAAACATGCATTACCGAGAAATGCATGTAAACAACAAACAACTGACCTGCACATAAGCAACGGACAATCATTGGAACAATAGAAATGCACTATCACTACAAACAATAGATATCTACACTCGTAAACAACAAACAACTGACAATGGAATAATCCACTACGATAACTACCACCACATCTCAATAGTATAAATAGAACTAAGAATTCAAAATGTAAGACAGTTTTTAGAAGATCAATAAAGAGCACGCATTTCGGCGTAGCGATAAAAGATATTTTTTTAACTCATATCGTGCGAACGATATTAACTGGGGGCTCAACCGGTCTAAACTCTTGACTACAGCCAAATATCCTCGAAACTACAGGATAATAAAATAAAAAATTCCACGGCTTTGAAGAAAAGCACAAAACCAGTCTCTGAAAAAAGTGAGATATAATAAGTTTATCCAGTCGCGTAAAAAGGCAAACCTTGAAATAGCAGGCAGCCTAAACCGAAAAAAAAAGTGAAAAGTGAAATAAAAGATTCCTGATTTTAAAGAGAATCCTTCACCCTGGACTCACGCGATAAACGCCAACAAATTTTCAACTCTCTGCGCCCAATACCACAAGACGATACAATGGCTCAGGACATCGCAACTCTACGAGCACAGGTAGAACTCCTCACACAGGCTCTAAACAATACACAATTAAAAGTAAATACCCTGGAAGCACAACAAACCCAGACTTTCACTACGACAGATCAACATGTAGAATGTACACCAAACATCACGGATCAATCGCAAATAAACTTGGAAATATTCAAAACGTTACCCAACTTCACAGGCGATAGGAATCAATATAGATCATGGAGGAAACGTGCTTGGATACACATGGAGAATATACGGGAATACACTACAACACCCACATACTACACGGCACTCTCGATTGTACACTCAAAAATTCAAGGAGAGGCAGCAGATATTCTAATCAACCACGATACAAAGTTCAATTTTTATTCAATAATTAACCGCCTCGATTACACTTATGCGGACCAGAGACCTCTATATGTCTTACTGGAAGAAATGAAGAAAATAACGCAAGGTAAAAGGACATTAGCAGAATTCCATTGTGAAGTCAACAAGGCATTAAACCTCGCACTCACGAAAATCGAGATGGAGAACTCAACATCCCCTTCTGATATGCAACAATATGCGAATCAGGAAGCCGTCAGGACATTTATTCTCGGATTAAACAGCAAGTATACCAGCGGCACCCTCTATAGCCACAACCCAAGAGATTTAGAGACCGCCTACGCTATCGCAAGCACAATATATCACGATAACGTGAACTCACAATTCGATGTTCCGCAATACCATCACCTTAGACCGAACAATACACCGCAGCATCAACCTCCTCAGAACAGAAGATATCACGAGGACCCACGAAGATACAGACCATACGTGCGAGTGCAATATACACAAAATGCACCCAGGCAACAGCAACAACCAATGGAAGTAGATCAATCACACCAATACATGAGATCTACAAACTTCAACAGAAACCATCCTGCACCCCCACAAAACAGCTATAACCGCCAAAACCAAGGGCTACCTCCAAATAACCCATTCAGAGGAGAATCACAGAAGAGAGAACGAAATCCTTCATCTCGCAACTTCAACACACAACAGAAGGTACAGCGGGTAAACCAAACACGCGACGAAGAACTGCAATCGCTTGCACCAGAACATAACGATGATGATGAATACGAGACCGGCAGTGCTTTTTTAGGCGTATGAACGATTTGCCGTGTCTGCAACGCCACTGCAGGGATACAGGCAAAACTATAAACATCCTCATCGACACTGGAGCAACAAATAACTATATAAGTACAAAATGCAATATCGGTAAGCCTATTCAAATTAAACCTGTAAAAGTAAAAACTCTTCATGGTCACTCAATAACCAAATCAAAAAAAATAATAACATTATTAGAACATAATCTCACATTTTTTGAAACAGATGCATTAGAAGAATTTGATATGCTTCTGGGCGAACAGGGGCTCAGAGCAATCAAAGCAGAGGTCAACCTTTTCGAGTACAAGCTCAGTTATAAATATAGGGCCAAGAAAGAAAGTGACTCTGTACAGAGAATAAATTATACAATTAATAATGAAAAATTCAGGGCGGAAATCGCCGAAATAATGCAAAAAAATGAAAGTACTAACGCCATACTACCATTTACTACCACGATACAAGCCACCATTAGGACGAATTCCGAAGATCCTATTTGGACAAAGCAATATCCGTACCCTATGTCGGATAATGAGTTTATTAACAAAGAAATTAACAAACTTTTAAAAAATGAAATAATTCAACCCAGCAAAAGTCCGTACAACTCTCCCATTTGGACAGTCGCTAAAAAAGGTTCCGATGAACAAGGGAAACCTAAGCGCAGAATGGTCGTAGACTTTCAGAAGCTAAACGCTCAAACTATCACAGATAGATACCCCATACCTGATGTGGCTATGACCATACAGAATTTAGGTAATGCAAAGGTACTTACTACTTTAGATTTAGAGTCTGGCTTCCATCAGATCCTTATTAATGAATCTGACAGAGAAAAAACGGCCTTTAGTGTAAATGGAGCTAAGTACGAATTCCTTCGTATGCCGTTCGGCCTGAAAAATGCCCCATCCATTTTTCAAAGATGCGTGGACGATATTCTTAGACCATATATCGGGAAGTTCGCTTACGTTTATATAGACGATGTTCTCATTTATTCTTCCTCTCCCGAAGAACATATCGAACATATCCGCATAATTATAAACGCACTTCACCAAGCCAACATGAAGATTTCGAATGAGAAATCACACTTCTTTCATGACTCTGTAGAATACTTAGGACACATAATAAAATATAACCGGATAACTGTTGACCCTATAAAAATACAAACTATTAAAGATTTTCCTATTCCCAAATCGCTGAGGGAACTCAGATCCTTTCTAGGTCTCGCCAGTTATTATCGAAAATTTATACAAAATTTTGCAGCCATCGTCAAGCCACTCACTACGTTCCTCAGAGGAGACAACGGTGGCATATCAAAAAATCAAAGTGCAAAAATAAAAATCTCCTTAGACGAACCTGCACTAGAAGCACTAAACAAAATAAAAGAAGAACTGCAAACCCAGGTTGAACTCTTCCAACCAAATTTTGATAAACCTTTTGAATTAACCACGGACGCTAGCAATTACGCTATAGGAGCTGTATTATCCCAAAATAAAAAACCCATATCATTTATTTCACGAACACTCAGCCAAACAGAACAGAACTACTCTACAAATGAGAAAGAGTTACTCGCAATTGTGTGGGCATTACAGAAACTCCGCAACTACTTATATGGTATAGCGGATTTGACTATTTACACTGACCATCAATCTTTAATCTTCTCCATATCGGAAAAAAACCCCAATACAAAATTAAAAAGATGGAAGAATTTCATCGAAGAATACGGCGCAAAACTTGTTTACAAACCTGGACACCAGAACGTTGTCGCTGATGCACTTTCTCGCCAGCAAATAAACAACACATCAAATTCGGATGACTCCCAACATTCGGCACAAAGCTCACCAACACAAAAACTCAAACGAGTAAAGCAACCATTAAACTGCTTTAAAAATGAAATTGTTATAAAACAATCAGATGCGAACCTAATCGAAATATCATCACAAAATATTTTTTCTAACAGTCGACATACACTTTTCTTTAACACCAAAGCTGAATTACTGGACAGACTAAAAAATATAATTAGACCAAAGGTAACTAACGCTCTTCAAATAGACGAGCAAATATTATTTTACGTCGAAAACGACATTATTGACACATTTCCGACCGTATCAATCGTATTAGCCCAAAAAATGGTAGACGACATCACCGAAACCGAACAACAAAAACAAATCATACAAGACACACACAGACGTGCTCACAGAAATTATAAAAATAACGCGCAGGAAATTTCACTCAGATATTACAGGCCGAACATCCGTGACGCTTGTAAAAAAGAAGTACAAGACTGCGAAATATGTCTTACCAACAAGTATGAACGCCGACCAAATAAACAACCAATAGGTTCAGCACCAATACCAAACAAGGTAGGCGAATGCATACACTTAGACTTATTTTATATGAGCTATAACATATACATTAGCTCAACCGACAAATATTCAAAATTTTGCCATTTGAGACAAATACCCTCAAAGAAAGATACATACAAATACGTTGACGAGATTCTCTCACAAATATACCCAAACGCAAAGTTTGTAATGACTGATAACGAGTCAACACTCACTAGCATATGTGCACAACAAATTTACAAACGACTACAAATAACACACACCAAAACTCCTGCCTTTCATTCTACAACAAACGGGCAAGTCGAACGTACGCATAGCACGATAATCGAACTCGCGAAAGTCTTGGCACACCAACACAGTTCAGCACCTGACGAACAGATATACGAAGCAGTCCGACAATACAATAAGACAATCCATTCAGTGACCAACGAGAAACCCGAGGACGTGTTCTTCAACCAAAAGGGGTATCCTGGCATCAAAGAGCGCCTTCAACAAAACCAAGACAGAGTCTTACGATACCACAACCACAATCGCAAACAGCTGAATTACAAACAAGGTGATGTTATATACTCCAAGACGCATAGACGGAACAAAAACGTAAAAACATACGCAAAACATATAGTTAAAGAAGACAACGGAAAAACGATAACAACAAATAAAGGACTCATTATACATAAGGACAACATCAGAGTGAAGGCATGTACGGAGTAGTATTTATCTTACTTTTCCCTATCGCATTTAGCGATAATATAATAGACTTAACCAATAGAAAATATGTACTAGTGGAAACAGATCCTGTTTACATTTATCAGAATACAGCTTTCCTGTATCACATATCTAATCTTTCAAAAATACTCGCGCCTTACGAAAGTGTAATGAAATCTACATATAATTTAGAAAACTACCCTGAGACTCAAATTTTAGTGAACAGAATTGAAACTTTAAAAAATCAACTCATACCAAATATCTACAGACCAAAGAGATAACTTAACTTCCTTGGTTCCATCCTTAAATTCATCACTGGCACACCAGACCACAATGACCTTATAGAAATTAAAACGTCACTTAATATGCTAATAGAAAATAACAATAAGCAAAAAACAATTAACTCACAGTTCGAAAGAATACTCGAAACTCTTGATCCCAAAACAATTAGCGAAAATATTGTTATATCAGAAGTCTATAATGAACTTCAATCAATAGCGAACACTATTAATTTTGCGAAAAATAATAATTTTTATTCTGGCACATTAAATTTGAAAGATGTGTATGAGTTAATAAACCATGAACAGTTGGATCTTCCAATAATCAATATATTAGAATATGCGGACATTCATATCTGTTACCTACAACATGCAATTATAACAATATACAAATACCCTATTCTTGAAACTAAATGTAACCTATTTAACGTATATCCTTTAGCACATAAGCATGGTAAAATTAATTTAGATCCTAAGATTGCAAAATGTAACGATTATCAAAGAGTATCAAAATGTAAAAATTATATTAGTACCTTTATTTGTAAATCAGAACCCTCTGATAATTGCACTTTAAAAATATTAAAAGACAATCCTGCGCAATGCGAAACAATCCATGAGAATAACGCCCCACTCCGAATCCTAGAGACTGGTCACATCTTGACGGATTATGAGCATACTTGGAACAACATGCATATATCAGGCCCAAAACTAATACATTTTAAAGAATCTACAAACATCGATGGCATCACTTATTATAACCATCAACAACAACTCAGAGAAGTTATACACAACCAACATAGCGAAAAACTTGAGGTACTCCGTATCCTTTCCTCAGACTCAACATACAAATTCAACAACATTCAAGAACTCTCAACGTTTTTAATACCTGTCGAGGAGAACCCTGTACAGTTTACACTTTTCATCATAATTGCATTCCTTACCTTAGCAGTCACCACTTATGGTCTAGTACACCTCTGCCGATACTGCGAAAATAAAAGAACACTTGGCAGACAAAGGCGAATGGACGAACTTTACGAAATCGAACTCAACCGTCTTCAACAACAACACCTAGCAGCAGTGTAGCGAGGATGCTTCATTTTAAGAAGGAGGGGAGTTAATGACGTCATCACAAGGCACAACGTTTCCACAACCAAAACATGCATTATCAAGAAATGCATTATCAACACGTAAACAACAGATAAACATGCATTACCGAGAAATGCATTATCAACACGTAAACAACAGATAAACATGCATTACCGAGAAATGCATGTAAACAACAAACAACTGACCTGCACATAAGCAACGGACAATCATTGGAACAATAGAAATGCACTATCACTACAAACAATAGATATCTACACTCGTAAACAACAAACAACTGACAATGGAATAATCCACTACGATAACTACCACCACATCTCAATAGTATAAATAGAACTAAGAATTCAAAATGTAAGACAGTTTTTAGAAGATCAATAAAGAGCACGCATTTCGGCGTAGCGATAAAAGATATTTTTTTAACTCATATCGTGCGAACGATATTAACTCGCTCGACACCGTGCGATCGCTGGAAATAAACGATGATAATTATAAAACTGCGTTAGATCTTTTACAAAAGCGTTTCGAAAACAAACGTCTTATATTTCAGGCACACGTCAGGGAGATATTTGGGCTAGAAAAGGCAGATTCAAACGTATCAAAGCTGCGAAGGCTGACAGACAAAGTCACAGCACACATACGCGCAATGCAGTCACTCGCATCTAATGAACAAATTGCGGACTGTATCCTCGTACAATTGGTGATTCAGAAACTTGACCAGGCGACACAGACGAAATGCGAAGAGAGCTCGCCGATCAGCGAGCTGCCTTCCTGGGATCAATTAGCTGTATTTTTGGGTAAGCGGTGCCGAACGCTCGAGAATATTGAGCATGCTATGCAGGCACAGGTGGAAAAGGTCAATAAGAGTGCAAGTACAAATCAAAACAAATCGTTTGTTGCTTACAAAGGCTCAACAGATGCTTGCGCATTTTGTGGGTCTGTCGAGCATGCAATTTATCGCTGTTCACGTTTCGCATATTGGTCTCCGAATTTACGCCTGAAGGAAGTTAAGAAACTCGCTCTTTGTCTAAACTGCCTATTCTAGCCCGTTGTTACGATCCCCTTGGATTAATGGGACCCACGTTGACCAAGGCGAAGATTATTTTGCAACGCATGTGGAGAGATAAGATTGATTGGGACGAGAGTCTGCCACAATCGTTTGACACCGCCTGGTCTGCCTTTTGCAACGGGTTTGCAGACATGCAGCACCTATCATTTCCTCGTTATATCTTGCAGCCTTTGGCTATTACCGAAGTTCATGCATTTTGCGATGCAAGCCTTGAAGCGTATGGAGCTTGCGTTTATACGCGGTCAGCTATGGATGACAACATACAAGTGCACCTATTGTGCTCGAAAGCCCGTGTCGCTCCACTAAAGACCATTACCGTGCCCAAAATGGAACTCTGCGCCGCAACACTACTCGCACAGCTAGTTGGTGAGCTTACAAAAATGAACCTTTTGAACTGTTCATTTCATTGTTGGTCAGACTCCTCAACCGTTCTCTCGTGGCTGCGAGACGAACCATCAAAATTTAACGTATTCGTCGCTAATCGAATTTCCACTATACATCAACTAACGGAGGGTATGCGATGGCACTATGTTCCCACAGCAATGAACCCGGCTGACGTTTTATCCAATGGAGCCACCCCACAGGAGCTCTTGAAATCGACACTTTGGTCGCACGGTCCATCGTTTTTGAAAGAAGCTGAGCACCGTTGGCCACGCATGTGCGCGCCTCAAACACGCCTTCCAGAATTTCGACAAAGGGTGTTGCTTACCACAAACAACCACAATGACATTTCGCTTTCTTTGAAGTACATCAATTCATTCGCCACAATGCAACGCATTTTTGGATACGTCAGCAAATTCGTCAATATTAAAAAATCGCTAAGGTCATCGCAGCTCACGGCTGCAGATGTACACCATGGAACTCAACTACTTATTCGCTTAGTACAAAGAGCGCAACTTCGGCCATAGTACACAGCATTAAAGGCCAACAAATTCATCCCCGCTTCGAGCAGCATTGTCTCGCTTGCACCATTTCTTGATGACTTCGGTATCATTCGAGTCGGTGGTCGCTTAAAAAATTCGATGCTAAGTTTCGAATCTCGCCACCCATGAATTCTTCAAAAGGATCATCCACTGACATATGCAATAATCACCTATTTTCATCGCAAGCATCACGCTGGTCCGCAAGCTTTGCTCGCCTTTATTCGCATGCAGTTTTGGCCCATAGGAGGTCGGAAAACAGTAGCGCGATGCCTACAAAAATGCATTATTTGCTGCAAATCGAGACCGCGACTCGTAGAACATATAATGGCTGACCTGCCTAAAGACCGCATTCAGGCTTCGCGCACTTTTATAGTTTCCGGTGTCGACTATTGCGGTCCGTTTTATTATAAGCGTGAAGTGCGGAACAAATCACCCCAAAAATGTTATGTTAGCATTTTTATATGCTTCGCTACAAAGGCAGTTTGGTTGGAGTTGGTGAGGGACCTCTCAACAGCTGCATTTATTGACGCGCTAAAACGTTTCATCGCTACGCGTGACATACCCAGTTGTATATGGTTGGATAATGCAACAAATTTCGTAGGCGCCAAGAACGAACACAATGACCTAAAAACCTTAGTCCTCAGCGAAAAACACCGCAGCGAGCTTCACAAATTTTGCCTCAGTAACGGCTTCGATTGGCGTTTCATTCCACCCCGCTCTACGCACTTCGGCGGTTTGTGGGAGGCGGTAGTAAAAACTGCAAAACAACATTTCTATCGCTCCGTTGGCTCATCGCTGCTTGGGTTCGATGAACTGCGCACATTGGTATGTCAAATCTCTGCTATAATTAACTCGCGTCCTCTTGTACCCCTTTCAGAAAGTCCAGAGGATTTAGATGTATTAACGCCAGGACATTTTTTGGTTGGTGGTCCGCTGACAGCCCTTCCTGAACCAGATCTCACGGCTTTAAACTACGACCGACTTGACCGATGGCAGCGGGCAACATATGTACAACAGATCTTTTGGAAGTGGTGGACTCAAGAGTTTCTAACTCTTCTCCAGTAACGCGCAAAGTGGCGCACGCCTCAGGCCAGCATTCAAGTCAATGATGTCGTGTGCATAAAGGAAGAAAACTCACCTCCCCTGAAGTGGCCTCTAGCACGGGTAATAGAAGTTGTTCCTGGAGCAGACGGTATCGTACGATTGGCAATTTTACGAACATCCAGCAGTATAACGCGTCGAGCTGTTAACAAGCTGTGCGTCCTTCCGGTGAGGGATTCTGTTGAAAGCCCTGGTCTTTCAACGGGGGGGAGGATGTTCGGAGCAGCAGCAGACAATGCAGCAAGATGAACCACATTTATTAAATAAGAATAAAGCAAAACATAATTGTATCTGGTCACACTAAATTATCTTCACTAAATTTTGCTAAGTCTTCGCATGAACTATGTACATATTTTAATTTTCCCAGTTGCTCATTCTTTTCATGTCATGTGTATGCATGCATATGTACGCACTAGGCATATGTATGTACGCATGACCATATGTATGGGCATTGCTAGCTTAGCAACAGCGGACAGTCGTATGCAAATCAGCAATAAATATGTATGTACATATGTGCATATGCACTACCGTATGCTTTTAGTCGTGCAGGTATATACAAATGTATGTAGGCATGTGTGTACATTCTTAAACATTAAAAGAAACTAGTTGTTAGTATTAGATTCAGTTATCCAATGCAATTGAAACATATGTAAATTCATATATAGTATAGTTTAAGGTGAACTTTTTCGATCATTCGTGTACCATCTTTTGCTAAATGCAGTTGCCAAACTTAAACCCAAAATCGTTTTCTTATAAATTGATAGCAGCTAAAAAGGCTTAGTAGCTCAACGAAGGTCATAACGCTAAACAATGCAACAAGACGGCACTATGCATTCTTTGTAAAGCTAGCAATCAGGCGGAAAAAAACCATATTGCTGGGAGCAAACTGTGCCCCTTTTTCCAACCCGCCATACAAAAATCTAAATCAAAAATATGAAGATACTGGAGCTGAATTTGAATCACTGCACTATGGCCGAAATTGCGATTTTAGCGGCAAAAAGTCAATTTTTCAAATTTAAATTTTTGCAATTATTTTGATGGTGTCCAATACCCAACATATTGATAAGAAAAAATTAAAAAAAAAAATTACTGTTGGCAATCCTGTTTATGTACAAACAGCTGGTAATGTTTACAAATTTTTTAGTACGTGTTAATACTAGTGAAGCAGCAAAATTTTTATAAAATTAAAAACTGTTTTTTAATAATATATTCTTGTAAAAAAACTTTGTAAATATGAGTTCTATTACTCGAGGTGAGTAATTTTACTATATACAAATATAGTTTGCTAAATGTTTTTATTTCGTACTTATTTTGGTGGTTTTTTGTATGTATTTTTTTGTGAAATTGTGAAGAGTTTTATCGTTTTTCGTGGAGTAAAACTAAAAATGTTTTGAAGTGTCATTGGAACTATTTACATGTGATTGTTTGTAGAAAACTCAAGTTTTATGTCATGGTAAAAGTGTATGCATTTGACTGCTAATGAACGAATTTGTAATACTTTTGTAGAAACACTCAGGTTCAAAAATTCTGAAATATTTGAGTTTTGGTTGAGAAACAACAGGAATGTTTCGAATTACATAAAAGGAAAGATTTCATACGAAATTGACAGTGAATTAAGTAAATTGATATGTACTAAAGCTCGGAACTTATCTAATTTTATTAAATTTAAGTGGAATAAACAATCTAGAAATGAGAATGCATTTAGAAAATATAATAAGAAATGGTTGAGTCGAGAAAAAATTTTTGTAATACCGACCAAAACTGACGTATGATGATAGCTGCGAAAGAAATAAAAAGAGATTAGCTTCCGAATTAGCTTCCCAGCAAGGAGACAATGCGCAATTATTAGTTCATGCTGCCTCTATATCTGCCAAAAAATCCCACGCAACGGATTTGAAATTTGTCCTACAGCAAGTTGCTATATCTCCAAATCGGCCATCCAAAATTCGAGAAGTTCTTAATACTAGCCATAAAGAAGTTACGCCAGTATCACCTGATGAAGCTCTAATGTTTGTGTTAGAAAACGGATTAACTAAAAAGGTGTACTCAAATATGAGGCAATTAAACATAAAACACAATTGTAGTATTTATCCGACTTATGATAAAGTTTATGAAAGCAAATTGAAATGTAGACCGGATGAAATCAAAGCGAATGAAAGCTCTGTCGAAGTGTCGTTGCAAAATTTGTTAGAAGACACAGCTAAAACAATTCTTGAATATCAAGATGAAGTATTGTGTACAATGGATGTTGAAGAATCGATCCTAATTTCGAGCTACGGGTTTGATGGTTCTACCGGTCAGAGCTTGTTTAAACAAAAATTTGTGGAAAATACTTCGGAAAGTTTCGATCATTCCCTTTTTGTGACATCAGTCATTCCAATAAAAATAATTTCATCAGCAGGGTATAACATTTGGGTAAACCGTACACCTCAGTCAGTACGCTTTTGTAGACCTTTAAAAGTGGAGTTTGTTAAAGAAACAAAAGAGCACATTTTAACTGAAAACCACAACATAAAGAAACAGATTGAGGAGTTGAAACCACTAAAATACACACTAAGTAATTGGAAAAAAATTAAAGTAAAATATAATTTATATATGACATTAATAGATGGGAAAGTCTTAAATGTGTTGACAGAAACTAAAAGTGCACAGCAATGTCCCATCTGTCATGCCGGTCCAAAGGAATTTCGAACTATAAGAAACTTTGAATCTCCTAATTTTGAACCGAAGACCGACGCTTTGAAATATGGATTAAGCCCTTTGCATGCGTGGATTCGTAGCTTCGGGTTTGTTTTAAAACTTTCATACAAGCTAGATTTGAAAAAATGGTAAGTTCGTGGAGCAGAAGAGAAGAGAATCCTGGCAGAAAAGAAACAAAAAATTCAAAAAGAGTTTTTGCTTCAAATGGGGCTTCATGTCGATAAGCCGAAAGCAAATGGCAGCGGCAACACCAACGATGGCAACACATCTAGAAGAGCATTTTCTCGCACGGACCTTTTAGCATCTATTACTGTTATAAATATTGATTTTTTGAAACATTTACACATAATCTTAATTGCTCTCTCCTCTGAATTTGAAATTGATGCTCAAAGGTTTCGTGATTATTGCATTAAAACCAGTGAAATATTTTTCCAAAACTACGAAGGGTACTCTATGTCTGCCACAATACACAAAATATTAGTGCATTCGTCACAAATAATTGATGCTTCAGTAGTACCCGTAGGTGTCCTGGCAGAAAATGCATCTGAGGCGCGAAACAAATTTTATAAAAAAGATCGAACTGGTCACGCTCGAAAGGATTCAAGAGTGCACAACATACTTGACATGTATCATAGAGCTATGGATAGCTCTGACCCATATATTTCAAGTTTATGTTTGCAAGAACGTACAAATAGTTCAAAAAAACTTCCTTTTCCTCGAGAAGTCATTGATCTTTTTAAAATGCCTGAATTACCACCAGAATTTTTATTACCTTCAACATCTCAAGAAGCCTCCAGCTGCAATTATAGTTATGATTCTGATGTAAGCTTAGAGTCGATAAATAATTATTCATTGGAATTAGAAGCGGCTGAAAACGAAGAAACAGACCATGAATAATTAAGCCCTATATCTTTCGAGAATATGTATGTTATTTTTGTTATTTTCAGATTAATCCATAAGCATTTACAACTTCTTTAAAATTATAAATTTATGAATCAAAAAATAAATTAATTTCTTGGTAGCATTCAATATTTTTTTAATAGTGGGCGCGGACCGCCCATTTTTTCTAAAGTTTTTTTTGTCAGAAGAAGTCCGTTTTCAAAATTTGATGAAGCCAGCGTTTTGGTAAGTATTTTTGGCGACAATTTGGGTTTTGGATATAGGAAAAAGAGGGCGTGGACCGTTCAATTTTTTCTCAAGTTGCTTTTTTGTACCAGGAAGTACGTTTTGCCGCTACTTTGAAAAAAGGGGGCGTGGCCCGCCCATTTTTTTCTCAAATCGATTTTTTTATCATTAGAAGTCCACACACCAAATTTGGTGAAGCTAGCTTGCCAGGAAGTCTTTTTTGCCGCTAAAATCGCAATTTCGGCCATAGTGCACTGTGAAGCTGCTCAGCAGCTATTGGATCAAACAATAATCGAAGAAAAAATTGACATTGCCATTTTGAGCGAGCAGTATAAGAAGTCTGGGAAAGGAACTTGGATTCCTGATAACAAAGGTAAAGCAGCAATATGGGCGTGTGGGCAAAAATGGATTACCGAAAAGTCTTACAGCCATGAGGTCTTTGTAAGGACCAAAATTGACGGTACTTATATACAGCTCTTATGCACCTCGTAGTCTTAGCCAGCAAGAATTTGAACTTCTGCTGGATAGACTCGTTGAAGATGCGGTTTTGTGCTCTCCCAAAATAATAGCCGGAGATTTTAATGCGTGGGCTCTAGAAGGGGGCAGCAGCAGGAAAAATCAGCGAGGACGCGCTCTTCTTAAAGCCTTTGCACCATTAGACTTGCTTCTCTTGAATAGAGGAAACAAAAATACTTTCGAAAAAAAAATGAAAGAGGTTCCATTATCGATATTGCTTTCTGTAGTGAATCAATGATGGCAAAAGTTTCCTGGCAATTAAGCGATATTTGCATACATAGCGATCACTTGGCTGTAATAATCGATGTTGATTACATGAGAAGTAGGGCTCGTGGATATGTGAAGAACGACGCAAAGGCCTGGTGCACTAATTCATTTGATCCCGATATGTTTAAGTTGGTACTGGATGGTATGAAAAGCGTAACACAAATGCAGGCCAATGCAGAAAGTCTATCCGATGAACTTTATAAAGTATTAGCTAGGGCTTGTAATGCATCTATGAATAGAAAAGTGCGCAAAAATAGCCGCAACCCTGTTTATTTATGGTGGAATGCTGAAATCGCAGACTTGCGGTCTGAATGCAACAAAGCCAGAAGAAAATACCAAAGAAACAGATCTGATATTCTGAGAGATGAATTTAAATGCTTGCGTAAACAATTAAAAAATGCAATAAAGGCAAGCAAAAAATCTTGCTTCAAAGAGCTTTGTAGTGAGATTGACGAGTACCCTTGGGGTGGCGCCTACAAAATTGTTATGAAAAAGTTTAAAAGTAGCCAAAAGAAGATGCCAACATGTCCCACTCTGCTCAAGCAAATAGTCGAAACGCTTTTTCCCAAAGATAGCCCCCAAATGAGGCCTGTGAATAACAATACATTGACAATTTGTCCACCTGTTATACCGGATGAAATTCTAGCTGTAGCTGAACGGCTAAAGAACGGCAAGGCTCCGGGACCCGATGGTATACCGAACATTGCCATCAGAGCGGCAGTAGCTGATTCCCCTATGGCCTTCTCACATGTCGTTAATATATGCCTGCAAAATGGCGTTTTCCCGAGGAGGTGGAAAAAGCAGAAGTTAGTGTTGCTTCCAAAGCTCAACAAGCCTCCAGGTGATCCAGGCTCTTACAGACCGCTTTGTATGATAGATTCGTTAGGCAAATTATTGGAACGTGTAATTTGCGATCGCTTATTGAAACACATTGACACCTATCAATGTCGGAAGCCCAGTACGGGTTTCGAAAGGGAAGATCCACAGTCGATGCTATTTGTCGCGTCACTGAAATAGCGGAAGAATCAATATCAGGCAAGCGCTGGAAGTACGGTTCGAAAGAATACTGCGCAGTAGTAACCTTAGACATAAAAAACGCGTTTAACTCATTAAAATGGTCGCACATTATTAATGCATTAAAGGCAATAAATACTCCACCTTATCTTATAAATATAGTAGATAGCTATCTTACTGATAGAGCTCTGTTTTATAATACTGATCTAGGTAGAAATAGATATGACGTCAGCAGAGGAGTTCCCCAAGGCTCAGTTCTCGGCCCAGTTTTGCGGATTATTGCTTACGATGGAGTCCTGCGTCTACCTATTCCAAAAGGAGTGAAGGTAATCGGATACGCAGATGATATTGCGTATCCGATTACCTTCACTCCTTTTGGAACAGGTAGACGCAGGACTCCATCGTAAGCAATAATCCACAAAACTTTTCGTACTAAAACTGTTGTAAGATACCAATATTAATCCAATAAATTTTTGAGCAAATGAACTACCATTATATTCACAAGGGAAAATAATATTATGATCCAAAGGAGTCAGTTAGAAATAAAACACATTATACACTACATCTATATTTACTTAATTGTAAGTTATTTAACAGCACTGAAATTCATACATAACCAAGTCCTTATCGTATTAGTTAAGTTAATTTTTTCACAGAATTATATTCCCGCACGTGAGCGTGGTGGCGCGCACCTCCCTGTAATTTAGCTGACAGCAAGGGGGCCGGTATGTTTAGGCTTCTAAGTATCATCGCCACCCTCCTTCGACCTACAAATCGGGCACGCAACCCTAGTAAGTGGTTTGCAGGCGCACACTCACACACATACACACACTTTCACCCACATACACAGGACTTACCAGAGTGCCGTGTCTAGTGAAGACGTGTTTTTGAAACGCTCCTACAAAAGTGATTAAAAAAACTGGAAAAAGTATTAAATAATTTTTAAAAACAAGTGTCAACAAGCAAATGGTGCGCTACCACAGGACATAGTGCTAAGCCATTGTACCCTAGGCATATAAGTTTTTGCAAAACTTAGTGAACTTATAAAAAAAAAAAAAAAAAGGTTTTTCCTGTTTTTTTTCTTCTTTGTACAACTAAAATCAGTGTAAAAATAAAGAGCGGTAAGTAGGTTAGTGGCGCGAGGCAGTGCACAGCAGACAGAAAAAAACACTCCGGGCTGCAAAGATGCTGGCGGAATACACAAAGGCGAATGCAATAAAGCAGACAGAAGAAATAGAGAACGAGAGACTTTCGTTTTGCTAGGTGAGAGCATAAGAGAGCTTATGAATATGATGGAAGGGCAGCGGCATATTAACATGTCGATGAGAGAGCTGGTAAACGCAATAGCTAAGCAGCATCAGAATTTACTGCAAGAATGCGAAACTGCACCACCCATACTGCGCGAATCTAAGACCACACAAACGGAGAGTAATAGCAACATAGAGAAGAATAAGAGAGCAAATAATGCTGATAGAGAACGGTCCGAGAAGAATGCGGGTAGCCAACAAATGAAGCACCTCCACGCCCTACGGCTTAACGAGCCATTTAAAGCACAGCTTAGGCAATCACAGCCTGTTGAAGAAATTGGCACAAACCTACCAGGGATCAGAGAAGGCGATCACTTAATTACATCTATCAGCCAATCAACGCAGCGGTGGACTACAGTAACGGCTCGAAAGACCAAAGCTAAGCCAATGAAACCAAGGAAACCTGATGCTGTAATCTTGAAGAAGAATGGTGACATGACATACGCAGACATGCTAAGGAAAATTAAAACGGAGCATGAGCTTATAGAACTTAGACATGCCGTTAAAAATATAAGAAAGACTGCTAGTGATGAGCTGCTGTCTGAACTTAAGAAACCGGCTAACCCTTTAACTCAAAAATTTAAAGAAGCTGTTGAAACCGTACTGGGTGATAACGCCAAAGTTTGATCTCTGCCCCAAGAATCTCTAATTGAGATCAAAGACATGGACCAAGTAACATCGAAAGACGAGGTACTGAGGGCACTAAACGATGGAGTGGTCGATGCCAACATTGACTTAGCGGCAATCCGATCAATGCGAACTGCATACGGGAGTACGAAAACATGCACCATAAGCCTGCCCTCAGCAATTGCCCCTAAGCTGCTCGAAAAAGAAAAAGTGCGCATCGGATGGGTGGTGTGCCGTATACGAGAGAAAGAAGCCTTGGTCAGATGTTTTAAGTGCCACGACTATGGGCATGTAGCTAAGAAATGTACGAGCGCAAAAGATCGTACATCTCTCTGCTTCAGGTGCGGTGAAAAAGATCACAAAGCTAAAGGCTGTGCTAACAGCCCGACATGCTCTCTCTGCACTAAACAGGGTGAAATCAGGACCAGCCACGTAGCAGGAAGTCGTTTTTGTGTTGCCTTCCGACGGGCAAAAGCAATACAGAAGGCCGCTAAACAACGACAATCATGAGGTACCTGCAGCTAAACCTCAATCACTGCAAAGTGGCATAGGAGCTGCTTAAACAAACAGTATATGAAGAAGACATTGATTTCGCACTTCTCAGCGAACATATAAAAATTAACAGGATCATTCATGGGTTACTAATACAACAGGCAAATGCGCGATATGGAGTTGCAACAATACCCCGCAACATCTTATAACAACTGCCTCTACGAGTGGGTTTGTATGTGCCAGAATTAACAGTTTATATGTTTATAGCTGCTACATACCACCGAGCACTGACTTGAATGAGTTCTCAGCCATTATTGATGAGCTGGCGAATGACGTCAGGTCGAGGCGCATGGCCCTCGTTGCAGGGGATTTTAACGCTTGGGCAATGGAGTGGAGCTGCAGGCGAACTAATGCAAAGGGCAGACAACTGCATGATTCCTTGGCTACGCTGAATGTTATTTTGCTGAACACTGGTTTTAAAAACACCTACGAGAGGCACGGAGCGGGCTCCGTTATCGACCTGACTTTCATAAGTGGGGGACTGAGCAGGGACACTAGCTGGCATATCAGTGACTGCTATACACATATTGATCACAAGGCAATCGTCATAAATATTCAAAAAACACACGCGGATATAGCACCTCAGAGACGAGCGATGGGGTGGAAATTAAAAACCTTCGACGAACAAATATTCGCAGTAGCTTTTTGTGATGCGCAAACCTCAGGATCGGCGGCAAATGCTGCGGCTGGACTCATGAAAGTCATTACAAGGGCTTGTTACGTAGCTATGGTGCGTCAAAGCGGACACAGGTCTCGCAGGCCAGTGTACTGGTGGAACGACGAGAAAGTAGCACTAAGAAAGCAATGCAATAGAGCCAGAAGAGCATGTCAGCGCTCAGGAAAAACAGCACAAACTGTAGAACTTCGGATAGATTTCAAAGAAAAGCGCAAACTTTTTAACAAAGCTATCCAGGATAGCAAAAAACGAAAATTCGGCGAACTTTGCTACGATCTAAATAACAACCCTTTTATATCAGCGTATCAGATTGTACTCAAAAAACGTAAGTTAAGGATCCGTACTTGGACCCCTTCTGTATAACATCATGTACGATGGCATCCTACGGACTAGGGTTGATGAAAACGCAACGCTAATAGGCTTTGCGGATGATGTATCAGTCGTAGTTACAGCGAAAACTCTAAGGGAGGTCGTTAATATTGCGGAAGAATCAGTAGAAGTAGTGTAACGGTGGCTAAGCTCAAAATCAATGACGCTAGCTGACCACAAGACAGAGGCAGTTCTAATAAGCAGCCGGAAGAGAGTAGAAAAGGTGGCACTTAGAGTAGGTGCGAGCGTGATAGAGTCAAAGCCCTACGTAAAATACCTTGGGGTCCTTATAGACCACCGTCTGAGTTTTCGGGACCATCTGGAGTACTCGAACCGAAAAGCTGCAACGACAACAGCTGCGCTGACCAGATTAATGGCAAATAAAGGTGGGCCAAGACAAATGATAAGGCAAATTCTAACAGGCGTTTCCCGATCTATTCTCCTATATACTACACCGGTCTGGAGGGACGCCTTCAAGTGTTCTTCATATACTCGGGGGATAAAGGCTACCTACCGTCTTTGTGCGCAGTGCGTCTTCAGAACAGTGTCGGAAGACGCAGCGCTAGTCATAGCAGGCCAATGCCCAATCGATCTCACTGCACAAGAAATGTGTGATAAGCAATATGCAATTCGTGAACCATTGCGCACTGCAGGAAGTGTGGACAAAAATTCACTGAGGCAACGGAGCATATGCCAGTGGCAGGTAAGGTTAGAAAAAGCATCCAATGGTAGATGGACACACCGCCTCATACATAATATTAAAGACTGGGTTGAGCGGCAACACGGAGAGGTTGACTTCTATCTCACTCAAGTCTTGAGCGGCCACGGATGCTTCAAAAGCTACCTCCACCGTTTTCGACACGAAGAGGACCCGTACTGCGACCACTGCGGACCACCCGCTATTGAAGATGCGGAACACTAATTTTTTATATGCCCGCGGTTCAGTGTATTTAGAAGCAGACTTAATAGAAGCCTCGGTTCACAGGCTTATCCGAGGAATATGGTGACACTAATGCTGAATATTGAAGAAGCTTGGAAAGACGTATGTAGCATGGCTGCTCAGGTGATGCAGCAGCTGCGGATATGCGAGCGTACGAGGCCTGCACGTGAAAGGCAGTAGCAAGAAGAAGTGGAAAACATCAACGCGGAAACAACGAATCTTTAAAGCCCGTCATATGAATTGAGAAGTGACGGCAAGGACCGCAAAGGCGGCGTATCTTCAACGCATCCCTCCCCGCGAAGTAATACCTAACGGTGGTCCCGCGGGGAGTGGAGACTGAACAGGTTTATCCTGGTTTCAATGGGCACTTGAGGGTAGCGAGCTACCACAACGTCCAAAGAAAAAAAAAAAAAAAACCCCACATACACACACACACACACACACACACAGGTGTCACCCTGTTAGACACAGCAGGAAAAATACTGGAAGCAATTATATGCTCGCGACTCCAAGATATCACGGAGGGTGACAGGGGACTCTCGCATCAACAATAAGGCTTCCGAAAAATGCGGTCAACGGTCGACTCCATTGCGTCTGTCTGCGATATAGCGCGAAGAGCACTCGAGGGCAAAAGATGGTTCGAAGGAACAAAACAGGACTGCGCTGTTGTCACGCTGGATGTAAAAAATGCGTTCAACTCCGCCAACTGGCACCACATAATTAAGGCGTTAATAGAGATGAAAATTCCAGACTACCTGACCCGAATACTCCTTAACTATTTTAGCGAAAGAGGGTTATTTTATGATACAAATGAAGGCCCAAAAAGGTACCATGTCACAGGTGGTGTGCCGCAGGGTTCGGTCCTCGGACCAATCCCTTGGAACATCATGTATGATGGCATCCTTAAAATTGAAAAACCCGAGGGCGTGTCTATAATAGGCTATGCGGATGACATAGCGATCGTAGTAGTGGCGAAACATCTGGTGGACGTGTCGCGCATGTGTAGCGAAGCAATAGCGTCAGCAAAAACTTGGCTACAGAACGCAGGACTAGAGTTAGCTGATCACAAGACAGAGGCATTGCTCATGACCAGTCGAAAAAAGCTGGAAAAGATTCAAATTCGCATAGGAGAGCACACTGTAACGTCAGCGCAAACTTTAAAATACCTCGGTGTCGTACTCGATCCACGACTGAACTTTAAGGAACACCTGAAATATGCCAGCGAGAAGGCAAGGAAGACCAGTATGGCTCTTGCAAGACTCATGCCAAATATGGGAGGCCCAAAACAGAAACAAAGAACCCTGCTTGCGAGCGTCAGCTCATCAATCTTAATGTACGCGGCACCAATCTGGGCAAGCGCGACCCTTATAACCTCATACATGAGAGCACCAGCCTCGGTGCACAGATTATCATCCCTTAGAGTATGCTGTGCATTCGTGACTGTGTCAGACGAGGCCTCAAACTTACTAGCCGGAAGATGCCCGGTAGACATAGCTGCAAGAACGGCGGCAGCAATAAAGCATAGCCCAAACGAACGCAGCAAGATGCTGCAACAAAGCATCGACGAGTGGCAACAAAGGTGGGACTCGTCCCCAAAAGGACGTTGGACAAAGAGATTGATCCCAAGGGTAGACGAGTGGATTAAGAGAAAACACGGAGAAACAAATTTCTATCTTACCCAGTTCCTTACCGGGCATGGCTGCTTCCGATAATATTTACATAAATACAAGCACGTTGACCACCCCTTCTGCTTATACTGCGACGGGAAAATTGAAAGCGTCGAACACATACTGATGGACTGCCACAGATTCGACACAGAACGCAACGATCTAGAACGTTATATGGGAAAAGCAGTGTCTCCGGAAGGCTTGCTGAAGGTTATGCTGTCCGATAAAGATATTTGGCACAGATGTGTAGACACCATCACGGGAGTAATGAAAAGACTTCGAATAGACGAGCGATACGCGAACCGCGCAGAAATATAACGCACGCTGAGTGAAGACGAAGAATAACGTCCAGTGCCTGCCCTGCGAAGTAATATCGGAATTGATAGTCCCGCAGGGGTGCCACAGGCCCAGCGTACGAAGGAGGTTGGGTTTAGTCCGTAGGTGCCAGGAGGCAAATCGGGCATGCGGGCAGTACGGGCTGTTCGTATCTATGAAGATTCCTCCTCCCTGGTCGTAACCGAAAAAAAAAAAAAAAGGTGTCACCCTGCTCTTCGCCCAGCTGATCTCTCTCACCTTACTGTGCCCCGTTTGTCGTATCTTGCCCATGTGTGTTATGTCCTCGTCTTGTTTGTCTATCCTTTTGTTTTTCTCGTCCCGCAGCGCTACCGCTGCGAGGTGGAGATGGGGGATGGATGCATACGACAAATCGCAAATCAATCAACCCGCTTTGCCGGTACCGCCAAGTTCTTGCATGCGTGCGTGTGTGCCTGTGTGCGCGACGCTACACACTGCCCGCTAACCCTTCCGAGCACTGTGTATCGCATGAGCAAAGCGTTCAAAACATATTAATAGTTTCTATTGCCCCTTATCTAAAAAAGGAAAACTAATTCAACTTTTCTTATTTTCGTATTAACAGAAATTCCGACAAGTAAACTAAATTAACTAAAATAAAACTAAACTAAATTAAAATTTTTCTCAAACTAAAATTCATACCTTAGATTTTGGTCTATTTAATAAAACTAAATCAACCCACATTTCACCTTTTGTTGAACCATGTTCATCATTTGCATATTTACTTAATTTCTCAAACTCAAACTGTACTTAAATTAAACTCCAATCTAGTCCCTTAGGACTGATGAAAAGCGCGCGCACGGGGCTCTGCGTGCACGGGGCGCCAATGGGTTAAAAGCACCGAACGCCTTTATGCTGGCGTGCATACGTGCGTGTGTTTGCGAGTGTATCCATGCGGGTGAGCACAGCTGTTCAGCTGAGGGCGCACCCCAGTAGGAAACACAAACCAGCTACCCAATAGGAATCGCCCTAAAGTAAGCGAATTAAATAACAATAAAAATCGAACCGGATTTTCACACTGAAACCCAGCCCAGTAAAGTTTCAGCTTATGGCATACTGGAAACTACGCAATTTGGATATGTTTGCTTCGAGCTGGTGGTACTGGCATTCTATTACCTGAGTATGCAGAAGTGATATCATGCAGAAATGGCTTTCGGGCTAATGTCAGTACCATCTCCGTCCCGTAAAAACCCTAGCAGGCCTCAGAAAACGCTCTTTATCCGTCACCATTAAGTTGGTCGCGCAGGCTCAGTTGAGGAAATCCTGACTAATACCGATCTGGCTCTGAACGCAATACCCCATAAAGGACTGCGTCCACCCATGCATGGCCTCCCTGTTTACAAAGATAACCATGGGATCATAAAGGTAACTGCGCATACGGCTACAGATAACGGCTCTGAGTGGGGACCCCTAAGAAAAAAATGGAACCAATTAAAAAAATAACGCCGATTAACACAAATGAAGCGGATACTGCTTCTAATACACCCGAAACGATGAACCAGGTGGAAAACGTAGAAAAGGGCACTGACCCATTTAAGAGAAGTGCAAGGCTTCCGCATTCTCCCCCGCTTACTCCCATGGGAGGAGCAGCCTTATTCGAGACGGCGCAAGGTACGAAGGAGACTGATTCAGCGAAAATCCAGGCTGGAACGTCAACCAACAAAAGAGACAGCACTTTTTGCAAGCTTGGGGTCGAGATAAATAATCTCCTTGGTATGCTCGAAGAAAACGAAGGTAAACGCTGGACCATCCACCAAACCGTGTGAGGACCATGGATCCTATGACCCTGAGCCCTCACAACAGTTTAGATATATATATAACATACACAATAAACATAAGAAAACCAAACATGAATTATATTAGTTTAAACACACACACATATAAGCATGTAAATATAATTATCTACACACACACACACGTATCTACACATGTACATACACACACCCTTAACTTGAATTATTACTTTGTACATACAACATACATATATAGTTATTACTTTTCACACAATATATGAAATTGTTATTATAAGGATAACTGTCTGCCTACGGGCAAAACAGTATAAAAGGAGCAATATGAATATCAAATGGGCAGTCGTTAGGCATACATGACACGCGTCGCAACGTGAGTCATACGAGTAGTTAAAGAGGGATCAAACCTCTGAGACTATTAATTTATATTCGAGGTGGGCTTAAACCACTGAGACGGGTGCTAGCTGTAGGGCTTAAAACCTACCATAGCTCTACGCTTACGAGGTAGCATCACGAAGAATTAATAAAGATAGCGAAGCAAAGCGAAGGTGTATTGATTTACCAGAGGAGATAGGGTTAATTTCTTTACAGATACCCTGGACAACCGAGAGCTACACCCAGCACCCCGGAAAGTCCGTTACAATTGGCGCCCGAGCAGGGACTTAAAAAGAAAGTAACCGAACACAACATAAAGAAGAAAAAAAAACACAAGGAAGGGAAACTAATCCCGCGAAGGAAATAGCGTGATAAATAATATGGTGAGGCGAAGGTGGGTGCATTTCCTCAACCGAGAGGAACTGCTGACATATCTGGCAGAGTTCGGCTTGGAACAAAGCGGTACCGTCGAGGAGTTACGAAAACGATTTTCAACGTTCCTACAGGAAGAGAGCGACAATGAAGAATACCATTCGCGATTTGAAGAATTGGAGGCGAGGCACAGCGATAGGCAAGCACCGATGAACGAGGGTGCGGTACCAGAGGTCGAAGCACCAAAGCCACACGTAGCGTGTCAAACGCCATCACTAGCCACCATCATGGACCGAGTCCGTAAGTGGGGTTTCAAATACGACGGCGGACGAGATCCTCTCAGCTTCATTGAGCGCGTGGAAGAGTTGGCAGAAGCGTACGAAGTGAACCGGGACTTATTGCCGCGAGCGATGCCGGAGCTTCTTAAAGAGAAGGCCCTAACATGGTTCCGCAGCAATCATAAGAACTGGCGACAATGGGAAGACTTCAAAAGGGACTTCCTGAGGTTCTTCCTAAACTCTCGCTATCACGAAAGACTAGATGACGAGATCAGGCATCGTGTTCAACAGCCGAACGAGAAATTTAAGGACTACGTCTTGGTCCTCCAAAGTCTGATGCGTCATGCAAAATACTCCTTCGGAGAGAAGCTAACGCGAATCTACAAGAACTCTCGAAGCGAGTATCAATGGTACCGAGTTCACCACGCTGGAAGAGCTAGTGAGTCTGGCTCAGGATTTGGAAAATATCGCCCCGGTAAAAGACACACCCAGGGCCACAGTGCGAACAATTCCACGAACCATGGAGAGGTACCAACACATGCGCGAGCTGCCTAGGTGAAGCGAAACAGCGAACACACAACGCCAACCCGTACCGCGCAACAACACTCCGGCGCCCCAGGCGGAGTACGTGAATCCGTGGACGGCGTGTAGACACTGTGGGGAAGAAGGCCATTTGGCACGCGACTGTAGAGCAGCGCGGTGGGAGTTTTGCTGGACATGTGGCCGATGCAACATCCCAACTCGAAATTGCTGCCGTAACACATCGGGAAATGGTCTGAGGCCTCATTCGCAGCGAGGGGTGGGGTCTCGAGTGGATCAATCTCGCACAGAATAAATAACGTTTTAAACCAAGTGAAAGGGCGGATTATGGCTACGATCAAAGTAAACGAGATCCATGTAGTAGCCTCAGTGGATACAGGAGCAACCAGAAGTTTTCTGAGCGAAGCCATGTCGGAAAAGCTAGAGTCAGGGATGTCCAAACGCATAACGACGCAAGTTATAATGGGCGATGGCAGATCCAAGACCGTGCGGGAGGCAGTAACTGCAAGAGTGAAATTGGGGAACCAGACCCACGAGATGGACCTTTTGATACTACCAGGTTTGATGGACGATGTGGTCCTCGGGACGGATTATATGTCAAAGGCAAGCGTTCGACTGAGTTGTGGAGACCAGAACGTCACGTTCCGGGAGGAGAGTCACGATGCAAGAAGCGAGAAACTCACCGCGATACGGCAGGAAGACACCGAGAGACCGGATAAAGGCGACGAACCGTCCTCAAATCCTACGCCGACTGAAGCCGCAACTACTGATGAAGTAAAGGAATTCTTAAAACAAGAGTTGTGCATATTTGAGAAGATGTCGGGAGTCGCTAACATCGCCACTCACCGAATCGTCATGAAGGACGATCGACCAATCAAACAACGGTATTGCCCAAAGAATCCGAAGATGCAGGAAATTATTAACGCGGAGATCGACGACCTCATAGAGAAAGGGTGCATTGAACCTTCGCACAGCCCACACAGCGCCCCCATTGTGTTGGCAAAGAAGAAGAACGGAAAGTGGAGACTCTGTGTAGATTATCGGCAGCTGAACGAGCGTTCAGTGCCTGACGCGTACCCTCTACCGAGGATCCAACATATCCTCGACCGTCTAAGAAGTGCGCGTTACATCAGCAGCGATGGAAGAGAAGAGCAAGCAATACACGGCATTCACAGTACCAGGACGCGGCCTTTTTCAATGGCGTGTAATGCCGTTTGGGCTACACTCCACCCCGGCGACGTTTCAGCGTGCGTTGGACCAGGTCATCGGTCCAGAGCTAGAGCCACATGCATTTGCCTACCTAGATGATATTATTATTACCAGTACAACACTGCAGGAACACGTCCAACACCTGTCGATAGTTTTCCAGCGACTAAGACGCGCGAATCTCAGGATCAACCCAGAGAAGTGTGAATTTTTCAAGAAGCGGCTGAAGTATCTGGGTCACGTTGTAAGCGAAGAAGGCATCCACACAGACCCTGAGAAGGTCGCGGCCATCAAAAATCTCACGCCACCGACCGGTATACGAGAGTTGCGCCGATTTCTAGGTATAGCTTCTTGGTACCGTAGGTTCGTCCCAGACTTCTCCAAAGTGGCACATGCGTTGACATCGATGTTGAAGAAGGGCCACAAGTGGAAATGGAATAGCGAAACCCAGACAGCATGTGAGGCACTGAAGAACGCGCTAACCGAGGCGCCAGTGTTGGCTTGTCCCGATTTTACAAAGAAGTTCACTCTTCAAACAGACGCGAGCGATTTCGGGCTGGGAGCTGTTCTGACTCAGGAAATCGACGGCGTCGAACGAGTAATAGCGTATGCGAGTCGCCGGCTCAACAAAGCTGAACTCAACTATTCCCCTACTGAGAAAGAGTGTTTGGCAATAGTGTGGGCGATCAGGAAAATGAGACCGTATCTGGAGGGATATACCTTCACTGTCATCACCGATCATCTAGCACTTCAGTGGGTTAGCAAGATCGAGAGTCCGTCTGGTCGAATCGCAAGGTGGGCGCTAGAACTGCAGCAGTACTCATTTGACGTCCAGTACCGCAAGGGAAAACTGAATGTAGTGGCTGACGCACTTTCCCGTCAACCTCAGGAAACGAAGCTAGGTTCGATGACGGCAAGAGTTGTCGCAGCCGGGTGTAAATGGCTCAAAGAGAAAATGGCAGAGGTGGAGAGGTGTCCAGAAAAATTTCCTGATTTCATCATCGAAAATGGTGAACTGTACCGGCGAATATCTGGTCAAATGGATGGCGACGATGCGCTGCCATGGAAATTGTGCGTTCCCACAACGGAAAGACAAAGAGTTTTAAAGGAGATACACGACGTCCCCAGTGCAGGCCATATGGGAATCCGTAAAACTATCGCGCGGGCAACTGCTCGATACTATTGGCCCGGAATGTTTCGCGACATAAAGAAATACGTGCGACAGTGTGAGACATGCCAGCTATACAAACCGAGCCAACAGCAAGCAGCCGGTAAGATGCTGACGCAGCTTGCCGAAGAACCCTGGGTGACGGTGTGCGCAGACTTCGTGGGACCTCTCCCGCGGTCTAAACATGGAAATACTATGGCGTTGGTACTATTGGATCGTTTCTCGAGATGGGTCGAGATTGTAGCAATGCGGAGGGCAACAGCAGAAGGACTAATTCGGGCAGTCAGAGAGCGAATCATTGGCAAATTCGGCGTCCCAAAGATCCTAATCACGGATAATGGAGCGCAATTTATTAGCTCAAAATTTAAGCAATTCCTAGAGGAGATGGGGATAAGGCACCAATTTACTGCGCCGCACAGACCTCAGCAAAACCCGACAGAGAGAGCTAACTGCAACATTAAACGACTTATGGCACAGTTCACAACTAAGGACCAAAGATACTGGGATGACTTGCTATTAGAGATGACTCTGGCACTCAATTCCAGCGTGTGTGAAGCAACCGGTTACAGCCCAGCCTTTGTAATCCAGGGTCGAGAACCGAGGTTACCGAACGCATTGTATGACGAACATACAGTGGGAACCGGTCAGACCCCAACAACACCGCACGTTAAGGCAACAAAAATGAAGGAGGTCTTCGAATTTGTACGACACAATCAACAGAAGGCTTCAGCAGAGCAAGCAAGGCACTACAATCTGCGAAAAAGATCGTGGCAACCGGTCGTGGGAGATAAGGTTCTAGTAAGAGAGCACTACCTCTCCAAGGCCGTAGACAACTTTGAGGCTAAACTGGCACCGAAATACGGAGGGCCGCATCGCGTGTTAAACTTTATTTCACCCGTAATCGTCGAACTCGACAAAATTTACAAAGGAAAAAGAAGAACGGCGCACGTGAGCGATCTTAAACCATACTACGAGGCGACCATTAACAATTGCCTCGTGACGCTACCGAAGCTTACCGCCAAACAACGAACAGATAAGTTTCAACGTATGTGAAGTGTGTGAACTCGGCAATCACCAACGGGAGAGTTGTTATCATGGCAGAAGAGACCTGGAAGGGGATAAGTGACAAAAAAAGAAGTTACAAGAGGGCGTCTGGAAATAAACGAGGGCAGAAATTCGGCACATAACACCCGAAGGGTATATAAACCGAGAGCGAAAAGAGTAAAAACTTAACAATAATGAGAAGATAGAAAAAAATAGGAAAAAAAGAAAGAAAAAAAAATATATATATATTTTTTTTAGAGTATTCAGAGAGAAACAATAATACTTACCTTAATAATGTTGTAAACAAGTAGTTCTTACATTAATAATTAATATTAATCTCAAGATTTTATCATATTGTCAATGCTGGCAACACCGAAGCGGCAGTAGCAAAAGATTTGGCACTACTGAATTATGTTGCTGTAGATGGGCATCACTGGTTTACAGCTGAGAAAACAAATAAAAAGTGAGACGGCAGCAAATAACAGAAATTTTGCTGGAAAAGTGCCGAAAATTGAAGAAAATACAGTTGGTCGCGCAATGACTACTGCACGCATAAAAAGAATGTGCCACGGGCGCCCAGGCACAAGTGAAAAAAGTGCGCGCAAGGATGAGCAGACACCAGCATCAACCAACAGGTTTCTTGGCCGAACCAGCGCGAGATGGCACTTTAAGGGTGCGTATCAAGCGCCTGACGGAGAAGGAGATCCGGCACCATATCGAAGGCAAGGGGGGAGTTGAAGATCGGAGCGACGAGGAGCAGCAGCAAGAACCCGGTGACAACGAGAGCCTGGCAAGTACGCAACCATTTGTGCCACCACAAAATGACGCGGACGATGCGAGGCGAATTTTCACTGGCGACAGAGGACCACAAACATATCGGCAACGGGTACGTCGACTATGTACGCCATGTGGACATGCGCCTACGGTTATACGGACCGGAGACATCCGGAGAGCCACGCCCGCCACTGCAAGGTCTACCTATGGGAGAGGGAATGGTTCCGGCAAGTAACAAAGAAGGCGCTGACCAAGGTGACTGGCTGGATGAAGCATTGCTGGAAGCAGAACTAAACCTGTCAGCAGAGACGGATTTGGTGGCCGACATCGAGCGTTGGCTACAAGAAGGTGAGCCGAGTGTGCCAGCAGATTGGCAGGTCCATCCGGATATAGGCGTTTTACCGGAGGAGTTGGTAGCAGAAATAAAATCACACGTAAGCTACCAACGTCAGAGCCGTACGCGACAATCCTTTAAACGTGGCATTCACGGTCAGGCGTACAGGGTGCGTATTACGAAGACGGGAAAGGTGGCCGTAAGCTTCGCTGCCGGGAGTAAGGAGGGAGTGTGAGGACCATGGATCCTATGACCCTGAGCCCTCACAACAGTTTAGATATATATATAACATACACAATAAACATAAGAAAACCAAACATGAATTATATTAGTTTAAACACACACACATATAAGCATGTAAATTTAATTATCTACACACACACACACGTATCTACACATGTACATACACACACACTTAACTTGAATTATTACTTTGTACATACAACATACATATATAGTTATTACTTTTCACACAATATATGAAATTGTTATTATAAGGATAACTGTCTGCCTACGGGCAAAACAGTATAAAAGGAGCAATATGAATATCAAATGGGCAGTCGTTAGGCGTACATGACACGCGTCGCAACTTGAGTCATACGAGTAGTTAAAGAGGGATCAAACCTCTGATACTATTAATTTATATTCGAGGTGGGCTTAAACCACTGAGACGGGTGCTAGCTGTAGGGCTTAAAACCTACCATAGCTCTACGCTTACGAGGTAGCATCACGAAGAATTAATAAAGATAGCGAAGCAAAGCGAAGGTGTATTGATTTACCAGAGGAGATAGGGTTAATTTCTTTACAGATACCCTGGACAACCGAGAGCTACACCCAGCACCCCGGAAAGTCCGTTACAACCGATGAGAGATGCTATCAGCAAAATCAAGCTTTTGTACAACAAAGCAAAAATGGTGAGTTGCAGATGCAGCACCTATGGCGAAGCGAGCTCTGATAACAGCACGCATGGTTCAGAGCCCCATTGGAACAACCTCGGAGGAAAGCAGGTGCAGAAGCTGCTGGCCCTCCTGTAAGTAAACGGAATAAGCAGTGCCCTAAGAACCAACCCCAGGCAAGCTCTAAAAGAGAAGTCACTGCCCAGGCTACAGTACAGCCAGACAAGAAAATAAAACTCAACGAATGGGTTAAAGTAAAGACGAAGGCCGAAAACGACAAAAAAGTTGGTAGAGCAAATACCATTAAAAAACAAGACCTGATGCGATTGTCATTGAAAAAACAGGACAGACGTCCTATGCTGACATACTTAAAGAAATTAAAATGGACGATAAGTTCAAGGGATACGCTGACTCAGTGTCAAAAATCAGACGCACACAGAAGGGAGATCTTCTGATAGAGCTAACAAAAGCCTGCCAAAATTCAACTGACTTAAAAACTATCGTAGGAGCGGCGATAGGAGGTGAGGCCTCGGTCAAAGCACTCACGCACCGCATAACACTGGAGTGCAAGGACATAGACGAGGTTACTACTAGGGCTAGAAGATATTAATATATCAGACATCGTGGGGCTAAGGGCTGCATATGCTGGAACTCAAACAGCTACCCTTAGCTTGCCAGCTCAAACAGCCCAGAAGCTTCTCCAGGTTGGCAAAATTAAAATAGGGTGGGTCATCTGCCGTATACGTGAACGTGTGCTCTTGCAAAAGTGCTTTAAATGCCTGGAGTATGGTCACGTGTCTCGAAACTGCACCAGCTAGATAGATAAATCGAAGCAATGCAGAAAATGCGGCGTCGAGGGATATTTCGCAAAAGACTGCAAAAACAGCCCACACTGCGTCTTGTGCAAATCAAATAATAGGGATAACATTGACCATGTAGCAGTTAGCTATAAATGCGCTTCTTTCAGGAAGGCCTTAACAAACCGACGCATATCAGAATTATACAAATAAATTTAAATCACTGCGAAGCTGCGCAAGATCTATTATCGCAGACGGTGAAAGATATAAGAGCTGACTTGGCAATCATCAGCGAACCGTACAAGTGCAAAGTTGATGGAGCTTGGGCCAGCGACAAGAAAAAAAGCACAGCTATCTGGCTTTGCGGTGCATATGCATACCAAGAGATGCATAGCGCGGAAGAAGGATTCGTGCGTTGCAAAATAAATGGGACACACATCATCAGTTGCTATGCAAGGCCAATCCTCTCAAAAACAGAGTATCAAAAACTTTTGCGCGATATTGCCCTGGAAGCTCGCGGCAAGTCTCCATTAATCATCGCAGGGGACTTCAATGCCTGGGCAATAGAATGGGGCAGTAGAGTAACAAATAAGAGAGGTGAAATGCTGCTAGAAACATTTGCCCAGCTTGATGCAACGATCCTAAATACCGGATTTGCGCTAACCTTCAGAAAAATGGGAACGGGGTCTATAATAGATATATCCCTCGCAAGCGTTTCACTGGCCAACAAAATCAAATGGAGGGTAAGCGAGGAGTATACCCATAGTGATCACCAAGCCATTATAATGGACATAGAAGAGGAGAGACAAAAGCTAAAGCCAAAGTTCACAGGGCCAAAATGGAAAGAATCTACGCTCGATAATGATGGTTTGGAGTATATAATCGAAGAGTATAAACCCATAGCAGGGCCGGCAGAAGACGTTGTGAGTAACTTAGCTTTGGGCCTAACTGAAGCATGCGATGCGTCGATGCCAAGAAGGTCACTTAACAAGAAATTCGTCCCGTGCTATTGGTGGAACAGGAATATAGCACTGATAAGAAGAAATGTCTCAGTGCAAGACGTAAAATGCAACGCAGCAGAGGAAGTTCTGAATTTCCCGAAAACCTAGCTGCTCTGAGGAAGGCAAGGAAAGGCCTTAAAGCAGTCATAAAAGCAAGCAAACAGGAAAATTTTAGATCCCTGGGGCACCGCTTACAGAGTAGTGCTATCAAAAGCAAAAAGCGTAAAGTCACCAAACATTACTTGCCCAGTAATGTTGAGAAATATCATAACAACCCTTTTTCCTCAAAGGGTCGAAGACATCCCATCAGCCTTTCCACGTTATGAAACAAGTGAAATCCCAAGGGTAACTGAAGAGGAGTTGCTAACTGCATGCACGAAGATCCAAAATTGTAAAGCTCCAGGGCCGGACGATATACCAAATAAGGCCCTGAAAGCCGCTATCATAAAGCGCCCAGAAATATTTGTGCATGCATTCAACGCGTGTCTTATTGAAGGCTGTTTCCCAGCAACATGCAAGAAGCAAACATTAGTGCTGCTACCTAAAGGCAACAAGCCCCCAGATGAGCCGTCGTCGTACCGTCCGATATGTTTACTAGACACGCTTGGAAAAATTCCTGAAAGAATAGTATGCAACAGACTTACGTCGTTCGCCGAAGAAAATGGGTTCCTCTCGATAAACCAGTTCGGCTTCAGAAAATCCCGTTCCACGATAGATGCAATCAAAACAGTAGTTGACGTTGCGGCTAAAGCAATAGAAGGCACAAGGTGGCGTGGCGGGAAAAAGGAATACTGCGCCATTGTAACATTAGACGTTAAAAACGCTTTCAATACCGCAAGCTGGCGAAACATCATGGATACATTATTAAGAAAAAACACTCCAAGTTATATCCTCAAAATTATAGGAAGCTATTTTTCGCACCGCAAACTCCTCTACAGAAGCGATAACGGCCCAGAGTTGTATGACGTAAAAGCAGGCGTCCCACAAGGATCAGTCCTTGGACCACTTTTGTGGAACCTTATGTACGACGGCGTCTTAAACCTGGAAATGCCTCCACGCACAAAAGTCGTTGGTTTTGCAGACGACATCGCGGTTGTAATTGTTGCAAAACATTTGCAACAAATTGAAGCAGCAGCAGGCGAAGCTGTAGTTAAAATCAAAACATGGCTTCAATCAATGCACTTAACGCTGGCCGACCATAAGACCGATGCACTTTTAATAAGCAGCAGAAAGGCAGTGGAGTTTCTAAATATTCGCGTGGGGACAGAGGTAATCACACCCAAGCCTGTTATCAAATATTTGGGTGTGATGATAGACTCCCGACTCAATTTCAAGCCCCACTTGGAGTACGTCTCTAAGAAAGCATCTAGAGTGCAGTCAAGCTTATCGCGCATTATGCCAAATAACGGAGGACCGAGACACAGTAAACGAATCCTCTACAGTAGGGTTATTAGCTCAATCCTACTGTATGCGGCCCCAGTCTGGGCCGACGCGCTGCTGGTGAAAAGCTACGCTAAAAAGATAACCACTGTCTATCGACTAAGTGCCTTACGAGCGGTTTGTGGATTCTGTACAATTTCAGACGAAGCATCTTATGTTATAGCTGGACAAATTCCAGTAGATATTATGGCTCATGAAATGAAACCAATGTATGAAAGGCTTTCCGGGAGTAACGGAACAATAAACCCAAACGAAATAAAAGAGGAAGAAAGATGCCGATCAATGAACACCTGGCAGAATCGTTGGAATAGCTCCACAAAAGGCAGGTGGACATATAAGCTGATACCAAATATCAGCAAATGGTTGGAGAGAAACCATGGTGACACAAACTTTCACCTTACACAGTTCCCCTCGGGACGTGGTCATGATAGTTCCCCTTGCTGCCCAACATGTAGAGACAGCGAAGAAGACGCGGAATACATTATGTTCCAATGTCCACGTTACGCTCCTCAAGTTCGTACAATCTTAGACAGAGTAAACGTCATTGACTTCATGCTCCAGTCAAGCGAAAGGTGGGGAAAAATATGCGCTCTCGTATCGCGCATTCACATAGATCTTAGGCGTGCAGAGATGGCAAGACGTAGCCAACAACACAGGTAAAGAGCGAGTAAGCTAACCAGCCCCGTGAGGTAATACCTCTTTTGGCAGTTCCGCGGAGAGAGTGGTCGTGGTGAAGAGAGTTTAGTAATGTAGGTGTAGTCAAGAGACTGCAAGTCGTGCATGCTGCTATGGGAATAGCAGTACTCATGAGAGTTTTCTCTTCACGGGAGTTCCCAAAAAAAAAAAAAAACACACACACAGTCCTTTACACTTTTCGGAGTGCCGGTACTTGCCGCCAGGCGGCACCTCACCTCTTTTCCGAAGACGAGAGACATAGGTTACACAGCAGCCACCACGCTACTACGGAGGTAATTTCTACATTTTTATACTATCACACAATCACAGATATTCCGATTTATAACGATTTAAATTGAATAAATTCAATTATCCGCTAATACCAAACCAATCGTTCATTTCTTCTTTTTTCCATAAATCTTTACACTGTTGCGTATATTCCGTATACGCTGCCAGACTACCATGGCCAAATTTTCCGAAAAATTTACCAAATCGGAAAAGGTTAATGAAGACAAACCTGGTCGCGAGCACAATATTCGTTTGCCTCCATGCGATACAGACATCTTTAAGGTAGATTATCTAACATGGCCTTCCTTCCGAGATATGTTCACGGCTATATACATAATAAACAAACGTCTTACCCCGGTTGAAAAATTATTTCATCTCAACCACAAAACCCAAGGGGAAGCGAAAGAAATAGTGCAAAGGTGTCCATTAACAAACGAAGGTTTTTCAACAGCCTGGAAAAACCTCAGTGACAGATACGAAAACAAACGTATACTAGTCACCACACGACTAAAGCTTCTATTTAGCCTAAATTCAGTTGAGAGCGAATGCGGTAGCTCTATCACAAAGTTGCAGCGCGATATAAATAATTGCATCTCATCACTTCAATGTCATCAAATTGACATCTCCAATTGGGATGCAATCGTTACATACTTATGCTCAACAAACCTGCCATAATGCACACTGGCACTATGGGAACAATCCATTGAAACCAAAACCGAAATATCAAAATGGGAGGATATGGATCGATTCCTCTCAAATCGTTTTCAGACGTTGGAAACAGAGAGCGAGTAAAATTTCACAGGCACCGAAGCCACAAAGCCTGCGACAAAACACTGACATTCCTCCAAAAAGATTTGGCGCTTATCCAACGAATGTGAAGCAACATTCATGTAAATGCATATTTGCTCTCATTGTGTTCGGACGTGTTTTTGGTAGCTCTCTATTTTAACTTTCGTGCTATATTTTGTTTATTATTTATGCACATCAATTACTAATTGTGAGACAGTGACTCTTTATATGCATTTTATAATTTCTAATTAAAAATGCCTTGCACCTGCGGCCATAGAGTTGAACGCACACAAACAAAAGTACAATGTGCAAAGTGTAATGAACTCTTTCATATTGAGTGTGTTAATATTTTGCCGGCTGATGTTGAGTTTTTGCTTAACTCCGATAAACCTTTTTTTTGCAAATCGTGTGCTGCTGCTCGACGCGGTTCTATTCGTACTCCCCCGCCGCTCTCTAACCCCGTTGAATGTTTGATTGCTGAACGTGCTACTATTTCGTCATATAAGAGTCTCAATAACGGCCTCGGACAACAACAACTGCCTAAACAACTGCCAAATTTAGGTAATGTTACTCAACATTCTGAGAAAGTTAGCAAGCCTAAAGAAACAGCTAGTGATCAATGCATAACAAACGTCGATAAATCGCAACAAGTGAGCATGCAATCTTTACTAAATGAGCTTATTGCTCTTCGTGCTGAGAACATGCGTGTGATTGCTATAGTCACTGCCCTTCAAGAGGATAAAAAATTGCTAATTGAAAAGACTGAGCATCTACATACTGAACTTCACTCTCTGCAAAGTAAAATTCGCCATGATGAGTTGATTTCGGCAATTGGCATTCTATCTGATGAAGTCAAATGGCTGCGTAATAATGCCTGTTGCTCTGCTAACAATAATATCGTACCATCCGTCATCTCTACCATAACCTCCGCTTCAACTGTTTCGCCTGCTGTCGCTGGAATTAATTCTCAAACCCGCTCTACATCTGCTAATGTCACTCTCTCTGCTAGCAAGGTGCCCGAAATACAGTGGGACGGTGGATCTTTCAGAGGTTTGAAAATTTATTTTCAGAATATGGGTGGTATTCGTACTAAATCGAACACCATATACAGTTCATGTGCGCATTTGGACTTCGACGTTTTTATTTTTGTTGAAACATGGCTATATGCTAATTTCTATGATGAAGAATTTTTCAACTCCAAATTGTTCGTCGTATTTCGAAAGGATCGTGATGCTGAAAGAACCAGTTGTTCTTTAGGTGGAGGTGTACTAATTGCCGTTCGTCGTAATCTTCGAGCATTTCTAACTACGCTTCAGAACGATGACCCCATTTTGGATCAATTGTGCGTTTGCGTTCGAGGTTTAAATGGACTTAATTCTTTATTCCTAATTGTTTCTTATATTCCACCTTGCAGTAATTTTGAACTTTATAAAGCGCATACAGATAATATTGTTTCCTTAGTCCATAACAAGATTGCCGATAATCAAGTTTGCGTTTTTGGTGACTTTAATATTCCTGAAATTAGCTGGTCAAATAATTTTTCAAATTCTAATCTTATTGCAACTAATGTCTCAACAACAATTGCATCTTATGTTGTTGATAATATGTTAAGTTTAAGTCTAGTCCAAATTAACAGCTTTGTAAACTTACTTGGCAGAATTCTAGATCTCGTATTTGTTAGTGACAATATCAGTGTAACTATTTCCCAATGTATTTTGCCGATTTCAACTCCAGATAAGCACCATGTCCCTTTAAGCGTTGAAGTTGAGTTTTATGAATTCACAACTTCTAAGCTTGAGGAGAGGCTTACTTTCAATTTTTCAGCTTGTGATTTTTCAAAAATTAATGACCTTTTACTCGATTTTAGTTGGGAAGATTTATTTTTGAATATAAATGTTGCGGATTGTTATTCTATTTTTAAATGTCATGTTCTGGAAGTTTTTCATAATAATATCCCAGTATTTAAAAATAAGCAGTATAAGCTCCCTTGGTACACAAGGGAATTGAAATCGCTAAAAAACAAAAGAAATAAATTTTATAAGAAGTTTAAGAAAACTAATGATCAATGTTATTTTTCAAAACATCAATACTATCAAAAACGCTTCAACTGTTTGGAAAAATTTCTTTATAAAAACTATATATTTAGAATTGAATCGAATATCAAGTTAAATCCCAAGAGTTTTTGGCATTATATTAAGTCAAAAAAATCTTGTTCTGAGGTACCATCCGCTGTCTGCTTAGGGGATGAATTTGTAAGTACACCGAGCTTCATGTGCAAGCATTCCAGCCCAAAGCAACAGCTCAGAGGGGAACTCCGAACCCCTAAGATGACATACATTCCACTTCAAGGCAAGCACAGTGGAGACGAGAATCTGCGAATAATAACGACAAAGCTGTGAAAAACGTTAACTCTTGCTACGCAAACACAAATGTGGGAGTGCTACTAGGTACGGCACGTGTCAACATATTTTATAATGGCACAAACTTTTGTGCTAGGGCACTCATTGATTCGGGTTCTGAGTGTTCATTCATTACCGAAAAGCTCAAGCGCAGAATTAACATTCCGTCACAGCGGGTCTGTGCTCAAGTGTCGGGAATCAACAATACTAACTCTGCGCAAGTTAAAGAAGCGTGCGCAATACAACTGCGGTCAGTCACAGACCCACTAGTCAATATCGAAACAGTGGTTCTTGTTCTACCACAGCTAACTGGGAATCTGCCAACTTGCCAAGTAAGCGCAATGAAGAGGCAGGCATTCCCAGACTTGGCATTGGCGGATAAGAGGTTCTTCGTCAACGAACCAGTTGATATTATCCTTGGCGGAGACGTTTATCCCCAACTTATTCGAAATGGCTTAAGAAAAAATGTGCTTATTACACTTATTGCCCAAGAAACCGTGTTTGGTTGGATAATTACCGGCAATGCAGAAACTACGAGTTCTTTCACCAATATCGTCTACTTTTTCAACGAAGTTTCAGTGGTGAAGCAGTTAGCGGCTTTCTGGGATTTAGAGGAGATTTCTAAAAAGCGGAAGGCAAGCGAAGAAGACGCTTATTGTGAAAAGCTCTTCAAAACAACAACTCAACGAGATTCTGACGGAAAATACGTTGTATCCCTACCGTTTCGACAAGATTTTCCGAATCATGTCTCTTTGGGTCTTCCTTGAAAAGTGCATGCTCGCAGTTCTACCAGAATGAGACATGGCGTAGCGGAAAGAATTATGACGCAGGCGACCGTTGCCGAATATTATAGCCGCATCGTTCCGCGAGAAACACTGGACCCAAAGGTGGCGATCCCATTCAGGCTAATGCGGCTTGCGCACCCGTATTTCTTCCAGTCCACACCCGTGAGACTAACCCTGGGGTGCGATGTGGTCCTGCAGATTATGCTGTGCGACCCCCCTCCTACGACAGTCGCCGGTCTCCTTACACAGGCCACAATATTCGGTCTGATGGTCTCCGGTGCTCACCAACGTTGTGAATCATTTTCGTACCATAACCGTTGTATAGATACCAATATTAACCCAATAAATTTTCGAGCAAATGAACTACCATTATATTCACAATGGAAAATAATAGTAAGATCCAAAGGAGTCAGTTAGAAATAAAACACATTATACACTACATGAATATTTACTTAATTGTAAGTTATTTAACAGCACTGAAACAGCCTTATCGTATTAGTTAAGTTTATTTTTTCACAGAATTATATTCCCGCACGTGAGCGTGGTGGCGCGCACCTCCCTGTAATTTTGCTGACAGCAACGGGGCCGGTATGTTTAGGCTTCCGGCTTAAATATCATCGCCACCCTCCTTAGACCGACAAATCGGGCACGCAACCCAAGTAAGTGGTTTGCAGGCGCACACTCACACACATACACACACTTTCACCCACATACACAGGACTTACCAGAGTGCCGTGTCTAGTGAAGACGTGTTTTTGAAACGCTCCTACAAAAGTGATTAAAAAAACTGGAAAAAGTGTTAAATAATTTTTAAAAACAAGTGTCAACAAGCACCACAGGACATAGTGCTAAGCCATTGTACCCTAGGCATATAAATTTTTGCCAAACTTAGTGAACTTATAAAAAAAAAAAAAAAAAGGTTTTTCCTGTTTTTTTCTTCTTTGTACAACTAAAATCAGTGTAAAAATAAAGAGCGGTAAGTAGGTTAGTGGCGCGAGGCAGTGCACAGCAGACAGAAAAAAACACTCCGGGCTGCAAAGATGCTGGCGGAATACACAAAGGCGAATGCAATAAAGCAGACAGAAGAAATAGAGAACGAGAGACTTTCGTTTTGCTAGGTGAGAGCATAAGAGAGCTTATGAATATGATGGAAGGGCAGCGGCATATTAACATGTCGATGAGAGAGCTGGTAAACGCAATAGCTAAGCAGCATCAGAATTTACTGCAAGAATGCGAAACTGCACCACCCATACTGCGCGAATCTAAGACCACACAAACGGAGAGTAATAGCAACATAGAGAAGAATAAGAGAGCAAATAATGCTGATAGAGAACGGTCCGAGAAGAATGCGGGTAGCCAACAAATGAAGCACCTCCACGCCCTACGGCTTAACGAGCCATTTAAAGCACAGCTTAGGCAATCACAGCCTGTTGAAGAAATTGGCACAAACCTACCAGGGATCAGAGAAGGCGATCACTTAATTACATCTATCAGCCAATCAACGCAGCGGTGGACTACAGTAACGGCTCGAAAGACCAAAGCTAAGCCAATGAAACCAAGGAAACCTGATGCTGTAATCTTGAAGAAGAATGGTGACATGACATACGCAGACATGCTAAGGAAAATTAAAACGGAGCATGAGCTTATAGAACTTAGACATGCCGTTAAAAATATAAGAAAGACTGCTAGTGATGAGCTGCTGTCTGAACTTAAGAAACCGGCTAACCCTTTAACTCAAAAATTTAAAGAAGCTGTTGAAACCGTACTGGGTGATAACGCCAAAGTTTGATCTCTGCCCCAAGAATCTCTAATTGAGATCAAAGACATCGTCCAAGTAACATCCAAAGCCGAAGTACTGAGGGCACTAAACGATGGAGTGGTCGATGCCAACATTGACTTAGCGGCAATCCGATCAATGCGAACTGCATACGGGAGTACGAAAACATGCACCATAAACCTGCCCTCAGCAATTGCCCATAAGCTGCTCGAAAAAGAAAAAGTGCGCATCGGATGGGTGGTGTGCCGTATACGAGAGAAAGAAGCCTTGGTCAGATGTTTTAAGTGCCACGACTATGGGCATGTAGCTAGGAAATGTACGAGCGCAGAAGATCGTACATCTCTCTGCTTCAGGTGCGGTGAAAAAGATCACAAAGCTAAAGGCTGTGCTAACAGCCCGACATGCTCTCTCTGCACTAAACAGGGTGAAATCAGGACCAGCCACGTAGCAGGACCCAACCCAAAGACGTTTGCTGCATTGCATTTGTCGATCACTCGCTGAATGTAAGACAAACTAAAAGCCAATCTGCGGATAGAGTTTGCGTATAAAAGTGAAAGTTGAAGAGGGCGAAAAAGAAGTTCAACGATTTTTTGCTACTTTAAACAAATAAAATGAGGAAAATTAAAAAAAAACTGAAGTCAGACACATTCGCTGTAAAGCAAATAATATAAATATAAATAAAACCAAAAAAAATTGCAAAATTTATACAAAACCGTTTTTTAATGACCAGAAAAACAATAAACACAATGGACAAAGTAAATAACTGAATTGAAAAAAGATATGTATATATAAATTTTATCAAACACACTAAAAAAAAACGAGTAAGTCCGTTGATAGGATTCTAAGATGTATTTCATTTCCATGCGCGCACGTATAAGCACATAAAAGCGTATGTGTTTAAAGGGATGCTTAGAATATTTTCATATATGTTTATAAAAATTAGTTTTTGGTGCGTAAATTTGAGAGATAAAATGGCAAAATCAAGTAGACATAAAAATGCAAATATCGCGAAATATTTGAACCGAAAAAAAAACAAAGTTATAAAATCAATTACATACATACATGCATATACATATATTAAATTTTAGCTGGTGAAATGTTTAAATTACACTAATTACATACATACGTACATTCAGTATGTAAAGCTGCGTATTTATCATAAAACAAAAATACCCTGAACCGATTACTTTTCTTTTTTTGTAATAAATGCAAAATTTAACTTTTGCTGATGAAATGCATAAATGGTTCGAGTCAGACAAACACCACCACATGCTATTGTTTAAAATTATATACTTTTTGTTATTCGATTTTTATACATACAAACATACATTCATGCATACAAATATTGCACACGAATACATATTTATGAAGCATAAATCGGCATATGAGAAAACAATTATACATCTACATACGTATATACAAGTATAAATCTGACTTGAAAAAGAAAAGAAGCTCCCCTTACTGTTTTCAAAATTACGGAGCATTTGTGTATTTTAATATACATAGATGAAGCAGAAGAAAACAATCACAATTTCAAACAGCAGCACTTCTATAAATTTGTATTGTTTGATGTTCATATAGTTTTTTTTTTTCATAATGCACTTTTAACATTTTTTTCTTTCAATAAATATAAACAATGTACCAGCGCCTAATTATTTAAAATAAATGTGTAAAATTTAAATCCGGCTCAAAGGACCAATATTTACACGGCCGCGTATACGGAATATACGCAACAATGTAAAGTTTTATGGAAAAAAGAAGAAATGAACGATTGGTTTGGTATTAGCGGATAATTGAAATTATTCAATTTAAATCGTTATAAATCGGAATATCTGCGATTGTGTGATAGTATAAAAATGTAGAAATTACCTCTGTAGTGGCGTGGTGGCTGCTGTGTAACCTGTGCCTCTCGTCTTCGGAAAAGAAGTGAGATGTCGGAGTTTGTTTAAACGCCGTTGAACAGCCAAACGGTGCACCGAGTTAAGGGGAAAGTTAACGAAAGGGCACCGTTTGGCGGCAAGTACCGGCACTCCGAAAAGTGTAAAGGACTGTGTGTGTGTGTGTGTGTATGTATGTGGGTTTTTTTTTTGTTTTATTTTTTTTTTTCGGTTACGACCAGGGAGGAGGAATCTTCAAAGATACGAGCAGCCCGTGCTGCCCGCATGCCCGATTCGCCTCCAGGCACCTACGGACTAAACCCAACCTCCTTCGTACGCTGGGCCTGTGGCACCCCTGCGGGACTATCAATTCCGATATTACTTCGCAGGGCAGGCACTGGACGTTATTCTTCGTCTTCACTCAGCGTGTGTTATAATTCTGCGCGGTTCGCGTTTCGCTCGTCTATTCGAAGTCTTTTCATTATTCCCATGATGATGTTAACACATTTGTGCCAAATGTCCTTATCGGACAGCATGGCTTCCAGCAAGCCTTCGGGGGACACGGCTTTTCCCATACAATGTTCTAGATAGTTGCGTTCTGTGTCGAATCTGTGGCAGTCCATAAGTATGTGTCCTGCGCTTTCAATTTTCAAATCGCAATGTAGGCATAAGGGGTGATCAACGTGCTTCTATTTATATAAATATTGTCGGAAGCAGCCATGCCCGGTAAGAAACTGGGTAAGATAGAAGTTTGTTTCTCCGTGTTTTCTCTTAATCCATTCGTCTACCCTTGGGATCAATCTCTTTGTCCAACGTCCTTTTGGGGACGAGTCCCACCTTTGTTGCCATTCGTCGGTGCTTTGTTGCAGGATCTTGTTGCGTTCACTTGGGCTATGCTTTATTGCTGCCGCCGTTCTTGCAGCTATGTCTACCGGGCATCTTCCAGCCAGCAAATTTGCAGCCTCGTCTGACACAGTCACGAATGCACAGCATACTCTAAGAGATGATGTTACGTGCACCATAGGCAGAAATTCGAAGCGGTGCTTGCGATGCCAGTTTACATCCGCGGCGTGTGCGATCTACTTACGGGTGCTTCAGTCTGGGGGGGTTCAATAACGCGAACATAAACCAAGCGACCACTTTACTTACCTACGTGACTAACAAGAAAAAACTTATATGTAGTTATATGCACACTTGGAAGCATCTGCAACAACCATAAAAAGATTTGGTATCTGTACGTACAACTATTAGGATCAACATATGTAGCTAGCAGCTCTGACTTGAATTTTTAGCTGCTCCTTGCCCACCCTACCATGGCTTTTGTTGCTGTAATAAAAAGCCCCAATTATTCCCCCACACTTCCCTCTGAAATCAGACCAAGCTACCTATATTCAAACGTACATCTTTTATTCTATCTTCGTTCAAAGAAAAGTAAATACAATAATTTTAATTTGTTCATAAAAGAAACTAAAAGTTATAGTCGAATTCAAAGTACTCTTACTTATGCTTAACATTTTCTTAAGGCTTACCCACCTCAACATTCTTTAAACCATTATGTGGTCATTGCCCCGCGGTTAGGTACTTTGCAAAAAAAAGAATCAACAACAAAAAAATCATCCTAATATTGTTTTCAATATAGGCATGCTCTATCACTTAGCAGGCCATATACGAAGTTAAATGCATAAATATATAGAGTTAAGAAAAATAAAATAGAGTGCAATGCAATAAAATGAGTCACTTACATATTATGTAGTCCCACGAAGCGTAGAAGGCCTCCCATGCTTGTTGTTGCCGCTATGTGTCGGTGCGAGAGGTTTATGATTTAAACATATATTATTTTTCTTAACTACACATTTGTATATATTTAATTACTTAAAGCCGCGAAAAAAAAATTTAAAAAAAGAAAGAGAGATTGATCTATGTATATTAATATTTCCGATTACATGGCCGTATACTGCTTAGCCGGCATAAAAAAAAACAACATATATGAGTATGTAGTTGATCACTCACGAAAAAAAATGTAGAAAAGAAATTTATAAAATTCGCATGCGAGAGAAAATGAGAAACAACAGTTAAATGAGACTATGTTGAGAAGGTTAGTGTGGAATCATGACGATGGACCACATGGTAGCACAGTAGAGTATGTAAGCATAAATTCTTTACATTCTTAATATATGTATATGCGTATGACTAAAAGGCAAATTAATATAATGAAAGCGTATGTATATACATACATTTAAGAATGCTAATATAATGAAAGCGTATGTATATATGTACATACATTTAAGAATGCTACTAATTTATATTTTGATTTAAATCAGATAATTGAAATAATTTAATTACTGATACATATACAGGTAAGTATGAATTTATATTCACTAAAGTTAAATTAAATTGTTACCATTAAAAGCAATTGTTAAGGTAATAAGGTAAAGTTCGATTTCTTACAAATTTTGCTCTCTTTTTTTTTCTTTGAATGAATTAACTTTCGTTTTTGGTACTTTATAGTATAACACTATACTGAAACCTTCTTTCTCAACTACTGAATATTGCTAGTTAGTCAAATATAATTTTTAAATTAAGTAATCGGGTAATTCCGGGGGGGATGTATATATTGGCCGTTAGGAGGCGGCATTAGACTGTAGGTCCCTCCATTTGTGGAAACCATTAAATTAGCGCAACACAAATCGGAGGAGAAGCTCGGCCAAACTCGCTAAGGTGGTTATAGCGCCAATAATATATATGTATATATATATGTTGGTATTGGAGACTCAGGTCTTCCGATGGTCAATGTGAACGTTAGGCAGGCTTGGTGCTTGTCCCGTGTGTTTTCCGACAGAACGAATTGTCTTAATCTGTGAAATTAGGTATTTGTATAATTATTTAAGCTATGTTCATTGAAGAAAAAGTTCAATTAAAAAAAAACTCTTACCAAAAAAAGCTCTTACTTTTGGTTGTATCGAATATAATACGGCTTTGTTATTAATGTACTGCTTCTCATTCCGTGGTAGGATGGTTTGTCGGATTACAGTGCGAATCAAAACACTTTAAATTACTTTTAAAAATACTTATGTTTTATAGTATATAATTTATGCACACGCGCACTATTCTCTGGCCCATCATAAAAAGAAAGATATTCTATACCGGAAGCTAAGCCTAAGCGGTGGTGCTGAACCCTTACGATATCGATAAATGGTTATCGGTAATCATATGATTGAGTTGTAAATGAATGCAAGTTCTTTGGGCTGTGTTTATTATATCTAACAGAAAAACTTTGAAGATAGTAATGGAAAAAAAATAAATAAAATGGTAATGTCTTAGAAAAACTGAACAAAGAGGTCTGCCATGTACCGCCGGTACACACCCCCTCACCTAGAGTGTTGGTGTAGTGTGATTTCATGTTTTGGCTTCCTGAATATCTTTTCCATGGTATATTCCGCGCCTTTTACTAACATCGTCTTCGAGTTCGTACATGCAGTTGCCTTTTACTGCCATCACTTTTGCTTTTATAAATTTTTGGGCAAATTTAGAACAAAACTTTTTAGTTGCGTCACTCAGCACAAAGTTTCTGCGATAAACGTTATCTCCTACCTTAAAGGTTTTTACGGAACTGCGAAGATTGTATCGTTTTGAAGAGCTATCAAATGCTTTCCTTATATTTTCTCGTAGCGAATTTCGTATAAGCTTTAACCTGTCAGTTCTATCAATAATATTTTCATCTAGCGCCTGCAGTCTTCTTATTAGCTCGTACTCATCGGCGTGTGCTAACATTTGCTGGCCAAATAACGCGTAGTAGGGTGTACAGCCGATGGTTTGATGGAGTGAACTTCTTAGAGCTTCTGCAATGTCGTGCAGCTTTTTATCCCAAAGTGTTTGATCTTCTTTTAGATACGATCTGATACCTGCTATAATGGATCGATTGACCCGCTCACTAGCGTTTGCTTGTGGGCTATATAAGGCGGTATAAATATGCTTGATGCCACGTTCGGCCAACAAATTATTAAACTGTGAAGACTTAAACTGCTTGCCATTATCACTTAGTATAATTTCTGGAGTACCAAATATACTGAATACATGTTCTTTAAGAAAGCTGCAAATAGGTGTGGTATTAAAGTTCCTAATAGCCTTTAGTAGTGGAAACTTCGTCAGATGATCAAGAACAATAAAAATGCCTATATTACCTTCTTTGGATCTGGGGTACGGACCAAGTAGATCTACATATAGTTTTTGGAAAGGGCGTTGAACGGCATACTGAGCGGACATGGGTGGACGTAGGACAACGTTAGGCCCTTTGCTTTGTCGACAAATCGAACATTGGCCAACATATTGTTTTACGTCGATGACCATATTTGGCCAATAAAAACTTAAGCGTAAACGCTCTAACGTCTTTGCAATGCCTCCATGACATTTATTAGGCGGACAGTGGGCATTTTCGATTGTATTTCGGACAAGGGTTTGCTGAATCCACAGCTTCCAATTGAAAGTTTCACGTTGCGGTGATCCATCGGGATGTTCGGTTCGCTTGTATACATGGTTATCTACAATTTGTAGGTCGGGAAGACGATTTGTATTATTCCGAACATATTCTAACAACTTTTTGTATTCGACGGACGAGAAATCGAACGATTTTAAATCTACTAGCGGGCGGACCTCTAGTTCATTAACTTCATCAAAATTTTGACGAGACAGACTATCAGGAACAACATTGAGTGACCCTTTTCTATGTTCTATTTTGAAAAGGTAACCTTGCAACTTAAGAGCCCACCTGGCTAGTCTGCTAGACAAGTCGGTCTGCCATTGTAAGCTAGCGTGGTCGGTGATGATCGTGAAATCCTGTCCCTCAACATAGGCTCGATACTTCTTTAAGCTGAACATTGCGGCTAGACACTCCAACTCAGTGACACTATAATTACTCTGGGCTTTGTTAAGCTTTTGAGAGAAGTACGCAATTGGGACCTCAATGTCGTCATCATTTTTCTGTAGCAACACTGCACCAACACCAAGCTTACTGGCGTCACATTGAATTTTAAAGGCTTCTCGTAATTTGGACTTGCCAGCACGGGTGCTGAACATAGCATTTGCTTTAATTTTTCGAATTATTCTTGCGCTTCGGCGTTCCAGGAAAATGTTTTACTCTTCTTTAGAAGATTGGTAAGTGGCGTGGTTATCGATGCAAAATTGCCTATAAAACGTCTATACCAGCCAGCCATTCCTAAGAAGCGTCTCAGCTGCTTCACGGTCGTTGGTACCGGATAATTGGCCACAGCGGAAACTTTGTCAGGATCCATACGTAGCGTTCCATCACCTACTATGTAACCTAAATACTTTACCTCTTTGATACAAAATTTGCTTTTTTCAATGTTTATTGTTAAACCTGCCTTTCTTAAGTGGTGAGCAACCTCTGATAAAACGGACATGTGTGTCTCGAAGTTTTCGGACACAATTAGGAGGTCGTCTAAATAAACGAACACTTGATTCTTTAGCTGGGGAGGGATGACGCGATCCATCAGACGGCAAAGCGCTTGAGGAGCGTTGCACAAGCCGAAAGGCATTACGCGGTAACGGTAAAGCGGACGATTTGGGACAGTAAAACACGTATAATCTCGGGAATTCTCGGTAAGAGGGATTTGCCAAAAGGCTCGACGCAAATCTAGTGAACTAATATACTTTGCCTTAGGTATGCGGCTTAAGATGCCATCAATATGGGGAAGGGGATATGCGTCCTTAATGGTAACGCTATTAACTTTCCTAGAATCTAAACACAGACGGACTTTGTTGGGCTTTTTCACTAGGACAATCGGACTGGACCACGGACTATTTGGAGATTCTTCGATTACACCAAGCTTTAACATCTCATCGATCTCTGCATGAACGAGTTTTTCCACTGCAGGAGAGATTGGAAAATATCTTCGTTTAATCGGACGGACATCCGGTTGGAGATCTATGGAATACTCCATAAGAGAAGTTTTTCCTAAACCTTCTTTTTCAAAGCTGGGAAATCTATTTTGGACTATTTCCAACTGTCTTTGCTGTTCACCACTAAGAGAAAGAGAGGTTTCAAGTCGCTTTGTTTCAAGTGACACTTCGGACACGATATGGGGAGCTTTTTAAACTTAATCCAAAAATCAATACCGAGGATTACCTTCTGGGACATATTCGGTATAACAAAAAACTTAATTTTCTCTTTTCTGTCTTCAAATTTAACTTCTAATATAACGGAGCCAAAAACCATTTGCTCGCGACCGTCTGCAGTAAATACGGACGCAGAGTGCTTACGCAACTTTTGAGTTTTGCAAACTTCTTCTGCTAAAGATGAGCCTAAACACGAGATCTGGGCACCGCTATCCAAAAGAGCTAAGTGCTCAATTCCGATAATTCCTATTTTCGCATAGGGCCTCAGATCAGTCGATTTTTGCATTATAGAGCTAACAAAATTTCGCAACTGTTTACGATTGTTTTTTACACTTTTCCAAAATTTATTTAAACGTATAGATGAGCGTAGTCTATGTGGTACTAATTTGGTACCAGGGCCAAAAATTTGTTCTCTAACTTTATTGTAATTATTAAGTCTAACTTCGTATGGTAAAATTTGATGTACATGTAAGTTTGTTTTCTCACAGCTGTGGGGGCGTATAAGTGCTTTTGCTTTATCATGTATTTCCGCTGCCTCCGGTTGCATAACTAATTTTCTACAATTTGCTTCTTTGAATCTTAGCGAGGATTCTGCTTCGGAACCTCGCTCGCTTTCGAGTTTTTCGACTGACAGTTTGGGCATTTTGGTCTGTAAATGTCGGGTGCTCCGCATCCATAACAAAATACTGATCTGTCCTGTAGACAGTCCAGATATCTATGTCCATCGCCTCTGCAATTCCAACAGAGTAGTCTTCCATTGGCGGAAACTTTAGAAATCTCACCAATTTGTTCTGGGACCTCTGAGGGATAGTCTTCATTCTGCAGTTCATTGACTAGACGACGCTGGTTGGTACGCTGATTAACACCTGGCTGCAAGTTCGATGTTTTGCCAATCTCGTTTGAAAGACTTTCGGCTTTAAGGCATAACCTCCGCAACTCAGCTATTGAATTAATCGGGACGTATAAGAGTTGTTGTCGCATTCGAGGGCGCAAATTGTGTTGTAGGATTTCTACAAGCTCTACTTCTGGTAAGGGTGTTAATAGGGGCTCAGTTAATTTTATGACGGCGTTCCTAAATTCGTCAAAGCTTTCATTGATCCCTTGCTTCCTGTTTCGAATTAGTTCTTTCATTTCAAAGTCGCTTCGGTGTTGCAGAAAATTGGTTCGAAGTGCTTCACACAGTGAGGGCCAAGTAATACGGTCAACCGATCGCCGATACCTCCAATACCAATCCTTGGCTTCTTTAGTAAACAAGCTTTGAACGTGTTCACAGAGCAAGTTGAAGTTACCCCTAGAGTATCAATAACCTGGCATTCTATTCTGTATATGAAGCTATCAACAGAAAGTTTTGTGGAACCATCGAATTTTATATCCCAACTGACAATCAATTGAGCTATCCTACTGGAATTGGGAACGCTTGACAGATCACTAAACCTTAACTGATCAAGCTGCCGATGAAAATTTTGTTGAGAAGTGTTTGGTAATTTTGGCATATCTCTAGGCCAATAAGGTGTAGAATTATTTTGTTGTAAATTGTTGTTCAATGGACTATTATTAGGTGCAGGTGGAGGTGCTTGAGTATTGAGATTTAATCGACCTAATACGTTAGTCAGAGTCGTTTCTAACCTTTCCTCTATTAGCTGGGTAACTCTGTTCTCCAAGCTTTCGAAAATGGTAGCATGTCTTGCGGCTATAACTGCGGAAACGATATTTCGTACCCTATTTTCCTCACTATTATTATTAACGTTTGCTTCCCTGGTCATTGATAGACTCGCGGCTACCTCAGTAGGACGGTCTTCGGGTGGTGCACTCGCAGGTACTCCTGAATCCTTATTCGTATGACTTGCTTTAAGAGCTGTACGATTTCTTGTGCAAGCGCCGGTACTTCGGTATACCTCCTTGTTGGTGCATTTTGTACGACACTGTGGACAATAACTATTTTTTTTAAGCCAGTTCAAAAGACATGACCGATGGAAGCGGTGAGAGCAAGCTGTGGTTAAAATATCGTCATTTTCTAAAAGGTATTGTTCGCATATCACACACGCTGTTGCCTGTTGTGGCATACCCTCAACACTGTTACGTGTGGACATATTGATATAAATTCTTCACAAAATAAACGGTTTCAGATTTAGTTCAGATGAATATACCTAGATCAATTGCGATCAGATCATCAGATATCATCATAAGGTAAATTTCAAAAAACAAATCAAACTTTGGTTCATGAAAATCATCAAAATCGATCAAAAAAAAAATAACATCATTACTGTAATCCGAAAAGTGGATATCTTGTCACAAAAAGGTGATAAGTTAAAAAAACGTTTGGTCTGTTTCTTAAGGTTATGTGGTGGTATAATTAGCTATTCAGATCCTGGTCGTATGTGCACAGACCCAACAAAAAATCTGTGGCGTGGCAAAACAAAAGTATCTGAAATCGGTTATGGACTGATCGTGCCATAAATTCCAATATAATATAAAAACGTTAAAATCCATATATAGAAAAAGTATCTCGAAGGCTGATGAGAAGGAAAATAATCACAAACATTTTGGGGTTTGTAAATTAATCCATCCATCGGTTAGCTAGACGGCATATAGCCATACTACAACTAAAATTCCATATGGTCAGATTAACATACAAAATCTTCAAAGTTTGAGATCCACAAATAAACGTGATAGTTGGTTATTGTTACGCACTATCATAAGCGGTCAATTCTTGCAGCATGTAGCCTGTCGGAATAGCATTCCAGCTTCTGATTCGTCTTATAACAACCAACTAATACAAATAAAAAGAAAGTCTAAAAACTAGTAGTATGGTATGAAAACTAAGCATATAGCCAGCAATTCTAAATTTCCAAAAAAACTACTCTTAATTTCATTAATTAAATTTTCGAATTTCACGGACGGAACAAAACTATTCCAAGAGTGAATCTATTCAAAGGGACAACAAATCGTTCGGAAAATTTATCAGTCAAACACTGGTCATCATGTATGTATTTCGAAGTCCCTGCTCGGGCGCCATTTATCTGTTACGTGCACCATAGGCAGAAATTCGAAGCGGTGCTTGCGATGCCTGTTTACATCCGCAGCGTGTGCGATCTACTTACGGGTGCTTCAGTCTGGGGGGGTTCAATAACGCGAACATAAACCAAGCGACCACTTTACTTACCTACGTGACTAACAAGAAAAAACTTATATGTAGTTATATGCACACTTGGAAGCATCTGCAACAACCATAAAAAGATTTGGTATCTGTACGTACAACTATTAGGATCAACATATGTAGCTAGCAGCTCTGACTTGAATTTTTAGCTGCCCCTTGCCCACCCTACCATGGCTTTTGTTGCTTCCCTCTGAAATCAGACCAAGCTACCTATATTCAAACGTACATCTTTTATTATATCTTCGTTCAAAGAAAAGTAAATACAATAATTTTAATTTGTTCATAAAAGAAACTAAAAGTTATAGTCGAATTCAAAGTACTCTTACTTATGCTTAACATTTTCTTAAGGCTTACCCTATTGTAAATACCTTAACCTACCTCAACATTCTTTAAACCATTATTTGGTCATTGCCCCGCGGTTAGGTACTTTGCAAAAAAAAGAATCAACAACAAAAAAATCATCCTAATATTGTTTTCAATATAGGCATGCTCTATCACTTAGCAGGCCATATACGAAGTTAAATGCATAAATATATAGAGTTAAGAAAAATAAAATAGAGTGCAATGCAATAAAATGAGTCACTTACATATTATGTAGTCCCACGAAGCGTAGAAGGCCTCCCATGCTTGTTGTTGCCGCTATGTGTCGGTGCGAGAGGTTTATGATTTAAACATATATTATTTTTCTTAACTACACATTTGTATATATTTAATTACTTAAAGCCGCGAAAAAAAAATTTAAAGAAAGAAAGAGAGATTGATCTATGTATATTAATATTTCCGATTACATGGCCGTATACTGCTTAGCCGGCATAAAAAAAAACAACATATATGAGTATGTAGTTGATCACTCACGAAAAAAAATGTAGAAAAGAAATTTATAAAATTCGCATGCGAGAGAAAATGAGAAACAATAGTTAAATGAGACTATGTTGAGAAGGTTAGTGTGGAATCATGACGATGGACCACATGGTAGCACAGTAGAGTATGTAAGCATAAATTCTTTACATTCTTAATATATGTATATGCGTATGACTAAAAGGCAAATTAATATAATGAAAGCGTATGTATATACATACATTTAAGAATGCTAATATAATGAAAGCGTATGTATATATGTACATACATTTAAGAATGCTACTAATTTATATTTTGATTTAAATCAGATAATTGAAATAATTTAATTACTGATACATATACAGGTAAGTATGAATTTATATTCACTAAAGTTAAATTAAATTGTTACCATTAAAAGCAATTGTTAAGGTAATAAGGTAAAGTTCGATTTCTTACAAATTTTGCTCTCTTTTTTTTTCTTTGAATGAATTAACTTTCGTTTTTGGTACTTTATAGTATAACACTATACTGAAACCTTCTTTTTCAACTACTGAATATTGCTAGTTAGTCAAATATAATTTTTAAATTAAGTAATCGGGTAATTCCGGGGGGGATGTATATATTGGCCGTTAGGAGGCGGCATTAGACTGTAGGTCCCTCCATTTGTGGAAACCATTAAATTAGCGCAACACAAATCGGAGGAGAAGCTCGGCCAAACTCGCTAAGGTGGTTATAGCGCCAATAATATATATGTATATATATATGTTGGTATTGGAGACTCAGGTCTTCCGATGGTCAATGTGAACGTTAGGCAGGCTTGGTGCTTGTCCCGTGTGTTTTCCGACAGAACGAATTGTCTTAATCTGTGAAATTAGGTATTTGTATAATTATTTAAGCTATGTTCATTGAAGAAAAAGTTCAATACGGCTTTGTTATTAATGTACTGCTTCTCATTCCGTGGTAGGATGGTTTGTCGGATTACAGTGCGAATCAAAACACTTTAAATTACTTTTAAAAATACTTATGTTTTATAGTATATAATTTATGCACACGCGCACTATTCTCTGGCCCATCATAAAAAGAAAGATATTCTATACCGGAAGCTAAGCCTAAGCGGTGGTGCTGAACCCTTACGATATCGATAAATGGTTATCGGTAATCATATGATTGAGTTGTAAATGAATGCAAGTTCTTTGGGCTGTGTTTATTATATCTAACAGAAAAACTTTGAAGATAGTAATGGAAAAAAAATAAATAAAATGGTAATGTCTTAGAAAAACTGAACAAAGAGGTCTGCCATGTACCGCCGGTACACACCCCCTCACCTAGAGTGTTGGTGTAGTGTGATTTCATGTTTTGGCTTCCTGAATATCTTTTCCATGGTATATTCCGCGCCTTTTACTAACATCGTCTTCGAGTTCGTACATGCAGTTGCCTTTTACTGCCATCACTTTTGCTTTTATAAATTTTTGGGCAAATTTAGAACAAAACTTTTTAGTTGCGTCACCCAGCACAAAGTTTCTGCGATAAACGTTATCTCCTACCTTAAAGGTTTTTACGGAACTGCGAAGATTGTATCGTTTTGAAGAGCTATCAAATGCTTTCCTTATATTTTCTCGTAGCGAATTTCGTATAAGCTTTAACCTGTCAGTTCTATCAATAATATTTTCATCTTGCGCCTGCAGTCTTCTTATTAGCTCGTACTCATCGGCGTGTGCTAACATTTGCTGGCCAAATAACGCGTAGTAGGGTGTACAGCCGATGGTTTGATGGAGTGAACTTCTTAGAGCTTCTGCAATGTCGTGCAGCTTTTTATCCCAAAGTGTTTGATCTTCTTTTAGATACGATCTGATACCTGCTATAATGGATCGATTGACCCGCTCACTAGCGTTTGCTTGTGGGCTATATAAGGCGGTATAAATATGCTTGATGCCACGTTCGGCCAACAAATTATTAAACTGTGAAGACTTAAACTGCTGCCATTGTCACTTAGTATAATTTCTGGAGTACCAAATATACTGAATACATGTTCTTTAAGAAAGCTGCAAATAGGTGTGGTATTAAAGTTCCTAATAGCCTTTAGTAGTGGAAACTTCGTCAGATGATCAAGAACAATAAAAATGCCTATATTACCTTCTTTGGATCTGGGGTACGGACCAAGTAGATCTACATATAGTTTTTGGAAAGGGCGTTGAACGGCATACTGAGCGGACATGGGTGGACGTAGGACAACGTTAGGCCCTTTGCTTTGTCGACAAATCGAACATTGGCCAACATATTGTTTTACGTCGATGACCATATTTGGCCAATAAAAACTTAAGCGTAAACGCTCTAACGTCTTTGCAATGCCTCCATGACATTTATTAGGCGGACAGTGGGCATTTTCGATTGTATTTCGGACAAGGGTTTGCGGAATCCACAGCTTCCAATTGAAAGTTTCACGTTGCGGTGATCCATCGGGATGTTCGGTTCGCTTGTATACATGGTTATCTACAATTTGTAGGTCGGGAAGACGATTTGTATTATTCCGAACATATTCTAACAACTTTTTGTATTCGACGGACGAGAAATCGAACGATTTTAAATCTACTAGCGGGCGGACCTCTAGTTCATTAACTTCATCAAAATTTTGACGAGACAGACTATCAGGAACAACATTGAGTGACCCTTTTCTATGTTCTATTTTGAAAAGGTAACCTTGCAACTTAAGAGCCCACCTGGCTAGTCTGCTAGACAAGTCGGTCTGTCGCATGAGCCATTGTAAGCTAGCGTGGTCGGTGATGATCGTGAAATCCTGTCCCTCAACATAGGCTCGATACTTCTTTAAGCTGAACATTGCGGCTAGACACTCCAACTCAGTGACACTATAATTACTCTGGGCTTTGTTAAGCTTTTGAGGGAAGTACGCAATTGGGACCTCAATGTCGTCATCATTTTTCTGTAGCAACACTGCACCAACACCAAGCTTAGTGGCGTCACATTGAATTATAAAAGGCTTCTCGTAATTTGGACTTGCCAGCACGGGTGCTGAACATAGCATTTGCTTTAATTTTTCGAATGATTCTTGCGCTTCGGCGTTCCAGGAAAATGTTTTACTCTTCTTTAGAAGATTGGTAGGTGGCGTGGTTATCGATGCAAAATTGCCTATAAAACGTCTATACCAGCCAGCCATTCCTAAAAAGCGTCTCAGCTGCTTCACGGTCGTTGGTACCGGATAATTGGCCACAGCGGAAACTTTGTCAGGATCCGTACGTAGCGTTCCATCACCTACTATGTAACCTAAATACTTTACCTCTTTGATACAAAATTTGCTTTTTTCAATGTTTATTGTTAAACCTGCCTTTCTTAAGTGGTGAGCAACCTCTGATAAAACGGACATGTGTGTCTCGAAGTTTTCGGACACAATTAGGAGGTCGTCTAAATAAACGAACACTTGATTCTTTAGCTGGGGAGGGATTACGCGATCCATCAGACGGCAAAGCGCTTGAGGAGCGTTGCACAAGCCGAAAGGCATTACGCGGTAACGGTAAAGCGGACGATTTGGGACAGTAAAACACGTATAATCTCGGGAATTCTCGGTAAGAGGGATTTGCCAAAAGGCTCGACGCAAATCTAGTGAACTAATATACTTTGCCTTAGGTATGCGGCTTAAGATGCCATCAATATGGGGAAGGGGATATGCGTCCTTAATGGTAACGCTATTAACTTTCCTAGAATCTAAACACAGACGGACTTTGTTGGGCTTTTTCACTAGGACAATCGGACTGGACCACGGACTATTTGGAGATTCTTCGATTACACCAAGCTTTAACATCTCATCGATCTCTGCATGAACGAGTTTTTCCACTGCAGGAGAGATTGGAAAATATCTTCGTTTAATCGGACGGACATCCGGTTGGAGATCTATGGAATACTCCATAAGAGAAGTTTTTCCTAAACCTTCTTTTTCAAAGCTCGGAAATCTATTTTGGACTATTTCCAACTGTCTTTGCTGTTCACCACTAAGAGAAAGAGAGGTTTCAAGTCGCTTTGTTTCAAGTGACACTTCGGACACGATATGGGGAGCTTTTTAAACTTAATCCAAAAATCAATACCGAGGATTACCTTCTGGGACATATTCGGTATAACAAAAAACTTAATTTTCTCTTTTCTATCTTCAAATTTAACTTCTAATATAACGGAGCCAAAAACCATTTGCTCGCGACCGTCTGCAGTAAATACGGACGCAGAGTGCTTACGCAACTTTTGCTAAAGATGAGCCTAAACACGAGATCTGGGCACCGCTATCCAAAAGAGCTAAGTGCTCAATTCCGATAATTCCTATTTTCGCATAGGGCCTCAGATCAGTCGATTTTTGCATTATAGAGCTAACAAAATTTCGCAACTGTTTACGATTGTTTTTTACACTTTTCCAAAATTTATTTAAACGTATAGATGAGCGTAGTCTATGTGGTACTAATTTGGTACCAGGGCCAAAAATTTGTTCTCTAATTTTATTGTAATTATTAAGTCTAACTTCGTATGGTATAATTTGATGTACATGTAAGTTTGTTTTCTCACAGCTGTGGGGGCGTATAAGTGCTTTTGCTTTATCATGTATTTCCGCTGCCTCCGGTTGCATAACTAATTTTCTACAATTTGCTTCTTTGAATCTTAGCGAGGATTCTGCTTCGGAACCTCGCTCGCTTTCGAGTTTTTCGACTGACAGTTTGGGCATTTTGGTCTGTAAATGTCGGGTGCTCCGCATCCATAACAAAATACTGATCTGTCCTGTAGACAGTCCAGATATCTATGTCCATCGCCTCTGCAATTCCAACAGAGTAGTCTTCCATTGGCGGAAACTTTAGAAATCTCACCAATTTGTTCTGGGCCCTCTGAGGGATAGTCTTCATTCTGCAGTTCATTGACTAGACGACGCTGGTTGGTACGCTGATTAACACCTGGCTGCAAGTTCGATGTTTTGCCAATCTCGTTTGAAAGACTTTCGGCTTTAAGGCATAACCTCCGCAACTCAGCTATTGAATTAATCGGAACGTATAAGAGTTGTTGTCGCATTCGAGGGCGCAAATTGTGTTGTAGGATTTTTACAAGCTCTACTTCTGGTAAGGGTGTTAATAGGGGCTCAGTTAATTTTATGACGGCGTTCCTAAATTCGTCAAAGCTTTCATTGATCCCTTGCTTCCTGTTTCGAATTAGTTCTTTCATTTCAAAGTCGCTTCGGTGTTGCAGAAAATTGGTTCGAAGTGCTTCACACAGTGAGGGCCAAGTAATACGGTCAACCGATCGCCGATACCTCCAATACCAATCCTTGGCTTCTTTAGTAAACAAGCTTTGAACGTGTTCACAGAGCAAGTTGAAGTTACCCCTAGAGTATCAATAACCTGGCATTCTATTCTGTATATGAAGCTATCAACAGAAAGTTTTGTGGAACCATCGAATTTTATATCCCAACTGACAATCAATTGAGCTATCCTACTGGAATTGGGAACGCTTGACAGATCACTAAACCTTAACTGATCAAGCTGCCGATGAAAATTTTGTTGAGAAGTGTTTGGTAAATTTGGCATATCTCTAGGCCAATAAGGTGTAGAATTATTTTGTTGTAAATTGTTGTTCAATGGACTATTATTAGGTGCAGGTGGAGGTGCTTGAGTATTGAGATTTAATCGACCTAATACGTTAGTCAGAGTCGTTTCTAACCTTTCCTCTATTAGCTGGGTAACTCTGTTCTCCAAGCTTTCGAAAATGGTAGCATGTCTTGCGGCTATAACTGCGGAAACGATATTTCGTACCCTATTTTCCTCACTATTATTATTAACGTTTGCTTCCCTGGTCATTGATAGACTCGCGGCTACCTCAGTAGGACGGTCTTCGGGTGGTGCACTCGCAGGTACTCCTGAATCCTTATTCGTATGACTTGCTTTAAGAGCTGTACGATTTCTTGTGCAAGCGCCGGTACTTCGGTATACCTCCTTGTTGGTGCATTTTGTACGACACTGTGGACAATAACTATTTTTTTTAAGCCAGTTCAAAAGACATGACCGATGGAAGCGGTGAGAGCAAGCTGTGGTTAAAATATCGTCATTTTCTAAAAGGTATTGTTCGCATATCACACACGCAGTTGCCTGTTGTGGCATACCCTCAACACTGTTACGTGTGGACATATTGATATAAATTCTTCACAAAATAAACGGTTTCAGATTTAGTTCAGATGAATATACCTAGATCATTTGCGATCAGATCATCAGATATCATCATAAGGTAAATTTCAAAAAACAAATCAAACTTTGGTTCATGAAAATCATCAAAATCGATCAAAAAAAAAATAACATCATTACTGTAATCCGAAAAGTGGATATCTTGTCACAAAAAGGTGATAAGTTAAAAAAACGTTTGGTCTGTTTCTTAAGGTTATGTGGTGGTATAATTAGCTATTCAGATCCTGGTCGTATGTGCACAGACCCAACAAAAAATCTGTGGCGTGGCAAAACAAAAGTATCTGAAATCGGTTATGGACTGATCGTGCGATAAATTCCAATATAATCTAAAAACGTTAAAATCCATATATAGAAAAAGTATCTCGAAGGCTGATGAGAAGGAAAATAATCACAAACATTTTGGGGTTTGTAAATTAATCCATCCATCGGTTAGCTAGACGGCATATAGCCATACTACAACTAAAATTCCATATGGTCAGATTAACATACAAAATCTTCAAAGTTTGAGATCCACAAATAAACGTGATAGTTGGTTATTGTTACGCACTATCATAAGCGGTCAATTCTTGCAGCATGTAGCCTGTCGGAATAGCATTCCAGCTTCTGATTCGTCTTATAACAACCAACTAATACAAATAAAAAGAAAGTCTAAAAACTAGTAGTATGGTATGAAAACTAAGCATATAGCCAGCAATTCTAAATTTCCAAAAAAAACTACTCTTAATTTCATTAATTAAATTTTCGAATTTCACGGACGGAACAAAACTATTCCAAGAGTGAATCTATTCAAAGGGACAACAACTCGTTCGGAAAATTTATCAGTCAAACACTGGTCATCATGTATGTATTTCGAAGTCCCTGCTCGGGCGCCATTTATCTGTTACGTGCACCATAGGCAGAAATTCGAAGCGGTGCTTGCGATGCCTGTTTACATCCGCGGCGTGTGCGATCTACTTACGGGTGCTTCAGTCTGGGGGGGTTCAATAACGCGAACATAAACCAAGCGACCACTTTACTTACCTACGTGACTAACAAGAAAAAACTTATATGTAGTTATATGCACACTTGGAAGCATCTGCAACAACCATAAAAAGATTTGGTATCTGTACGTACAACTATTAGGATCAACATATGTAGCTAGCAGCTCTGACTTGAATTTTTAGCTGCTCCTTGCCCACCCTACCATGGCTTTTGTTGCTTCCCTCTGAAATCAGACCAAGCTACCTATATTCAAACGTACATCTTTTATTATATCTTCGTTCAAAGAAAAGTAAATACAATAATTTTAATTTGTTCATAAAAGAAACTAAAAGTTATAGTCGAATTCAAAGTACTCTTACTTATGCTTAACATTTTCTTAAGGCTTACCCTATTGTAAATACCTTAACCTACCTCAACATTCTTTAAACCATTATTTGGTCATTGCCCCGCGGTTAGGTACTTTGCAAAAAAAAGAATCAACAACAAAAAAATCATCCTAATATTGTTTTCAATATAGGCATGCTCTATCACTTAGCAGGCCATATACGAAGTTAAATGCATAAATATATAGAGTTAAGAAAAATAAAATAGAGTGCAATGCAATAAAATGAGTCACTTACATATTATGTAGTCCCACGAAGCGTAAAAGGCCTCCCATGCTTGTTGTTGCCGCTATGTGTCGGTGCGAGAGGTTTATGATTTAAACATATATTATTTTTCTTAACTACACATTTGTATATATTTAATTACTTAAAGCCGCGAAAAAAAAATTTAAAGAAAGAAAGAGAGATTGATCTATGTATATTAATATTTCCGATTACATGGCCGTATACTGCTTAGCCGGCATAAAAAAAAACAACTCATATGAGGATGTAGTTGATCACTCACGAAAAAAAATGTAGAAAAGAAATTTATAAAATTCGCATGCGAGAGAAAATGAGAAACAATAGTTAAATGAGACTATGTTGAGAAGGTTAGTGTGGAATCATGACGATGGACCACATGGTAGCACAGTAGAGTATGTAAGCATAAATTCTTTACATTCTTAATATATGTATATGCGTATGACTAAAAGGCAAATTAATATAATGAAAGCATATGTATATACATACATTTAAGAATGCTAATATAATGAAAGCGTATGTATATATGTACATACATTTAAGAATGCTACTAATTTATATTTTGATTTAAATCAGATAATTGAAATAATTTAATTACTGATACATATACAGGTAAGTATGAATTTATATTCACTAAAGTTAAATTAAATTGTTACCATTAAAAGCAATTGTTAAGGTAATAAGGTAAAGTTCGATTTCTTACAAATTTTGCTCTCTTTTTTTTCTTTGAATGAATTAACTTTCGTTTTTGGTACTTTATAGTATAACACTATACTGAAACCTTCTTTTTCAACTACTGAATATTGCTAGTTAGTCAAATATAATTTTTAAATTAAGTAATCGGGTAATTCCGGGGGGGGATGTATATATTGGCCGTTCGGAGGCGGCATTAGACTGTAGGTCCCTCCATTTGTGGAAACCATTAAATTAGCGCAACACAAATCGGAGGAGAAGCTCGGCCAAACTCGCTAAGGTGGTTATAGCGCCAATAATATATATGTATATATATATGTTGGTATTGGAGACTCAGGTCTTCCGATGGTCAATGTGAATGTTAGGCAGGCTTGGTGCTTGTCCCGTGTGTTTTCCGACAGAACGAATTGTCTTAATCTGTGAAATTAGGTATTTGTATAATTATTTAAGCTAACACGCGGCAACGATGTTCATTGAAGAAAAAGTTCAATTAAAAAAAACTCTTACCAAAAAAAACTCTTACTTTTGGTTGTATCGAATATAATACGGCTTTGTTATTAATGTACTGCTTCTCATTCCGTGGTAGGATGGTTTGTCGGATTACAGTGCGAATCAAAACACTTTAAATTACTTTTAAAAATACTTATGGTTTATAGTATATAATTTATGCACACGGGCACTATTCTCTGGCCCATCATAAAAAGAAAGATATTCTATACCGGAAGCTAAGCCTAAGCGGTGGTGCTGAACCCTTACGATATAGATAAATGGTTATCGGTAATCATATCTAACAGAAAAACTTTGAAGATAGTAATGGAAAAAAAATAAATAAAATGGTAATGTCTTAGAAAAACTGAACAAAGAGGTCTGCCATGTACCGCCGGTACACACCCCCTCACCTAGAGTGTTGGTGTAGTGTGATTTCATGTTTTGGCTTCCTGAATATCTTTTCCATGGTATATTCCGCGCCTTTTACTAACATCGTCTTCGAGTTCGTACATGCAGTTGCCTTTTACTGCCATCACTTTTGCTTTTATAAATTTTTGGGCAAATTTAGAACAAAACTTTTTAGTTGCGTCACTCAGCACAAAGTTTCTGCGATAAACGTTATCTCCTACCTTAAAGGTTTTTACGGAACTGCGAAGATTGTATCGTTTTGAAGAGCTATCAAATGCTTTCCTTATATTTTCTCGTAGCGAATTTCGTATAAGCTTTAACCTGTCAGTTCTATCAATAATATTTTCATCTAGCGCCTGCAGTCTTCTTATTAGCTCGTACTCATCGGCGTGTGCTAACATTTGCTGGCCAAATAACGCGTAGTAGGGTGTACAGCCGATGGTTTGATGGAGTGAACTTCTTAGAGCTTCTGCAATGTCGTGCAGCTTTTTATCCCAAAGTGTTTGATCTTCTTTTAGATACGATCTGATACCTGCTATAATGGATCGATTGACCCGCTCACTAGCGTTTGCTTGTGGGCTATATAAGGCGGTATAAATATGCTTGATGCCACGTTCGGCCAACAAATTATTAAACTGTGACGACTTAAACTGCTTGCCATTATCACTTAGTATAATTTCTGGAGTACCAAATATACTGAATACATGTTCTTTAAGAAAGCTGCAAATAGGTGTGGTATTAAAGTTCCTAATAGCCTTTAGTAGTGGAAACTTCGTCAGATGATCAAGAACAATAAAAATGCCTATATTACCTTCTTTGGATCTGGGGTACGGACCAAGTAGATCTACATATAGTTTTTGGAAAGGGCGTTGAACGGCATACTGAGCGGACATGGGTGGACGTAGGACAACGTTAGGCCCTTTGCTTTGTCGACAAATCGAACATTGGCCAACATATTGTTTTACGTCGATGACCATATTTGGCCAATAAAAACTTAAGCGTAAACGCTCTAACGTCTTTGCAATGCCTCCATGACATTTATTAGGCGGACAGTGGGCATTTTCGATTGTATTTCGGACAAGGGTTTGCTGAATCCACAGCTTCCAATTGAAAGTTTCACGTTGCGGTGATCCATCGGGATGTTCGGTTCGCTTGTATACATGGTTATCTACAATTTGTAGGTCGGGAAGACGATTTGTATTATTCCGAACATATTCTAACAACTTTTTGTATTCGACGGACGAGAAATCGAACGATTTTAAATCTACTAGCGGGCGGACCTCTAGTTCATTAACTTCATCAAAATTTTGACGAGACAGACTATCAGGAACAACATTGAGTGACCCTTTTCTATGTTCTATTTTGAAAAGGTAACCTTGCAACTTAAGAGCCCACCTGGCTAGTCTGCTAGACAAGTCGGTCTGTCGCATGAGCCATTGTAAGCTAGCGTGGTCGGTGATGATCGTGAAATCCTGTCCCTCAACATAGGCTCGATACTTCTTTAAGCTGAACATTGCGGCTAGACACTCCAACTCAGTGACACTATAATTACTCTGGGCTTTGTTAAGCTTTTGAGGGAAGTACGCAATTGGGACCTCAATGTCGTCATCATTTTTCTGTAGCAACACTGCACCAACACCAAGCTTACTGGCGTCACATTGAATTATAAAAGGCTTCTCGTAATTTGGACTTGCCAGCACGGGTGCTGAACATAGCATTTGCTTTAATTTTTCGAATGATTCTTGCGCTTCGGCGTTCCAGGAAAATGTTTTACTCTTCTTTAGAAGATTGGTAAGTGGCGTGGTTATCGATGCAAAATTGCCTATAAAACGTCTATACCAGCCAGCCATTCCTAAAAAGCGTCTCAGCTGCTTCACGGTCGTTGGTACCGGATAATTGGCCACAGCGGAAACTTTGTCAGGATCCGTACGTAGCGTTCCATCACCTACTATGTAACCTAAATACTTTACCTCTTTGATACAAAATTTGCTTTTTTCAATGTTTATTGTTAAACCTGCCTTTCTTAAGTGGTGAGCAACCTCTGATAAAACGGACATGTGTGTCTCGAAGTTTTCGGACACAATTAGGAGGTCGTCTAAATAAACGAACACTTGATTCTTTAGCTGGGGAGGGATGACGCGATCCATCAGACGGCAAAGCGCTTGAGGAGCGTTGCACAAGCCGAAAGGCATTACGCGGTAACGGTAAAGCGGACGATTTGGGACAGTAAAACACGTATAATCTCGGGAATTCTCGGTAAGAGGGATTTGCCAAAAGGCTCGACGCAAATCTAGTGAACTAATATACTTTGCCTTAGGTATGCGGCTTAAGATGCCATCAATATGGGGAAGGGGATATGCGTCCTTAATGGTAACGCTATTAACTTTCCTAGAATCTAAACACAGACGGACTTTGTTGGGCTTTTTCACTAGGACAATCGGACTGGACCACGGACTATTTGGAGATTCTTCGATTACACCAAGCTTTAACATCTCATCGATCTCTGCATGAACGAGTTTTTCCACTGCAGGAGAGATTGGAAAATATCTTTGTTTAATCGGACGGACATCCGGTTGGAGATCTATGGAATACTCCATAAGAGAAGTTTTTCCTAAACCTTCTTTTTCAAAGCTCGGAAATCTATTTTGGACTATTTCCAACTGTCTTTGCTGTTCACCATTAAGAGAAAGAGAGGTTTCAAGTCGCTTTGTTTCAAGTGACACTTCGGACAGGATATGGGGAGCTTTTTAAACTTAATCCAAAAATCAATACCGAGGATTACCTTCTGGGACACATTCGGTATAACAAAAAACTTAATTTTCTCTTTTCTATCTTCAAATTTAACTTCTAATATAACGGAGCCAAAAACCATTTGCTCGCGACCGTCTGCAGTAAATACGGACGCAGAGTGCTTACGCAACTTTTGAGTTTTGCAAACTTCTTCTGCTAAAGATGAGCCTAAACACGAGATCTGGGCACCGCTATCCAAAAGAGCTAAGTGCTCAATTCCGATAATTCCTATTTTCGCATAGGGCCTCAGATCAGTCGATTTTTGCATTATAGAGCTAACAAAATTTCGCAACTGTTTACGATTGTTTTTTACACTTTTCCAAAATTTATTTAAACGTATAGATGAGCGTAGTCTATGTGGTACTAATTTGGTACCAGGGCCAAAAATTTGTTCTCTAACTTTATTGTAATTATTAAGTCTAACTTCGTATGGTATAATTTGATGTACATGTAAGTTTGTTTTCTCACAGCTGTGGGGGCGTATAAGTGCTTTTGCTTTATCATGTATTTCCGCTGCCTCCGGTTGCATAACTAATTTTCTACAATTTGCTTCTTTGAATCTTAGCGAGGATTCTGCTTCGGAACCTCGCTCGCTTTCGAGTTTTTCGACTGACAGTTTGGGCATTTTGGTCTGTAAATGTCGGGTGCTCCGCATCCATAACAAAATACTGATCTGTCCTGTAGACAGTCCAGATATCTATGTCCATCGCCTCTGCAATTCCAACAGAGTAGTCTTCCATTGGCGGAAACTTTAGAAATCTCACCAATTTGTTCTGGGACCTCTGAGGGATAGTCTTCATTCTGCAGTTCATTGACTAGACGACGCTGGTTGGTACGCTGATTAACACCTGGCTGCAAGTTCGATGTTTTGCCAATCTCGTTTGCCAGACTTTCGGCTTTAAGGCATAACCTCCGCAACTCAGCTATTGAATTAATCGGGACGTATAAGAGTTGTTGTCGCATTCGAGGGCGCAAATTGTGTTGTAGGATTTCTACAAGCTCTACTTCTGGTAAGGGTGTTAATAGGGGCTCAGTTAATTTTATGACGGCATTCCTAAATTCGTCAAAGCTTTCATTGATCCCTTGCTTCCTGTTTCGAATTAGTTCTTTCATTTCAAAGTCGCTTCGGTGTTGCAGAAAATTGGTTCGAAGTGCTTCACACAGTGAGGGCCAAGTAATACGGTCAACCGATCGCCGATACCTCCAATACCAATCCTTGGCTTCTTTAGTAAACAAGCTTTGAACGTGTTCACAGAGCAAGTTGAAGTTACCCCCTAGAGTATCAATAACCTGGCATTCTATTCTGTATATGAAGCTATCAACAGAAAGTTTTGTGGAACCATCGAATTTTATATCCCAACTGACAATCAATTGAGCTATCCTACTGGAATTGGGAACGCTTGACAGATCACTAAACCTTAACTGATCAAGCTGCCGATGAAAATTTTGTTGAGAAGTGTTTGGTAAATTTGGCATATCTCTAGGCCAATAAGGTGTAGAATTATTTTGTTGTAAATTGTTGTTCAATGGACTATTATTAGGTGCAGGTGGAGGTGCTTGAGTATTGAGATTTAATCGACCTAATACGTTAGTCAGAGTCGTTTCTAACCTTTCCTCTATTAGCTGGGTAACTCTGTTCTCCAAGCTTTCGAAAATGGTAGCATGTCTTGCGGCTATAACTGCGGAAACGATATTTCGTACCCTATTTTCCTCACTATTATTATTAACGTTTGCTTCCCTGGTCATTGATAGACTCGCGGCTACCTCAGTAGGACGGTCTTCGGGTGGTGCACTCGCAGGTACTCCTGAATCCTTATTCGTATGACTTGCTTTAAGAGCTGTACGATTTCTTGTGCAAGCGCCGGTACTTCGGTATACCTCCTTGTTGGTGCATTTTGTACGACACTGTGGACAATAACTATTTTTTTTAAGCCAGTTCAAAAGACATGACCGATGGAAGCGGTGAGAGCAAGCTGTGGTTAAAATATCGTCATTTTCTAAAAGGTATTGTTCGCATATCACACACGCTGTTGCCTGTTGTGGCATACCCTCAACACTGTTACGTGTGGACATATTGATATAAATTCTTCACAAAATAAACGGTTTCAGATTTAGTTCAGATGAATATACCTAGATCATTTGCGATCAGATCATCAGATATCATCATAAGGTAAATTTCAAAAAACAAATCAAACTTTGGTTCATGAAAATCATCAAAATTGATCAAAAAAAAAAAATAACATCATTACTGTAATCCGAAAAGTGGATATCTTGTCACAAAAAGGTGATAAGTTAAAAAAACGTTTGGTCTGTTTCTTAAGGTTATGTGGTGGTATAATTAGCTATTCAGATCCTGGTCGTATGTGCACAGACCCAACAAAAAATCTGTGGCGTGGCAAAACAAAAGTATCTGAAATCGGTTATGGACTGATCGTGCCATAAATTCCAATATAATATAAAAACGTTAAAATCCATATATAGAAAAAGTATCTCGAAGGCTGATGAGAAGGAAAATAATCACAAACATTTTGGGGTTTGTAAATTAATCCATCCATCGGTTAGCTAGACGGCATATAGCCATACTACAACTAAAATTCCATATGGTCAGATTAATATACAAAATCTTCAAAGTTTGAGATCCACAAATAAACATGATAGTTGGTTATTGTTACGCACTATCATAAGCGGTCAATTCTTGCAGCATATAGCCTGTCGGAATAGCATTCCAGCTTCTGATTGGTCTTATAACAACCAACTAATACAAATAAAAAGAAAGTCTAAAAACTAGTAGTATGGTATGAAAACTAAGCATATAGCCAGCAATTCTAAATTTCCAAAAAAAACTACTCTTAATTTCATTAATTAAATTTTCGAATTTCACGGACGGAACAAAACTATTCCAAGAGTGAATCTATTCAAAGGGACAACAAATCGTTCGGAAAATTTAACAGTCAAACACTGGTCATCATGTATGTATTTCGAAGTCCCTGCTCTGTTACGTGCACCATAGGCAGAAATTCGAAGCGGTGCTTGCGATGCCTGTTTACATCCGGGGAGTGTGCGATCTACTTACGGGTGCTTCAGTCTGGGGGGGTTCAATAACGCGAACATAAACCAAGCGACCACTTTACTTACCTACGTGACTAACAAGAAAAAACTTATATGTAGTTATATGCACACTTGGAAGCATCTGCAACAACCATAAAAAGATTTGGTATCTGTACGTACAACTGTTAGGATCAACATATGTAGCTAGCAGCTCTGACTTGAATTTTTAGCTGCTCCTTGCCCACCCTACCATGGCTTTTGTTGCTTCCCTCTGAAATCAGACCAAGCTACCTATATTCAAACGTACATCTTTTATTATATCTTCGTTCAAAGAAAAGTAAATACAATAATTTTAATTTGTTCATAAAAGAAACTAAAAGTTATAGTCGAATTCAAAGTACTCTTACTTATGCTTAACATTTTCTTAAGGCTTACCCTATTGTAAATACCTTAACCTACCTCAACATTCTTTAAACCATTATGTGGTCATTGCCCCGCGGTTAGGTACTTTGCAAAAAAAAGAATCAACAACAAAAAAATCATCCTAATATTGTTTTCAATATAGGCATGCTCTATCACTTAGCAGGCCATATACGAAGTTAAATACATAAATATATAGAGTTAAGAAAAATAAAATAGAGTGCAATGCAATAAAATGAGTCACTTACATATTATGTAGTCCCACGAAGCGTAGAAGGCCTCCCATGCTTGTTGTTGCCGCTATGTGTCGGTGCGAGAGGTTTATGATTTAAACATATATTATTTTTCTTAACTACACATTTGTATATATTTAATTACTTAAAGCCGCGAAAAAAAAATTTAAAGAAAGAAAGAGAGATTGATCTATGTATATTAATATTTCCGATTACATGGCCGTATACTGCTTAGCCGGCATAAAAAAAAACAACATATATGAGTATGTAGTTGATCACTCACGAAAAAAAATGTAGAAAAGAAATTTATAAAATTCGCATGCGAGAGAAAATGAGAAACAATAGTTAAATGAGACTATGTTGAGAAGGTTAGTGTGGAATCATGACGATGGACCACATGGTAGCACAGTAGAGTATGTAAGCATAAATTCTTTACATTCTTAATATATGTATATGCGTATGACTAAAAGGCAAATTAATATAATGAAAGCGTATGTATATACATACATTTAAGAATGCTAATATAATGAAAGCGTATGTATATATGTACATACATTTAAGAATGCTACTAATTTATATTTTGATTTAAATCAGATAATTGAAATAATTTAATTACTGATACATATACAGGTAAGTATGAATTTATATTCACTAAAGTTAAATTAAATTGTTACCATTAAAAGCAATTGTTAAGGTAATAAGGTAAAGTTCGATTTCTTACAAATTTTGCTCTCTTTTTTTTTCTTTGAATGAATTAACTTTCGTTTTTGGTACTTTATAGTATAACACTATACTGAAACCTTCTTTTTCAACTACTGAATATTGCTAGTTAGTCAAATATAATTTTTAAATTAAGTAATCGGGTAATTCCGGGGGGGGATGTATATATTGGCCGTTCGGAGGCGGCATTAGACTGTAGGTCCCTCCATTTGTGGAAACCATTAAATTAGCGCAACACAAATCGGAGGAGAAGCTCGGCCAAACTCGCTAAGGTGGTTATAGCGCCAATAATATATATGTATATATATATGTTGGTATTGGAGACTCAGGTCTTCCGATGGTCAATGTGAACGTTAGGCAGGCTTGGTGCTTGTCCCGTGTGTTTTCCGACAGAACGAATTGTCTTAATCTGTGAAATTAGGTATTTGTATAATTATTTAAGCTAACACGCGGCAACGATGTTCATTGAAGAAAAAGTTCAATTAAAAAAAAACTCTTACCAAAAAAAACTCTTACTTTTGGTTGTATCGAATATAATACGGCTTTGTTATTATGTACTGCTTCTCATTCCGTGGTAGGATGGTTTGTCGGATTACAGTGCGAATCAAAACACTTTAAATTACTTTTAAAAATACTTATGTTTTATAGTATATAATTTATGCACACGCGCACTATTCTCTGGCCCATCATAAAAATAAAGATATTCTATACCGGAAGCTAAGCCTAAGCGGTGGTGCTGAACCCTTACGATATCGATAAATGGTTATCGGTAATCATATGATTGAGTTGTAAATGAATGCAAGTTCTTTGGGCTGTGTTTATTATATCTAACAGAAAAACTTTGAAGATAGTAATGGAAAAAAAATAAATAAAATGGTAATGTCTTAGAAAAACTGAACAAAGAGGTCTGCCATGTACCGCCGGTACACACCCCCTCACCTAGAGTGTTGGTGTAGTGTGATTTCATGTTTTGGCTTCCTGAATATCTTTTCCATGGTATATTCCGCGCCTTTTACTAACATCGTCTTCGAGTTCGTACATGCAGTTGCCTTTTACTGCCATCACTTTTGCTTTTATAAATTTTTGGGCAAATTTAGAACAAAACTTTTTAGTTGCGTCACTCAGCACAAAGTTTCTGCGATAAACGTTATCTCCTACCTTAAAGGTTTTTACGGAACTGCGAAGATTGTATCGTTTTGAAGAGCTATCAAATGCTTTCCTTATATTTTCTCGTAGCGAATTTCGTATAAGCTTTAACCTGTCAGTTCTATCAATAATATTTTCATCTAGCGCCTGCAGTCTTCTTATTAGCTCGTACTCATCGGCGTGTGCTAACATTTGCTGGCCAAATAACGCGTAGTAGGGTGTACAGCCGATGGTTTGATGGAGTGAACTTCTTAGAGCTTCTGCAATGTCGTGCAGCTTTTTATCCCAAAGTGTTTGATCTTCTTTTAGATACGATCTGATACCTGCTATAATGGATCGATTGACCCGCTCACTAGCGTTTGCTTGTGGGCTATATAAGGCGGTATAAATATGCTTGATGCCACGTTCGGCCAACAAATTATTAAACTGTGAAGACTTAAACTGCTTGCCATTATCACTTAGTATAATTTCTGGAGTACCAAATATACTGAATACATGTTCTTTAAGAAAGCTGCAAATAGGTGTGGTATTAAAGTTCCTAATAGCCTTTAGTAGTGGAAACTTCGTCAGATGATCAAGAACAATAAAAATGCCTATATTACCTTCTTTGGATCTGGGGTACGGACCAAGTAGATCTACATATAGTTTTTGGAAAGGGCGTTGAACGGCATACTGAGCGGACATGGGTGGACGTAGGACAACGTTAGGCCCTTTGCTTTGTCGACAAATCGAACATTGGCCAACATATTGTTTTACGTCGATGACCATATTTGGCCAATAAAAACTTAAGCGTAAACGCTCTAACGTCTTTGCAATGCCTCCATGACATTTATTAGGCGGACAGTGGGCATTTTCGATTGTATTTCGGACAAGGGTTTGCGGAATCCACAGCTTCCAATTGAAAGTTTCACGTTGCGGTGATCCATCGGGATGTTCGGTTCGCTTGTATACATGGTTATCTACAATTTGTAGGTCGGGAAGACGATTTGTGTTATTCCGAACATATTCTAACAACTTTTTGTATTCGACGGACGAGAAATCGAACGATTTTAAATCTACTAGCGGGCGGACCTCTAGTTCATTAACTTCATCAAAATTTTTACGAGACAGACTTTCAGGAACAACATTGAGTGACCCTTTTCTATGTTCTATTTTGAAACGGTAACCTTGCAACTTAAGAGCCCACCTGGCTAGTCTGCTAGACAAGTCGGTCTGTCGCATGAGCCATTGTAAGCTAGCGTGGTCGGTGATGATCGTGAAATCCTGTCCCTCAACATAGGCTCGATACTTCTTTAAGCTGAACATTGCGGCTAGACACTCCAACTCAGTGACACTATAATTACTCTGGGCTTTGTTAAGCTTTTGAGAGAAGTACGCAATTGGGACCTCAATGTCGTCATCATTTTTCTGTAGCAACACTGCACCAACACCAAGCTTACTGGCGTCACATTGAATTTTAAAGGCTTCTCGTAATTTGGACTTGCCAGCACGGGTGCTGAACATAGCATTTGCTTTAATTTTTCGAATGATTCTTGCGCTTCGGCGTTCCAGGAAAATGTTTTACTCTTCTTTAGAAGATTGGTAAGTGGCGTGGTTATCGATGCAAAATTGCCTATAAAACGTCTATACCAGCCAGCCATTCCTAAGAAGCGTCTCAGCTGCTTCACGGTCGTTGGTACCGGATAATTGGCCACAGCGGAAACTTTGTCAGGATCCATACGTAGCGTTCCATCACCTACTATGTAACCTAAATACTTTACCTCTTTGATACAAAATTTGCTTTTTTCAATGTTTATTGTTAAACCTGCCTTTCTTAAGTGGTGAGCAACCTCTGATAAAACGGACATGTGTGTCTCGAAGTTTTCGGACACAATTAGGAGGTCGTCTAAATAAACGAACACTTGATTCTTTAGCTGGGGAGGGATGACGCGATCCATCAGACGGCAAAGCGCTTGAGGAGCGTTGCACAAGCCGAAAGGCATTACGCGGTCATCAATATGGGGAAGGGGATATGCGTCCTTAATGGTAACGCTATTAACTTTCCTAGAATCTAAACACAGACGGACTTTGTTGGGCTTTTTCACTAGGACAATCGGACTGGACCACGGACTATTTGGAGATTCTTCGATTACACCAAGCTTTAACATCTCATCGATCTCTGCATGAACGAGTTTTTCCACTGCAGGAGAGATTGGAAAATATCTTCGTTTAATCGGACGGACATCCGGTTGGAGATCTATGGAATACTCCATAAGAGAAGTTTTTCCTAAACCTTCTTTTTCAAAGCTGGGAAATCTATTTTGGACTATTTCCAACTGTCTTTGCTGTTCACCACTAAGAGAAAGAGAGGTTTCAAGTCGCTTTGTTTCAAGTGACACTTCGGACACGATATGGGGAGCTTTTTAAACTTAATCCAAAAATCAATACCGAGGATTACCTTCTGGGACATATTCGGTATAACAAAAAACTTAATTTTCTCTTTTCTGTCTTCAAATTTAACTTCTAATATAACGGAGCCAAAAACCATTTGCTCGCGACCGTCTGCAGTAAATACGGACGCAGAGTGCTTACGCAACTTTTGAGTTTTGCAAACTTCTTCTGCTAAAGATGAGCCTAAACACGAGATCTGGGCACCGCTATCCAAAAGAGCTAAGTGCTCAATTCCGATAATTCCTATTTTCGCATAGGGCCTCAGATCAGTCGATTTTTGCATTATAGAGCTAACAAAATTTCGCAACTGTTTACGATTGTTTTTTACACTTTTCCAAAATTTATTTAAACGTATAGATGAGCGTAGTCTATGTGGTACTAATTTGGTACCAGGGCCAAAAATTTGTTCTCTAACTTTATTGTAATTATTAAGTCTAACTTCGTATGGTAAAATTTGATGTACATGTAAGTTTGTTTTCTCACAGCTGTGGGGGCGTATAAGTGCTTTTGCTTTATCATGTATTTCCGCTGCCTCCGGTTGCATAACTAATTTTCTACAATTTGCTTCTTTGAATCTTAGCGAGGATTCTGCTTCGGAACCTCGCTCGCTTTCGAGTTTTTCGACTGACAGTTTGGGCATTTTGGTCTGTAAATGTCGGGTGCTCCGCATCCATAACAAAATACTGATCTGTCCTGTAGACAGTCCAGATATCTATGTCCATCGCCTCTGCAATTCCAACAGAGTAGTCTTCCATTGGCGGAAACTTTAGAAATCTCACCAATTTGTTCTGGGACCTCTGAGGGATAGTCTTCATTCTGCAGTTCATTGACTAGACGACGCTGGTTGGTACGCTGATTAACACCTGGCTGCAAGTTCGATGTTTTGCCAATCTCGTTTGAAAGACTTTCGGCTTTAAGGCATAACCTCCGCAACTCAGCTATTGAATTAATCGGGACGTATAAGAGTTGTTGTCGCATTCGAGGGCGCAAATTGTGTTGTAGGATTTCTACAAGCTCTACTTCTGGTAAGGGTGTTAATAGGGGCTCAGTTAATTTTATGACGGCGTTCCTAAATTCGTCAAAGCTTTCATTGATCCCTTGCTTCCTGTTTCGAATTAGTTCTTTCATTTCAAAGTCGCTTCGGTGTTGCAGAAAATTGGTTCGAAGTGCTTCACACAGTGAGGGCCAAGTAATACGGTCAACCGATCGCCGATACCTCCAATACCAATCCTTGGCTTCTTTAGTAAACAAGCTTTGAACGTGTTCACAGAGCAAGTTGAAGTTACCCCTAGAGTATCAATAACCTGGCATTCTATTCTGTATATGAAGCTATCAACAGAAAGTTTTGTGGAACCATCGAATTTTATATCCCAACTGACGATCAATTTAGCTATCCTACTGGAATTGGGAACGCTTGACAGATCACTAAACCTTAACTGATCAAGCTGCCGATGAAAATTTTGTTGAGAAGTGTTTGGTAAATTTGGCATATCTCTAGGCCAATAAGGTGTAGAATTATTTTGTTGTAAATTGTTGTTCAATGGACTATTATTAGGTGCAGGTGGAGGTGCTTGAGTATTGAGATTTAATCGACCTAATACGTTAGTCAGAGTCGTTTCTAACCTTTCCTCTATTAGCTGGGTAACTCTGTTCTCCAAGCTTTCGAAAATGGTAGCATGTCTTGCGGCTATAACTGCGGAAACGATATTTCGTACCCTATTTTCCTCACTATTATTATTAACGTTTGCTTCCCTGGTCATTGATAGACTCGCGGCTACCTCAGTAGGACGGTCTTCGGGTGGTGCACTCGCAGGTACTCCTGAATCCTTATTCGTATGACTTGCTTTAAGAGCTGTACGATTTCTTGTGCAAGCGCCGGTACTTCGGTATACCTCCTTGTTGGTGCATTTTGTACGACACTGTGGACAATAACTATTTTTTTTAAGCCAGTTCAAAAGACATGACCGATGGAAGCGGTGAGAGCAAGCTGTGGTTAAAATATCGTCATTTTCTAAAAGGTATTGTTCGCATATCACACACGCTGTTGCCTGTTGTGGCATACCCTCAACACTGTTACGTGTGGACATATTGATATAAATTCTTCACAAAATAAACGGTTTCAGATTTAGTTCAGATGAATATACCTAGATCATTTGCGATCAGATCATCAGATATCATCATAAGGTAAATTTCAAAAAACAAATCAAACTTTGGTTCATGAAAATCATCAAAATTGATCAAAAAAAAAAATAACATCATTACTGTAATCCGAAAAGTGGATATCTTGTCACAAAAAGGTGATAAGTTAAAAAAACGTTTGGTCTGTTTCTTAAGGTTATGTGGTGGTATAATTAGCTATTCAGATCCTGGTCGTATGTGCACAGACCCAACAAAAAATCTGTGGCGTGGCAAAACAAAAGTATCTGAAATCGGTTATGGACTGATCGTGCCATAAATTCCAATATAATATAAAAACGTTAAAATCCATATATAGAAAAAGTATCTCGAAGGCTGATGAGAAGGAAAATAATCACAAACATTTTGGGGTTTGTAAATTAATCCATCCATCGGTTAGCTAGACGGCATATAGCCATACTACAACTAAAATTCCATATGGTCAGATTAACATACAAAATCTTCAAAGTTTGAGATCCACAAATAAACGTGATAGTTGGTTATTGTTACGCACTATCATAAGCGGTCAATTCTTGCAGCATATAGCCTGTCGGAATAGCATTCCAGCTTCTGATTGGTCTTATAACAACCAACTAATACAAATAAAAAGAAAGTCTAAAAACTAGTAGTATGGTATGAAAACTAAGCATATAGCCAGCAATTCTAAATTTCCAAAAAAAACTACTCTTAATTTCATTAATTAAATTTTCGAATTTCACGGACGGAACAAAACTATTCCAAGAGTGAATCTATTCAAAGGGACAACAAATCGTTCGGAAAATTTAACAGTCAAACACTGGTCATCATGTATGTATTTCGAAGTCCCTGCTCGGGTGCCATTTATCTGTTACGTGCACCATAGGCAGAAATTCGAAGCGGTGCTTGCGATGCCTGTTTACATCCGGGGAGTGTGCGATCTACTTACGGGTGCTTCAGTCTGGGGGGGTTCAATAACGCGAACATAAACCAAGCGACCACTTTACTTACCTACGTGACTAACAAGAAAAAACTTATATGTAGTTATATGCACACTTGGAAGCATCTGCAACAACCATAAAAAGATTTGGTATCTGTACGTAAATACAACTATTAGGATCAACATATGTAGCTAGCAGCTCTGACTTGAATTTTTAGCTGCTCCTTGCCCACCCTACCATGGCTTTTGTTGCTGTAATAAAAAGCCCCAATTATTCCCCCACACTTCCCTTTGAAATCAGACCAAGCTACCTATATTCAAACGTACATCTTTTATTCTATCTTCGTTCAAAGAAAAGTAAATACAATAATTTTAATTTGTTCATAAAAGAAACTAAAAGTTATAGTCGAATTCAAAGTACTCTTACTTATGATTAACATTTTCTTAAGGCTTACCCTATTGTAAATACCTTAACCTACCTCAACATTCTTTAAACCATTATGTGGTCATTGCCCCGCGGTTAGGTACTTTGCAAAAAAAAGAATCAACAACAAAAAAATCATCCTAATATTGTTTTCAATATAGGCATGCTCTATCACTTAGCAGGCCATATACGAAGTTAAATGCATAAATATATAGAGTTAAGAAAAATAAAATAGAGTGCAATGCAATAAAATGAGTCACTTACATATTATGTAGTCCCACGAAGCGTAGAAGGCCTCCCATGCTTGTTGTTGCCGCTATGTGTCGGTGCGAGAGGTTTATGATTTAAACATATATCATTTTTCTTAACTACACATTTGTATATATTTAATTACTTAAAGCCGCGAAAAAAAAATTTAAAGAAAGAAAGAGAGATTGATCTATGTATATTAATATTTCCGATTACATGGCCGTATACTGCTTAGCCGGCATAAAAAAAAACAACATATATGAGTATGTAGTTGATCACTCACGAAAAAAAATGTAGAAAAGAAATTTATAAAATTCGCATGCGAGAGAAAATGAGAAACAATAGTTAAATGAGAATATATGTATATGCGTATGACTAAAAGGCAAATTAATATAATGAAAGCGTATGTATATACATACATTTAAGAATGCTAATATAATGAAAGCGTATGTATATATGTACATACATTTAAGAATGCTACTAATTTATATTTTGATTTAAATCAGATAATTGAAATAATTTAATTACTGATACATATACAGGTAAGTATGAATTTATATTCACTAAAGTTAAATTAAATTGTTACCATTAAAAGCAATTGTTAAGGTAATAAGGTAAAGTCGATTTCTTACAAATTTTGCTCTCTTTTTTTTTCTTTGAATGAATTAACTTTCGTTTTTGGTACTTTATAGTATAACACTATACTGAAACCTTCTTTTTCAACTACTGAATATTGCTAGTTAGTCAAATATAATTTTTAAATTAAGTAATCGGGTAATTCCGGGGGGGATGTATATATTGGCCGTTCGGAGGCGGCATTAGACTGTAGGTCCCTCCATTTGTGGAAACCATTAAATTAGCGCAACACAAATCGGAGGAGAAGCTCGGCCAAACTCGCTAAGGTGGTTATAGCGCCAATAATATATATGTATATATATATGTTGGTATTGGAGACTCAGGTCTTCCGATGGTCAATGTGAACGTTAGGCAGGCTTGGTGCTTGTCCCGTGTGTTTTCCGACAGAACGAATTGTCTTAATCTGTGAAATTAGGTATTTGTATAATTATTTAAGCTAACACGCGGCAACGATGTTCATTGAAGAAAAAGTTCAATTAAAAAAAAACTCTTACCAAAAAAAACTCTTACTTTTGGTTGTATCGAATAGAATACGGCTTTGTTATTAATGTACTGCTTCTCATTCCGTGGTAGGATGGTTTGTCGGATTACAGTGCGAATCAAAACACTTTAAATTACTTTTAAAAATACTTATGTTTTATAGTATATAATTTATGCACACGCGCACTATTCTCTGGCCCATCATAAAAATAAAGATATTCTATACCGGAAGCTAAGCCTAAGCGGTGGTGCTGAACCCTTACGATATCGATAAATGGTTATCGGTAATCATATGATTGAGGTGTAAATGAATGCAAGTTCTTTGGGCTGTGTTTATTATATCTAACAGAAAAACTTTGAAGATAGTAATGGAAAAAAAATAAATAAAATGGTAATGTCTTAGAAAAACTGAACAAAGAGGTCTGCCATGTACCGCCGGTACAATGATAATCTGTGCACTGAGGCTGGAGCTCTCATGAATGAGGTTATAGGAGTCGCGCTTGCCCAGATTGGTGCCGCGTACATTAAAATTGATGAGCTGACGCTCGCAAGCAGGGTCCTTTGTTTCTGTTTTAGGCCTCCCATATTTGGCATGAGTCTTCCTAGAGCCATACTGGTCTTCCTAGCCTTCTCGCTGGCATATTTCAAGTGTTCCTTAATGTTTAGTCGAGGATCGAGTACGACGCCGAGATATTTTAAAGTTGGCTCTGTCGCTAAAATGTGTTCTCCTACGCGGATTTGAATTTTTTCCACCTTTTTTCGACTGGTCATAAGCAGGGCCTTTGTCTTGTGGTCAGCTAACTCTAGTCCTGCATTCTGCAGCCAAGTTTTTGCTAACGCTATTGTTTCGCTACACATACGCGACACGTCCACCAAATGTTTTGCCACTACTACGATTGCTATGTCATCCGCATAGCCTATTATAGACACGCCCTCGGGTTTTTCAATTTTAAAGATGCCATCGTACAAGATGTTCCAAAGGATTGGTCCGAGGATCGAACCCTGCGGCACACCACCTGTGACATGGTACCTTTTTGGGCCTTCATTTGTATCATAAAATAGCTCTCTTTCGCAAAAATAGTTTTGGAGTCTTCGGGTCAAGTAGTTTGGAATTTTCATCTCTATCAACGCCTTTATTATGTAGTTCCAGTTGGCGGAGTTGAATGCATTTTTTACATCCACCGTGACTACAACGCAGTACTGTTTAGTTCCTGCGAACCATATTTTGCCCTCCAGTGCTTTACGCGCTATATCGCAGACAGACGCAATGGAATCGACAGTTGACGTAATTTTTCGGAAGCCGTATTGTTTATTTGAAATCTCTTGAAGTCGGGCACTTATTATTGCTTCAAATAGCTTCCCTGCAGTGTCCAGCATGCACAGAGGCCTGTATGAAGAAGGCTCTTCTGGGGCTTGTTGCTTTTGGGTAGCAGAAGTAGCCGTTGCCGCTTCCATTTCTTTGGAAAGATACCTTCTTGAATGCATTTCGTGTATACATTGCTGAAGGTTTCAGTCTTCTTCTTAACTACATATTTAAGAATGCTATTCGGGATTCCATCCATACCTGGGGACTTGCTGGTTTTAATTCTAGCTGCAGCAGCGAGCACTTCATTGTTTGTTACCGGAGGGATCTCGGCGGTTTCAACTACTAGCTCCCTCGGTACACTGCATACTTCTTGCTGTGGGAAAAGGCCCGAGACGATCCGCTTCATTGTGAGTGGGCATACTGGCGGTTTGGCGTTGCACCCTTTCAGTTTTTTCAGGACGATATTGTATCCGCTACCCTAAGGATTATCTTCGACGTCTTTTACTAGCTCTGCGAAGGCCTCGCGCTTGCTCTTTTGGATTGCTTTTCGTAGTTTTATTCGTGCTTGTGTGCAGATTGGAGGTGTTGATACTCGGGATTGTTTCTTGTTCTCTGTCTCTGGTGTTGCCGGCGTAGCCTTAGGCATTCCCCTCTTAGCTCCGCTATTTCGTTTGTCCACCAGTACGCTGGTGCTCTTCAGTTACCACTCTTTTTCCGTGGCATTGATGCATCGCAGATTGTAGTGATCAGCTTTACTAGTGCAGGGCAAAGTGGTCGCTGAATGTAAACTCCTCTGAGACGTCCCATTTTATTTTATTGAATATCGCAGAGCTGCTGAATGTCAGGTCGATGATCGAACCCGCATTGCCCTTTTGGTAGGTATTTTTCCTTCCTTTGTTGAGCAGCAGGATGTTAAGACTAGAGAAGGCTTCAAGCAGCGCCTGGCCCCGTGGGGTTGTTTTTGGACTGCCCCATTCTATTGCCCACGAATTGAAGTCTCCAGATATTACGAGTGGTGCTTTTCCCACAGCATCGGTTACCAGACGGCTCAGCATGTTTTTATAACTTTCTACTGGCTCGCTTGGAGGCGCGTAGCAGCTGTAGAAGTGAATTCCACCAATTTTTGCGTAGACGAAGCCCTCATGTTGACTATTACCTCTGATTTCGATGGGGTTGGCGCCGCATGCCCAGATTGCAGCTTTTTTTCTTTTGTCTTGCAGCCAATTTCCTTCCACTGAGGGTTCTTCGTACTGCTCGCTGATGAGTGCAATATCGATCTTTTGCTCGTAGATTGCCTGCTTTAGAAGGTCTTGTGCCGCCATGCAGTGGTTTAAATTAATCTGTATTCACTAAATCATTATTTTAGTTGTTTTACCGCTTTTTTATACGCAGGGCACCTGAAACTTCCAGTAGGGTGGTCTTGTGCGTCACCAGTCGTTGTCTTGCAAATGGCGCATTTGGGTGCTGCTTTGCATTGCTTGGCCAAGTGTCCTTTCTCTCCGCAGCGTAGGCATGTGCCGCTGCGATCTTCTGTGGACTTACAATGCCTGGATAAATGTCCAAAGTCAAGGCATCGATAGCATCTGATGGGGCTGATAAGTTCCCGAATTCGGCAGTTGACCCAGCCTACGCGGATTCTTCCCGCCTCCACCAGAATTTTTGAGTCTCTGGCTGTCAAACTTACGAACGCTGTTTGCGTGCCATTCCTTGACGACTTTATAGTCTTTATTGGAACGTGTTTCCCGTGGTTTACCTCTGGGAACTGTTTATTTTTGGCGCTGGCAACGTCTTCTTCCGTTGTGGCTACATCCAGGTCACGAACCTCTATGTTCATTGTATGACTCAGAATCTTCACATTTGCGGTGTCCTTAAGCACAGCCGTCGCTCGTTCTTTGATCATATTTGCCATCTTGCCGGTCTTGTCGCGGAGTTAAACAAGCAAGTCACCTCTTGCTGTTGTTGTGATCTTGTTAACACTTTCACCCAGTTCTTTCATTTCGGGTTGCTGCCTCATTTGCCTGATTATATCCGCATATGTCATTTCGCTCGTTTTCGAGATTATAACCGCATCTGGCCTGGTCGATTTCTTTGCAGCCTTACTTAGCTTTTTCGCGTTTTTAACCAGCGTCCATTTGTTAGCCTCTATCTCGGATTTATTGACTTCTTTGCCTGCATTCTTTGTTGCTGAGGCATTTTCATTTGGATCTCCTCGCCTGTTACCTGCCGGTTTCCGCTTTTTGTCCTCTTCTTCGGTTTGGACATGTTGTTCCCTTGTAATTTTGTTACCGGAACTGCGTTCATTAGGTTTGGCCGCTGCCTTGCTATGTAGTTTGGCGATTTCTGCAACCAAATCTCGCATGGGCTGATGGATCGTTCTTCTACCTCCATCCATCATACTTAACAGCAGATTTATTTTTTCCCCAAACTCCTTCATGGGGGTTTTTTGCCTCAATGGCGCCGTTTTCGGGGTGTTTTTCGACGCGGCTAATGTCCGGTGGGGAGGAGTGTGAACGCGAATTTTCAGCTGTTTTTTCAGCGCTTAGTGACACCTCACAACCCCTCGTGGGCTTCGTGGCACGATTTGATCTCCTTGGGCGAAATTTGGAATATCGGTTCTACCGTTTCCTTCGCTATTTTTCCCTTTGGCATTTAACTCTGGACTGCATCGTTGTTCCGCTCCGCCATTTTCTCCCTTGTCTGGTTCCTGGTACATTAACCTAGGACGCTTTGCAAAAGGGTTCATTACGACCCTTCACCGGTAGAAGGACCAGCGGCTTCTCTGATATTTCGATTACAGTATCGAAAATGTGACAAAAATCTATATTAAGTAGCGACAACGTACAGAAAAGTATAGAGACTTATCGAAAATGTACCAAAAATCCATAGAAAGTTGAGAAAAGATATCGAAACGTATCGAAAATGTGAGAAAAATCTATATAAAGTAGCGACAACGTACAGAAAAGTATATAAACGTATCGAACAACGTATAGAAAAGTATAGAAACGTATCGCAAATGTACCGAAAATTTATAGAAAGTTGAGAAAAAGTATCGAAATTTATCGAAAAAGAAACGAAAATATATTGAAAGTGCGAAAAGTTGTCGAAACATATCGAATAAGTGCCAAAAATCTATATAAAGTAGCGACAACGTATCGAAAATGTACCGAAAATCTATAGAAACGTATCGAATATGTGCCAAAAATCTATATAGAAAAATATAGAAACGTATCAAAAATGTGCCAAAAATCTATAGAAAGTTGAGAAAAAGTATCGAAATTAATAGAAAAAGAAACGAAAATCCATTGACGGTGCGAAAAGTTATCGAAACGTATCGAATATGAGCCAAGAATATATATAACGTAGCGACAACGTATAGAAAATGTACCGAAAATCTATAGAAAGTTGAGAAAAAGTATCGAAATTTATCGAAAAAGCAACGAAAATCCATTGAAAGTGCGAAAAGTTGTCGAAACGTATCTAATAAGTGCCAAAAATCTATATAAAGTAGCGACAACGTACAGAAAAGTATAGAAACGTATCGAAAATGTACCGAAAATCCATAGAAAGTTGAGAAAAGGTATCGAAACGTATCGAAAATGTGAGAAAAATCTTTATAAAGTAGCTACAACGTATCGAAAATGTTCCGAAAATTTATAGAAAGTTGAGAAAAAGTATCAAAATTTATCGAAAAAGAAACGAAAATCCATTGAAAGCGGCGAAAAGTTATCGAAACGTATCGAATATGTGCCAAAAATCTATGTGCCAAAAAAGTAGCTACAACGTATCGAAAATGTACCGAAAATCTATAGAAACGTATCGAATATGGGCCAAAAATCTATATAGAAAAATATAGTAACGTATCGAAAATGTACCAAAAATCTATAGAAAGTTGAGAAGAAGTATCGAAATTTATCGAAAAAGAAATTAAAATCCGTTGAAAGTGGGAAAAGTTGTCAAAACATATCGTATGAGTGCCAAAAATCTATATAAAGTAGCGACAACGTATAGAAAATTATAGAAACGTATCAAAAATGTACCGAAAATCCATTGAAAATTGCAAAAACGTAAGAAAAGTATCGGAGATATAACCTAAATCTGTTGAAATTTGAAAAAACCTATCAAAAATGATCGGAACGTATCGAAAAAGGAACTAAAATCTATAGAAAGTAACAAAAAGTTATCGAAACGTATCGAAAATGGGACAAAAATCTATATAAAGTAGCGGCAACGTACAGAAATGTATAGAAAGTATCGAAAATGTACCGAAAATCCATAGAAAGTTGAGAAAAGGTATCGAAACGTATCGAAACGTATCGAAAATGTGAGAAAAATCTATATAAAGTAGCGACAACGTACAGAAAAGTATATAAACGTATCGAACAACGTATAGAAAAGTATAGAAACATATCGCAAATGTACCGAAAATCTATAGAAAGCTGAGAAAAAGTATCAAAATTAACGAAAAGGAAACGGAAATCTATTGAAAGTGCGAAAAGTTGTCGAAACATATCGAATAAGTGCCAAAAATCTATATAAAGTAGCGGCAACGTACAGAAAAGTATAGAAACGTATCGAAAATGTACTGAAAATCCATAGAAAGTTGAGAAAAGGTATCGAAACGTATTGAATATGTGCTAAAAATGTAAAGTAGCGACAACGTATCGAAAATGTACCGAAAATCTATAGAAACGTATCGAATATGTGCCAAAAATCTATATAGAAATAGAAAGTTGAGAAAAAGTATCGAAATTTATAGAAAAAGAAACGAAGATCCATTGAAAGTGCGAAAAGTTATCGAAACGTATCGAATATGTGCCAAAAATCTATATAGAAAAATATAGAAACGTATCGAAAATGTGCCAAAAATCTATAGAAAGTTGAGAAAAAGTATCGAAATTTATAGAAAAAGAAACGAAGATCCATTGAAAGTGCGAAAAGTTATCGAAACGTATCGAATATGTGCCAAAAATATATATAAAGTAGCGACAACGTATAGAAAATGTACCGAAAATCCATAGAAAGTTGAGAAAACGTATCGAAAAGTATTGAAACGTATCGAAAAAGAAACTAATATAAATTGAAAGTGGATAAAAGTTATCGAAACGTATCGAAAAAGAATAAAAAATATAAAGAAAGTAACAAAAAGGTATCGAAACGTATCGAAAATGTGACAAAAATCTATATAAAGTAGCGATAACTTACAGAAAAGTATAGAGACTTATCGAAAATGTACCGAAAATCCATAGAAAGTTGAGAAAAGGTATCGAAACGTATCGAAAATGTGAGAAAAATTTATATAAAGTAGCGACAACGTTCAGAAAAGTATATAAACGTATCGAACAACGTATAGAAAAGTATAGAAACATATCGCAAATGTACCGAAAATCCATAGAAACCTGAGAAAAAGTATCAAAATTAACGAAAAGGAAACTGGACTGCATCGTTGTTCCGCTCCGCCATTTTCTCCCTTGTCTGGTTCCTGGTACATTAACCTAGGACGCTTTGCAAAAGGGTTCATTACGACCCTTCACCGGTAGAAGGACCAGCGGCTTCTCTGATATTTCGATTACAGTATCGAAAATGTGACACAAATCTATATTAAGTAGCGACAACGTACAGAAAAGTATAGAGACTTATCGAAAATGTACCAAAAATCCATAGAAAGTTGAGAAAAGATATCGAAACGTATCGAAAATGTGAGAAAAATCTATATAAAGTAGCGACAACGTACAGAAAAGTATATACACGTATCGAACAACGTATAGAAAAGTATAGAAACGTATCGCAAATGTACCGAAAATTTATAGAAAGTTGAGAAAAAGTATCGAAATTTATCGAAAAAGAAACGAAAATATATTGAAAGTGCGAAAAGTTGTCGAAACATATCGAATAAGTGCCAAAAATCTATATAAAGTAGCGACAACGTACAGAAAAGTATAGAAACATATCGAAAATGTACCGAAAATCAAGAGAAAGTTCAGAAAAGGTATCGAAACGTATCGAATATGTGTCAAAAATATATATAAAGTAGCGACAACGTATAGAAAATGTACCGAAAATTTATAGAAAGTTGAGAAAAAGTATCGAAATTTATCGAAAAAGAAACGAAAATCCATTGAAAGTGGCGAAAAGTTATCAAAACGTATCGAATATGTGCCAAAAATCTATATAAAGTAGCGACAACGTATAGAAAAGTATAGAAACGTATCGAAAATGTACCGAAAATCTATAGAAAGCTGAGAAAAAGTATCAAAATTTATCGAAAAGGAAACGAAAATCTATTGAAAGTGCAAAAAGTTGTCGAAACATATCGAATAAGTGCCAAAAATCTATATAAAGTAGCGGCAACGTACAGAAAAGTATAGAAACGTATCGAAAATGTACCGAAAATCCATAGAAAGTTGAGAAAAGGTATCGAAACGTACCGAATATGTGCTAAAAATATAAAGTAGCGACAACGTATCGAAAATGTACCGAAAATCTATAGAAACGTATCGAATATGTGCCAAAAATCTATATAGAAAAATATAGAAACGTATCAAAAATGTGCCAAAAATCTATAGAAAGTTGAGAAAAAGTATCGAAATTAATAGAAAAAGAAACGAAAATCCATTGACGGTGCGAAAAGTTATCGAAACGTATCGAATATGAGCCAAGAATATATATAACGTAGCGACAACGTATAGAAAATGTACCGAAAATCTATAGAAAGTTGAGAAAAAGTATCGAAATTTATCGAAAAAGCAACGAAAATCCATTGAAAGTGCGAAAAGTTGTCGAAACGTATCTAATAAGTGCCAAAAATCTATATAAAGTAGCGACAACGTACAGAAAAGTATAGAAACGTATCGAAAATGTACCGAAAATCCATAGAAAGTTGAGAAAAGGTATCGAAACGTATCGAAAATGTGAGAAAAATCTATATAAAGTAGCTACAACGTATCGAAAATGTTCCGAAAATTTATAGAAAGTTGAGAAAAAGTATCAAAATTTATCGAAAAAGAAACGAAAATCCATTGAAAGCGGCGAAAAGTTATCGAAACGTATCGAATATGTGCCAAAAAAGTAGCTACAACGTATCGAAAATGTACCGAAAATCTATAGAAACGTATCGAATATGGGCCAAAAATCTATATAGAAAAATATAGTAACGTATCGAAAATGTACCAAAAATCTATAGAAAGTTGAGAAGAAGTATCGAAATTTATCGAAAAAGAAATTAAAATCCGTTGAAAGTGGGAAAAGTTGTCAAAACATATCGAATGAGTGCCAAAAATCTATATAAAGTAGCGACAACGTATAGAAAATTATAGAAACGTATCAAAAATGTACCGAAAATCCATTGAAAATTGCAAAAACGTAAGAAAAGTATCGGAGATGTAACCTAAATCTGTTGAAATTTGAAAAAACCTATCAAAAATGATCGGAACGTATCGAAAAAGGAACTAAAATCTATAGAAAGTAACAAAAAGTTATCGAAACGTATCGAAAATGGGACAAAAATCTATATAAAGTAGCGGCAACGTACAGAAATGTATAGAAAGTATCGAAAATGTACCGAAAATCCATAGAAAGTTGAGAAAAGGTATCGAAACGTATCGAAACGTATCGAAAATGTGAGAAAAATCTATATAAAGTAGCGACAACGTACAGAAAAGTATATAAACGTATCGAACAACGTATAGAAAAGTATAGAAACATATCGCAAATGTACCGAAAATCTATAGAAAGCTGAGAAAAAGTATCAAAATTAACGAAAAGGAAACGGAAATCTATTGAAAGTGCGAAAAGTTGTCGAAACATATCGAATAAGTGCCAAAAATCTATATAAAGTAGCGGCAACGTACAGAAAAGTATAGAAACGTATCGAAAATGTACTGAAAATCCATAGAAAGTTGAGAAAAGGTATCGAAACGTATTGAATATGTGCTAAAAATATAAAGTAGCGACAACGTATCGAAAATGTACCGAAAATCTATAGAAACGTATCGAATATGTGCCAAAAATCTATATAGAAATAGAAAGTTGAGAAAAAGTATCGAAATTTATAGAAAAAGAAACGAAGATCCATTGAAAGTGCGAAAAGTTATCGAAACGTATCGAATATGTGCCAAAAATCTATATAGAAAAATATAGAAACGTATCGAAAATGTGCCAAAAATCTATAGAAAGTTGAGAAAAAGTATCGAAATTTATAGAAAAAGAAACGAAGATCCATTGAAAGTGCGAAAAGTTATCGAAACGTATCGAATATGTGCCAAAAATATATATAAAGTAGCGACAACGTATAGAAAATGTACCGAAAATCCATAGAAAGTTGAGAAAACGTATCGAAAAGTATTGAAACGTATCGAAAAAGAAACTAATATAAATTGAAAGTGGATAAAAGTTATCGAAACGTATCGAAAAAGAATAAAAAATCTAAAGAAAGTAACAAAAAGGTATCGAAACGTATCGAAAATGTGACAAAAATCTATATAAAGTAGCGATAACTTACAGAAAAGTATAGAGACTTATCGAAAATGTACCGAAAATCCATAGAAAGTTGAGAAAAGGTATCGAAACGTATCGAAAATGTGAGAAAAATTTATATAAAGTAGCGACAACGTACAGAAAAGTATATAAACGTATCGAACAACGTATAGAAAAGTATAGAAACATATCGCAAATGTACCGAAAATCCATAGAAACCTGAGAAAAAGTATCAAAATTAACGAAAAGGAAACGGAAATCTATTGAAAGTGCGAAAAGTTGTCGAAACATATCGAATAAGTGCCAAAAATCTATATAAAGTAGCGGCAACGTACAGAAAAGTATAGAAACGTATCGAAAATGTACTGAAAAGCCATAGAAAGTTGAGAAAAGGTATCGAAACGTATTGAATATGTGCTAAAAATATAAAGTAGCAACAACGTATCGAAAATGTACCGAAAATCTATAGAAACGTATCGAATATGTGCCAAAAATCTATATAGAAAAATATAGAAACGTATCGAAAATGTGCCAAAAATCTATAGAAAGTTGAGAAAAAGTATCGAAATTTATAGAAAAAGAAACGAAAATCCATTGAAAGTGCGAAAAGTTATCGAAACGTATCGAATATGTGCCAAAAATCTATATAGAAAAATATGGAAACGTATCGAAAATGTGCCAAAAATCTATAGAAAGTTGAGAAAAAGTATCGAAATTTATAGAAAAAGAAACGAAGATCCATTGAAAGTGCGAAAAGTTATCGAAACGTATCGAATATGTGCCAAAAATATATATAAAGTAGCGACAACGTATAGAAAATGTACCGAAAATTTATAGAAAGTTGAGAAAAAGTATCGAAATTTATCGAAAAAGAAACGAAAATCCATAGAAAGTTGAGAAAACGTATCGAAAAGTATTGAAACGTATCGAAAAAGAAACTAATATAAATTGAAAGTGGATAAAAGTTATCGAAACGTATCGAAAAAGAATAAAAAATCTAAAGAAAGTAACAAAAAGGTATCGAAACGTATCGAAAATGTGACAAAAATCTATATAAAGTAGCGATAACTTACAGAAAAGTATAGAGACTTATCGAAAATGTACCGAAAATCCATAGAAAGTTGAGAAAAGGTATCGAAACGTATCGAAAATGTGAGAAAAATTTATATAAAGTAGCGACAACGTACAGAAAAGTATATAAACGTATCGAACAACGTATAGAAAAGTATAGAAACATATCGCAAATGTACCGAAAATCCATAGAAACCTGAGAAAAAGTATCAAAATTAACGAAAAGGAAACGGAAATCTATTGAAAGTGCGAAAAGTTGTCGAAACATATCGAATAAGTGCCAAAAATCTATATAAAGTAGCGGCAACGTACAGAAAAGTATAGAAACGTATCGAAAATGTACTGAAAATCCATAGAAAGTTGAGAAAAGGTATCGAAACGTATTGAATATGTGCTAAAAATATAAAGTAGCAACAACGTATCGAAAATGTACCGAAAATCTATAGAAACGTATCGAATATGTGCCAAAAATCTATATAGAAAAATATAGAAACGTATCGAAAATGTGCCAAAAATCTATAGAAAGTTGAGAAAAAGTATCGAAATTTATAGAAAAAGAAACGAAGATCCATTGAAAGTGCGAAAAGTTATCGAAACGTATCGAATAAGTGCCAAAAATCTATATAAAGTAGCGACAACGTACAGAAAAGTATAGAAAAGTATCGAAAATGTACCGAAAATCCATAGAAAGTTGAGAAAAGGTATCGAAACGTATCGAAAATGTGAGAAAAATCTATATAAAGTAGCGACAACGTATCGAAAATGTTCCGAAAATCTATAGAAAGTTGAGAAAAAGTATCGAAATGTATCGAAAAAGAAACGAAAATCCATTGAAATCGGCGAAAAGTTATCGAAACGTATCGAATATGTGCCAAAAATCTATATAGAAAAATATAGAAACGTATCGAAAATGTGCCAAAAATCTATAGAAAGTTGAGAAAAAGTATCGAAATTTATCGAAAAAGAAATTAAAATCCGTTGAAAGTGCGAAAAGTTGTCAAAACGTATCGAATAAGTGCCAGAAATCTATATAAAGTAGCGACAACGTATAGAAAATTATAGAAACGTATCAAAAATGTACCGAAAATCCATTGAAAATTGCAAAAACGTAAGAAAAGTATCGGATATGTAACCTAAATATTTTGAAATTTGAAAAAACCTATCAAAAATGATCGGAACGTATCGAAAAGGAACTAAAATCTATAGAAAGTAACAAAAAGTTATCGAAACGTATCGAAAATGGGACAAAAATCTAAATAAAGTAGCGGCAACGTACAGAAATGTATAGAAAGTATCGAAAATGTACCGAAAATCCATAAAAAGTTGAGAAAAGGTATCGAAACGTATCGAAAATGTGCAAAAAATCAATATAAAGTAGCGACAACGTACAGAAAAGTATCGAAACGTATCGAAAATTTTCCGAAAATCCATAGAAAGTTGAGCAAACGTATCGAAAAGTATTGAAACGTATCGAAAAAGAAACTAATTTCCATTGAAAGTGGATAAAAGTTATCGAAACGTATCGAAAAAGAATAGAAAATCTATAGAAAGTAACAAAAAGGTATCGAAACGTATCGAAAATGTACCGAAAATCCATAGAAAGTTGAGAAAAGGTATCGAAACGTATCGAAAATGTGAGAAAAATCTATATAAAGTAGCAACAACGTACAGAAAGGTATATAAACGTATCGAACAACGTATAGAAAAGTATAGAAACATATCGCAAATGTACCGAAAATCTATAGAAAGTTGAGAAAAAGTATCGAAATTTATCGAAAAAGAAACGAAAATCTATTGAAAGTGAGAAAAGTTGTCGAAACATATCGAATAAGTGCCAAAAATCTATATAAAGTAGCGACAACGTACAGAAAAGTATAGAAACGTATCCAAAATGTACCGAAAATCCATAGAAAGTTAAGAAAAGGTATCGAAACGTATCGAATATGTGCCAAAAATCTATATAAAGTAGCAACAACGTATAGAAAATGTATAGAAAGTTGAGAAAAAGTATTGAAATTTATAGAAAAAGAAACGAAGATCCATTGAAAGTGGCGAAAAGTTATCGAAACGTATCGAGTATGTGCCAAAAATATATATAAAGTAGCGACAACGTATAGAAAATGTACCGAAAATCTATAGAAAGTTGAGAAAAAGTATCGAAATTTATCGAAAAAGAAACGCAAATCCATTGAAAGTGCGAAAAGTTGTCGAAACATATCGAATAAGTGCCAAAAATCTATATAAAGTAGCGGCAACGTACAGAAAGGTATAGAAACGTATCGAAAATGTACCGAAAATCCATAGAAAGTTGAGAAAAGGTATCGAAACGTATCGAATATGTGCTAAAAATATAAAGTAGCGACAACGTATCGAAAATGTACCGAAAATCTATAGAAACGTATCGAATATGTGCCAAAAATCTATATAGAAAAATATAGAAACGTATCAAAAATGTGCCAAAAATCTATAGAAAGTTGAGAAAAAGTATCGAAATTTATAGAAAAAGAAACGAAAATCCATTGAAAGTGCGAAAAGTTATCGAAACGTATCGAATATGTGCCAAAAATCTATATAGAAAAATATAGAAACGTATCGAAAATGTGCCAAAAATTTATAGCGAGTTGAGAAAAAGTATCGAAATTTATAGAAAAAGAAACGAAAATCCATTGACAGTGCGAAAAGTTATCGAAACATATCGAATAAGTGCCAAAAATCTATATAAAGTAGCGACAACGTACAGAAAAGTATAGAAACGTATCGAAAATGTACCTAAAATCCATAGAAAGTTGAGAAAAGGTATCGAAACGTATCGAATATGTGCTAAAAATATAAAGTAGCGACAACGTATCGAAAATGTACCGAAAATCTATAGCAACGTATCGAATATGTGCCAAAAATCTATATAGAAATAGAAAGTTAAGAAAAAGTATCGAAATTTATAGAAAAAGAAACGAAGATCCATTGAAAGTGCGAAAAGTTATCGAAACGTGTCGAATATGTGCCAAAAATCTATATAGAAAAATATGGAAACGTATCGAAAATGTGCCAAAAATCTATAGAAAGTTGAGAAAAAGTATCGAAATTTATAGAAAAAGAAACGAAGATCCATTGAAAGTGCGAAAAGTTATCGAAACGTATCGAATATGTGCCAAAAATATATATAAAGTAGCGACAACGTATAGAAAATGTACCGAAAATTTATAGAAAGTTGAGAAAAAGTATCGAAATGTATCGAAAAAGAAACGAAAATCCATTGAAAGTGCGAAAAGTTGTCGAAACGTATCGAATAAGTGCCAAAAATCTATATAAAGTAGCGACAACGTACAGCAAAGTATAGAAAAGTATCGAAAATGTACCGAAAATCCATAGAAAGTTGAGAAAAGGTATCGAAACGTATCGAAAATGTGAGAAAAATCTATATAAAGTAGCGACAACGTATCGAAAATGTTCCGAAAATCTATAGAAAGTTGAGAAAAAGTATCGAAATGTATCGAAAAAGAAACGAAAATCCATTGAAATCGGCGAAAAGTTATCGAAACGTATCGAAAATGTGCCAAAAATCTATAGAAAGTTGAGAAAAAGTATCGAAATTTATCGAAAAAGAAATTAAAATCCGTTGAAAGTGCGAAAAGTTGTCAAAACGTATCGAATAAGTGCCAGAAATCTATATAAAGTAGCGACAACGTATAGAAAATTATAGAAACGTATCAAAAATGTACCGAAAATCCATTGAAAATTGCAAAAACGTAAGAAAAGTATCGGATATGTAACCTAAATATTTTGAAATTTGAAAAAACCTATCAAAAATGATCGGAACGTATCGAAAAGGAACTAAAATCTATAGAAAGTAACAAAAAGTTATCGAAACGTATCGAAAATGGGACAAAAATCTAAATAAAGTAGCGGCAACGTACAGAAATGTATAGAAAGTATCGAAAATGTACCGAAAATCCATAAAAAGTTGAGAAAAGGTATCGAAACGTATCGAAAATGTGCAAAAAATCAATATAAAGTAGCGACAACGTACAGAAAAGTATCGAAACGTATCGAAAATTTTCCGAAAATCCATAGAAAGTTGAGCAAACGTATCGAAAAGTATTGAAACGTATCGAAAAAGAAACTAATTTCCATTGAAAGTGGATAAAAGTTATCGAAACGTATCGAAAAAGAATAGAAAATCTATAGAAAGTAACAAAAAGGTATCGAAACGTATCGAAAATGTACCGAAAATCCATAGAAAGTTGAGAAAAGGTATCGAAACGTATCGAAAATGTGAGAAAAATCTATATAAAGTAGCAACAACGTACAGAAAGGTATATAAACGTATCGAACAACGTATAGAAAAGTATAGAAACATATCGCAAATGTACCGAAAATCTATAGAAAGTTGAGAAAAAGTATCGAAATTTATCGAAAAAGAAACGAAAATCTATTGAAAGTGAGAAAAGTTGTCGAAACATATCGAATAAGTGCCAAAAATCTATATAAAGTAGCGACAACGTACAGAAAAGTATAGAAACGTATCCAAAATGTACCGAAAATCCATAGAAAGTTAAGAAAAGGTATCGAAACGTATCGAATATGTGCCAAAAATCTATATAAAGTAGCAACAACGTATCGAAAATGTATAGAAAGTTGAGAAAAAGTATTGAAATTTATAGAAAAAGAAACGAAGATCCATTGAAAGTGGCGAAAAGTTATCGAAACGTATCGAGTATGTGCCAAAAATATATATAAAGTAGCGACAACGTATAGAAAATGTACCGAAAATCTATAGAAAGTTGAGAAAAAGTATCGAAATTTATCGAAAAAGAAACGCAAATCCATTGAAAGTGCGAAAAGTTGTCGAAACATATCGAATAAGTGCCAAAAATCTATATAAAGTAGCGGCAACGTACAGAAAGGTATAGAAACGTATCGAAAATGTACCGAAAATCCATAGAAAGTTGAGAAAAGGTATCGAAACGTATCGAATATGTGCTAAAAATATAAAGTAGCGACAACGTATCGAAAATGTACCGAAAATCTATAGAAACGTATCGAATATGTGCCAAAAATCTATATAGAAAAATATAGAAACGTATCAAAAATGTGCCAAAAATCTATAGAAAGTTGAGAAAAAGTATCGAAATTTATAGAAAAAGAAACGAAAATCCATTGAAAGTGCGAAAAGTTATCGAAACGTATCGAATATGTGCCAAAAATCTATATAGAAAAATATAGAAACGTATCGAAAATGTGCCAAAAATTTATAGCGAGTTGAGAAAAAGTATCGAAATTTATAGAAAAAGAAACGAAAATCCATTGACAGTGCGAAAAGTTATCGAAACATATCGAATAAGTGCCAAAAATCTATATAAAGTAGCGACAACGTACAGAAAAGTATAGAAACGTATCGAAAATGTACCTAAAATCCATAGAAAGTTGAGAAAAGGTATCGAAACGTATCGAATATGTGCTAAAAATATAAAGTAGCGACAACGTATCGAAAATGTACCGAAAATCTATAGCAACGTATCGAATATGTGCCAAAAATCTATATAGAAATAGAAAGTTAAGAAAAAGTATCGAAATTTATAGAAAAAGAAACGAAGATCCATTGAAAGTGCGAAAAGTTATCGAAACGTGTCGAATATGTGCCAAAAATCTATATAGAAAAATATGGAAACGTATCGAAAATGTGCCAAAAATCTATAGAAAGTTGAGAAAAAGTATCGAAATTTATAGAAAAAGAAACGAAGATCCATTGAAAGTGCGAAAAGTTATCGAAACGTATCGAATATGTGCCAAAAATATATATAAAGTAGCGACAACGTATAGAAAATGTACCGAAAATTTATAGAAAGTTGAGAAAAAGTATCGAAATGTATCGAAAAAGAAACGAAAATCCATTGAAAGTGCGAAAAGTTGTCGAAACGTATCGAATAAGTGCCAAAAATCCATATAAAGTAGCGACAACGTACAGAAAAGTATAGAAAAGTATCGAAAATGTACCGAAAATCCATAGAAAGTTGAGAAAAGGTATCGAAACGTATCGAAAATGTGAGAAAAATCTATATAAAGTAGCGACAACGTATCGAAAATGTTCCGAAAATCTATAGAAAGTTGAGAAAAAGTATCGAAATGTATCGAAAAAGAAACGAAAATCCATTGAAATCGGCGAAAAGTTATCGAAACGTATCGAAAATGTGCCAAAAATCTATAGAAAGTTGAGAAAAAGTATCGAAATTTATCGAAAAAGAAATTAAAATCCGTTGAAAGTGCGAAAAGTTGTCAAAACGTACCGAATAAGTGCCAGAAATCTATATAAAGTAGCGACAACGTATAGAAAATTATAGAAACGTATCAAAAATGTACCGAAAATCCATTGAAAATTGCAAAAACGTAAGAAAAGTATCGGATATGTAACCTAAATATTTTGAAATTTGAAAAAACCTATCAAAAATGATCGGAACGTATCGAAAAGGAACTAAAATCTATAGAAAGTAACAAAAAGTTATCGAAACGTATCGAAAATGGGACAAAAATCTAAATAAAGTAGCGGCAACGTACAGAAATGTATAGAAAGTATCGAAAATGTACCGAAAATCCATAAAAAGTTGAGAAAAGGTATCGAAACGTATCGAAAATGTGCAAAAAATCAATATAAAGTAGCGACAACGTACAGAAAAGTATCGAAACGTATCGAAAATTTTCCGAAAATCCATAGAAAGTTGAGCAAACGTATCGAAAAGTATTGAAACGTATCGAAAAAGAAACTAATTTCCATTGAAAGTGGATAAAAGTTATCGAAACGTATCGAAAAAGAATAGAAAATCTATAGAAAGTAACAAAAAGGTATCGAAACGTATCGAAAATGTGAGAAAAATCTATATAAAGTAGCAACAACGTACAGAAAGGTATATAAACGTATCGAACAACGTATAGAAAAGTATAGAAACATATCGCAAATGTACCGAAAATCTATAGAAAGTTGAGAAAAAGTATCGAAATTTATCGAAAAAGAAACGAAAATCTATTGAAAGTGAGAAAAGTTGTCGAAACATATCGAATAAGTGCCAAAAATCTATATAAAGTAGCGACAACGTACAGAAAAGTATAGAAACGTATCCAAAATGTACCGAAAATCCATAGAAAGTTAAGAAAAGGTATCGAAACGTATCGAATATGTGCCAAAAATCTATATAAAGTAGCAACAACGTATCGAAAATGTATAGAAAGTTGAGAAAAAGTATTGAAATTTATAGAAAAAGAAACGAAGATCCATTGAAAGTGGCGAAAAGTTATCGAAACGTATCGAGTATGTGCCAAAAATATATATAAAGTAGCGACAACGTATAGAAAATGTACCGAAAATCTATAGAAAGTTGAGAAAAAGTATCGAAATTTATCGAAAAAGAAACGCAAATCCATTGAAAGTGCGAAAAGTTGTCGAAACATATCGAATAAGTGCCAAAAATCTATATAAAGTAGCGGCAACGTACAGAAAGGTATAGAAACGTATCGAAAATGTACCGAAAATCCATAGAAAGTTGAGAAAAGGTATCGAAACGTATCGAATATGTGCTAAAAATATAAAGTAGCGACAACGTATCGAAAATGTAAAGAAAATCTATAGAAACGTATCGAATATGTGCCAAAAATCTATATAGAAAAATATAGAAACGTATCAAAAATGTGCCAAAAATCTATAGAAAGTTGAGAAAAAGTATCGAAATTTATAGAAAAAGAAACGAAAATCCATTGACAGTGCGAAAAGTTATCGAAACGTATCGAATATGAGCCAAAAATATATATAAAGTAGCGACAACGTATAGAAAATGTACCGAAAATCTATAGAAAGTTGAGAAAAAGTATCGAAATTTATCGAAAAAGAAACGAAAATCCATTGCAAGTGCGAAAAGTGGTCGAAACGTATATAATAAGTGCCAAAAATCTATATAAAGTAGCGACAACGTACAGAAAAGTATAGAAACGTATCGAAAATGTACCGAAAATCCATAGAAAGTTGAGAATAGGTATCGAAACGTATCGAAAATGTGAGAAAAATCTATATAAAGTAGCTACAACGTATCGAAAATGTTCCGAAAATCTATAGAAAGTTGAGAAAAAGTATCGAAATTTATCGAAAAAGAAACGAAAATCCATTGAAAGCGGCGAAAAGTTATCGAAACGTATCGAATATGTGACAAAAATCTATGTGCCAAAAAAGTAGCTACAACGTATCGAAAATGTACCGAAAATCTATAGAAACGTATCGAATATGGGCCAAAAATCTATAGAAAGTTGAGAAGAAGTATCGAAATTTATCGAAAAAGAAATTAAAATCCGTTGAAAGTGCGAAAAGTTGTCAAAACATATCGAATGAGTGCCAAAAATCTATATAAAGTAGGGACAACGTATAGAAAATTATAGAAACGTATCAAAAATGTACCGAAAATCCATTGAAAATTGCAAAAACGTAAGAAAAGTATCGGAGATGTAACCTAAATCTGTTGAAATTTGAAAAAACCTATCAAAAATGATCGGAACGTATCGAAAAAGGAACTAAAATCTATAGAAAGTAACAAAAAGTTATCGAAACGTATCGAAAATGGGACAAAAATCTATATAAAGTAGCGGCAACGTACAGAAATGTATAGAAAGTATCGAAAATGTACCGAAAATCCATAGAAAGTTGAGAAAAGGTATCGAAACGTATCGAAAATGTGCAAAAAATCTATATAAAGTAGCGACAACGTACAGAAAAGTATAGAAACGTACCGAAAATTTTCCGAAAATCCATAGAAAGTTGAGAAAACGTATCGAAAAGTATTGAAACGTATCGAAAAAGAAACTAATTTCCATTGAAAGTGGATAAAAGTTATCTAAACGTATCGAAAAAGAATAGAAAATCTATAGAAAGTAACAAAAAGGTATCGAAACGTATCGAAAATGTACCGAAAATCCATAGAAAGTTGAGAAAAGGTATCGAAACGTATCGAAAATGTGAGAAATATCTATATAAAGTAGCTACAACGTATCGAAAATGTTCCGAAAATCTATAGAAAGTTGAGAAAAAGTATCGAAATTTATCGAAAAAGAAACGAAAATCCATAGAAAGCGGCGAAAAGTTATCGAAACGTATCGAATATGTGCCAAAAATCTATATAGAAAAATATAGAAACGTATCGAAAATGTGCCAAAAATCTATAGAAAGTTGAGAAAAAGTATCGAAATTTATCGAAAAAGAAATTAAAATCCGTTGAAAGTGCGAAAAGTTGTCAAAACGCATCGAATAAGTGCCAGAAATCTATATAAAGTAGCGACAACGTATAGAAAATTATAGAAACGTATCAAAAATGTACCGAAAATCCATTGAAAATTGCAAAAACGTAAGAAAAGTATCGGAGATGTAACCTAAATCTGTTGAAATTTGAAAAAAAACCTATCAAAAATGATCGGAACGTATCGCAAAAGGAACAAAAATCTATAGAAAGTAACAAAAAGTTGTCGAAACGTATCGCATAAGTGCCAAAAATCTATATAAAGTAGCGACAACGTATAGGAAATTATAGAAACGTATCAAAAATGTACCGAAAATCCATTGAAAATTGCAAAAACGTAAGAAAAGTATCGGAGATGTAACCTAAATCTGTTGAAATTTGAAAAAACTTATCAAAAATGATCGGAACGTATCGCAAAAGGAACAAAAATCTATAGAAAGTAACAAAAAGTTATCGAAACGTATCGAAAATGGGACAAAAATCTATAAAAAGTAGCGGCAACGTACAGAAAAGTATAGAAAGTATAGAAAATGTACCGAAAATCCATAGAAAGTTGAGAAAAGGTATCGAAACTTATCGAATATGTGAGAAAACTCTATATAAAGTAGCGACAACGTACAGAAAGGTATATAAACGTATCGAACAACGTATAGAAAAGTATAGAAACGTATCGCAAATGTACCGAAAATCTATAGAAAGTTGAGAAAAAGTATCGAAATTTATCGAAAAAGAAACGAAAATCTATTGAAAGTGAGAAAAGTTGTCGAAACATATCGAATAAGTGCCAAAAATCTATATAAAGTAGCGACAACGTACAGAAAAGTATAGAAACGTATCCAAAATGTACCGAAAATCCATAGAAAGTTAAGAAAAGGTATCGAAACGTATCGAATATGTGCCAAAAATCTATATAAAGTAGCAACAACGTATCGAAAATGTATAGAAAGTTGAGAAAAAGTATTGAAATTTATAGAAAAAGAAACGAAGATCCATTGAAAGTGGCGAAAAGTTATCGAAACGTATCGAGTATGTGCCAAATATATATATAAAGTAGCGACAACATATAGAAAATGTACCGAAAATCTATAGAAAGTTGAGAAAAAGTATCGAAATTTATCGAAAAAGAAACGCAAATCCATTGAAAGTGCGAAAAGTTGTCGAAACATATCGAATAAGTGCCAAAAATCTATATAAAGTAGCGGCAACGTACAGAAAGGTATAGAAACGTATCGAAAATGTACCGAAAATCCATAGAAAGTTGAGAAAAGGTATCGAAACGTATCGAATATGTGCTAAAAATATAAAGTAGCGACAACGTATCGAAAATGTACCGAAAATCTATAGAAACGTATCGAATATGTGCCAAAAATCTATATAGAAAAATATAGAAACGTATCAAAAATGTGCGAAAAATCTATAGAAAGTTGAGAAAAAGTATCGAAATTTATAGAAAAAGAAACGAAAATCCATTGACAGTGCGAAAAGTTATCAAAACGTATCGAATATGAGCCAAAAATATATATAAAGTAGCGACAACGTATAGAAAATGTACCGAAAATCTATAGAAAGTTGAGAAAAAGTATCGAAATTTATCGAAAAAGAAACGAAAATCCATTGAAAGTGCGAAAAGTGGTCGAAACGTATATAATAAGTGCCAAAAATCTATATAAAGTAGCGACAACGTACAGAAAAGTATAGAAACGTATCGAAATGTACCGAAAATCCATAGAAAGTTGAGAAAAGGTATCGAAACGTATCGAAAATGTGAGAAAAATCTATATAAAGTAGCTACAACGTATCGAAAATGTTCCGAAAATCTATAGAAAGTTGAGAAAAAGTATCGAAATTTATCGAAAAAGAAACGAAAATCCATTGAAAGCGGCGAAAAGTTATCGAAACGTATCGAATATGTGCCAAAAATCTATGTGCCAAAAAAGTAGCTACAACGTATCGAAAATGTACCGAAAATCTATAGAAACGTATCGAATATGGGCCAAAAATCTATATAGAAAAATATAGTAACGTATCGAAAATGTGCCAAAAATCTATAGAAAGTTGAGAAGAAGTATCGAAATTTATCGAAAAAGAAATTAAAATCCGTTGAAAGTGCGAAAAGTTGTCAAAACATATCGAATGAGTGCCAAAAATCTATATAAAGTAGCGACAACGTATAGAAAATTATAGAAACGTATCAAAAATGTACCGAAAATCCATTGAAAATTGCAAAAACGTAAGAAAAGTATCGGAGATGTAACCTAAATCTGTTGAAATTTGAAAAAACCTATCAAAAATGATCGGAACGTATCGAAAAAGGAACTAAAATCTATAGAAAGTAACAAAAAGTTATCGAAACGTATCGAAAATGGGACAAAAATCTATATAAAGTAGCGGCAACGTACAGAAATGTATAGAAAGTATCGAAAATGTACCGAAAATCCATAGAAAGTTGAGAAAAGGTATCGAAACGTATCGAAAATTTGCAAAAAATCTATATAAAGTAGCGACAACGTACAGAAAGGTATATAAACGTATCGAACAACGTATAGAAAAGTATAGAAACGTATCGCAAATGTACCGAAAATCTATAGAAAGTTGAGAAAAAGTATCGAAATTTATCGAAAAAGAAACGAAAATCTATTGAAAGTGAGAAAAGTTGTCGAAACATATCGAATAAGTGCCAAAAATCTATATAAAGTAGCGACAACGTACAGAAAAGTATAGAAACGTATCCAAAATGTACCGAAAATCCATAGAAAGTTAAGAAAAGGTATCGAAACGTATCGAATATGTGCCAAAAATCTATATAAAGTAGCAACAACGTATCGAAAATGTATAGAAAGTTGAGAAAAAGTATTGAAATTTATAGAAAAAGAAACGAAGATCCATTGAAAGTGGCGAAAAGTTATCGAAACGTATCGAGTATGTGCCAAAAATATATATAAAGTAGCGACAACGTATAGAAAATGTACCGAAAATCTATAGAAAGTTGAGAAAAAGTATCGAAATTTATCGAAAAAGAAACGCAAATCCATTGAAAGTGCGAAAAGTTGTCGAAACATATCGAATAAGTGCCAAAAATCTATATAAAGTAGCGGCAACGTACAGAAAGGTATAGAAACGTATCGAAAATGTACCGAAAATCCATAGAAAGTTGAGAAAAGGTATCGAAACGTATCGAATATGTGCTAAAAATATAAAGTAGCGACAACGTATCGAAAATGTACCGAAAATCTATATAGAAAAATATAGAAACGTATCAAAAATGTGCCAAAAATCTATAGAAAGTTGAGAAAAAGTATCGAAATTTATAGAAAAAGAAACGAAAATCCATTGACAGTGCGAAAAGTTATCGAAACGTATCGAATATGAGCCAAAAATATATATAAAGTAGCGACAACGTATAGAAAATGTACCGAAAATCTATAGAAAGTTGAGAAAAAGTATCGAAATTTATCGAAAAAGAAACGAAAATCCATTGAAAGTGCGAAAAGTGGTCGAAACGTATATAATAAGTGCCAAAAATCTATATAAAGTAGCGACAACGTACAGAAAAGTATAGAAACGTATCGAAATGTACCGAAAATCCATAGAAAGTTGAGAAAAGGTATCGAAACGTATCGAAAATGTGAGAAAAATCTATATAAAGTAGCTACAACGTATCGAAAATGTTCCGAAAATCTATAGAAAGTTGAGAAAAAGTATCGAAATTTATCGAAAAAGAAACGAAAATCCATTGAAAGCGGCGAAAAGTTATCGAAACGTATCGAATATGTGCCAAAAATCTATGTGCCAAAAAAGTAGCTACAACGTATCGAAAATGTACCGAAAATCTATAGAAACGTATCGAATATGGGCCAAAAATCTATATAGAAAAATATAGTAACGTATCGAAAATGTGCCAAAAATCTATAGAAAGTTGAGAAGAAGTATCGAAATTTATCGAAAAAGAAATTAAAATCCGTTGAAAGTGCGAAAAGTTGTCAAAACATATCGAATGAGTGCCAAAAATCTATATAAAGTAGCGACAACGTATAGAAAATTATAGAAACGTATCAAAAATGTACCGAAAATCCATTGAAAATTGCAAAAACGTAAGAAAAGTATCGGAGATGTAACCTAAATCTGTTGAAATTTGAAAAAACCTATCAAAAATGATCAGAACGTATCGAAAAAGGAACTAAAATCTATAGAAAGTAACAAAAAGTTATCGAAACGTATCGAAAATGGGACAAAAATCTATATAAAGTAGCGGCAACGTACAGAAATGTATAGAAAGTATCGAAAATGTACCGAAAATCCATAGAAAGTTGAGAAAAGGTATCGAAACGTATCGAAAATGTGCAAAAAATCTATATAAAGTAACGACAACGTAGAGAAAAGTATAGAAACGTACCGAAAAAGAAACTAATATAAATTGAAAGTGGATAAAAGTTATCGAAACGTATCGAAAAAGAATAGAAAATCTAAAGAAAGTAACAAAAAGGTATCGAAACGTATCGAAAATGTGACAAAAATCTATATAAAGTAGCGATAACTTACAGAAAAGTATAGAGACTTATCGAAAATGTACCGAAAATCCATAGAAAGTTGAGAAAACGTATCGAAAAGTATTGAAACGTATCGAAAAAGAAACTAATATAAATTGAAAGTGGATAAAAGTTATCGAAACGTATCGAAAAAGAATAGAAAATCTAAAGAAAGTAACAAAAAGGTATCGAAACGTATCGAAAATGTGACAAAAATCTATATAAAGTAGCGATAACTTACAGAAAAGTATAGAGACTTATCGAAAATGTACCGAAAATCCATAGAAAGTTGAGAAAAGGTATCGAAACGTATCGAAAATGTGAGAAAAATCTATATAAAGTAGCTACAACGTATCGAAAATGTTCCGAAAATCTATAGAAAGTTGAGAAAAAGTATCGAAATTTATCGAAAAAGAAACGAAAATCCATTGAAAGCGGCGAAAAGTTATCGAAACGTATCGAATATGTGCCAAAAATCTATGTGCCAAAAAAGTAGCTACAACGTATCGAAAATGTACCGAAAATCTATAGAAACGTATCGAATATGGGCCAAAAATCTATATAGAAAAATATAGTAACGTATCGAAAATGTGCCAAAAATCTATAGAAAGTTGAGAAAAAGTATCGAAATTTATCGAAAAAGAAACGAAAATCTATTGAAAGTGAGAAAAGTTGTCGAAACATATCGAATAAGTGCCAAAAATCTATATAAAGTAGCGACAACGTACAGAAAAGTATAGAAACGTATCCAAAATGTACCGAAAATCCATAGAAAGTTAAGAAAAGATATCGAAACGTATCGAATATGTGCCAAAAATCTATATAAAGTAGCAACAACGTATCGAAAATGTATAGAAAGTTGAGAAAAAGTATTGAAATTTATAGAAAAAGAAACGAAGATCCATTGAAAGTGGCGAAAAGTTATCGAAACGTATCGAGTATGTGCCAAAAATATATATAAAGTAGCGACAACGTATAGAAAATGTACCGAAAATCTATAGAAAGTTGAGAAAAAGTATCGAAATTTATCGAAAAAGAAACGCAAATCCATTGAAAGTGCGAAAAGTTGTCGAAACATATCGAATAAGTGCCAAAAATCTATATAAAGTAGCGGCAACGTACAGAAAGGTATAGAAACGTATCGAAAATGTACCGAAAATCCATAGAAAGTTGAGAAAAGGTATCGAAACGTATCGAATATGTGCTAAAAATATAAAGTAGCGACAACGTATCGAAAATGTACCGAAAATCTATATAGAAAAATATAGAAACGTTTTAAAAATGTGCCAAAAATCTATAGAAAGTTGAGAAAAAGTATCGAAATTTATAGAAAAAGAAACGAAAATCCATTGACAGTGCGAAAAGTTATCGAAACGTATCGAATATGAGCCAAAAATATATATAAAGTAGCGACAACGTATAGAAAATGTACCGAAAATCTATAGAAAGTTGAGAAAAAGTATCGAAATTTATCGAAAAAGAAACGAAAATCCATTGAAAGTGCGAAAAGTGGTCGAAACGTATATAATAAGTGTCAAAAATCTATATCAAGTAGCGACAACGTACAGAAAAGTATAGAAACGTATCGAAATGTACCGAAAATCCATAGAAAGTTGAGAAAAGGTATCGAAACGTATCGAAAATGTGAGAAAAATCTATATAAAGTAGCTACAACGTATCGAAAATGTTCCGAAAATCTATAGAAAGTTGAGAAAAAGTATCGAAATTTATCGAAAAAGAAACGAAAATCTATTGAAAGTGAGAAAAGTTGTCGAAACATATCGAATAAGTGCCAAAAATCTATATAAAGTAGCGACAACGTACAGAAAAGTATAGAAACGTATCCAAAATGTACCGAAAATCCATAGAAAGTTAAGAAAAGGTATCGAAACGTATCGAATATGTGCCAAAAATCTATATAAAGTAGCAACAACGTATCGAAAATGTATAGAAAGTTGAGAAAAAGTATTGAAATTTATAGAAAAAGAAACGAAGATCCATTGAAAGTGGCGAAAAGTTATCGAAACGTATCGAGTATGTGCCAAAAATATATATAAAGTAGCGACAACGTATAGAAAATGTACCGAAAATCTATAGAAAGTTGAGAAAAAGTATCGAAATTTATCGAAAAAGAAACGCAAATCCATTGAAAGTGCGAAAAGTTGTCGAAACATATCGAATAAGTGCCAAAAATCTATATAAAGTAGCGGCAACGTACAGAAAGGTATAGAAACGTATCGAAAATGTACCGAAAATCCATAGAAAGTTGAGAAAAGGTATCGAAACGTATCGAATATGTGCTAAAAATATAAAGTAGCGACAACGTATCGAAAATGTACCGAAAATCTATATAGAAAAATATAGAAACGTATCAAAAATGTGCCAAAAATCTATAGAAAGTTGAGAAAAAGTATCGAAATTTATAGAAAAAGAAACGAAAATCCATTGACAGTGCGAAAAGTTATCGAAACGTATCGAATATGAGCCAAAAATATATATAAAGTAGCGACAACGTATAGAAAATGTACCGAAAATCTATAGAAAGTTGAGAAAAAGTATCGAAATTTATCGAAAAAGAAACGAAAATCCATTGAAAGTGCGAAAAGTGGTCGAAACGTATATAATAAGTGCCAAAAATCTATATAAAGTAGCGACAACGTACAGAAAAGTATAGAAACGTATCGAAATGTACCGAAAATCCATAGAAAGTTGAGAAAAGGTATCGAAACGTATCGAAAATGTGAGAAAAATCTATATAAAGTAGCTACAACGTATCGAAAATGTTCCGAAAATCTATAGAAAGTTGAGAAAAAGTATCGAAATTTATCGAAAAAGAAACGAAAATCCATTGAAAGCGGCGAAAAGTTATCGAAACGTATCGAATATGTGCCAAAAATCTATGTGCCAAAAAAGTAGCTACAACGTATCGAAAATGTACCGAAAATCTATAGAAACGTATCGAATATGGGCCAAAAATCTATATAGAAAAATATAGTAACGTATCGAAAATGTGCCAAAAATCTATAGAAAGTTGAGAAGAAGTATCGAAATTTATCGAAAAAGAAATTAAAATCCGTTGAAAGTGCGAAAAGTTGTCAAAACATATCGAATGAGTGCCAAAAATCTATATAAAGTAGCGACAACGTATAGAAAATTATAGAAACGTATCAAAAATGTACCGAAAATCCATTGAAAATTGCAAAAACGTAAGAAAAGTATCGGAGATGTAACCTAAATCTGTTGAAATTTGAAAAAACCTATCAAAAATGATCAGAACGTATCGAAAAAGGAACTAAAATCTATAGAAAGTAACAAAAAGTTATCGAAACGTATCGAAAATGGGACAAAAATCTATATAAAGTAGCGGCAACGTACAGAAATGTATAGAAAGTATCGAAAATGTACCGAAAATCCATAGAAAGTTGAGAAAAGGTATCGAAACGTATCGAAAATGTGCAAAAAATCTATATAAAGTAACGAAAACGTAGAGAAAAGTATAGAAACGTACCGAAAAAGAAACTAATATAAATTGAAAGTGGATAAAAGTTATCGAAACGTATCGAAAAAGAATAGAAAATCTAAAGAAAGTAACAAAAAGGTATCGAAACGTATCGAAAATGTGACAAAAATCTATATAAAGTAGCGATAACTTACAGAAAAGTATAGAGACTTATCGAAAATGTACCGAAAATCCATAGAAAGTTGAGAAAACGTATCGAAAAGTATTGAAACGTATCGAAAAAGAAACTAATATAAATTGAAAGTGGATAAAAGTTATCGAAACGTATCGAAAAAGAATAGAAAATCTAAAGAAAGTAACAAAAAGGTATCGAAACGTATCGAAAATGTGACAAAAATCTATATAAAGTAGCGATAACTTACAGAAAAGTATAGAGACTTATCGAAAATGTACCGAAAATCCATAGAAAGTTGAGAAAAGGTATCGAAACGTATCGAAAATGTGAGAAAAATCTATATAAAGTAGCTACAACGTATCGAAAATGTTCCGAAAATCTATAGAAAGTTGAGAAAAAGTATCGAAATTTATCGAAAAAGAAACGAAAATCCATTGAAAGCGGCGAAAAGTTATCGAAACGTATCGAATATGTGCCAAAAATCTATGTGCCAAAAAAGTAGCTACAACGTATCGAAAATGTACCGAAAATCTATAGAAACGTATCGAATATGGGCCAAAAATCTATATAGAAAAATATAGTAACGTATCGAAAATGTGCCAAAAATCTATAGAAAGTTGCGAAAAAGTATCGAAATTTATCGAAAAAGAAACGAAAATCTATTGAAAGTGAGAAAAGTTGTCGAAACATATCGAATAAGTGCCAAAAATCTATATAAAGTAGCGACAACGTACAGAAAAGTATAGAAACGTATCCAAAATGTACCGAAAATCCATAGAAAGTTAAGAAAAGGTATCGAAACGTATCGAATATGTGCCAAAAATCTATATAAAGTAGCAACAACGTATCGAAAATGTATAGAAAGTTGAGAAAAAGTATTGAGATTTATAGAAAAAGAAACGAAGATCCATTGAAAGTGGCGAAAAGTTATCGAAACGTATCGGGTATGTGCCAAAAATATATATAAAGTAGCGACAACGTATAGAAAATGTACCGAAAATCTATAGAAAGTTGAGAAAAAGTATCGAAATTTATCGAAAAAGAAACGCAAATCCATTGAAAGTGCGAAAAGTTGTCGAAACATATCGAATAAGTGCCAAAAATCTATATAAAGTAGCGGCAACGTACAGAAAGGTATAGAAACGTATCGAAAATGTACCGAAAATCCATAGAAAGTTGAGAAAAGGTATCGAAACGTATCGAATATGTGCTAAAAATATAAAGTAGCGACAACGTATCGAAAATGTACCGAAAATCTATATAGAAAAATATAGAAACGTATCAAAAATGTGCCAAAAATCTATAGAAAGTTGAGAAAAAGTATCGAAATTTATAGAAAAAGAAACGAAAATCCATTGACAGTGCGAAAAGTTATCGAAACGTATCGAATATGAGCAAAAATATATATAAAGTAGCGACAACGTATAGAAAATGTACCGAAAATCTATAGAAAGTTGAGAAAAAGTATCGAAATTTATCGAAAAAGAAACGAAAATCCATTGAAAGTGCGAAAAGTGGTCGAAACGTATATAATAAGTGCCAAAAATCTATATCAAGTAGCGACAACGTACAGAAAAGTATAGAAACGTATCGAAATGTACCGAAAATCCATAGAAAGTTGAGAAAAGGTATCGAAACGTATCGAAAATGTGAGAAAAATCTATATAAAGTAGCTACAACGTATCGAAAATGTTCCGAAAATCTATAGAAAGTTGAGAAAAAGTATCGAAATTTATCGAAAAAGAAACGAAAATCCATTGAAAGCGGCGAAAAGTTATCGAAACGTATCGAATATGTGCCAAAAATCTATGTGCCAAAAAAGTAGCTACAACGTATCGAAAATGTACCGAAAATCTATAGAAACGTATCGAATATGGGCCAAAAATCTATATAGAAAAATATAGTAACGTATCGAAAATGTGCCAAAAATCTATAGAAAGTTGCGAAAAAGTATCGAAATTTATCGAAAAAGAAACGAAAATCTATTGAAAGTGAGAAAAGTTGTCGAAACATATCGAATAAGTGCCAAAAATCTATATAAAGTAGCGACAACGTACAGAAAAGTATAGAAACGTATCCAAAATGTACCGAAAATCCATAGAAAGTTAAGAAAAGGTATCGAAACGTATCGAATATGTGCCAAAAATCTATATAAAGTAGCAACAACGTATCGAAAATGTATAGAAAGTTGAGAAAAAGTATTGAGATTTATAGAAAAAGAAACGAAGATCCATTGAAAGTGGCGAAAAGTTATCGAAACGTATCGGGTATGTGCCAAAAATATATATAAAGTAGCGACAACGTATAGAAAATGTACCGAAAATCTATAGAAAGTTGAGAAAAAGTATCGAAATTTATCGAAAAAGAAACGCAAATCCATTGAAAGTGCGAAAAGTTGTCGAAACATATCGAATAAGTGCCAAAAATCTATATAAAGTAGCGGCAACGTACAGAAAGGTATAGAAACGTATCGAAAATGTACCGAAAATCCATAGAAAGTTGAGAAAAGGTATCGAAACGTATCGAATATGTGCTAAAAATATAAAGTAGCGACAACGTATCGAAAATGTACCGAAAATCTATATAGAAAAATATAGAAACGTATCAAAAATGTGCCAAAAATCTATAGAAAGTTGAGAAAAAGTATCGAAATTTATAGAAAAAGAAACGAAAATCCATTGACAGTGCGAAAAGTTATCGAAACGTATCGAATATGAGCAAAAATATATATAAAGTAGCGACAACGTATAGAAAATGTACCGAAAATCTATAGAAAGTTGAGAAAAAGTATCGAAATTTATCGAAAAAGAAACGAAAATCCATTGAAAGTGCGAAAAGTGGTCGAAACGTATATAATAAGTGCCAAAAATCTATATCAAGTAGCGACAACGTACAGAAAAGTATAGAAACGTATCGAAATGTACCGAAAATCCATAGAAAGTTGAGAAAAGGTATCGAAACGTATCGAAAATGTGAGAAAAATCTATATAAAGTAGCTACAACGTATCGAAAATGTTCCGAAAATCTATAGAAAGTTGAGAAAAAGTATCGAAATTTATCGAAAAAGAAACGAAAATCCATTGAAAGCGGCGAAAAGTTATCGAAACGTATCGAATATGTGCCAAAAATCTATGTGCCAAAAAAGTAGCTACAACGTATCGAAAATGTACCGAAAATCTATAGAAACGTATCGAATATGGGCCAAAAATCTATATAGAAAAATATAGTAACGTATCGAAAATGTGCCAAAAATCTATAGAAAGTTGAGAAGAAGTATCGAAATTTATCGAAAAAGAAATTAAAATCCGTTGAAAGTGCGAAAAGTTGTCAAAACATATCGAATGAGTGCCAAAAATCTATATAAAGTAGCGACAACGTATAGAAAATTATAGAAACGTATCAAAAATGTACCGAAAATCCATTGAAAATTGCAAAAACGTAAGAAAAGTATCGGAGATGTAACCTAAATCTGTTGAAATTTGAAAAAACCTATCAAAAATGATCAGAACGTATCGAAAAAGGAACTAAAATCTATAGAAAGTAACAAAAAGTTATCGAAACGTATCGAAAATGGGACAAAAATCTATATAAAGTAGCGGCAACGTACAGAAATGTATAGAAAGTATCGAAAATGTACCGAAAATCCATAGAAAGTTGAGAAAAGGTATCGAAACGTATCGAAAATGTGCAAAAAATCTATATAAAGTAACGACAACGTAGAGAAAAGTATAGAAACGTACCGAAAAAGAAACTAATATAAATTGAAAGTGGATAAAAGTTATCGAAACGTATCGAAAAAGTATAGAAAATCTAAAGAAAGTAACAAAAAGGTATCGAAACGTATCGAAAATGTGACAAAAATCTATATAAAGTAGCGATAACTTACAGAAAAGTATAGAGACTTATCGAAAATGTACCGAAAATCCATAGAAAGTTGAGAAAACGTATCGAAAAGTATTGAAACGTATCGAAAAAGAAACTAATATAAATTGAAAGTGGATAAAAGTTATCGAAACGTATCGAAAAAGAATAGAAAATCTAAAGAAAGTAACAAAAAGGTATCGAAACGTATCGAAAATGTGACAAAAATCTATATAAAGTAGCGATAACTTACAGAAAAGTATAGAGACTTATCGAAAATGTACCGAAAATCCATAGAAAGTTGAGAAAAGGTATCGAAACGTATTGAATATGTGCTAAAAATATAAAGTAGCGACAACGTATCGAAAATATACCGAAAATCTTTAGAAACGTATCGAATATGTGCCAAAAATCTATATAGAAATAGAAAGTTGAGAAAAAGTATCGAAATTTATAGAAAAAGAAACGAAGATCCATTGAAAGTGCGAAAAGTTATCGAAACGTATCGAATATGTGCCAAAAATATATATAAAGTAGCGACAACGTATAGAAAATGTACCGAAAATCTATAGAAAGTTGAGGAAAAGTATCGAAATTTATCGAAAAAGAAACGAAAATCCATTGAAAGTGCGAAAAGTTGTTGAAACGCATCGAATAAGTGCCAAAAATCTATATAAAGTAGCGACAACGTACAGAAAAGTATAGAAACGTATCCAAAATGTACCGAAAATCCATAGAAAGTTGAGAAAAGGTATCGAAACGTATCGAGTATGTGCCAAAAATCTATATAAAGTAGCAACAACGTATCGAAAATGTATAGAAAGTTGAGAAAAAGTATTGAAATTTATAGAAAAAGAAACGAAGATCCATTGAAAGTGCGAAAAGTTATCGAAACGTATCGAGTATGTGCCAAAAATATATATAAAGTAGCGGCAACGTATAGAAAATGTACCGAAAATCTATAGAAAGTTGAGAAAAAGTATCGAAATTTATCGAAAAAGAAACGAAAATCTATTGAAAGTGAGAAAAGTTGTCGAAACATATCGAATAAGTGCCAAAAATCTATATAAATTAGCGACAACGTACAGAAAAGTATAGAAACGTATCCAAAATGTACCGAAAATCCATAGAAAGTTGAGAAAAGGTATCGAAACGTATCGAGTATGTGCCAAAAATCTATATAAAGTAGCAACAACGTATCGAAAATGTATAGAAAGTTGAGAAAAAGTATTGAAATTTATAGAAAAAGAAACGAAGATCCATTGAAAGTGCGAAAAGTTATCGAAACGTATCGAGTATGTGCCAAAAATATATATAAAGTAGCGGCAACGTATAGAAAATGTACCGAAAATCTATAGAAAGTTGAGAAAAAGTATCGAAATTTATCGAAAAAGAAACGAAAATCCATTGAAAGTGCGAGAAGTTGTCGAAACGTATCGAATAAGTGCCAAAAATCTATATAAAGTAGCGACAACGTACAGAAAAGTATAGAAACGTATCGAAAATGTACCGAAAATCCATAGAAAGTTGAGAAAAGGTATCGAAACGTATCGAAAATGTGAGTAAAATCTATATAAAGTAGCGACAACGTATCGAAAATGTTCCGAAAATCTATAGAAAGTTGAGAAAAAGTATCGAAATTTATCGAAAAAGAAACGAAAATCCATTGAAAGTGGCGAAAAGTTATCGAAACGTATCGAATATGTGCCAAAAATCTATATAAAGTAGCGACAACGTACAGAAAAGTATAGAAACGTATCGCAAATGTACCGCAAATCTATAGAAAGTTGAGAAAAAGTATCGAAATGTATCCAAAAAGAAACGAAAATCCATTGAAAGTGTCGAAAATTTATCGGAAGGTATCGAACATGTGCCAAAAATCTATGTGCCAAAAAAGTAGGTACAACGTATCGAAAATGTACCGAAAATCTATAGAAACGTATCGAATATGTGCCAAAAATCTATATAGAAAAATATAGAAACGTATCGAAAATGAACCAAAAATCTGTATAAAGTAGCGACAACGTATCGAAAATGTACCGAAAATCTTTTGAAACGTATCGAAAATGAGCCAAAAATCTATAGAAAGTTGAGAAAAAGTATCAAAATTTATCGAAAAAGAAACGAAAATCCATTGAGAGTGCGAAAAGTTATCGAAACGTATCGAATATGTGCCAAAAATATATATAACGTAGCGACAACGTATCGAAAATGTACCGAAAATCTATAGAAAGTTGAGAAAAAGTATCGAAATTTATCGAAAAAGAAACGGAAATCCATTGAAAGTGGCGAAAAGTTATCGAAATGTATCGAATATGTGCAAAAAATCTATATAAAGTAGCGACAACGCATAGAAAAGTATAGAAACGTATCGAAAATGTACCGAAAATCTATAGAAAGTTGAGAAAAAGTATCGAAATTTATCGAAAAAGAAATTAAAATCCATTGAAAGTGCGAAAAGTTGTCAAAACGTATCGAATAAGTGCCAAAAATCTTTATAAAGTAGCGACAACGTATAGAAAATTATAGAAACGTTTCAAAAATGTACCGAAAATCCATTGAAAATTGCAAAAACGTAAGAAAAGTATCGGAGATGTAACCTAAATCTGTTGAAATTTGAAAAAACCTATCAAAAATGATCGGAACGTATCGAAAAAGGAACTAAAATCTATAGAAAGTAACAAAAAGTTATCAAAACGTATCGAAAATGGGACAAAAACCTATATAAAGTAGCGGCAACGTACTGAAATATATAGAAAGTATCGAAAATGTACCGAAAATCCATAGAAAGTTGAGAAAAGGTATCGAAACGTATCGAAAATGTGCAAAAAATCTATATAAAGTAGCGACAACGTAAAGAAAAGTATAGAAACGTACCGAAAATTTTCCGAAAATCCATAGAAAGTTGAGAAAACGTATCGAAAAGTATTGAAACGTATCGAAAAAGAAACTAATTTCCATTGAAAGTGGATAAAAGTTATCGAAACGTATCGAAAAAGAATAGAAAATCTATAGAAAGTAACAAAAAGGTATCGAAACGTATCGAAAATGTACCGAAAATCCATAGAAAGTTGAGAAAAGGTATCGAAACGTATCGAAAATGTGAGAAATATCTATATAAAGTAGCTACAACGTATCGAAAATGTTCCGAAAATCTATAGAAAGTTGAGAAAAAGTATCGAAATTTATCGAAAAAGAAACGAAAATCCATAGAAAGCGGCGAAAAGTTATCGAAACGTATCGAATATGTGCCAAAAATCTATATAGAAAAATATAGAAACGTATCGAAAATGTGCCAAAAATCTATAGAAAGTTGAGAAAAAGTATCGAAATTTATCGAAAAAGAAATTAAAATCCGTTGAAAGTGCGAAAAGTTGTCAAAACGCATCGAATAAGTGCCAGAAATCTATATAAAGTAGCGACAACGTATAGAAAATTATAGAAACGTATCAAAAATGTACCGAAAATCCATTGAAAATTGCAAAAACGTAAGAAAAGTATCGGAGATGTAACCTAAATCTGTTGAAATTTGAAAAAAAACCTATCAAAAATGATCGGAACGTATCGCAAAAGGAACAAAAATCTATAGAAAGTAACAAAAAGTTGTCGAAACGTATCGCATAAGTGCCAAAAATCTATATAAAGTAGCGACAACGTATAGGAAATTATAGAAACGTATCAAAAATGTACCGAAAATCCATTGAAAATTGCAAAAACGTAAGAAAAGTATCGGAGATGTAACCTAAATCTGTTGAAATTTGAAAAAACTTATCAAAAATGATCGGAACGTATCGCAAAAGGAACAAAAATCTATAGAAAGTAACAAAAAGTTATCGAAACGTATCGCAAATGGGACAAAAATCTATATAAAGTAGCGGCAACGTACAGAAAAGTATAGAAAGTATAGAAAATGTACCGAAAATCCATAGAAAGTTGAGAAAAGGTATCGAAACTTATCGAATATGTGAGAAAACTCTATATAAAGTAGCGCCAACGTACAGAAAGGTATATAAACGTATCGAACAACGTATAGAAAAGTATAGAAACGTATCGCAAATGTACCGAAAATCTATAGAAAGTTGAGAAAAAGTATCGAAATTTATCGAAAAAGAAACGAAAATCTATTGAAAGTGAGAAAAGTTGTCGAAACATATCGAATAAGTGCCAAAAATCTATATAAAGTAGCGACAACGTACATAAAAGTATAGAAACGTATCCAAAATGTACCGAAAATCCATAGAAAGTTAAGAAAAGGTATCGAAACGTATCGAATATGTGCCAAAAATCTATATAAAGTAGCAACAACGTATCGAAAATGTATAGAAAGTTGAGAAAAAGTATTGAAATTTATAGAAAAAGAAACGAAGATCCATTGAAAGTGGCGAAAAGTTATCGAAACGTATCGAGTATGTGCCAAATATATATATAAAGTAGCGACAACGTATAGAAAATGTACCGAAAATCTATAGAAAGTTGAGAAAAAGTATCGAAATTTATCGAAAAAGAAACGCAAATCCATTGAAAGTGCGAAAAGTTGTCGAAACATATCGAATAAGTGCCAAAAATCTATATAAAGTAGCGGCAACGTACAGAAAGGTATAGAAACGTATCGAAAATGTACCGAAAATCCATAGAAAGTTGAGAAAAGGTATCGAAACGTATCGAATATGTGCTAAAAATATAAAGTAGCGACAACGTATCGAAAATGTACCGAAAATCTATAGAAACGTATCGAATATGTGCCAAAAATCTATATAGAAAAATATAGAAACGTATCAAAAATGTGCCAAAAATCTATAGAAAGTTGAGAAAAAGTATCGAAATTTATAGAAAAAGAAACGAAAATCCATTGACAGTGCGAAAAGTTATCGAAACGTATCGAATATGAGCCAAAAATATATATAAAGTAGCGACAACGTATAGAAAATGTACCGAAAATCTATAGAAAGTTGAGAAAAAGTATCGAAATTTACCGAAAAAGAAACGAAAATCCATTGAAAGTGCGAAAAGTGGTCAAAACGTATATAATAAGTGCCAAAAATCTATATAAAGTAGCGACAACGTACAGAAAAGTATAGAAACGTATCGAAATGTACCGAAAATCCATAGAAAGTTGAGAAAAGGTATCGAAACGTATCGAAAATGTGAGAAAAATCTATATAAAGTAGCTACAACGTATCGAAAATGTTCCGAAAATCTATAGAAAGTTGAGAAAAAGTATCGAAATTTATCGAAAAAGAAACGAAAATCTATTGAAAGCGGCGAAAAGTTATCGAAACGTATCGAATATGTGCCAAAAATCTATGTGCCAAAAAAGTAGCTACAACGTATCGAAAATGTACCGAAAATCTATAGAAACGTATCGAATATGGGCCAAAAATCTATATAGAAAAATATAGTAACGTATCGAAAATGTGCCAAAAATCTATAGAAAGTTGAGAAGAAGTATCGAAATTTATCGAAAAAGATATTAAAATCCGTTGGAAGTGCGAAAAGTTGTCAAAACATATCGAATGAGTGCCAAAAATCTATATAAAGTAGCGACAACGTATAGAAAATTATAGAAACGTATCAAAAATGTACCGAAAATCCATTGAAAATTGCAAAAACGTAAGAAAAGTATCGGAGATGTAACCTAAATCTGTTGAAATTTGAAAAAACCTATCAAAAATGATCGGAACGTATCGAAAAAGGAACTAAAATCTATAGAAAGTAACAAAAAGTTATCGAAACGTATCGAAAATGGGACAAAAATCTATATAAAGTAGCGGCAACGTACAGATATGTATAGAAAGTATCGAAAATGTACCGAAAATCCATAGAAAGTTGAGAAAAGGTATCGAAACGTATCGAAAATGTGCAAAAAATCTATATAAAGTAGCGACAACGTACAGAAAGGTATATAAACGTATCGAACAACGTATAGAAAAGTATAGAAACGTATCGCAAATGTACCGAAATCTATAGAAAGTTGAGAAAAAGTATCGAAATTTATCGAAAAAGAAACGAAAATCTATTGAAAGTGAGAAAAGTTGTCGAAACATATCGAATAAGTGCCAAAAATCTATATAAAGTAGCGACAACGTACAGAAAAGTATAGAAACGTATCCAAAATGTACCGAAAATCCATAGAAAGTTAAGAAAAGGTATCGAAACGTATCGAATATGTGCCAAAAATCTATATAAAGTAGCAACAACGTATCGAAAATGTATAGAAAGTTGAGAAAAAGTATTGAAATTTATAGAAAAAGAAACGAAGATCCATTGAAAGTGGCGAAAAGTTATCGAAACGTATCGAGTATGTGCCAAAAATATATATAAAGTAGCGACAACGTATAGAAAATGTACCGAAAATCTATAGAAAGTTGAGAAAAAGTATCGAAATTTATCGAAAAAGAAACGCAAATCCATTGAAAGTGCGAAAAGTTGTCGAAACATATCGAATAAGTGCCAAAAATCTATATAAAGTAGCGGCAACGTACAGAAAGGTATAGAAACGTATCGAAAATGTACCGAAAATCCATAGAAAGTTGAGAAAAGGTATCGAAACGTATCGAATATGTGCTAAAAATATAAAGTAGCGACAACGTATCGAAAATGTACCGAAAATCTATAGAAACGTATCGAATATGTGCCAAAAATCTATATAGAAAAATATAGAAACGTATCAAAAATGTGCCAAAAATCTATAGAAAGTTGAGAAAAAGTATCGAAATTTATAGAAAAAGAAACGAAAATCCATTGAAAGTGCGAAAAGTTATCGAAACGTATCGAATATGTGCCAAAAATCTATATAGAAAAATATAGAAACGTATCGAAAATGTGCCAAAAATTTATAGCGAGTTGAGAAAAAGTATCGAAATTTATAGAAAAAGAAACGAAAATCCATTGACAGTGCGAAAAGTTATCGAAACATATCGAATAAGTGCCAAAAATCTATATAAAGTAGCGACAACGTACAGAAAAGTATAGAAACGTATCGAAAATGTACCTAAAATCCATAGAAAGTTGAGAAAAGGTATCGAAACGTATCGAATATGTGCTAAAAATATAAAGTAGCGACAACGTATCGAAAATGTACCGAAAATCTATAGCAACGTATCGAATATGTGCCAAAAATCTATATAGAAATAGAAAGTTAAGAAAAAGTATCGAAATTTATAGAAAAAGAAACGAAGATCCATTGAAAGTGCGAAAAGTTATCGAAACGTGTCGAATATGTGCCAAAAATCTATATAGAAAAATATGGAAACGTATCGAAAATGTGCCAAAAATCTATAGAAAGTTGAGAAAAAGTATCGAAATTTATAGAAAAAGAAACGAAGATCCATTGAAAGTGCGAAAAGTTATCGAAACGTATCGAATATGTGCCAAAAATATATATAAAGTAGCGACAACGTATAGAAAATGTACCGAAAATTTATAGAAAGTTGAGAAAAAGTATCGAAATGTATCGAAAAAGAAACGAAAATCCATTGAAAGTGCGAAAAGTTGTCGAAACGTATCGAATAAGTGCCAAAAATCTATATAAAGTAGCGACAACGTACAGCAAAGTATAGAAAAGTATCGAAAATGTACCGAAAATCCATAGAAAGTTGAGAAAAGGTATCGAAACGTATCGAAAATGTGAGAAAAATCTATATAAAGTAGCGACAACGTATCGAAAATGTTCCGAAAATCTATAGAAAGTTGAGAAAAAGTATCGAAATGTATCGAAAAAGAAACGAAAATCCATTGAAATCGGCGAAAAGTTATCGAAACGTATCGAAAATGTGCCAAAAATCTATAGAAAGTTGAGAAAAAGTATCGAAATTTATCGAAAAAGAAATTAAAATCCGTTGAAAGTGCGAAAAGTTGTCAAAACGTATCGAATAAGTGCCAGAAATCTATATAAAGTAGCGACAACGTATAGAAAATTATAGAAACGTATCAAAAATGTACCGAAAATCCATTGAAAATTGCAAAAACGTAAGAAAAGTATCGGATATGTAACCTAAATATTTTGAAATTTGAAAAAACCTATCAAAAATGATCGGAACGTATCGAAAAGGAACTAAAATCTATAGAAAGTAACAAAAAGTTATCGAAACGTATCGAAAATGGGACAAAAATCTAAATAAAGTAGCGGCAACGTACAGAAATGTATAGAAAGTATCGAAAATGTACCGAAAATCCATAAAAAGTTGAGAAAAGGTATCGAAACGTATCGAAAATGTGCAAAAAATCAATATAAAGTAGCGACAACGTACAGAAAAGTATCGAAACGTATCGAAAATTTTCCGAAAATCCATAGAAAGTTGAGCAAACGTATCGAAAAGTATTGAAACGTATCGAAAAAGAAACTAATTTCCATTGAAAGTGGATAAAAGTTATCGAAACGTATCGAAAAAGAATAGAAAATCTATAGAAAGTAACAAAAAGGTATCGAAACGTATCGAAAATGTACCGAAAATCCATAGAAAGTTGAGAAAAGGTATCGAAACGTATCGAAAATGTGAGAAAAATCTATATAAAGTAGCAACAACGTACAGAAAGGTATATAAACGTATCGAACAACGTATAGAAAAGTATAGAAACATATCGCAAATGTACCGAAAATCTATAGAAAGTTGAGAAAAAGTATCGAAATTTATCGAAAAAGAAACGAAAATCTATTGAAAGTGAGAAAAGTTGTCGAAACATATCGAATAAGTGCCAAAAATCTATATAAAGTAGCGACAACGTACAGAAAAGTATAGAAACGTATCCAAAATGTACCGAAAATCCATAGAAAGTTAAGAAAAGGTATCGAAACGTATCGAATATGTGCCAAAAATCTATATAAAGTAGCAACAACGTATCGAAAATGTATAGAAAGTTGAGAAAAAGTATTGAAATTTATAGAAAAAGAAACGAAGATCCATTGAAAGTGGCGAAAAGTTATCGAAACGTATCGAGTATGTGCCAAAAATATATATAAAGTAGCGACAACGTATAGAAAATGTACCGAAAATCTATAGAAAGTTGAGAAAAAGTATCGAAATTTATCGAAAAAGAAACGCAAATCCATTGAAAGTGCGAAAAGTTGTCGAAACATATCGAATAAGTGCCAAAAATCTATATAAAGTAGCGGCAACGTACAGAAAGGTATAGAAACGTATCGAAAATGTACCGAAAATCCATAGAAAGTTGAGAAAAGGTATCGAAACGTATCGAATATGTGCTAAAAATATAAAGTAGCGACAACGTATCGAAAATGTACCGAAAATCTATAGAAACGTATCGAATATGTGCCAAAAATCTATATAGAAAAATATAGAAACGTATCAAAAATGTGCCAAAAATCTATAGAAAGTTGAGAAAAAGTATCGAAATTTATAGAAAAAGAAACGAAAATCCATTGAAAGTGCGAAAAGTTATCGAAACGTATCGAATATGTGCCAAAAATCTATATAGAAAAATATAGAAACGTATCGAAAATGTGCCAAAAATTTATAGCGAGTTGAGAAAAAGTATCGAAATTTATAGAAAAAGAAACGAAAATCCATTGACAGTGCGAAAAGTTATCGAAACATATCGAATAAGTGCCAAAAATCTATATAAAGTAGCGACAACGTACAGAAAAGTATAGAAACGTATCGAAAATGTACCTAAAATCCATAGAAAGTTGAGAAAAGGTATCGAAACGTATCGAATATGTGCTAAAAATATAAAGTAGCGACAACGTATCGAAAATGTACCGAAAATCTATAGCAACGTATCGAATATGTGCCAAAAATCTATATAGAAATAGAAAGTTAAGAAAAAGTATCGAAATTTATAGAAAAAGAAACGAAGATCCATTGAAAGTGCGAAAAGTTATCGAAACGTGTCGAATATGTGCCAAAAATCTATATAGAAAAATATGGAAACGTATCGAAAATGTGCCAAAAATCTATAGAAAGTTGAGAAAAAGTATCGAAATTTATAGAAAAAGAAACGAAGATCCATTGAAAGTGCGAAAAGTTATCGAAACGTATCGAATATGTGCCAAAAATATATATAAAGTAGCGACAACGTATAGAAAATGTACCGAAAATTTATAGAAAGTTGAGAAAAAGTATCGAAATGTATCGAAAAAGAAACGAAAATCCATTGAAATCGGCGAAAAGTTATCGAAACGTATCGAAAATGTGCCAAAAATCTATAGAAAGTTGAGAAAAAGTATCGAAATTTATCGAAAAAGAAATTAAAATCCGTTGAAAGTGCGAAAAGTTGTCAAAACGTACCGAATAAGTGCCAGAAATCTATAGAAAGTTGAGAAAAAGTATCGAAATTTATCGAAAAAGAAATTAAAATCCGTTGAAAGTGCGAAAAGTTGTCAAAACGTACCGAATAAGTGCCAAAAATCTATATAAAGTAGCGACAACGTACAGAAAAGTATAGAAAAGTATCGAAAATGTACCGAAAATCCATAGAAAGTTGAGAAAAGGTATCGAAACGTATCGAAAATGTGAGAAAAATCTATATAAAGTAGCGACAACGTATCGAAAATGTTCCGAAAATCTATAGAAAGTTGAGAAAAAGTATCGAAATGTATCGAAAAAGAAACGAAAATCCATTGAAATCGGCGAAAAGTTATCGAAACGTATCGAAAATGTGCCAAAAATCTATAGAAAGTTGAGAAAAAGTATCGAAATTTATCGAAAAAGAAATTAAAATCCGTTGAAAGTGCGAAAAGTTGTCAAAACGTACCGAATAAGTGCCAGAAATCTATATAAAGTAGCGACAACGTATAGAAAATTATAGAAACGTATCAAAAATGTACCGAAAATCCATTGAAAATTGCAAAAACGTAAGAAAAGTATCGGATATGTAACCTAAATATTTTGAAATTTGAAAAAACCTATCAAAAATGATCGGAACGTATCGAAAAGGAACTAAAATCTATAGAAAGTAACAAAAAGTTATCGAAACGTATCGAAAATGGGACAAAAATCTAAATAAAGTAGCGGCAACGTACAGAAATGTATAGAAAGTATCGAAAATGTACCGAAAATCCATAAAAAGTTGAGAAAAGGTATCGAAACGTATCGAAAATGTGCAAAAAATCAATATAAAGTAGCGACAACGTACAGAAAAGTATCGAAACGTATCGAAAATTTTCCGAAAATCCATAGAAAGTTGAGCAAACGTATCGAAAAGTATTGAAACGTATCGAAAAAGAAACTAATTTCCATTGAAAGTGGATAAAAGTTATCGAAACGTATCGAAAAAGAATAGAAAATCTATAGAAAGTAACAAAAAGGTATCGAAACGTATCGAAAATGTGAGAAAAATCTATATAAAGTAGCAACAACGTACAGAAAGGTATATAAACGTATCGAACAACGTATAGAAAAGTATAGAAACATATCGCAAATGTACCGAAAATCTATAGAAAGTTGAGAAAAAGTATCGAAATTTATCGAAAAAGAAACGAAAATCTATTGAAAGTGAGAAAAGTTGTCGAAACATATCGAATAAGTGCCAAAAATCTATATAAAGTAGCGACAACGTACAGAAAAGTATAGAAACGTATCCAAAATGTACCGAAAATCCATAGAAAGTTAAGAAAAGGTATCGAAACGTATCGAATATGTGCCAAAAATCTATATAAAGTAGCAACAACGTATCGAAAATGTATAGAAAGTTGAGAAAAAGTATTGAAATTTATAGAAAAAGAAACGAAGATCCATTGAAAGTGGCGAAAAGTTATCGAAACGTATCGAGTATGTGCCAAAAATATATATAAAGTAGCGACAACGTATAGAAAATGTACCGAAAATCTATAGAAAGTTGAGAAAAAGTATCGAAATTTATCGAAAAAGAAACGCAAATCCATTGAAAGTGCGAAAAGTTGTCGAAACATATCGAATAAGTGCCAAAAATCTATATAAAGTAGCGGCAACGTACAGAAAGGTATAGAAACGTATCGAAAATGTACCGAAAATCCATAGAAAGTTGAGAAAAGGTATCGAAACGTATCGAATATGTGCTAAAAATATAAAGTAGCGACAACGTATCGAAAATGTAAAGAAAATCTATAGAAACGTATCGAATATGTGCCAAAAATCTATATAGAAAAATATAGAAACGTATCAAAAATGTGCCAAAAATCTATAGAAAGTTGAGAAAAAGTATCGAAATTTATAGAAAAAGAAACGAAAATCCATTGACAGTGCGAAAAGTTATCGAAACGTATCGAATATGAGCCAAAAATATATATAAAGTAGCGACAACGTATAGAAAATGTACCGAAAATCTATAGAAAGTTGAGAAAAAGTATCGAAATTTATCGAAAAAGAAACGAAAATCCATTGCAAGTGCGAAAAGTGGTCGAAACGTATATAATAAGTGCCAAAAATCTATATAAAGTAGCGACAACGTACAGAAAAGTATAGAAACGTATCGAAAATGTACCGAAAATCCATAGAAAGTTGAGAATAGGTATCGAAACGTATCGAAAATGTGAGAAAAATCTATATAAAGTAGCTACAACGTATCGAAAATGTTCCGAAAATCTATAGAAAGTTGAGAAAAAGTATCGAAATTTATCGAAAAAGAAACGAAAATCCATTGAAAGCGGCGAAAAGTTATCGAAACGTATCGAATATGTGACAAAAATCTATGTGCCAAAAAAGTAGCTACAACGTATCGAAAATGTACCGAAAATCTATAGAAACGTATCGAATATGGGCCAAAAATCTATAGAAAGTTGAGAAGAAGTATCGAAATTTATCGAAAAAGAAATTAAAATCCGTTGAAAGTGCGAAAAGTTGTCAAAACATATCGAATGAGTGCCAAAAATCTATATAAAGTAGGGACAACGTATAGAAAATTATAGAAACGTATCAAAAATGTACCGAAAATCCATTGAAAATTGCAAAAACGTAAGAAAAGTATCGGAGATGTAACCTAAATCTGTTGAAATTTGAAAAAACCTATCAAAAATGATCGGAACGTATCGAAAAAGGAACTAAAATCTATAGAAAGTAACAAAAAGTTATCGAAACGTATCGAAAATGGGACAAAAATCTATATAAAGTAGCGGCAACGTACAGAAATGTATAGAAAGTATCGAAAATGTACCGAAAATCCATAGAAAGTTGAGAAAAGGTATCGAAACGTATCGAAAATGTGCAAAAAATCTATATAAAGTAGCGACAACGTACAGAAAAGTATAGAAACGTACCGAAAATTTTCCGAAAATCCATAGAAAGTTGAGAAAACGTATCGAAAAGTATTGAAACGTATCGAAAAAGAAACTAATTTCCATTGAAAGTGGATAAAAGTTATCTAAACGTATCGAAAAAGAATAGAAAATCTATAGAAAGTAACAAAAAGGTATCGAAACGTATCGAAAATGTACCGAAAATCCATAGAAAGTTGAGAAAAGGTATCGAAACGTATCGAAAATGTGAGAAATATCTATATAAAGTAGCTACAACGTATCGAAAATGTTCCGAAAATCTATAGAAAGTTGAGAAAAAGTATCGAAATTTATCGAAAAAGAAACGAAAATCCATAGAAAGCGGCGAAAAGTTATCGAAACGTATCGAATATGTGCCAAAAATCTATATAGAAAAATATAGAAACGTATCGAAAATGTGCCAAAAATCTATAGAAAGTTGAGAAAAAGTATCGAAATTTATCGAAAAAGAAATTAAAATCCGTTGAAAGTGCGAAAAGTTGTCAAAACGCATCGAATAAGTGCCAGAAATCTATATAAAGTAGCGACAACGTATAGAAAATTATAGAAACGTATCAAAAATGTACCGAAAATCCATTGAAAATTGCAAAAACGTAAGAAAAGTATCGGAGATGTAACCTAAATCTGTTGAAATTTGAAAAAAAACCTATCAAAAATGATCGGAACGTATCGCAAAAGGAACAAAAATCTATAGAAAGTAACAAAAAGTTGTCGAAACGTATCGCATAAGTGCCAAAAATCTATATAAAGTAGCGACAACGTATAGGAAATTATAGAAACGTATCAAAAATGTACCGAAAATCCATTGAAAATTGCAAAAACGTAAGAAAAGTATCGGAGATGTAACCTAAATCTGTTGAAATTTGAAAAAACTTATCAAAAATGATCGGAACGTATCGCAAAAGGAACAAAAATCTATAGAAAGTAACAAAAAGTTATCGAAACGTATCGAAAATGGGACAAAAATCTATAAAAAGTAGCGGCAACGTACAGAAAAGTATAGAAAGTATAGAAAATGTACCGAAAATCCATAGAAAGTTGAGAAAAGGTATCGAAACTTATCGAATATGTGAGAAAACTCTATATAAAGTAGCGACAACGTACAGAAAGGTATATAAACGTATCGAACAACGTATAGAAAAGTATAGAAACGTATCGCAAATGTACCGAAAATCTATAGAAAGTTGAGAAAAAGTATCGAAATTTATCGAAAAAGAAACGAAAATCTATTGAAAGTGAGAAAAGTTGTCGAAACATATCGAATAAGTGCCAAAAATCTATATAAAGTAGCGACAACGTACAGAAAAGTATAGAAACGTATCCAAAATGTACCGAAAATCCATAGAAAGTTAAGAAAAGGTATCGAAACGTATCGAATATGTGCCAAAAATCTATATAAAGTAGCAACAACGTATCGAAAATGTATAGAAAGTTGAGAAAAAGTATTGAAATTTATAGAAAAAGAAACGAAGATCCATTGAAAGTGGCGAAAAGTTATCGAAACGTATCGAGTATGTGCCAAATATATATATAAAGTAGCGACAACATATAGAAAATGTACCGAAAATCTATAGAAAGTTGAGAAAAAGTATCGAAATTTATCGAAAAAGAAACGCAAATCCATTGAAAGTGCGAAAAGTTGTCGAAACATATCGAATAAGTGCCAAAAATCTATATAAAGTAGCGGCAACGTACAGAAAGGTATAGAAACGTATCGAAAATGTACCGAAAATCCATAGAAAGTTGAGAAAAGGTATCGAAACGTATCGAATATGTGCTAAAAATATAAAGTAGCGACAACGTATCGAAAATGTACCGAAAATCTATAGAAACGTATCGAATATGTGCCAAAAATCTATATAGAAAAATATAGAAACGTATCAAAAATGTGCGAAAAATCTATAGAAAGTTGAGAAAAAGTATCGAAATTTATAGAAAAAGAAACGAAAATCCATTGACAGTGCGAAAAGTTATCAAAACGTATCGAATATGAGCCAAAAATATATATAAAGTAGCGACAACGTATAGAAAATGTACCGAAAATCTATAGAAAGTTGAGAAAAAGTATCGAAATTTATCGAAAAAGAAACGAAAATCCATTGAAAGTGCGAAAAGTGGTCGAAACGTATATAATAAGTGCCAAAAATCTATATAAAGTAGCGACAACGTACAGAAAAGTATAGAAACGTATCGAAATGTACCGAAAATCCATAGAAAGTTGAGAAAAGGTATCGAAACGTATCGAAAATGTGAGAAAAATCTATATAAAGTAGCTACAACGTATCGAAAATGTTCCGAAAATCTATAGAAAGTTGAGAAAAAGTATCGAAATTTATCGAAAAAGAAACGAAAATCCATTGAAAGCGGCGAAAAGTTATCGAAACGTATCGAATATGTGCCAAAAATCTATGTGCCAAAAAAGTAGCTACAACGTATCGAAAATGTACCGAAAATCTATAGAAACGTATCGAATATGGGCCAAAAATCTATATAGAAAAATATAGTAACGTATCGAAAATGTGCCAAAAATCTATAGAAAGTTGAGAAGAAGTATCGAAATTTATCGAAAAAGAAATTAAAATCCGTTGAAAGTGCGAAAAGTTGTCAAAACATATCGAATGAGTGCCAAAAATCTATATAAAGTAGCGACAACGTATAGAAAATTATAGAAACGTATCAAAAATGTACCGAAAATCCATTGAAAATTGCAAAAACGTAAGAAAAGTATCGGAGATGTAACCTAAATCTGTTGAAATTTGAAAAAACCTATCAAAAATGATCGGAACGTATCGAAAAAGGAACTAAAATCTATAGAAAGTAACAAAAAGTTATCGAAACGTATCGAAAATGGGACAAAAATCTATATAAAGTAGCGGCAACGTACAGAAATGTATAGAAAGTATCGAAAATGTACCGAAAATCCATAGAAAGTTGAGAAAAGGTATCGAAACGTATCGAAAATTTGCAAAAAATCTATATAAAGTAGCGACAACGTACAGAAAGGTATATAAACGTATCGAACAACGTATAGAAAAGTATAGAAACGTATCGCAAATGTACCGAAAATCTATAGAAAGTTGAGAAAAAGTATCGAAATTTATCGAAAAAGAAACGAAAATCTATTGAAAGTGAGAAAAGTTGTCGAAACATATCGAATAAGTGCCAAAAATCTATATAAAGTAGCGACAACGTACAGAAAAGTATAGAAACGTATCCAAAATGTACCGAAAATCCATAGAAAGTTAAGAAAAGGTATCGAAACGTATCGAATATGTGCCAAAAATCTATATAAAGTAGCAACAACGTATCGAAAATGTATAGAAAGTTGAGAAAAAGTATTGAAATTTATAGAAAAAGAAACGAAGATCCATTGAAAGTGGCGAAAAGTTATCGAAACGTATCGAGTATGTGCCAAAAATATATATAAAGTAGCGACAACGTATAGAAAATGTACCGAAAATCTATAGAAAGTTGAGAAAAAGTATCGAAATTTATCGAAAAAGAAACGCAAATCCATTGAAAGTGCGAAAAGTTGTCGAAACATATCGAATAAGTGCCAAAAATCTATATAAAGTAGCGGCAACGTACAGAAAGGTATAGAAACGTATCGAAAATGTACCGAAAATCCATAGAAAGTTGAGAAAAGGTATCGAAACGTATCGAATATGTGCTAAAAATATAAAGTAGCGACAACGTATCGAAAATGTACCGAAAATCTATATAGAAAAATATAGAAACGTATCAAAAATGTGCCAAAAATCTATAGAAAGTTGAGAAAAAGTATCGAAATTTATAGAAAAAGAAACGAAAATCCATTGACAGTGCGAAAAGTTATCGAAACGTATCGAATATGAGCCAAAAATATATATAAAGTAGCGACAACGTATAGAAAATGTACCGAAAATCTATAGAAAGTTGAGAAAAAGTATCGAAATTTATCGAAAAAGAAACGAAAATCCATTGAAAGTGCGAAAAGTGGTCGAAACGTATATAATAAGTGCCAAAAATCTATATAAAGTAGCGACAACGTACAGAAAAGTATAGAAACGTATCGAAATGTACCGAAAATCCATAGAAAGTTGAGAAAAGGTATCGAAACGTATCGAAAATGTGAGAAAAATCTATATAAAGTAGCTACAACGTATCGAAAATGTTCCGAAAATCTATAGAAAGTTGAGAAAAAGTATCGAAATTTATCGAAAAAGAAACGAAAATCCATTGAAAGCGGCGAAAAGTTATCGAAACGTATCGAATATGTGCCAAAAATCTATGTGCCAAAAAAGTAGCTACAACGTATCGAAAATGTACCGAAAATCTATAGAAACGTATCGAATATGGGCCAAAAATCTATATAGAAAAATATAGTAACGTATCGAAAATGTGCCAAAAATCTATAGAAAGTTGAGAAGAAGTATCGAAATTTATCGAAAAAGAAATTAAAATCCGTTGAAAGTGCGAAAAGTTGTCAAAACATATCGAATGAGTGCCAAAAATCTATATAAAGTAGCGACAACGTATAGAAAATTATAGAAACGTATCAAAAATGTACCGAAAATCCATTGAAAATTGCAAAAACGTAAGAAAAGTATCGGAGATGTAACCTAAATCTGTTGAAATTTGAAAAAACCTATCAAAAATGATCAGAACGTATCGAAAAAGGAACTAAAATCTATAGAAAGTAACAAAAAGTTATCGAAACGTATCGAAAATGGGACAAAAATCTATATAAAGTAGCGGCAACGTACAGAAATGTATAGAAAGTATCGAAAATGTACCGAAAATCCATAGAAAGTTGAGAAAAGGTATCGAAACGTATCGAAAATGTGCAAAAAATCTATATAAAGTAACGACAACGTAGAGAAAAGTATAGAAACGTACCGAAAAAGAAACTAATATAAATTGAAAGTGGATAAAAGTTATCGAAACGTATCGAAAAAGAATAGAAAATCTAAAGAAAGTAACAAAAAGGTATCGAAACGTATCGAAAATGTGACAAAAATCTATATAAAGTAGCGATAACTTACAGAAAAGTATAGAGACTTATCGAAAATGTACCGAAAATCCATAGAAAGTTGAGAAAACGTATCGAAAAGTATTGAAACGTATCGAAAAAGAAACTAATATAAATTGAAAGTGGATAAAAGTTATCGAAACGTATCGAAAAAGAATAGAAAATCTAAAGAAAGTAACAAAAAGGTATCGAAACGTATCGAAAATGTGACAAAAATCTATATAAAGTAGCGATAACTTACAGAAAAGTATAGAGACTTATCGAAAATGTACCGAAAATCCATAGAAAGTTGAGAAAAGGTATCGAAACGTATCGAAAATGTGAGAAAAATCTATATAAAGTAGCTACAACGTATCGAAAATGTTCCGAAAATCTATAGAAAGTTGAGAAAAAGTATCGAAATTTATCGAAAAAGAAACGAAAATCCATTGAAAGCGGCGAAAAGTTATCGAAACGTATCGAATATGTGCCAAAAATCTATGTGCCAAAAAAGTAGCTACAACGTATCGAAAATGTACCGAAAATCTATAGAAACGTATCGAATATGGGCCAAAAATCTATATAGAAAAATATAGTAACGTATCGAAAATGTGCCAAAAATCTATAGAAAGTTGAGAAAAAGTATCGAAATTTATCGAAAAAGAAACGAAAATCTATTGAAAGTGAGAAAAGTTGTCGAAACATATCGAATAAGTGCCAAAAATCTATATAAAGTAGCGACAACGTACAGAAAAGTATAGAAACGTATCCAAAATGTACCGAAAATCCATAGAAAGTTAAGAAAAGGTATCGAAACGTATCGAATATGTGCCAAAAATCTATATAAAGTAGCAACAACGTATCGAAAATGTATAGAAAGTTGAGAAAAAGTATTGAAATTTATAGAAAAAGAAACGAAGATCCATTGAAAGTGGCGAAAAGTTATCGAAACGTATCGAGTATGTGCCAAAAATATATATAAAGTAGCGACAACGTATAGAAAATGTACCGAAAATCTATAGAAAGTTGAGAAAAAGTATCGAAATTTATCGAAAAAGAAACGCAAATCCATTGAAAGTGCGAAAAGTTGTCGAAACATATCGAATAAGTGCCAAAAATCTATATAAAGTAGCGGCAACGTACAGAAAGGTATAGAAACGTATCGAAAATGTACCGAAAATCCATAGAAAGTTGAGAAAAGGTATCGAAACGTATCGAATATGTGCTAAAAATATAAAGTAGCGACAACGTATCGAAAATGTACCGAAAATCTATATAGAAAAATATAGAAACGTTTTAAAAATGTGCCAAAAATCTATAGAAAGTTGAGAAAAAGTATCGAAATTTATAGAAAAAGAAACGAAAATCCATTGACAGTGCGAAAAGTTATCGAAACGTATCGAATATGAGCCAAAAATATATATAAAGTAGCGACAACGTATAGAAAATGTACCGAAAATCTATAGAAAGTTGAGAAAAAGTATCGAAATTTATCGAAAAAGAAACGAAAATCCATTGAAAGTGCGAAAAGTGGTCGAAACGTATATAATAAGTGTCAAAAATCTATATCAAGTAGCGACAACGTACAGAAAAGTATAGAAACGTATCGAAATGTACCGAAAATCCATAGAAAGTTGAGAAAAGGTATCGAAACGTATCGAAAATGTGAGAAAAATCTATATAAAGTAGCTACAACGTATCGAAAATGTTCCGAAAATCTATAGAAAGTTGAGAAAAAGTATCGAAATTTATCGAAAAAGAAACGAAAATCTATTGAAAGTGAGAAAAGTTGTCGAAACATATCGAATAAGTGCCAAAAATCTATATAAAGTAGCGACAACGTACAGAAAAGTATAGAAACGTATCCAAAATGTACCGAAAATCCATAGAAAGTTAAGAAAAGGTATCGAAACGTATCGAATATGTGCCAAAAATCTATATAAAGTAGCAACAACGTATCGAAAATGTATAGAAAGTTGAGAAAAAGTATTGAAATTTATAGAAAAAGAAACGAAGATCCATTGAAAGTGGCGAAAAGTTATCGAAACGTATCGAGTATGTGCCAAAAATATATATAAAGTAGCGACAACGTATAGAAAATGTACCGAAAATCTATAGAAAGTTGAGAAAAAGTATCGAAATTTATCGAAAAAGAAACGCAAATCCATTGAAAGTGCGAAAAGTTGTCGAAACATATCGAATAAGTGCCAAAAATCTATATAAAGTAGCGGCAACGTACAGAAAGGTATAGAAACGTATCGAAAATGTACCGAAAATCCATAGAAAGTTGAGAAAAGGTATCGAAACGTATCGAATATGTGCTAAAAATATAAAGTAGCGACAACGTATCGAAAATGTACCGAAAATCTATATAGAAAAATATAGAAACGTATCAAAAATGTGCCAAAAATCTATAGAAAGTTGAGAAAAAGTATCGAAATTTATAGAAAAAGAAACGAAAATCCATTGACAGTGCGAAAAGTTATCGAAACGTATCGAATATGAGCCAAAAATATATATAAAGTAGCGACAACGTATAGAAAATGTACCGAAAATCTATAGAAAGTTGAGAAAAAGTATCGAAATTTATCGAAAAAGAAACGAAAATCCATTGAAAGTGCGAAAAGTGGTCGAAACGTATATAATAAGTGCCAAAAATCTATATAAAGTAGCGACAACGTACAGAAAAGTATAGAAACGTATCGAAATGTACCGAAAATCCATAGAAAGTTGAGAAAAGGTATCGAAACGTATCGAAAATGTGAGAAAAATCTATATAAAGTAGCTACAACGTATCGAAAATGTTCCGAAAATCTATAGAAAGTTGAGAAAAAGTATCGAAATTTATCGAAAAAGAAACGAAAATCCATTGAAAGCGGCGAAAAGTTATCGAAACGTATCGAATATGTGCCAAAAATCTATGTGCCAAAAAAGTAGCTACAACGTATCGAAAATGTACCGAAAATCTATAGAAACGTATCGAATATGGGCCAAAAATCTATATAGAAAAATATAGTAACGTATCGAAAATGTGCCAAAAATCTATAGAAAGTTGAGAAGAAGTATCGAAATTTATCGAAAAAGAAATTAAAATCCGTTGAAAGTGCGAAAAGTTGTCAAAACATATCGAATGAGTGCCAAAAATCTATATAAAGTAGCGACAACGTATAGAAAATTATAGAAACGTATCAAAAATGTACCGAAAATCCATTGAAAATTGCAAAAACGTAAGAAAAGTATCGGAGATGTAACCTAAATCTGTTGAAATTTGAAAAAACCTATCAAAAATGATCAGAACGTATCGAAAAAGGAACTAAAATCTATAGAAAGTAACAAAAAGTTATCGAAACGTATCGAAAATGGGACAAAAATCTATATAAAGTAGCGGCAACGTACAGAAATGTATAGAAAGTATCGAAAATGTACCGAAAATCCATAGAAAGTTGAGAAAAGGTATCGAAACGTATCGAAAATGTGCAAAAAATCTATATAAAGTAACGAAAACGTAGAGAAAAGTATAGAAACGTACCGAAAAAGAAACTAATATAAATTGAAAGTGGATAAAAGTTATCGAAACGTATCGAAAAAGAATAGAAAATCTAAAGAAAGTAACAAAAAGGTATCGAAACGTATCGAAAATGTGACAAAAATCTATATAAAGTAGCGATAACTTACAGAAAAGTATAGAGACTTATCGAAAATGTACCGAAAATCCATAGAAAGTTGAGAAAACGTATCGAAAAGTATTGAAACGTATCGAAAAAGAAACTAATATAAATTGAAAGTGGATAAAAGTTATCGAAACGTATCGAAAAAGAATAGAAAATCTAAAGAAAGTAACAAAAAGGTATCGAAACGTATCGAAAATGTGACAAAAATCTATATAAAGTAGCGATAACTTACAGAAAAGTATAGAGACTTATCGAAAATGTACCGAAAATCCATAGAAAGTTGAGAAAAGGTATCGAAACGTATCGAAAATGTGAGAAAAATCTATATAAAGTAGCTACAACGTATCGAAAATGTTCCGAAAATCTATAGAAAGTTGAGAAAAAGTATCGAAATTTATCGAAAAAGAAACGAAAATCCATTGAAAGCGGCGAAAAGTTATCGAAACGTATCGAATATGTGCCAAAAATCTATGTGCCAAAAAAGTAGCTACAACGTATCGAAAATGTACCGAAAATCTATAGAAACGTATCGAATATGGGCCAAAAATCTATATAGAAAAATATAGTAACGTATCGAAAATGTGCCAAAAATCTATAGAAAGTTGCGAAAAAGTATCGAAATTTATCGAAAAAGAAACGAAAATCTATTGAAAGTGAGAAAAGTTGTCGAAACATATCGAATAAGTGCCAAAAATCTATATAAAGTAGCGACAACGTACAGAAAAGTATAGAAACGTATCCAAAATGTACCGAAAATCCATAGAAAGTTAAGAAAAGGTATCGAAACGTATCGAATATGTGCCAAAAATCTATATAAAGTAGCAACAACGTATCGAAAATGTATAGAAAGTTGAGAAAAAGTATTGAGATTTATAGAAAAAGAAACGAAGATCCATTGAAAGTGGCGAAAAGTTATCGAAACGTATCGGGTATGTGCCAAAAATATATATAAAGTAGCGACAACGTATAGAAAATGTACCGAAAATCTATAGAAAGTTGAGAAAAAGTATCGAAATTTATCGAAAAAGAAACGCAAATCCATTGAAAGTGCGAAAAGTTGTCGAAACATATCGAATAAGTGCCAAAAATCTATATAAAGTAGCGGCAACGTACAGAAAGGTATAGAAACGTATCGAAAATGTACCGAAAATCCATAGAAAGTTGAGAAAAGGTATCGAAACGTATCGAATATGTGCTAAAAATATAAAGTAGCGACAACGTATCGAAAATGTACCGAAAATCTATATAGAAAAATATAGAAACGTATCAAAAATGTGCCAAAAATCTATAGAAAGTTGAGAAAAAGTATCGAAATTTATAGAAAAAGAAACGAAAATCCATTGACAGTGCGAAAAGTTATCGAAACGTATCGAATATGAGCAAAAATATATATAAAGTAGCGACAACGTATAGAAAATGTACCGAAAATCTATAGAAAGTTGAGAAAAAGTATCGAAATTTATCGAAAAAGAAACGAAAATCCATTGAAAGTGCGAAAAGTGGTCGAAACGTATATAATAAGTGCCAAAAATCTATATCAAGTAGCGACAACGTACAGAAAAGTATAGAAACGTATCGAAATGTACCGAAAATCCATAGAAAGTTGAGAAAAGGTATCGAAACGTATCGAAAATGTGAGAAAAATCTATATAAAGTAGCTACAACGTATCGAAAATGTTCCGAAAATCTATAGAAAGTTGAGAAAAAGTATCGAAATTTATCGAAAAAGAAACGAAAATCCATTGAAAGCGGCGAAAAGTTATCGAAACGTATCGAATATGTGCCAAAAATCTATGTGCCAAAAAAGTAGCTACAACGTATCGAAAATGTACCGAAAATCTATAGAAACGTATCGAATATGGGCCAAAAATCTATATAGAAAAATATAGTAACGTATCGAAAATGTGCCAAAAATCTATAGAAAGTTGCGAAAAAGTATCGAAATTTATCGAAAAAGAAACGAAAATCTATTGAAAGTGAGAAAAGTTGTCGAAACATATCGAATAAGTGCCAAAAATCTATATAAAGTAGCGACAACGTACAGAAAAGTATAGAAACGTATCCAAAATGTACCGAAAATCCATAGAAAGTTAAGAAAAGGTATCGAAACGTATCGAATATGTGCCAAAAATCTATATAAAGTAGCAACAACGTATCGAAAATGTATAGAAAGTTGAGAAAAAGTATTGAGATTTATAGAAAAAGAAACGAAGATCCATTGAAAGTGGCGAAAAGTTATCGAAACGTATCGGGTATGTGCAAAAAATATATATAAAGTAGCGACAACGTATAGAAAATGTACCGAAAATCTATAGAAAGTTGAGAAAAAGTATCGAAATTGATCGAAAAAGAAACGCAAATCCATTGAAAGTGCGAAAAGTTGTCGAAACATATCGAATAAGTGCCAAAAATCTATATAAAGTAGCGGCAACGTACAGAAAGGTATAGAAACGTATCGAAAATGTACCGAAAATCCATAGAAAGTTGAGAAAAGGTATCGAAACGTATCGAATATGTGCTAAAAATATAAAGTAGCGACAACGTATCGAAAATGTACCGAAAATCTATATAGAAAAATATAGAAACGTATCAAAAATGTGCCAAAAATCTATAGAAAGTTGAGAAAAAGTATCGAAATTTATAGAAAAAGAAACGAAAATCCATTGACAGTGCGAAAAGTTATCGAAACGTATCGAATATGAGCAAAAATATATATAAAGTAGCGACAACGTATAGAAAATGTACCGAAAATCTATAGAAAGTTGAGAAAAAGTATCGAAATTTATCGAAAAAGAAACGAAAATCCATTGAAAGTGCGAAAAGTGGTCGAAACGTATATAATAAGTGCCAAAAATCTATATCAAGTAGCGACAACGTACAGAAAAGTATAGAAACGTATCGAAATGTACCGAAAATCCATAGAAAGTTGAGAAAAGGTATCGAAACGTATCGAAAATGTGAGAAAAATCTATATAAAGTAGCTACAACGTATCGAAAATGTTCCGAAAATCTATAGAAAGTTGAGAAAAAGTATCGAAATTTATCGAAAAAGAAACGAAAATCCATTGAAAGCGGCGAAAAGTTATCGAAACGTATCGAATATGTGCCAAAAATCTATGTGCCAAAAAAGTAGCTACAACGTATCGAAAATGTACCGAAAATCTATAGAAACGTATCGAATATGGGCCAAAAATCTATATAGAAAAATATAGTAACGTATCGAAAATGTGCCAAAAATCTATAGAAAGTTGAGAAGAAGTATCGAAATTTATCGAAAAAGAAATTAAAATCCGTTGAAAGTGCGAAAAGTTGTCAAAACATATCGAATGAGTGCCAAAAATCTATATAAAGTAGCGACAACGTATAGAAAATTATAGAAACGTATCAAAAATGTACCGAAAATCCATTGAAAATTGCAAAAACGTAAGAAAAGTATCGGAGATGTAACCTAAATCTGTTGAAATTTGAAAAAACCTATCAAAAATGATCAGAACGTATCGAAAAAGGAACTAAAATCTATAGAAAGTAACAAAAAGTTATCGAAACGTATCGAAAATGGGACAAAAATCTATATAAAGTAGCGGCAACGTACAGAAATGTATAGAAAGTATCGAAAATGTACCGAAAATCCATAGAAAGTTGAGAAGAGGTATCGAAACGTATCGAAAATGTGCAAAAAATCTATATAAAGTAACGACAACGTAGAGAAAAGTATAGAAACGTACCGAAAAAGAAACTAATATAAATTGAAAGTGGATAAAAGTTATCGAAACGTATCGAAAAAGTATAGAAAATCTAAAGAAAGTAACAAAAAGGTATCGAAACGTATCGAAAATGTGACAAAAATCTATATAAAGTAGCGATAACTTACAGAAAAGTATAGAGACTTATCGAAAATGTACCGAAAATCCATAGAAAGTTGAGAAAACGTATCGAAAAGTATTGAAACGTATCGAAAAAGAAACTAATATAAATTGAAAGTGGATAAAAGTTATCGAAACGTATCGAAAAAGAATAGAAAATCTAAAGAAAGTAACAAAAAGGTATCGAAACGTATCGAAAATGTGACAAAAATCTATATAAAGTAGCGATAACTTACAGAAAAGTATAGAGACTTATCGAAAATGTACCGAAAATCCATAGAAAGTTGAGAAAAGGTATCGAAACGTATCGAAAATGTGAGAAAAATCTATATAAAGTATGTCGCTACGTATCGAAAATGTCGAAAATGTCGCTACTTTATATAGATTTTTCTCACATTTTCGATACGTTTCGATACCTTTTCTCAACTTTCTATGGATTTTCGGTACATTTTCGATAAGTCTCTATACTTTTCTGTAAGTTATCGCTACAGAAAAGTATATAAACGTATCGAACAACGTATAGAAAAGTATAGAAACGTATCGCAAATGTACCGAACATCTATAGAAAGCTGAGAAAAAGTATCAAAATTAACGAAAAGCAAACGAAAATCTATTGAAAGTGCGAAAAGTTGTCGAAACATATCGAATAAGTGCCAAAAATCTATATAAAGTAGCGGCAACGTACAGAAAAGTATAGAAACGTATCGAAAATGTACTGAAAATCCATAGAAAGTTGAGAAAAGGTATCGAAACGTATTGAATATGTGCTAAAAATATAAAGTAGCGACAACGTATCGAAAATATACCGAAAATCTTTAGAAACGTATCGAATATGTGCCAAAAATCTATATAGAAATAGAAAGTTGAGAAAAAGTATCGAAATTTATAGAAAAAGAAACGAAGATCCATTGAAAGTGCGAAAAGTTATCGAAACGTATCGAATATGTGCCAAAAATATATATAATGTAGCGACAACGTATAGAAAATGTACCGAAAATCTATAGAAAGTTGAGGAAAAGTATCGAAATTTATCGAAAAAGAAACGAAAATCCATTGAAAGTGCGAAAAGTTGTTGAAACGCATCGAATAAGTGCCAAAAATCTATATAAAGTAGCGACAACGTACAGAAAAGTATAGAAACGTATCCAAAATGTACCGAAAATCCATAGAAAGTTGAGAAAAGGTATCGAAACGTATCGAGTATGTGCCAAAAATCTATATAAAGTAGCAACAACGTATCGAAAATGTATAGAAAGTTGAGAAAAAGTATTGAAATTTATAGAAAAAGAAACGAAGATCCATTGAAAGTGCGAAAAGTTATCGAAACGTATCGAGTATGTGCCAAAAATATATATAAAGTAGCGGCAACGTATAGAAAATGTACCGAAAATCTATAGAAAGTTGAGAAAAAGTATCGAAATTTATCGAAAAAGAAACGAAAATCTATTGAAAGTGAGAAAAGTTGTCGAAACATATCAATAAGTGCCAAAAATCTATATAAATTAGCGACAACGTACAGAAAAGTATAGAAACGTATCCAAAATGTACCGAAAATCCATAGAAAGTTGAGAAAAGGTATCGAAACGTATCGAGTATGTGCCAAAAATCTATATAAAGTAGCAACAACGTATCGAAAATGTATAGAAAGTTGAGAAAAAGTATTGAAATTTATAGAAAAAGAAACGAAGATCCATTGAAAGTGCGAAAAGTTATCGAAACGTATCGAGTATGTGCCAAAAATATATATAAAGTAGCGGCAACGTATAGAAAATGTACCGAAAATCTATAGAAAGTTGAGAAAAAGTATCGAAATTTATCGAAAAAGAAACGAAAATCCATTGAAAGTGCGAGAAGTTGTCGAAACGTATCGAATAAGTGCCAAAAATCTATATAAAGTAGCGACAACGTACAGAAAAGTATAGAAACGTATCGAAAATGTACCGAAAATCCATAGAAAGTTGAGAAAAGGTATCGAAACGTATCGAAAATGTGAGTAAAATCTATATAAAGTAGCGACAACGTATCGAAAATGTTCCGAAAATCTATAGAAAGTTGAGAAAAAGTATCGAAATTTATCGAAAAAGAAACGAAAATCCATTGAAAGTGGCGAAAAGTTATCGAAACGTATCGAATATGTGCCAAAAATCTATATAAAGTAGCGACAACGTACAGAAAAGTATAGAAACGTATCGCAAATGTACCGCAAATCTATAGAAAGTTGAGAAAAAGTATCGAAATGTATCCAAAAAGAAACGAAAATCCATTGAAAGTGTCGAAAATTTATCGGAAGGTATCGAACATGTGCCAAAAATCTATGTGCCAAAAAAGTAGGTACAACGTATCGAAAATGTACCGAAAATCTATAGAAACGTATCGAATATGTGCCAAAAATCTATATAGAAAAATATAGAAACGTATCGAAAATGAACCAAAAATCTGTATAAAGTAGCGACAACGTATCGAAAATGTACCGAAAATCTTTTGAAACGTATCGAAAATGAGCCAAAAATCTATAGAAAGTTGAGAAAAAGTATCAAAATTTATCGAAAAAGAAACGAAAATCCATTGAGAGTGCGAAAAGTTATCGAAACGTATCGAATATGTGCCAAAAATATATATAACGTAGCGACAACGTATCGAAAATGTACCGAAAATCTATAGAAAGTTGAGAAAAAGTATCGAAATTTATCGAAAAAGAAACGGAAATCCATTGAAAGTGGCGAAAAGTTATCGAAATGTATCGAATATGTGCAAAAAATCTATATAAAGTAGCGACAACGCATAGAAAAGTATAGAAACGTATCGAAAATGTACCGAAAATCTATAGAAAGTTGAGAAAAAGTATCGAAATTTATCGAAAAAGAAATTAAAATCCATTGAAAGTGCGAAAAGTTGTCAAAACGTATCGAATAAGTGCCAAAAATCTTTATAAAGTAGCGACAACGTATAGAAAATTATAGAAACGTTTCAAAAATGTACCGAAAATCCATTGAAAATTGCAAAAACGTAAGAAAAGTATCGGAGATGTAACCTAAATCTGTTGAAATTTGAAAAAACCTATCAAAAATGATCGGAACGTATCGAAAAAGGAACTAAAATCTATAGAAAGTAACAAAAAGTTATCAAAACGTATCGAAAATGGGACAAAAACCTATATAAAGTAGCGGCAACGTACTGAAATATATAGAAAGTATCGAAAATGTACCGAAAATCCATAGAAAGTTGAGAAAAGGTATCGAAACGTATCGAAAATGTGCAAAAAATCTATATAAAGTAGCGACAACGTAAAGAAAAGTATAGAAACGTACCGAAAATTTTCCGAAAATCCATAGAAAGTTGAGAAAACGTATCGAAAAGTATTGAAACGTATCGAAAAAGAAACTAATTTCCATTGAAAGTGGATAAAAGTTATCGAAACGTATCGAAAAAGAATAGAAAATCTATAGAAAGTAACAAAAAGGTATCGAAACGTATCGAAAATGTACCGAAAATCCATAGAAAGTTGAGAAAAGGTATCGAAACGTATCGAAAATGTGAGAAATATCTATATAAAGTAGCTACAACGTATCGAAAATGTTCCGAAAATCTATAGAAAGTTGAGAAAAAGTATCGAAATTTATCGAAAAAGAAACGAAAATCCATAGAAAGCGGCGAAAAGTTATCGAAACGTATCGAATATGTGCCAAAAATCTATATAGAAAAATATAGAAACGTATCGAAAATGTGCCAAAAATCTATAGAAAGTTGAGAAAAAGTATCGAAATTTATCGAAAAAGAAATTAAAATCCGTTGAAAGTGCGAAAAGTTGTCAAAACGCATCGAATAAGTGCCAGAAATCTATATAAAGTAGCGACAACGTATAGAAAATTATAGAAACGTATCAAAAATGTACCGAAAATCCATTGAAAATTGCAAAAACGTAAGAAAAGTATCGGAGATGTAACCTAAATCTGTTGAAATTTGAAAAAAAACCTATCAAAAATGATCGGAACGTATCGCAAAAGGAACAAAAATCTATAGAAAGTAACAAAAAGTTGTCGAAACGTATCGCATAAGTGCCAAAAATCTATATAAAGTAGCGACAACGTATAGGAAATTATAGAAACGTATCAAAAATGTACCGAAAATCCATTGAAAATTGCAAAAACGTAAGAAAAGTATCGGAGATGTAACCTAAATCTGTTGAAATTTGAAAAAACTTATCAAAAATGATCGGAACGTATCGCAAAAGGAACAAAAATCTATAGAAAGTAACAAAAAGTTATCGAAACGTATCGCAAATGGGACAAAAATCTATATAAAGTAGCGGCAACGTACAGAAAAGTATAGAAAGTATAGAAAATGTACCGAAAATCCATAGAAAGTTGAGAAAAGGTATCGAAACTTATCGAATATGTGAGAAAACTCTATATAAAGTAGCGCCAACGTACAGAAAGGTATATAAACGTATCGAACAACGTATAGAAAAGTATAGAAACGTATCGCAAATGTACCGAAAATCTATAGAAAGTTGAGAAAAAGTATCGAAATTTATCGAAAAAGAAACGAAAATCTATTGAAAGTGAGAAAAGTTGTCGAAACATATCGAATAAGTGCCAAAAATCTATATAAAGTAGCGACAACGTACATAAAAGTATAGAAACGTATCCAAAATGTACCGAAAATCCATAGAAAGTTAAGAAAAGGTATCGAAACGTATCGAATATGTGCCAAAAATCTATATAAAGTAGCAACAACGTATCGAAAATGTATAGAAAGTTGAGAAAAAGTATTGAAATTTATAGAAAAAGAAACGAAGATCCATTGAAAGTGGCGAAAAGTTATCGAAACGTATCGAGTATGTGCCAAATATATATATAAAGTAGCGACAACGTATAGAAAATGTACCGAAAATCTATAGAAAGTTGAGAAAAAGTATCGAAATTTATCGAAAAAGAAACGCAAATCCATTGAAAGTGCGAAAAGTTGTCGAAACATATCGAATAAGTGCCAAAAATCTATATAAAGTAGCGGCAACGTACAGAAAGGTATAGAAACGTATCGAAAATGTACCGAAAATCCATAGAAAGTTGAGAAAAGGTATCGAAACGTATCGAATATGTGCTAAAAATATAAAGTAGCGACAACGTATCGAAAATGTACCGAAAATCTATAGAAACGTATCGAATATGTGCCAAAAATCTATATAGAAAAATATAGAAACGTATCAAAAATGTGCCAAAAATCTATAGAAAGTTGAGAAAAAGTATCGAAATTTATAGAAAAAGAAACGAAAATCCATTGACAGTGCGAAAAGTTATCGAAACGTATCGAATATGAGCCAAAAATATATATAAAGTAGCGACAACGTATAGAAAATGTACCGAAAATCTATAGAAAGTTGAGAAAAAGTATCGAAATTTATCGAAAAAGAAACGAAAATCCATTGAAAGTGCGAAAAGTGGTCAAAACGTATATAATAAGTGCCAAAAATCTATATAAAGTAGCGACAACGTACAGAAAAGTATAGAAACGTATCGAAATGTACCGAAAATCCATAGAAAGTTGAGAAAAGGTATCGAAACGTATCGAAAATGTGAGAAAAATCTATATAAAGTAGCTACAACGTATCGAAAATGTTCCGAAAATCTATAGAAAGTTGAGAAAAAGTATCGAAATTTATCGAAAAAGAAACGAAAATCTATTGAAAGCGGCGAAAAGTTATCGAAACGTATCGAATATGTGCCAAAAATCTATGTGCCAAAAAAGTAGCTACAACGTATCGAAAATGTACCGAAAATCTATAGAAACGTATCGAATATGGGCCAAAAATCTATATAGAAAAATATAGTAACGTATCGAAAATGTGCCAAAAATCTATAGAAAGTTGAGAAGAAGTATCGAAATTTATCGAAAAAGATATTAAAATCCGTTGGAAGTGCGAAAAGTTGTCAAAACATATCGAATGAGTGCCAAAAATCTATATAAAGTAGCGACAACGTATAGAAAATTATAGAAACGTATCAAAAATGTACCGAAAATCCATTGAAAATTGCAAAAACGTAAGAAAAGTATCGGAGATGTAACCTAAATCTGTTGAAATTTGAAAAAACCTATCAAAAATGATCGGAACGTATCGAAAAAGGAACTAAAATCTATAGAAAGTAACAAAAAGTTATCGAAACGTATCGAAAATGGGACAAAAATCTATATAAAGTAGCGGCAACGTACAGATATGTATAGAAAGTATCGAAAATGTACCGAAAATCCATAGAAAGTTGAGAAAAGGTATCGAAACGTATCGAAAATGTGCAAAAAATCTATATAAAGTAGCGACAACGTACAGAAAGGTATATAAACGTATCGAACAACGTATAGAAAAGTATAGAAACGTATCGCAAATGTACCGAAATCTATAGAAAGTTGAGAAAAAGTATCGAAATTTATCGAAAAAGAAACGAAAATCTATTGAAAGTGAGAAAAGTTGTCGAAACATATCGAATAAGTGCCAAAAATCTATATAAAGTAGCGACAACGTACAGAAAAGTATAGAAACGTATCCAAAATGTACCGAAAATCCATAGAAAGTTAAGAAAAGGTATCGAAACGTATCGAATATGTGCCAAAAATCTATATAAAGTAGCAACAACGTATCGAAAATGTATAGAAAGTTGAGAAAAAGTATTGAAATTTATAGAAAAAGAAACGAAGATCCATTGAAAGTGGCGAAAAGTTATCGAAACGTATCGAGTATGTGCCAAAAATATATATAAAGTAGCGACAACGTATAGAAAATGTACCGAAAATCTATAGAAAGTTGAGAAAAAGTATCGAAATTTATCGAAAAAGAAACGCAAATCCATTGAAAGTGCGAAAAGTTGTCGAAACATATCGAATAAGTGCCAAAAATCTATATAAAGTAGCGGCAACGTACAGAAAGGTATAGAAACGTATCGAAAATGTACCGAAAATCCATAGAAAGTTGAGAAAAGGTATCGAAACGTATCGAATATGTGCTAAAAATATAAAGTAGCGACAACGTATCGAAAATGTACCGAAAATCTATAGAAACGTATCGAATATGTGCCAAAAATCTATATAGAAAAATATAGAAACGTATCAAAAATGTGCCAAAAATCTATAGAAAGTTGAGAAAAAGTATCGAAATTTATAGAAAAAGAAACGAAAATCCATTGACAGTGCGAAAAGTTATCGAAACGTATCGAATATGAGCCAAAAATATATATAAAGTAGCGACAACGTATAGAAAATGTACCGAAAATCTATAGAAAGTTGAGAAAAAGTATCCAAATTTATCGAAAAAGAAACGAAAATCCATTGAAAGTGCGAAAAGTGGTCGAAACGTATATAATAAGTGCCAAAAATCTATATAAAGTAGCGACAACGTACAGAAAAGTATAGAAACGTATCGAAATGTACCGAAAATCCATAGAAAGTTGAGAAAAGGTATCGAAACGTATCGAAAATGTGAGAAAAATCTATATAAAGTAGCTACAACGTATCGAAAATGTTCCGAAAATCTATAGAAAGTTGAGAAAAAGTATCGAAATTTATCGAAAAAGAAACGAAAATCCATTGAAAGCGGCGAAAAGTTATCGAAACGTATCGAATATGTGCCAAAAATCTATGTGCCAAAAAAGTAGCTACAACGTATCGAAAATGTACCGAAAATCTATAGAAACGTATCGAATATGGGCCAAAAATCTATATAGAAAAATATAGTAACGTATCGAAAATGTGCCAAAAATCTATAGAAAGTTGAGAAGAAGTATCGAAATTTATCGAAAAAGAAATTAAAATCCGTTGAAAGTGCGAAAAGTTGTCAAAACATATCGAATGAGTGCCAAAAATCTATATAAAGTAGCGACAACGTATAGAAAATTATAGAAACGTATCAAAAATGTACCGAAAATCCATTGAAAATTGCAAAAACGTAAGAAAAGTATCGGAGATGTAACCTAAATCTGTTGAAATTTGAAAAGACCTATCAAAAATGATCAGAACGTATCGAAAAAGGAACTAAAATCTATAGAAAGTAACAAAAAGTTATCGAAACGTATCGAAAATGGGACAAAAATCTATATAAAGTAGCGGCAACGTACAGAAATGTATAGAAAGTATCGAAAATGTACCGAAAATCCATAGAAAGTTGAGAAAAGGTATCGAAACGTATCGAAAATGTGCAAAAAATCTATATAAAGTAACGACAACGTAGAGAAAAGTATAGAAACGTACCGAAAAAGAAACTAATATAAATTGAAAGTGGATAAAAGTTATCGAAACGTATCGAAAAAGAATAGAAAATCTAAAGAAAGTAACAAAAAGGTATCGAAACGTATCGAAAATGTGACAAAAATCTATATAAAGTAGCGATAACTTACAGAAAAGTATAGAGACTTATCGAAAATGTACCGAAAATCCATAGAAAGTTGATAAAACGTATCGAAAAGTATTGAAACGTATCGAAAAAGAAACTAATATAAATTGAAAGTGGATAAAAGTTATCGAAACGTATCGAAAAAGAATAGAAAATCTAAAGAAAGTAACAAAAAGGTATCGAAACGTATCGAAAATGTGACAAAAATCTATATAAAGTAGCGATAACTTACAGAAAAGTATAGAGACTTATCGAAAATGTACCGAAAATCCATAGAAAGTTGAGAAAAGGTATCGAAACGTATCGAAAATGTGAGAAAAATCTATATAAAGTATGTCGCTACGTATCGAAAATGTCGAAAATGTCGCTACTTTATATAGATTTTTCTCACATTTTCGATACGTTTCGATACCTTTTCTCAACTTTCTATGGATTTTCGGTACATTTTCGATAAGTCTCTATACTTTTCTGTAAGTTATCGCTACAGAAAAGTATATAAACGTATCGAACAACGTATAGAAAAGTATAGAAACGTATCGCAAATGTACCGAACATCTATAGAAAGCTGAGAAAAAGTATCAAAATTAACGAAAAGCAAACGAAAATCTATTGAAAGTGCGAAAAGTTGTCGAAACATATCGAATAAGTGCCAAAAATCTATATAAAGTAGCGGCAACGTACAGAAAAGTATAGAAACGTATCGAAAATGTACTGAAAATCCATAGAAAGTTGAGAAAAGGTATCGAACCGTATTGAATATGTGCTAAAAATATAAAGTAGCGACAACGTATCGAAAATGTACCGAAAATCTTTAGAAACGTATCGAATATGTGCCAAAAATCTATATAGAAATAGAAAGTTGAGAAAAAGTATCGAAATTTATAGAAAAAGAAACGAAGTTCCATTGAAAGTGCGAAAAGTTATCGAAACGTATCGAATATGTGCCAAAAATCTATATAGAAAAATATAGAAACGTATCGAAAATGTGCCAAAAATCTATAGAAAGTTGAGAAAAAGTATCGAAATTTATAGAAAAAGAAACGAAGATCCATTGAAAGTGCGAAAAGTTATCGAAACGTATCGAATATGTGCCAAAAATATATATAAAGTAGCGACAACGTATAGAAAATGTACCGAAAATCTATAGAAAGTTGAGGAAAAGTATCGAAATTTATCGAAAAAGAAACGAAAATCCATTGAAAGTGCGAAAAGTTGTTGAAACGTATCGAATAAGTGCCAAAAATCTATATAAAGTAGCGACAACGTACAGAAAAGTATAGAAACGTATCCAAAATGTACCGAAAATCCATAGAAAGTTGAGAAAAGGTATCGAAACGTATCGAGTATGTGCCAAAAATCTATATAAAGTAGCAACAACGTATCGAAAATGTATAGAAAGTTGAGAAAAAGTATTGAAATTTATAGAAAAAGAAACGAAGATCCATTGAAAGTGCGAAAAGTTATCGAAACGTATCGAGTATGTGCCAAAAATATATATAAAGTAGCGGCAACGTATAGAAAATGTACCGAAAATCTATAGAAAGTTGAGAAAAAGTATCGAAATTTATCGAAAAAGAAACGAAAATCCATTGAAAGTGCGAGAAGTTGTCGAAACGTATCAAAAATGTGCCAAAAATCTATAGAAAGTTGAGAAAAAGTATCGAAATTTATAGAAAAAGAAACGAAAATCCATTGACAGTGCGAAAAGTTATCGAAACGTATCGAATATGAGCCAAAAATATATATAAAGTAGCGACAACGTATAGAAAATGTACCGAAAATCTATAGAAAGTTGAGAAAAAGTATCGAAATTTATCGAAAAAGAAACGAAAATCCATTGAGAGTGCGAAAAGTTATCGAAACGTATCGAATATGTGCCAAAAATATATATAACGTAGCGACAACGTATCGAAAATGTACCGAAAATCTATAGAAAGTTGAGAAAAAGTATCGAAATTTATCGAAAAAGAAACGGAAATCCATTGAAAGTGGCGAAAAGTTATCGAAATGTATCGAATATGTGCAAAAAATCTATATAAAGTAGCGACAACGCATAGAAAAGTATAGAAACGTATCGAAAATGTACCGAAAATCTATAGAAAGTTGAGAAAAAGTATCGAAATTTATCGAAAAAGAAATTAAAATCCATTGAAAGTGCGAAAAGTTGTCAAAACGTATCGAATAAGTGCCAAAAATCTTTATAAAGTAGCGACAACGTATAGAAAGTTATAGAAACGTTTCAAAAATGTACCGAAAATCCATTGAAAATTGCAAAAACGTAAGAAAAGTATCGGAGATGTAACCTAAATCTGTTGAAATTTGAAAAAACCTATCAAAAATGATCGGAACGTATCGAAAAAGGAACTAAAATCTATAGAAAGTAACAAAAAGTTATCGAAACGTATCGAAAATGGGACAAAAACCTATATAAAGTAGCGGCAACGTACAGAAATATATAGAAAGTATCGAAAATGTACCGAAAATCCATAGGAAGTTGAGAAAAGGTATCGAAACGTATCGAAAATGTGCAAAAAATCTATATAAAGTAGCGACAACGTAAAGAAAAGTATAGAAACGTACCGAAAATTTTCCGAAAATCCATAGAAAGTTGAGAAAACGTATCGAAAAGTATTGAAACGTATCGAAAAAGAAACTAATATAAATTGAAAGTGGATAAAAGTTATCGAAACGTATCGAAAAAGAATAGAAAATCTAAAGAAAGTAACAAAAAGGTATCGAAACGTATCGAAAATGTGACAAAAATCTATATAAAGTAGCGATAACTTACAGAAAAGTATAGAGACTTATCGAAAATGTACCGAAAATCTATACAAAGCTGAGAAAAAGTATCAAAATTAACGAAAAGCAAACGAAAATCTATTGAAAGTGCGAAAAGTTGTCGAAACATATCGAACAAGTGCCAAAAATCTATATAAAGCAGCGGCAACGTACAGAAAAGTATAGAAACGTATCGAAAATGTACTGAAAATCCATAGAAAGTTGAGAAAAGTTATCGAAACGTATTGAATATGTGCTAAAAATATAAAGTAGCGACAACGTATCGAAAATGTACCGAAAATCTATAGAAACGTATCGAATATGTACCAAAAATCTATATAGAAATAGAAAGTTGAGAAAAAGTATCGAAATTTATAGAAAAAGAAACGAAGATCCATTGAAAGTGCGAAAAGTTATCGAAACGTATCGAATATGTGCCAAAAATCTATATAGAAAAATATAGAAACGTATCGAAAATGTGCCAAAAATCTGTAGAAAGTTGAGAAAAAGTATCGAAATTTATAGAAAAAGAAACGAAGATCCATTGAAAGTGCGAAAAGTTATCGAAACGTATCGAATATGTGCCAAAAATATATATAACGTAGCGACAACGTATAGAAAATGTACCGAAAATCTATAGAAAGTTGAGGAAAAGTATCGAAATTTATCGAAAAAGAAACGAAAATCCATTGAAAGTGCGAAAAGTTGTTGAAACGTATCGAATAAGTGCTAAAAATCTATATAAAGTAGCGACAACGTACAGAAAAGTATAGAAAAGTATCGAAAATGTACCGAAAATCCATAGAAAGTTGAGAAAAGGTATCGAAACGTATCGAAAATGTGAGAAAAATCTATATAAAGTAGCGACAACGTATCGAAAATGTTCCGAAAATCTATAGAAAGTTGAGAAAAAGTATCGAAATTTATCGAAAAAGAAACGAAAATCCATTGAAAGTGGCGAAAAGTTATCGAAACGTATCGAATATGTGCCAAAAATCTATATAGAAAAATATAGAAACGTATCGAAAATGTGCCAAATATCTATAGAAAGTTGAGAAAAAGTATCGAAATTTATCGAAAAAGAAATTAAAATCCGTTGAAAGTGCGAAAAGTTGTCAAAACGCATCGAATAAGTGCCAGAAATCTATATAAAGTAGCGACAACGTATAGAAAATTATAGAAACGTATCAAAAATGTACCGAAAATCCATTGAAAATTGCAAAAACGTAAGAAAAGTATCGGAGATGTAACCTAAATCTGTTGAAATTTGAAAAAACCTATCAAAAATGATCGGAACGTATCGAAAAAGGAACTAAAGTCTATAGAAAGTAACAAACAGTTATCGAAACGTATCGAAAATGGGACAAAAATCTATATAAAGTAGCGGCAACGTACAGAAATGTATAGAAAGTATCGAAAATGTACCGAAAATCCATAGAAAGTTGAGAAAAGGTATCGAAACGTATCGAAAATGTGCAAAAAATCTATATAAAGTAGCGACAACGTACAGAAAAGTATAGAAACGTACCGAACATTTTCCGAAAATCCATAGAAAGTTGAGAAAACGTATCGAAAAGTATTGAAACGTATCGAAAAAGAAACTAATATAAATTGAAAGTGGATAAAAGTTATCGAAACGTATCGAAAAAGAATAGAAAATCTAAAGAAAGTAACAAAAAGGTATCGAAACGTATCGAAAATGTGACAAAAATCTATATAAAGTAGCGATAACTTACAGAAAAGTATAGAGACTTATCGAAAATGTACCGAAAATCCATAGAAAGTTGAGAAAAGGTATCGAAACGTATCGAAAATGTGAGAAAAATCTATAGAAAGTTGAGAAAAGGTATCGAAACGTATCGAAAATGTGAGAAAAATCTATATAAAGTATGTCGCTACTTTATATAGATTTTTCTCACATTTTCGATACGTTTCGATACCTTTTCTCAACTTGCTATGGATTTTCGGTACATTTTCGATAAGTCTCTATACTTTTCTGTAAGTTATCGCTACAGAAAAGTATATAAACGTATCGAACAACGTATAGAAAAGTATAGAAACGTATCGCAAATGTACCGAACATCTATAGAAAGCTGAGAAAAAGTATAAAAATTAACGAAAAGCAAACGAAAATCTATTGAAAGTGCGAAAAGTTGTCGAAACATATCGAATAAGTGCCAAAAATCTATATAAAGTAGCGGCAACGTACAGAAAAGTATAGAAACGTATCGAAAATGTACTGAAAATCCATAGAAAGTTGAGAAAAGGTATCGAAACGTATTGAATATGTGCTAAAAATATAAAGTAGCGACAATGTATCGAAAATGTACCGAAAATCTATAGAAACGTATCGAATATGTGCCAAAAATCTATATAGAAATAGAAAGTTGAGAAAAAGTATCGAAATTTATAGAAAAAGAAACGAAGATCCATTGAAAGTGCGAAAAGTTATCGAAACGTATCGAATATGTGCCAAAAATCTATATAGAAAAATATGGAAACGTATCGAAAATATGCCAAAAATCTATAGAAAGTTGAGAAAAAGTATCAAAATTTATAGAAAAAGAAACGAAGATCCATTGAAAGTGCGAAAAGTTATCGAAACGTATCGAATATGTGCCAAAAATATATATAAAGTAGCGACAACGTATAGAAAATGTACCGAAAATCTATAGAAAGTTGAGGAAAAGTATCGAAATTTATCGAAAAAGAAACGAAAATCCATTGAAAGTGCGAAAAGTTGTTGAAACGTATCGAATAAATGCCAAAAATCTATATAAAGTAGCGACAACGTACAGAAAAGTATAGAAAAGTATCGAAAATGTACCGAAAATCCATAGAAAGTTGAGAAAAGGTATCGAAACGTATCGAAAATGTGAGAAAAATCTATATAAAGTAGCGACAACGTATCGAAAATGTTCCGAAAATCTATAGAAAGTTGAGAAAAAGTATCGAAATTTATCGAAAAAGAAACGAAAATCCATTGAAAGCGGCGAAAAGTTATCGAAACGTATCGAATATGTGCCAAAAATCTATATAGAAAAATATAGAAACGTATCGAAAATGTGCCAAATATCTATAGAAAGTTGAGAAAAAGTATCGAAATTTATCGAAAAAGAAATTAAAATCCGTTGAAAGTGCGAAAAGTTGTCAAAACGCATCGAATAAGTGCCAGAAATCTATATATAGTAGCGACAACGTATAGAAAATTATAGAAACGTATCAAAAATGTACCGAAAATCCATTAAAAATTGCAAAAACGTAAGAAAAGTATCGGAGATGTAACCTAAATCTGTTGAAATTTGAAAAAACCTATCAAAAATGATCGGAACGTATCGAAAAAGGAACTAAAATCTATAGAAAGTAACAAAAAGTTATCGAAACGTATCGAAAATGGGACAAAAATCTATATAAAGTAGCGGCAACGTACAGAAATGTATAGAAAGTATCGAAAATGTACCGAAAATCCATAGAAAGTTGAGAAAAGGTATCGAAACGTATCGAAAATGTGCAAAAAATCTATATAAAGTAGCGACAACGTACAGAAAAGTTTAGAAACGTACCGAAAATTTTCCGAAAATCCATAGAAAGTTGAGAAAACGTATCGAAAAGTATTGAAACGTATCGAAAAAGAAACTAATATAAATTGAAAGTGGATAAAAGTTATCGAAACGTATCGAAAAAGAATAGAAAATCTAAAGAAAGTAACAAAAAGGTATCGAAACGTATCGAAAATGTGACAAAAATCTATATAAAGTAGCGATAACTTACAGAAAAGTATAGAGACTTATCGAAAATGTACCGAAAATCCATAGAAAGTTGAGAAAAGGTATCGAAACGTATCGAAAATGTGAGAAAAATCTATATAAAGTATGTCGCTACTTATCGAAAATGTGAGAAAAATCTATATAAAGTATGTCGCTACTTTATATAGATTTTTCTCACATTTTCGATACGTTTCGATACCTTTTCTCAACTTTCTATGGATTTTCGGTACATTTTCGATAAGTCCCTATACTTTTCTGTAAGTTATCGCTACAGAAAAGTATATAAACGTATCGAACAACGTATAGAAAAGTATAGAAACGTATCGCAAATGTACCGAACATCTATAGAAAGCAGAGAAAAAGTATCAAAATTAACGAAAAGCAAACGAAAATCTATTGAAAGTGCGAAAAGTTGTCGAAACATATCGAATAAGTGCCAAAAATCTATATAAAGTAGCGGCAACGTACAGAAAAGTATAGAAACGTATCGAAAATGTACTGAAAATCCATAGAAAGTTGAGAAAAGGTATCGAAACGTATTGAATATGTGCTAAAAATATAAAGTAGCGCCAACGTATCGAAAATGTACCGAAAATCTATAGAAACGTATCGAATATGTGCCAAAAATCTATATAGAAATAGAAAGTTGAGAAAAAGTATCGAAATTTATAGAAAAAGAAACGAGGATCCATTGAAAGTGCGAAAAGTTATCGAAACGTATCGAATATGTGCCAAAAATCTATATAGAAAAATATAGAAACGTATCGAAAATGTGCCAAAAATCTATAGAAAGTTGAGAAAAAGTATCGAAATTTATAGAAAAAGAAACGAAGATCCATTGAAAGTGCGAAAAGTTATCGAAACGTATCGAATATGTGCCAAAAATATATATAAAGTAGCGACAACCTATAGAAAATGTACCGAAAATCTATAGAAAGTTGAGGAAAAGTATCGAAATTAATCGAAAAAGAAACGAAAATCCATTGAAAGTGCGAAAAGTTGTTGAAACGTATCGAATAAGTGCCAAAAATCTATATAAAGTAGCGACAACGTACAGAAAAGTATAGAAAAGTATCGAAAATGTACCGAAAATCCATAGAAAGTTGAGAAAAGGTATCGAAACGTATCGAAAATGTGAGAAAAATCTATATAAAGTAGCGACAACGTATCGAAAATGTTCCGAAAATCTATAGAAAGTTGAGAAAAAGTATCGAAATTTATCAAAAAAGAAACGAAAATCCATTGAAAGCGGCGAAAAGTTATCGAAACGTATCGAATATGTGCCAAAAATCTATAGAAAGTTGAGAAAAAGTATCGAAATTTATCGAAAAAGAAATTAAAATCCGTTGAAAGTGCGAAAAGTTGTCAAAACGCATCGAATAAGTGCCAGAAATCTATATAAAGTAGCGACAACGTATAGAAAATTATAGAAACGTATCAAAAATGTACCGAAAATCCATTGAAATTGCAAAAACGTAAGAAAAGTATCGGATATGTAACCTAAATCTGTTGAAATTTGAAAAAACCTATCAAAAATGATCGGAACATATCGAAAAAGGAACTAAAATCTATAGAAAGTAACAAAAAGTTATCGAAACGTATCGAAAATGGGACAAAAATCTAAATAAAGTAGCGGCAACGTACAGAAATGTATAGAAAGTATCGAAAATGTACCGAAAATCCATAGAAAGTTGAGAAAAGGTATCGAAACGTATCGAAAATGTGAGAAAAATCTATATAAAGTAGCGACAACGTATCGAAAATGTTCCGAAAATCTATAGAAAGTTGAGAAAAAGTATCGAAATTTATCGAAAAAGAAACGAAAATCCATTGAAAGTGGCGAAAAGTTATCGAAACGTATCGAATATGTGCCAAAAATCTATATAGAAAAATATAGAAACGTATCGAAAATGTGCCAAATATCTATAGAAAGTTGAGAAAAAGTATCGAAATTTATCGAAAAAGAAACGAAAATCCATTGAAAGTGGCGAAAAGTTATCGAAACGTATCGAATATGTGCCAAAAATCTATATAGAAAAATATAGAAACGTATCGAAAATGTGAGAAAAATCTATAGAAAGTTGAGAAAAGGTATCGAAACGTATCGAAAATGTGAGAAAAATCTATATAAAGTATGTCGCTACTTTATATAGATTTTTCTCACATTTTCGATACGTTTCGATACCTTTTCTCAACTTGCTATGGATTTTCGGTACATTTTCGATAAGTCTCTATACTTTTCTGTAAGTTATCGCTACAGAAAAGTATATAAACGTATCGAACAACGTATAGAAAAGTATAGAAACGTATCGCAAATGTACCGAACATCTATAGAAAGCTGAGAAAAAGTATAAAAATTAACGAAAAGCAAACGAAAATCTATTGAAAGTGCGAAAAGTTGTCGAAACATATCGAATAAGTGCCAAAAATCTATATAAAGTAGCGGCAACGTACAGAAAAGTATAGAAACGTATCGAAAATGTACTGAAAATCCATAGAAAGTTGAGAAAAGGTATCGAAACGTATTGAATATGTGCTAAAAATATAAAGTAGCGACAATGTATCGAAAATGTACCGAAAATCTATAGAAACGTATCGAATATGTGCCAAAAATCTATATAGAAATAGAAAGTTGAGAAAAAGTATCGAAATTTATAGAAAAAGAAACGAAGATCCATTGAAAGTGCGAAAAGTTATCGAAACGTATCGAATATGTGCCAAAAATCTATATAGAAAAATATGGAAACGTATCGAAAATATGCCAAAAATCTATAGAAAGTTGAGAAAAAGTATCAAAATTTATAGAAAAAGAAACGAAGATCCATTGAAAGTGCGAAAAGTTATCGAAACGTATCGAATATGTGCCAAAAATATATATAAAGTAGCGACAACGTATAGAAAATGTACCGAAAATCTATAGAAAGTTGAGGAAAAGTATCGAAATTTATCGAAAAAGAAACGAAAATCCATTGAAAGTGCGAAAAGTTGTTGAAACGTATCGAATAAATGCCAAAAATCTATATAAAGTAGCGACAACGTACAGAAAAGTATAGAAAAGTATCGAAAATGTACCGAAAATCCATAGAAAGTTGAGAAAAGGTATCGAAACGTATCGAAAATGTGAGAAAACTCTATATAAAGTAGCGACAACGTATCGAAAATGTTCCGAAAATCTATAGAAAGTTGAGAAAAAGTATCGAAATTTATCGAAAAAGAAACGAAAATCCATTGAAAGCGGCGAAAAGTTATCGAAACGTATCGAATATGTGCCAAAAATCTATATAGAAAAATATAGAAACGTATCGAAAATGTGCCAAATATCTATAGAAAGTTGAGAAAAAGTATCGAAATTTATCGAAAAAGAAATTAAAATCCGTTGAAAGTGCGAAAAGTTGTCAAAACGCATAGAATAAGTGCCAGAAATCTATATATAGTAGCGACAACGTATAGAAAATTATAGAAACGTATCAAAAATGTACCGAAAATCCATTAAAAATTGCAAAAACGTAAGAAAAGTATCGGAGATGTAACCTAAATCTGTTGAAATTTGAAAAAACCTATCAAAAATGATCGGAACGTATCGAAAAAGGAACTAAAATCTATAGAAAGTAACAAAAAGTTATCGAAACGTATCGAAAATGGGACAAAAATCTATATAAAGTAGCGGCAACGTACAGAAATGTATAGAAAGTATCGAAAATGTACCGAAAATCCATAGAAAGTTGAGAAAAGGTATCGAAACGTATCGAAAATGTGCAAAAAATCTATATAAAGTAGCGACAACGTACAGAAAAGTATAGAAACGTACCGAAAATTTTCCGAAAATCCATAGAAAGTTGAGAAAACGTATCGAAAAGTATTGAAACGTATCGAAAAAGAAACTAATATAAATTGAAAGTGGATAAAAGTTATCGAAACGTATCGAAAAAGAATAGAGAATCTAAAGAAAGTAACAAAAAGGTATCGAAACGTATCGAAAATGTGACAAAAATCTATATAAAGTAGCGATAACTTACAGAAAAGTATAGAGACTTATCGAAAATGTACCGAAAATCCATAGAAAGTTGAGAAAAGGTATCGAAACGTATCGAAAATGTGAGAAAAATCTATATAAAGTATGTCGCTACTTATCGAAAATGTGAGAAAAATCTATATAAAGTATGTCGCTACTTTATATAGATTTTTTTCACATTTTCGATACGTTTCGATACCTTTTCTCAACTTTCTATGGATTTTCGGTACATTTTCGATAAGTCCCTATACTTTTCTGTAAGTTATCGCTACAGAAAAGTATATAAACGTATCGAACAACGTATAGAAAAGTATAGAAACGTATCGCAAATGTACCGAACATCTATAGAAAGCTGAGAAAAAGTATCAAAATTAACGAAAAGCAAACGAAAATCTATTGAAAGTGCGAAAAGTTGTCGAAACATATCGAATAAGTGCCAAAAATCTATATAAAGTAGCGGCAACGTACAGAAAAGTATAGAAACGTATCGAAAATGTACTGAAAATCCATAGAAAGTTGAGAAAAGGTATCGAAACGTATTGAATATGTGCTAAAAATATAAAGTAGCGACAACGTATCGAAAATGTACCGAAAATCTATAGAAACGTATCGAATATGTGCCAAAAATCTATATAGAAATAGAAAGTTGAGAAAAAGTATCGAAATTTATAGAAAAAGAAACGAGGATCCATTGAAAGTGCGAAAAGTTATCGAAACGTATCGAATATGTGCCAAAAATCTATATAGAAAAATATAGAAACGTATCGAAAATGTGCCAAAAATCTATAGAAAGTTGAGAAAAAGTATCGAAATTTATAGAAAAAGAAACGAAGATCCATTGAAAGTGCGAAAAGTTATCGAAACGTATCGAATATGTGCCAAAAATATATATAAAGTAGCGACAACCTATAGAAAATGTACCGAAAATCTATAGAAAGTTGAGGAAAAGTATCGAAATTAATCGAAAAAGAAACGAAAATCCATTGAAAGTGCGAAAAGTTGTTGAAACGTATCGAATAAGTGCCAAAAATCTATATAAAGTAGCGACAACGTAGAGAAAAGTATAGAAAAGTATCGAAAATGTACCGAAAATCCATAGAAAGTTGAGAAAAGGTATCGAAACGTATCGAAAATGTGAGAAAAATCTATATAAAGTAGCGACAACGTATCGAAAATGTTCCGAAAATCTATAGAAAGTTGAGAAAAAGTATCGAAATTTATCGAAAAAGAAACGAAAATCCATTGAAAGCGGCGAAAAGTTATCGAAACGTATCGAATATGTGCCAAAAATCTATAGAAAGTTGAGAAAAAGTATCGAAATTTATCGAAAAAGAAATTAAAATCCGTTGAAAGTGCGAAAAGTTGTCAAAACGCATCGAATAAGTGCCAGAAATCTATATAAAGTAGCGACAACGTATAGAAAATTATAGAAACGTATCAAAAATGTACCGAAAATCCATTGAAATTGCAAAAACGTAAGAAAAGTATCGGATATGTAACCTAAATCTGTTGAAATTTGAAAAAACCTATCAAAAATGATCGGAACATATCGAAAAAGGAACTAAAATCTATAGAAAGTAACAAAAAGTTATCGAAACGTATCGAAAATGGGACAAAAATCTAAATAAAGTAGCGGCAACGTACAGAAATGTATAGAAAGTATCGAAAATGTACCGAAAATCCATAGAAAGTTGAGAAAAGGTATCGAAACGTATCGAAAATGTGCAAAAAATCTATATAAAGTAGCGACAACGTACAGAGAGGTATATAAACGTATCGAACAACGTATAGAAAAGTATAGAAATGTACCGAAAATCTATAGAAAGTTGAGAAAAAGTATCGAAATGTATCGAAAAAGAAACGAAAATCTATTGAAAGTGAGAAAAGTTGTCGAAACATACCGAATAATTGCCAAAAATCTATATAAAGTAGCGACAACGTACAGAAAAGTATAGAAACGTATCCAAAATGTACCGAAAATCCATAGAAAGTTGAGAAAAGGTATCGATACGTATCGAATATGTGCCAAAAATCTAAATAAAGTAGCGACAACGTACAGAAAAGTATAGAAACGTATCGAAAATTTTCCGAAAATCCATAGAAAGTTGAGAAAACGTATCGAAAAGTATTGAAACGTATCGAAAAAGAAACTAATTTCCATTGAAAGTGGATAAAAGTTATCGAAACGTATCGAAAAAGAATAGAAAATTTATAGAAAGTAACAAAAAGGTATCGAAACGTATCGAAAATGTACCGAAAATCCATAGAAAGTTGAGAAAAGGTATTGAAACGTATCGAAAATGTGAGAAAAATCTATATAAAGTAGCGACAACGTACAGAAAGGTATATAAACGTATCGAACAACGTATAGAAAAGTATAGAAACGTATCGCAAATGTACCGAAAATCTATAGAAAAATGAGAAAAAGTATCGAAACTTATCGAAAAAGAAACGAAAATCTATTGAAAGTGAGAAAAGTTGTCGAAACATACCGAATAAGTGCCAAAAATCTATATAAAGTAGCGACAACGTACAGAAACGTATCCAAAATGTACCGAAAATCCATAGAAAGTTGAGAAAGGGTATCGAAACGTATCGAGTATGTGCCAAAAATCTATATAAAGTAGCAACAACGTATCGAAAATGTATAGAAAGTTGAGAAAAAGTATTGAAATTTATAGAAAAAGAAACGAAGATCCATTGAAAGTGCGAAAAGTTATCGAAACGTATCGAGTATGTGCCAAAAATATATATAAAGTAGCGACAACGTATAGAAAATGTACCGAAAATCTATAGAAAGTTGAGAAAAAGTATCGAAATTTATCGAAAAAGAAACGCAAATCCATTGAAAGTGCGAAAAGTTGTCGAAACGTATCGAATAAGTGCCAAAAATCTATATAAAGTAGCGACAACGTACAGAAAAGTATAGAAACGTATCGAAAATGTACCGAAAATCCATAGAAAGTTGAGAAAAGGTATCGAAACGTATCGAAAATGTGAGAAAAATCTATATAAAGTAGCGACAACGTATCGAAAATGTTCCGAAAATCTATAGAAAGTTGAGAAAAAGTATCGAAATTTATAGAAAAAGAAACGAAAATCCATTGAAAGTGGCGAAAAGTTATCGAAACGTATCGAATATGTGCCAAAAATCTATATAAAGTAGCGACAACGTACAGAAAAGTATAGAAACGTATCGCAAATGTACCGCAAATCTATAGAAAGTTGAGAAAAAGTATCGAAATGTATCCAAAAAGAAACGAAAATCCATTGAAAGTGTCGAAAATTTATCGGAAGGTATCGAACATGTGCCAAAAATCTATGTGCCAAAAAAGTAGCTACAACGTATCGAAAATGTACCGAAAATCTATAGAAACGTATCATATATGTGCCAAAAATCTATATAGAAAAATATAGAAACGTATCGAAAAGGTGCCAGATATCTATAGAAAGTTGAGAAAAAGTATCGAAATTTATAGAAAAAGAAACGAAAGTCCATTGAAAGTGCGAAAAGTTCTCGAAACGTATCGAATATGTGCCAAAAATCTTTACAGAAAAATATAGAAACGTACCGAAAATGTGCCAAAAATCTATAGAAAGTTGAGAAAAAGTATCGAAATTTATAGAAAAAGAAACGAAGATCCATTGAAAGTGCGAAAAGTTATCGAAACGTATCGAATATGTGCCAAAAATATATATAAAGTAGCGGCAACGTACAGAAAAGTATAGAAACGTATCGAAAATGTACCGAAAATCCATAGAAAGTTGAGAAAAGGTATCGAAACGTATCGAATATGTGCTAAAAATATAAAGTAGCGACAACGTATCGAAAATGTACCGAAAATCTATAGAAACGTATCGAATATGTGCCAAAAATCTATATAGAAAAATATAGAAACGTATCGAAAATGTGCCAAAAATCTATAGAAAGTTGAGAAAAAGTATCGAAATTTATAGAAAAAGTAACGAAGATCCATTGAAAGTGCGAAAAGTTATCGAAACGTATCGAATATGTGCCAAAAATCTATATAGAAAAATATAGAAACGTATCGAAAATGTGCCAAAAATCTATAGAAAACTGAGAAAAAAAATCGAAATTTATAGAAAAAGAAACGAAGATCCATTGAAAGTGCGAAAAGTTATCGAAACGTATCGAATATGTGCCAAAAATATATATAAAGTAGCGACAACTTATAGAAAATGTACCGAAAATCTATAGAAAGTTGAGAAAAAGTATTGAAATTTATAGAAAAAGAAACGAAGATCCATTGAAAGTGCGAAAAGTTATCAAACATATCGAGTATGTGCCGAAAATGTGAGAAAAATCTATATAAAGTAGCGACAACGTATCGAAAATGTTCCGAAAATCTATAGAAAGTTAAGAAAAAGTATCGAAATTTATCGAAAAAGAAACAAAAATCCATTGAAAGCGGGAAAAGTTATCGAAACGTATCGAATATGTGCCAAAAATCTATATAGAAAAATATAGAAACGTATCGAAAATGTGCCAAAAATCTATAGAAAGTTGAGAAAAAGTATCGAAATTTGCGAAAAGTGCGAAAAGTTGTCAAAACGTATCGAATAAGTGCCAGAAATCTATATAAAGTAGCGACAACGTATAGAAAATTATAGAAACGTATCAAAAATGTACCGAAAATCCATTGAAAATTGCAAAAACGTAAGAAAAGTATCGGAGATGTAACCTAAATCTGTTGAAATTTGAAAAAACCTATCAAAAATAATCGGAACGTATCGAAAAAGGAACTAAAATCTATAGAAAGTAACAAAAAGTTATCGAAACGTATCGAAAATGGGACAAAAATCTAAATAAAGTAGCGGCAACGTACAGAAATGTATAGAAAGTATCGAAAAGGTGTCGAAACGTATCGAATAAGTGCCAAAAATCTATATAAAGTAGCGACAACGTACAGAAAAGTATATAAACGTATCGAACAACGTATAGAAAAGTATAGAAACGTATCGCAAATGTACCGCAAATCTATAGAAAGTTGAGAAAAAGTATCGAAATTTATCGAAAAAGAAACGAAAATCCATTGAAAGTGGCGAAAAGTTATCGAAACGTATCGAATATGTGCCAAAAATCTATATAAAGTAGCGACAACGTATAGAAAAGTATAGAAACGTATCGAAAATGTACCGAAAATTTATAGAAAGCTGAGAAAAAGTATCAAAATTTATCGAAAAGGAAACGAAAATCTATTGAAAGTGCGAAAAGTTGTCGAAACCTATCGAATAAGTGCCAAAAGCTATATAAAGTAGCGGCAACGTACAGAAAAGTATAGAAACGTATCGAAAATGTACCGAAAATCCATAGAAAGTTGAGAAAAGGTATCGAAAGGTATCGAACATGTGCCAAAAATCTATATAAAGTAGCAACAACGTATATCCGAAAATCTATAGAAAGTTAAGAAAAAGTATCGAAATTTATCGAAAAAGAAACGAAAATCCATTGAAAGCGGGAAAAGTTATCCAAACGTATCGAATATGTGCCAAAAATCTATATAGAAAAATATAGAAACGTATCGAAAATGTGCCAAAAATCTATAGAAAGTTGAGAAAAAGTATCGAAATTTATCAAAAAAGAAATTAAAATCCGTTGAAAGTGCGAAAAGTTGTCAAAACGTATCGAATAAGTGCCAGAAATCTATATAAAGTAGCGACAACGTATAGAAAAGTATAGAAACGTATCGCAAATGTACCGCAAATTTATAGAAAGCTGAGAAAAAGTATCAAAATTTATCGAAAAGGAAACGAAAATCCATTGAAAGTGGCGAAAAGTTATCGAAACGTATCGAAAATGTGAGAAAAATCTATATAAAGTAGCGACAACGTATATCCGAAAATCTATAGAAAGTTAAGAAAAAGTATCGAAATTTATCGAAAAAGAAACGAAAATCCATTGAAAGCGGGAAAAGTTATCCAAACGTATCGAATATGTGCCAAAAATCTATATAGAAAAATATAGAAACGTATCGAAAATGTGCCAAAAATCTATAGAAAGTTGAGAAAAAGTATCGAAATTTATCAAAAAAGAAATTAAAATCCGTTGAAAGTGCGAAAAGTTGTCAAAACGTATCGAATAAGTGCCAGAAATCTATATAAAGTAGCGACAACGTATAGAAAATTATAGAAACGTATCAAAAATGTACCGAAAATCCATTGAAAATTGCAAAAACGTAAGAAAAGTATCGGAGATGTAACCTAAATCTGTTGAAATTTGAAAAAACCTATCAAAAATGATCGGAACGTATCGAAAAGGAACTAAAATCTATAGAAAGTAACAAAAAGTTATCGAAACGTATCGAAAATGGGACAAAAATCTAAATAAAGTAGCGGCAACGTACAGAAATGTATAGAAAGTATCGAAAATGTACCGAAAATCCATAGAAATTCGAGAAAAGGCATCGAAACGTATCGAAAATGTGCAAAAGATCAATATAAAGTAGCGACAACGTACAGAAAAGTATATAAACATATCGAACAACGTATAGCAAAGTATAGAAACGTATCGCAAATGTACCAAAAATCTATAGAAAGTTGAGAAAAGGTATCGAAATTTATCGAAAAAGAAACGAAAATCTATTGAAAGTGAGAAAAGTTGTCGAAACATATCGAATAAGTGCCAAAAATCTTTATAAAGTAGCGACAACGTACAGAAAAGTATAGAAAAGTATCCAAAATGTACCGAAAATCCATAGAAAGTTGAGAAAAGGTATCGAAAGGTATCGAACATGTGCCAAAAATCTATATAAAGTAGCAACAACGTATCGAAAATGTACCGAAAATCTATAGAAACGTATCGAATATGTGCCAAAAATCTATATAGAAAAGTATAGAAACGTATCGAAAATGTGCCAAAAATCTATAGAAAGTTGAGAGAAAGTCTCGAAAGTTATCGAAAAAGAAACGAAAATCCATTGAAAGTGCGAAAAGTTGTCGAAACGTATCAAATAAGTGCCAAAAATCTATATAAAGTTGCCACAACGTACAGAAAAGTATATAAACGTATCGAACAACGTATAGAAAAGTATAGAAACGTATCGCAAATGTACCGCAAATCTATAGAAAGTTGAGAAAAGTTATCGAAACGTATCGAATATGTGCCAAAAATCTATATAAAGCAGCGACAACGTATAGAAAATGTACCGCAAATCTATAGAAAGTTGAGAAAAAGTATCGAAAAGTATTGAAACGTATCGAAAAAGAAACTAATTTCCATTGAAAGTGGATAAAAGTTATCGAAACGTATCGAAAAGAATAGAAAATCTATAGAAAGTAACAAAAAGGTATCGAAACGAATCGAAAATGTACCGAAAATCCATAGAAAGTTGAGAAAAGGTATCGAAACGTATCGAAAATGTGAGAAAAATCTATATAAAGTAGCGACAACGTACAGAAAAGTATATAAACGTATCGAACAACGTATAGAAAAGTATAGAAACGTATCGCAAATGTACCGAAAATCTATAAAAAGTTGGGAAAAAGTATCGAAATTTATCGAAAAAGAAACGAAAATCTATTGAAAGTGAGAAAAGTTGTCGAAACATATCGAATAAGTGCCAAAAATCTATATAAAGTAGCGACAACGTACAGAAAAGTATAGAAACGAATCCAAAATGTACCGAAAATCCATAGAAAGTTGAGAAAAGGTATCGAAACGTATCGAATATGTGCCAAAAATCTTTATAAAGTAGCAACAACGTATCGAAAATGTACCGAAAATCTATAGAAACGTATCGAATATGTGCCAAAAATCTATATAGAAAAGTATAGAAACGTATCGAAAATGTGCCAAAACTCGATAGAAAGTTGAGAAAAAGTATCGAAATTTATCGAAAAAGAAACGAAAATCCATTGAAAGTGCGAAAAGTTGTCGAAACGTATCGAATAAGTGCCAAAAATCTATATAAAGTAGCGACAACGTACAGAAAAGTATATAAACGTATCGAACAACGTATAGAAAAGTATAGAAACGTATCGCAAATGTACCGCAAATCTATAGAAAGTTGAGAAAAAGTATCGAAATTTATCGAAAAAGAAACGAAAATCCATTGAAAGTGGCGAAAAGTTATCGAAACGTATCGAATATGTGCCAAAAATCTATATAAAGTAGCGACAACGTATAGAAAAGTATAGAAACGTATCGAAAATGTACCGAAAATTTATAGAAACCTGAGAAAAAGTATCAAAATTTATCGAAAAGGAAACGAAAATCTATTGAAAGTGCGAAAAGTTGTCGAAACCTATCGAATAAGTGCCAAAAATCTATATAAAGTAGCGGCAACGTACAGAAAAGTATAGAAACGTATCGAAAATGTACCGAAAATCCATAGAAAGTTGAGAAAAGGTATCGAAACGTATCGAATATGTGCTAAAAATATAAAGTAGCGACAACGTATCGAAAATGTACCGAAAATCTATAGAAACGTATCGAATATGTGCCAAAAATCTATATAGAAAAATATAGAAACGTATCGAAAATGTGCCAAAAATCTATAGAAAGTTGAGAAAAAGTATTGAAATTTATAGAAAAAGAAACGAAGATCCATTGAAAGTGCGAAAAGTTGTCGAAACGTATCGAGTATGTGCCAAAAATCTATATAAAGTAGCGACAACGCATAGAAAAATATAGAAACGTATCGAAAATGTACCGAAAATCTATAGAAAGTTCGGAAAAAGTATCGAAATTTATCGAAAAAGAAATTAAAATCTATTGAAAGTGCGAAAAGTTGTCAAAACGTATCGAATAAGTGCCAAAAATCTATATAAAGTAGCGACAACGTACAGAAAATTATAGAAACGTATCAAAAATGTTCCGAAAATCCATTGAAAATTGCAAAAACGTAAGAAAAGTATCGGAGATGTAACCTAAATCTGTTGAAATTTGAAAAAACCTATCAAAAATGATCGGAACGTATCGCAAAAGGAACAAAAATCTATAGAAAGTAACAAAAAGTTATCGAAACATATCGAAAATGGGACAAAAATCTATATAAAGTAGCGACAACGTATAGAAAAGTATAGAAACGTATCGCAAATGTACCGAAAATCCATAAAAAGTTGAGAAAAGGTATCGAAACGTATCGAACATGTGCCAAAAATCTATATAAAGTAGCGACAACGTATCGAAAATGTACCGAAAATCTATTGAAACGTATCGAATATGTGCCAAAAATCTATATAGAAAAGTATAGAAACGTATCGAAAATGAGCCAAAAATCTATAGAAAGTTGAGAAAAAGTATCGAAATTTATCGAAAAAGAAACGAAAATCCATTGAAAGTGCGAAAAGTTATCGAAACGTATCGAATATGTGCCAAAAATATATATAAAGTAGCGACAACGTACAGAAAAGTATAGAAACGTATCCAAAATGTACCGAAAATCCATAGAAAGTTGAGAAAAGGTTTCGAAACGTATCGAATATGTGCCAAAAATTTATATAAAGTAGCAACAACGTATCGAAAATGTACCGAAAATCTATAGAAACGTATCGAATATGTGCCAAAAATTTATATAGAAAAGTATAGAAACGTATCGAAAATGTGCCAAAAATCTATAGAAAGTTGAGAAAAAGTATCGAAATTTATAGAAAAAGAAACGAAAATCAATTGAAAGTGCTAAAAGTTGTCGAAACGTATCGAATAAGTGCCAAAAATCTATATAAAGTAGCGACAACGTATAGAAAAGTATAGAAACGTATCGAAAATGTACCGAAAAACTATAGAAAGTTGAGAAAAAGTATCAAAATTTATCGAAAAAGAAACGAAAATCTATTGAAAGTGCGAAAAGTTGTCAAAATATATCGAGTGTGTGCCAAAAATCTATATAAAGTAGCGGCAACGTACAGAAAAGTATAGAAACGTATCGAAAAGGTACCGAAAATCCATAGAAAGTTGAGAAAGGGTATCGAATATGTGCCAAAAAGTTGAGAAAAGGTATCGAAACGTATCGAAAATGTGAGAAAAATCTATATAAAGTATGTCGCTACTTATCGAAAATGTGAGAAAAATCTATATAAAGTATGTCGCTACTTTATATAGATTTTTCTCACATTTTCGATACGTTTCGATACCTTTTCTCAACTTTCTATGGATTTTCTGTACATTTTCGATAAGTCTCTATACTTTTCTGTAAGTTATCGCTACAGAAAAGTATATAAACGTATCGAACAACGTATATAAAAGTATAGAAACGTATCGAAAATGTACCGAAAATCCATAGAAAGTTGAGAAAAGGTATCGAAACGTATCGAAAATGTGAGAAAAATCTATATAAAGTAGCGACAACGTATATCCGAAAATCTATAGAAAGTTAAGAAAAAGTATCGAAATTTATCGAAAAAGAAACGAAAATCCATTGAAAGCGGGAAAAGTTATCCAAACGTATCGAATATGTGCCAAAAATCTATATAGAAAAATATAGAAACGTATCGAAAATGTGCCAAAAATCTATAGAAAGTTGAGAAAAAGTATCGAAATTTATCAAAAAAGAAATTAAAATCCGTTGAAAGTGCGAAAAGTTGTCAAAACGTATCGAATAAGTGCCAGAAATCTATATAAAGTAGCGACAACGTATAGAAAATTATAGAAACGTATCAAAAGTGTACCGAAAATCCATTGAAAATTGCAAAAAAAAACGGAAAATTATCGGAGATGTAACCTAAATCTGTTGAAATTTGAAAAAACCTATCAAAAATGATCGGAACGTATCGAAAAGGAACTAAAATCTATAGAAAGTAACAAAAAGTTATCGAAACGTATCGAAACTGGGACAAAAATCTAAATAAAGTAGCGGCAACGTACAGAAATGTATAGAAAGTATCGAAAATGTACCGAAAATCCATAAAAAGTTGAGAAAAGGTATCGAAACGTATCGAAAATGTGCAAAAGATCAATATAAAGTAGCGACAACGTACAGAAAAGTATAGAAACGTATCGAAAATTTTCCGAAAATCCATAGAAAGTTGAGAAAACGTATCGAAAAGTATTGAAACGTATCGAAAAAGAAACTTATTTCCATTGAAAGTGGATAAAAGTTATCGAAACGTATCGAAAAAGAATAGAAAATCTATAGAAAGTAACAAAAAGGTATCGAAACGTATCGAAAATGTACCGAAAATCCATAGAAAGTTGAGAAAAGGTATCGAAACGTATCGAATATGTGCCAAAAATCTATATAAAGTACTGACAACGTATAGAAAAGTATAGAAACGTATCGAAAATGTACCGAAAATTTATAGAAAGCTGAGAAAAAGTATCAAAATTTATCGAAAAGGAAACGAAAATCTATTGAAAGTGCGAAAAGTTGTCGAAACCTCTCGAATAAGTGCCAAAAATCTATATAAAGTAGATAGAAAGTAACAAAAAGTTATCGAAACGTATCGAAAATGGGACAAAAATCTAAATAAAGTAGCGGCAACGTACAGAAATGTATAGAAAGTATCGAAAAGGTGTCGAAACGTATCGAATAAGTGCCAAAAATCTATATAAAGTAGCGACAACGTACAGAAAAGTATATAAACGTATCGAACAACGTATAGAAAAGTATAGAAACGTATCGCAAATGTACCGCAAATCTATAGAAAGTTGAGAAAAAGTATCGAAATTTATCGAAAAAGAAACGAAAATCCATTGAAAGTGGCGAAAAGTTATCGAAACGTATCGAATATGTGCCAAAAATCTATATAAAGTAGCGACAACGTATAGAAAAGTATAGAAACGTATCGAAAATGTACCGAAAATTTATAGAAAGCTGAGAAAAAGTATCAAAATTTATCGAAAAGGAAACGAAAATCTATTGAAAGTGCGAAAAGTTGTCGAAACCTATCGAATAAGTGCCAAAAGCTATATAAAGTAGCGGCAACGTACAGAAAAGTATAGAAACGTATCGAAAATGTACCGAAAATCCATAGAAAGTTGAGAAAAGGTATCGAAACGTATCGAATATGTGCTAAAAATATAAAGTAGCGACAACATATCGAAAATGTACCGAAAATCTATAGAAACGTATCGAATATGTGCCAAAAATCTATATAGAAAAATATAGAAACGTATCGAAAATGTGCCAAAAATCTATAGAAAGTTGAGAAAAAGTATTGAAATTTATAGAAAAAGAAACGAAGATCCATTGAAACTGCGAAAAGTTATCGAAACGTATCGAGTATGTGCCAAAAATATATATAAAGTAGCGACAACGTATAGAAAATGTACCGAAAATCTATAGAAAGTTGAGAAAAAGTATCGAAATTTATCAAAAAAGAAACGCAAATCCATTCAAAGTGCGAAAACTTGTCGAAACGTATGGAATAAGTGCCAAAAATCTATATAAAGTAGCGACAACGTACAGAAAAGTATAGAAACGTATCGAAAATGTACCGAAAATCCATAGAAAGTTGAGAAAAGGTATCGAAACGTATCGAAAATGTGAGAAAAATCTATATAAAGTAGCGACAACGTATATCCGAAAATCTATAGAAAGTTAAGAAAAAGTATCGAAATTTATCGAAAAATAAACGAAAATCCATTGAAAGTGGGAAAAGTTATCCAAACGTATCGAATATGTGCCAAAAATCTATATAGAAAAATATAGAAACGTATCGAAAATGTGCCAAAAATCTATAGAAAGTTGAGAAAAAGTATCGAAATTTATCAAAAAAGAAATTATAATCCGTTGAAAGTGCGAAAAGTTGTCAAAACGTATCGAATAAGTGCCAGAAATCTATATAAAGTAGCGACAACGTATAGAAAATTATAGAAACGTATCAAAAATGTACCGAAAATCCATTGAAAATTGCAAAAACGTAAGAAAAGTATCGGAGATGTAACCTAAATCTGTTGAAATTTGAAAAAACCTATCAAAAATGATCGGAACGTATCGAAAAGGAACTAAAATCTATAGAAAGTAACAAAAAGTTATCGAAACGTATCGAAAATGGGACAAAAATCTAAATAAAGTAGCGGCAACGTACAGAAATGTATAGAAAGTATCGAAAATGTACCGAAAATCCATAGAAAGTTGAGAAAAGGCATCGAAACGTATCGAAAATGTGCAAAAGATCAATATAAAGTAGCGACAACGTACAGAAAAGTATATAAACATATCGAACAACGTATAGAAAAGTATAGAAACGTATCGCAAATGTACCAAAAATCTATAGAAAGTTGAGAAAAGGTATCGAAATTTATCGAAAAAGAAACGAAAATCTATTGAAAGTGAGAAAAGTTGTCGAAACATATCGAATAAGTGCCAAAAATCTTTATAAAGTAGCGACAACGTACAGAAAAGTATAGAAAAGTATCCAAAATGTACCGAAAATCCATAGAAAGTTGAGAAAAGGTATCGAAAGGTATCGAACATGTGCCAAAAATCTATATAAAGTAGCAACAACGTATCGAAAATGTACCGAAAATCTATAGAAACGTATCGAATATGTGCCAAAAATCTATATAGAAAAGTATAGAAACGTATCGAAAATGTGCCAAAAATCTATAGAAAGTTGAGAGAAAGTCTCGAAATTTATCGAAAAAGAAACGAAAATCCATTGAAAGTGCGAAAAGTTGTCGAAACGTATCAAATAAGTGCCAAAAATCTATATAAAGTTGCCACAACGTACAGAAAAGTATATAAACGTATCGAACAACGTATAGAAAAGTATAGAAACGTATCGCAAATGTACCGCAAATCTATAGAAAGTTGAGAAAAGTTATCGAAACGTATCGAATATGTGCCAAAAATCTATATAAAGCAGCGACAACGTATAGAAAATGTACCGCAAATCTATAGAAAGTTGAGAAAAAGTATCGAAAAGTATTGAAACGTATCGAAAAAGAAACTAATTTCCATTGAAAGTGGATAAAAGTTATCGAAACGTATCGAAAAGAATAGAAAATCTATAGAAAGTAACAAAAAGGTATCGAAACGAATCGAAAATGTACCGAAAATCCATAGAAAGTTGAGAAAAGGTATCGAAACGTATCGAAAATGTGAGAAAAATCTATATAAAGTAGCGACAACGTACAGAAAAGTATATAAACGTATCGAACAACGTATAGAAAAGTATAGAAACGTATCGCAAATGTACCGAAAATCTATAAAAAGTTGAGAAAAAGTATCGAAATTTATCGAAAAAGAAACGAAAATCTATTGAAAGTGAGAAAAGTTGTCGAAACATATCGAATAAGTGCCAAAAATCTATATAAAGTAGCGACAACGTACAGAAAAGTATAGAAACGAATCCAAAATGTACCGAAAATCCATAGAAAGTTGAGAAAACGTATCGAATATGTGCCAAAAATCTTTATAAAGTAGCAACAACGTATCGAAAATGTACCGAAAATCTATAGAAACGTATCGAATATGTGCCAAAAATCTATACAGAAAAGTATAGAAACGTATCGAAAATGTGCCAAAACTCGATAGAAAGTTGAGAAAAAGTATCGAAATTTATCGAAAAAGAAACGAAAATCCATTGAAAGTGCGAAAAGTTGTCGAAACGTATCGAATAAGTGCCAAAAATCTATATAAAGTAGCGACAACGTACAGAAAAGTATATAAACGTATCGAACAACGTATAGAAAAGTATAGAAACGTATCGCAAATGTACCGCAAATCTATAGAAAGTTGAGAAAAAGTATCGAAATTTATCGAAAAAGAAACCAAAATCCATTGAAAGTGGCGAAAAGTTATCGAAACGTATCGAATATGTGCCAAAAATCTATATAAAGTAGCGACAACGTATAGAAAAGTATAGAAACGTATCGAAAATGTACCGAAAATTTATAGAAACCTGAGAAAAAGTATCAAAATTTATCGAAAAGGAAACGAAAATCTATTGAAAGTGCGAAAAGTTGTCGAAACCTATCGAATAAGTGCCAAAAATCTATATAAAGTAGCGGCAACGTACAGAAAAGTATAGAAACGTATCGAAAATGTACCGAAAATCCATAGAAAGTTGAGAAAAGGTATCGAAACGTATCGAATATGTGCTAAAAATATAAAGTAGCGACAACGTATCGAAAATGTACCGAAAATCTATAGAAACGTATCGAATATGTGCCAAAAATCTATATAGAAAAATATAGAAACGTATCGAAAATGTGCCAAAAATCTATAGAAAGTTGAGAAAAAGTATTGAAATTTATAGAAAAAGAAACGAAGATCCATTGAAAGTGCGAAAAGTTATCGAAACGTATCGAGTATGTGCCAAAAATCTATATAAAGTAGCGACAACGCATAGAAAAGTATAGAAACGTATCGAAAATGTACCGAAAATCTATAGAAAGTTCGGAAAAAGTATCGAAATTTATCGAAAAAGAAATTAAAATCTATTGAAAGTGCGAAAAGTTGTCAAAACGTATCGAATAAGTGCCAAAAATCTATATAAAGTAGCGACAACGTACAGAAAATTATAGAAACGTATCAAAAATGTTCCGAAAATCCATTGAAAATTGCAAAAACGTAAGAAAAGTATCGGAGATGTAACCTAAATCTGTTGAAATTTGAAAAAACCTATCAAAAATGATCGGAACGTATCGCAAAAGGAACAAAAATCTATAGAAAGTAACAAAAAGTTATCGAAACATATCGAAAATGGGACAAAAATCTATATAAAGTAGCGACAACGTATAGAAAAGTATAGAAACGTATCGCAAATGTACCGAAAATCCATAAAAAGTTGAGAAAAGGTATCGAAACGTATCGAACATGTGCCAAAAATCTATATAAAGTAGCGACAACGTATCGAAAATGTACCGAAAATCTATTGAAACGTATCGAATATGTGCCAAAAATCTATATAGAAAAGTATAGAAACGTATCGAAAATGAGCCAAAAATCTATAGAAAGTTGAGAAAAAGTATCGAAATTTATCGAAAAAGAAACGAAAATCCATTGAAAGTGCGAAAAGTTATCGAAACGTATCGAATATGTGCCAAAAATATATATAAAGTAGCGACAACGTACAGAAAAGTATAGAAACGTATCCAAAATGTACCGAAAATCCATAGAAAGTTGAGAAAAGGTTTCGAAACGTATCGAATATGTGCCAAAAATTTATATAAAGTAGCAACAACGTATCGAAAATGTACCGAAAATCTATAGAAACGTATCGAATATGTGCCAAAAATTTATATAGAAAAGTATAGAAACGTATCGAAAATGTGCCAAAAATCTATAGAAAGTTGAGAAAAAGTATCGAAATTTATAGAAAAAGAAACGAAAATCAATTGAAAGTGCTAAAAGTTGTCGAAACGTATCGAATAAGTGCCAAAAATCTATATAAAGTAGCGACAACGTATAGAAAAGTATAGAAACGTATCGAAAATGTACCGAAAAACTATAGAAAGTTGAGAAAAAGTATCAAAATTTATCGAAAAAGAAACGAAAATCTATTGAAAGTGCGAAAAGTTGTCAAAATATATCGAGTGTGTGCCAAAAATCTATATAAAGTAGCGGCAACGTACAGAAAAGTATAGAAACGTATCGAAAAGGTACCGAAAATCCATAGAAAGTTGAGAAAGGGTATCGAATATGTGCCAAAAAGTTGAGAAAAGGTATCGAAACGTATCGAAAATGTGAGAAAAATCTATATAAAGTATGTCGCTACTTATCGAAAATGTGAGAAAAATCTATATAAAGTATGTCGCTACTTTATATAGATTTTTCTCACATTTTCGATACGTTTCGATACCTTTTCTCAACTTTCTATGGATTTTCGGTACATTTTCGATAAGTCTCTATACTTTTCTGTAAGTTATCGCTACAGAAAAGTATATAAACGTATCGAACAACGTATATAAAAGTATAGAAACGTATCGCAAATGTACCGAACATCTATAGAAAGCTGAGAAAAAGTATCAAAATTAACGAAAAGCAAACGAAAATCTATTGAAAGTGCGAAAAGTTGTCGAAACATATCGAATAAGTGCCAAAAATCTATATAAAGTAGCGGCAACGTACAGAAAAGTATAGAAACGTATCGAAAATGTACTGAAAATCCATAGAAAGTTGAGAAAAGGTATCGAAACGTATTGAATATGTGCTAAAAATATAAAGTAGCGACAACGTATCGAAAATGTACCGAAAATCTATAGAAACGTATCGAATATGTGCCAAAAATCTATATAGAAATAGAAAGTTGAGAAAAAGTATCGAAATTTATAGAAAAAGAAACGAGGATCCATTGAAAGTGCGAAAAGTTATCGAAACGTATCGAATATGTGCCAAAAATCTATATAGAAAAATATAGAAACGTATCGAAAATGTGCCAAAAATCTATAGAAAGTTGAGAAAAAGTATCGAAATTTATAGAAAAAGAAACGAAGATCCATTGAAAGTGCGAAAAGTTATCGAAACGTATCGAATATGTGCCAAAAATATATATAAAGTAGCGACAACCTATAGAAAATGTACCGAAAATCTATAGAAAGTTGAGGAAAAGTATCGAAATTAATCGAAAAAGAAACGAAAATCCATTGAAAGTGCGAAAAGTTGTTGAAACGTATCGAATAAGTGCCAAAAATCTATATAAAGTAGCGACAACGTACAGAAAAGTATAGAAAAGTATCGAAAATGTACCGAAAATCCATAGAAAGTTGAGAAAAGGTATCGAAACGTATCGAAAACGTGAGAAAAATCTATATAAAGTAGCGACAACGTATCGAAAATGTTCCGAAAATCTATAGAAAGTTGAGAAAAAGTATCGAAATTTATCGAAAAAGAAACGAAAATCCATTGAAAGCGGCGAAAAGTTATCGAAACGTATCGAATAATTGCCAAAAATCTATAGAAAGTTGAGAAAAAGTATCGAAATTTATCGAAAAAGAAATTAAAATCCGTTGAAAGTGCGAAAAGTTGTCAAAACGCATCGAATAAGTGCCAGAAATCTATATAAAGTAGCCACAACGTATAGAAAATTATAGAAACGTATCAAAAATGTACCGAAAATCCATTGAAATTGCAAAAACGTAAGAAAAGTATCGGATATGTAACCTAAATCTGTTGAAATTTGAAAAAACCTATCAAAAATGATCGGAACATATCGAAAAAGGAACTAAAATCTATAGAAAGTAACAAAAAGTTATCGAAACGTATCGAAAATGGGACAAAAATCTAAATAAAGTAGCGGCAACGTACAGAAATGTATAGAAAGTATCGAAAATGTACCAAAAATCCATAGAAAGTTGAGAAAAGGTATCGAAACGTATCGAAAATGTGCAAAAAATCTATATAAAGTAGCGACAACGTACAGAGAGGTATATAAACGTATCGAACAACGTATAGAAAAGTATAGAAATGTACCGAAAATCTATAGAAAGTTGAGAAAAAGTATCGAAATTTATCGAAAAAGAAACGAAAATCTATTGAAAGTGAGAAAAGTTGTCGAAACATACCGAATAATTGCCAAAAATCTATATAAAGTAGCGACAACGTACAGAAAAGTATAGAAACGTATCCAAAATGTACCGAAAATCCATAGAAAGTTGAGAAAAGGTATCGATACGTATCGAATATGTGCCAAAAATCTAAATAAAGTAGCGACAACGTACAGAAAAGTATAGAAACGTATCGAAAATTTTCCGAAAATCCATAGAAAGTTGAGAAAACGTATCGAAAAGTATTGAAACGTATCGAAAAAGAAACTAATTTCCATTGAAAGTGGGTAAAAGTTATCGAAACGTATCGAAAAAGAATAGAAAATTTATAGAAAGTAACAAAAAGGTATCGAAACGTATCGAAAATGTACCGAAAATCCATAGAAAGTTGAGAAAAGGTATTGAAACGTATCGAAAATGTGAGAAAAATCTATATAAAGTAGCGACAACGTACAGAAAGGTATATAAACGTATCGAACAACGTATAGAAAAGTATAGAAACGTATCGCAAATGTACCGAAAATCTATAGAAAAATGAGAAAAAGTATCGAAACTTATCGAAAAAGAAACGAAAATCTATTGAAAGTGAGAAAAGTTGTCGAAACATACCGAATAAGTGCCAAAAATCTATATAAAGTAGCGACAACGTACAGAAACGCGTCCAAAATGTACCGAAAATCCATAGAAAGTTGAGAAAGGGTATCGAAACGTATCGAGTATGTGCCAAAAATCTATATAAAGTAGCAACAACGTATCGAAAATGTATAGAAAGTTGAGAAAAAGTATTGAAATTTATAGAAAAAGAAACGAAGATCCATTGAAAGTGCGAAAAGTTATCGAAACGTATCGAGTATGTGCCAAAAATATATATAAAGTAGCGACAACGTATAGAAAATGTACCGAAAATCTATAGAAAGTTGAGAAAAAGTATCGAAATTTAACGAAAAAGAAACGCAAATCCATTGAAAGTGCGAATAGTTGTCGAAACGTATCGAATAAGTGCCAAAAATCTATATAAAGTAGCGACAACGTACAGAAAAGTATAGAAACGTATCGAAAATGTACCGAAAATCCATAGAAAGTTGAGAAAAGGTATCGAAACGTATCGAAAATGTGAGAAAAATCTATATAAAGTAGCGACAACGTATCGAAAATGTTCCGAAAATCTATAGAAAGTTGAGAAAAAGTATCGAAATTTATCGAAAAAGAAACGAAAATCCATTGAAAGTGGCGAAAAGTTATCGAAACGTATCGAATATGTGCCAAAAATCTATATAAAGTAGCGACAACGTACAGAAAAGTATAGAAACGTATCGCAAATGTACCGCAAATCTATAGAAAGTTGAGAAAAAGTATCGAAATGTATCCAAAAAGAAACGAAAATCCATTGAAAGTGTCGAAAATTTATCGGAAGGTATCGAACATGTGCCAAAAATCTATGTGCCAAAAAAGTAGCTACAACGTATCGAAAATGTACCGAAAATCTATAGAAACGTATCATATATGTGCCAAAAATCTATATAGAAAAATATAGAAACGTATCGAAAAGGTGCCAGATATCTATAGAAAGTTGAGAAAAAGTATCGAAATTTATAGAAAAAGAAACGAAAATCCATTGAAAGTGCGAAAAGTTCTCGAAACGTATCGAATATGTGCCAAAAATCTTTACAGAAAAATATAGAAACGTACCGAAAATGTGCCAAAAATCTATAGAAAGTTGAGAAAAAGTATCGAAATTTATAGAAAAAGAAACGAAGATCCATTAAAAGTGCGAAAAGTTATCGAAACGTATCGAATATGTGCCAAAAATATATATAAAGTAGCGGCAACGTACAGAAAAGTATAGAAACGTATCGAAAATGTACCGAAAATCCATAGAAAGTTGAGAAAAGGTATCGAAACGTATCGAATATGTGCTAAAAATATAAAGTAGCGACAACGTATCGAAAATGTACCGAAAATCTATAGAAACGTATCGAATATGTGCCAAAAATCTATATAGAAAAATATAGAAACGTATCGAAAATGTGCCAAAAATCTATAGAAAGTTGAGAAAAAGTATCGAAATTTATAGAAAAAGTAACGAAGATCCATTGAAAGTGCGAAAAGTTATCGAAACGTATCGAATATGTGCCAAAAATCTATATAGAAAAATATAAAAACGTATCGAAAATGTGCCAAAAATCTATAGAAAACTGAGAAAAAAAATCGAAATTTATAGAAAAAGAAACGAAGATCCATTGAAAGTGCGAAAAGTTATCGAAACGTATCGAATATGTGCCAAAAATATATATAAAGTAGCGACAACTTATAGAAAATGTACCGAAAATCTATAGAAAGTTGAGAAAAAGTATCGAAATTTATCGAAAAAGAAACGAAAATCCATTGAAAGTGCGAAAAGTTGTCGAAACGTATCGAATAAGTGCCAAAAATCTATATAAAGTAGCGACAACGTACAGAAAAGTATAGAAAAGTATCGAAAATGTACCGAAAATCCATAGAAAGTTGAGAAAAGGTATCGAAACGTATCGAAAATGTGAGAAAAATCTATATAAAGTAGCGACAACGTATATCCGAAAATCTATAGAAAGTTAAGAAAAAGTATCGAAATTTATCGAAAAAGAAACAAAAATCCATTGAAAGCGGGAAAAGTTATCCAAACGTATCGAATATGTGCCAAAAATCAATATAGAAAAATATAGAAACGTATCGCAAATGTACCGAAAATCTATAAAAAGTTGAGAAAAAGTATCGAAATTTATCGAAAAAGAAACGAAAATCTATTGAAAGTGAGAAAAGTTGTCGAAACATATCTATATAAAGTAGCGACAACGTATAGAAAATTATAGAAACGTATCAAAAATGTACCGAAAATCCATTGAAAATTGCAAAAACGTAAGAAAAGTATCGGAGATGTAACCTAAATCTGTTGAAATTTGAAAAAACCTATCAAAAATGATCAGAACGTATCGAAAAGGAACTAAAATCTATAGAAAGTAACAAAAAGTTATCGAAACGTATCGAAAATGGGACAAAAATCTAAATAAAGTAGCGGCAACGTACAGAAATGTATAGAAAGTACCGAAAATGTACCGAAAATTCATAGAAAGTTGAGAAAAGGCATCGAAACGTATCGAAAATGTGCAAAAGATCAATATAAGGTAGCGACAACGTACAGAAAAGTATAGAAACGTATCGAAAATTTTCCGAAAATCCATAGAAAGTTGAGAAAACGTATCGAAAAGTATTGAAACGTATCGAAAAAGAAACTAATTTCCATTGAAAGTGGATAAAATTTATCGAAACGTATCGAAAAAGAATAGAAAATCTATAGAAAGTAACAAAAAGGTATCGAAACGTATCGAAAATGTACCGAAAATCCATAGAAAGTTGAGAAAAGGTATCGAAACGTAGCGAAAATGTGAGAAAAATCTATATAAAGTAGCGACAACGTACAGAAGAGTATATAAACGTATCGAACAACGTATAGAAAAGTATAGAAACGTATCGCAAATGTACCGAAAATCTATAAAAAGTTGAGAAAAAGTATCGAAATTTATCGAAAAAGAAACGAAAATCTATTGAAAGTGAGAAAAGTTGTCGAAACATATCGAATAAGTGCCAAAAATCTATATAAAGTAGCGACAACGTACAGAAAAGTATAGAAACGTATCCAAAATGAATCGAAAATCCATAGAATGTTGAGAAAAGGTATCGAAACGTATCGAATATGTGCCAAAAATCTATATAAAGTAGCAACAACGTATCGAAAATGTACCGAAAATCTATAGAAACGTATCGAATATGTGCCAAAAATCTATATAGAAAAGTATAGAAACGTATCGAAAATGTGCCAAAAATCTATAGAAAGTTGAGTAAAAGTATCGAAATTTATCGAAAAAGAAACGAAAATCCATTGAAAGTGCGAAAAGTTGTCCAAACGTATCGAATAAGTGCCAAAAATCTATATAAAGTAGCGACAACGTACAGAAAAGTATATAAACGTATCGAACAACGTATAGAAGAGTATAGAAACGTATCGCAAATGTACCGCAAATCTATAGAAAGTTGAGAAAAAGTATCGAAATTTATCGAAAAAGAAACGAAAATCCATTGAAAGTGGCGAAAAGTTATCGACACGTATCGAATATGTGCCAAAAATCTATATAAAGTAGCGACAACGTATAGAAAAGTATAGAAACGTATCGAAAATGTACCGAAAATTTATAGAAAGCTGAGAAAAAGTATCAAAATTTATCGAAAAGGAAACGAAAATCTATTGAAAGTGCAAAAAGTTGTCGAAACCTATCGAATAAGTGCCAAAAATCTATATAAAGTAGCGGCAACGTACAGAAAAGTATAGAAACGTATCGAAAATGTACCGAAAATCCATAGAAAGTTGAGAAAAGGTATCGAAACGTATCGAATATGTGCTAAAAATATAAAGTAGCGACAACGTATCGAAAATGTACCGAAAATCTATAGAAACGTATCGAATATGTGCCAAAAATCTATATAGAAAAATAAAGAAACGTATCGGAAATGTGCCAAAAATCTATAGAAAGTTGAGAAAAAGTATTGAAATTTATAGAAAAAGAAACGAAGATCCATTGAAAGTGCGAAAAGTTATCAAACGTATCGATTATGTGCCGAAAATGTGAGAAAAAACTATATAAAGTAGCGACAACGTATCGAAAATGTTCCGAAAATCTAAAGAAAGTTAAGAAAAAGTATCGAAATTTATCGAAAAAGAAACGAAAATCCATTGAAACCGGGAAAAGTTATCGAAACGTATCGAATATGTGCCAAAAATCTATATAGAAAAATATAGAAACGTATCGAAAATGTGCCAAAAATCTATAGAAAGTTGAGAAAAAGTATCGAAATTTATCGAAAAAGAAATTAAAATCCGTTGAAAGTGCGAAAAGTTGTCAAAACGTATAGAATAAGTGCCAGAAATCTATATAAAGTAGCGACAACGTATAGAAAATTATAGAAACGTATCAAAAGTGTACCGAAAATCCATTGAAAATTGCAAAAAAAACGGAAAATTATCGGAGATGTAACCTAAATCTGTTGAAATTTGAAAAACCCTATCAAAAATGATCGGAACGTATCGAAAAGGAACTAAAATCTATAGAAAGTAACAAAAAGTTATCGAAACGTATCGAAACTGGGACAAAAATCTAAATAAAGTAGCGGCAACGTACAGAAATGTATAGAAAGTATCGAAAACGTACCGAAAATCCATAAAAAGTTGAGAAAAGGTATCGAAACGTATCGAAAATGTGCAAAAGATCAATATAAAGTAGCGACAACGTACAGAAAAGTATAGAAACGTATCGAAAATTTTCCGAAAATCCATAGAAAGTTGAGAAAACGTATCGGAAAGTATTGAAACGTATCGAAAAAGAAACTTATTTCCATTGAAAGTGGATAAAAGTTATCGAAACGTATCGAAAAAGAATAGAAAATCTATAGAAAGTAACAAAAAGGTATCGAAACGTATCGAAAATGTACCAAAAATCCATAGAAACTTGAGAAAAGGTATCGAAACGTATCGAATATGTGCCAAAAATCTATATAAAGTACTGACAACGTATAGAAAAGTATAGAAACGTATCGAAAATGTACCGAAAATTTATAGAAAGCTGAGAAAAAGTATCAAAATTTATCGAAAAGGAAACGAAAATCTATTGAAAGTGCGAAAAGTTGTCGAAACCTCTCGAATAAGTGCCAAAAATCTATATAAAGTAGCGGCAACGTACAGAAAAGTATAGAAACGTATCGAAAATGTACCGAAAATCCATAGAAAGTTGAGAAAAGGTATCGAAACGTATCGAATATGTGCTAAAAATATAAAGTAGCGACGACGTATCGAAAATATACCGAAAATCTATAGAAACGTATCGAATATGTGCCAAAAATCTATATAGAAAAATATAGAAACGTATCGAAAATGTGCCAAAAATCTATAGAAAGTTGAGAAAAAGTATTGAAATTTATAGCAAAAGAAACGAAGATCCATTGAAAGTGCGAAAAGTTATCAAACATATCGAGTATGTGCCGAAAATGTGAGAAAAATCTATATAAAGTAGCGACAACGTACAGAAAAGTATATAAACGTATCGAACAACGTATAGAAAAGTATAGAAACGTATCGCAAATGTACCGAAAATCTATAAAAAGTTGAAAAAAAGTATCGAAATTTATCGAAAAAGAAACGAAAATCTATTGAAAGTGAGAAAAGTTGTCGAAACATATCGAATAAGTGCCAAAAATCTATATAAAGTAGCGACAACGTACAGAAAAGTGTAGAAACGAATCCAAAATGTACCGAAAATCCATAGAAAGTTGAGAAAAGGTATCGAAACGTATCGAATATGTGCCAAAAATCTTTATAAAGTAGCAACAACGTATCGAAAATGTACCGAAAATCTATAGAAACGTATCGAATATGTGCCAAAAATCTATATAGAAAAGTATAGAAACGTATCGAAAATGTGCCAAAACTCGATAGAAAGTTGAGAAAAAGTATCGAAATTTATCGAAAAAGAAACGAAAATCCATTGAAAGTGCGAAAAGTTGTCGAAACGTATCGAATAAGTGCCAAAAATCTATATAAAGTAGCGACAACGTACAGAAAAGTATATAAACGTATCGCAAATGTACCGCAAATCTATAGAAAGTTGAGAAAAATTATCGAAATTTATCGAAAAAGAAACGAAAATCCATTGAAAGTGGCGAAAAGTTATCGAAACGTATCGAATATGTGCCAAAAATCTATATAAAGTAGCGACAACGTATAGAAAAGTATAGAAACGTATCGAAAATGTACCGAAAATTTATAGAAACCTGAGAAAAAGTATCAAAATTTATCGAAAAGGAAACGAAAATCTATTGAAAGTGCGAAAAGTTGTCGAAACCTATCGAATAAGTGCCAAAAATCTATATAAAGTAGCGGCAACGTACAGAAAAGTATAGAAACGTATCGAAAATGTACCGAAAATCCACAGAAAGTTGAGAAAAGGTATCGAAACGTATCGAATATGTGCTAAAAATATAAAGTAGCGACAACGTATCGAAAATGTACCGAAAATCTATAGAAACGTATCGAATATGTGCCAAAAATCTATATAGAAAAATATAGAAACGTATCGAAAATGTGCCAAAAATCTATAGAAAGTTGAGAAAAAGTATTGAAATTTATAGAAAAAGAAACGAAGATCCATTGAAAGTGCGAAAAGTTATCGAAACGTATCGAGTATGTGCCAAAAATCTATATAAAGTAGCGACAACGCATAGAAAAGTATAGAAACGTATCGAAAATGTACCGAAAATCTATAGAAAGTTTGGAAAAAGTATCGAAATTTATCGAAAAAGAAATTAAAATCTATTGAAAGTGCGAAAAGTTGTCAAAACGTATCGAATAAGTGCCAAAAATCTATATAAAGTAGCGACAACGTACAGAAAATTATAGAAACGTATCAAAAATGTTCCGAAAATCCATTGAAAATTGCAAAAACGTAAGAAAAGTATCGGAGATGTAACCTAAATCTGTTGAAATTTGAAAAAACCTATCAAAAATGATCGGAACGTATCGCAAAAGGAACAAAAATCTATAGAAAGTAACAAAAAGTTATCGAAACATATCGAAAATGGGACAAAAATCTATATAAAGTAGCGACAACGTATAGAAAAGTATAGAAACGTATCGCAAATGTACCGAAAATCCGTAAAAAGTTGAGAAAAGGTATCGAAACGTATCGAACATGTGCCAAAAATCTATATAAAGTAGCGACAACGTATCGAAAATGTACCGAAAATCTATTGAAACGTATCGAATATGTGCCAAAAATCTATATAGAAAAGTATAGAAACGTATCGAAAATGAGCCAAAAATCTATAGAAAGTTGAGAAAAAGTATCGAAATTTATCGAAAAAGAAACGAAAATCCATTGAAAGTGCGAAAAGTTATCGAAACGTATCGAATATGTGCCAAAAATATATATAAAGTAGCGACAACGTACAGAAAAGTATAGAAACGTATCCAAAATGTACCGAAAATCCATAGAAAGTTGAGAAAAGGTTTCGAAACGTATCGAATATGTGCCAAAAATTTATATAAAGTAGCAACAACGTATCGAAAATGTACCGAAAATCTATAGAAACGTATCGAATATGTGCCAAAAATTTATATAGAAAAGTATAGAAACGTATCGAAAATGTGCCAAAAATCTATAGAAAGTTGAGAAAAAGTATCGAAATTTATAGAAAAAGAAACGAAAATCAATTGAAAGTGCTAAAAGTTGTCGAAACGTATCGAATAAGTGCCAAAAATCTATATAAAGTAGCGACAACGTATAGAAAAGTATAGAAACGTATCGAAAATGTACCGAAAAACTATAGAAAGTTGAGAAAAAGTATCAAAATTTATCGAAAAAGAAACGAAAATCTATTGAAAGTGCGAAAAGTTGTCAAAATATATCGAGTGTGTGCCAAAAATCTATATAAAGTAGCGGCAACGTACAGAAAAGTATAGAAACGTATCGAAAAGGTACCGAAAATCCATAGAAAGTTGAGAAAGGGTATCGAATATGTGCCAAAAATCTATATAAAGTAGCGGCAACCTATCGAAAATGTACCGAAAATCTATAGAAACGTATCGAATATGTGCCAAAAATCTATATAGAAAAGTATAGAAACGTATCGAAAATGTGCCAAAAATCTATAGAAAGTTGAGAAAAAGTATCGAAATTTATAGAAAAAGAAACGAAAATCCATTGAAAGTGCGAAAAGTTATCGAAACGTATCGAATATGTGCCAAAAATATATATAAAGTAGCGACAACGTCTAGAAAATGTACCGAAAATCTATAGAAAGTTGAATAAAAGTATCGAAATTTATCGAAAAAGAAACGCAAATCCATTGAAAGTGGCGAAAAGTTATCGAAACGTATCGAATATGTGCAAAAAATCTATATAAAGTAGCGACAACGTATAGAAAAGTATAGAAACGTATCGAGAATGTACCGAAAATCCATAGAAAGTTGAGAAAAAGTATCGAAATTTATCGAAAAAGAAACGAAAATCCATTGAAAGTGGCGAAAAGTTATCGAAACGTATCGAATATGTGCCAAAAATATATATAAAGTAGCGACAACGTATCGAAAATGTACCGAAAATCTATAGAAAGTTGAGAAAAAGTATCGAAATTTATCGAAAAAGAAACGCAAATCCATTGAAAGTGGCGAAAAGTTATCGAAACGTATCGAATATGTGCCAAAAATCTATATAAAGTAGCGACAACGTGTAGAAAAGTATAGAAACGTATCGAGAATGTACCGAAAATCCATAGAAAGTTGAGAAAAAGTATCGAAATTTATCGAAAAAGAAACGAAAATCCATTGAAAGTGGCGAAAAGTTATCGAAACGTATCGAATATGTGCCAAAAATATATATAAAGTAGCGACAACGTATAGAAAATGTACCGAAAATCTATTGAAACGTATCGAATATGTGCCAAAAATCTGTATAGAAAAGTATAGAAACGTATCGAGAATGTACCGAAAATCCATAGAAAGTTGAGAAAAAGTATCGAAATTTATCGAAAAAGAAACGAAAATCCATTGAAAGTGGCGAAAAGTTATCGAAACGTATCGAATATGTGCCAAAACTATATATAAAGTAGCGACAACGTATCGAAAATGTACCGAAAATCTATAGAAAGTTGAGAAAAAGTATCGAAATTTATCGAAAAAGAAACGCAAATCCATTGAAAGTGGCGAAAAGTTATCGAAACGTATCGAATATGTGCCAAAAATCTATATAAAGTAGCGACAACGTATAGAAAAGTATAGAAACGTATCGAGAATGTACCGAAAATCCATAGAAAGTTGAGAAAAAGTATCGAAATTTATCGAAAAAGAAACGAAAATCCATTGAAAGTGGCGAAAAGTTATCGAAACGTATCGAATATGTGCCAAAAATATATATAAAGTAGCGACAACGTATAGAAAATGTACCGAAAATCTATAGAAAGTTGAGAAAAAGTATCGAAATTTATCGAAAAAGAAACGAAAATCCATTGAAAGTGGCGAAAAGTTATCGAAATGTATCGAATATGTGCCGAAAATCTATATAAAGTAGCGACAACGTACAGCAAAGTATATAAACGTATCGAACAACGTATAGAAAAGTATAGAAACGTATCGCAAATGTACCGCAAATCTATAGAAAGTTGAGAAAAAGTATCGAAATGTATCCAAAAAGAAACGAAAATCCATTGAAAGTGGCGTAAATTTATCGGAAGGTATCGAACATGTGCCAAAAATCTATATAAAGTAGCAACAACGTATAGAAAAGTATAGAAACGTATCGCAAATGTACCGAAAATCCATAAAAAGTTGAGAAAAGGTATCGAAACGTATCGAACATGTGCCAAAAATCTATATAAAGTAGCGACAACGTATCGAAAATGTACCGAAAATCTATTGAAACGTATCGAATATGTGCCAAAAATCTATATAGAAAAGTATAGAAACGTATCGAAAATGAGCCAAAAATCTATAGAAAGTTGAGAAAAAGTATCGAAATTTATCGAAAAAGAAACGAAAATCTCTTGAAAGTGCGAAAAGTTATCGAAACGTATCGAATATGTGCCAAAAATATATATAAAGTAGCGACAACGTATCCAAAATGTACCGAAAATCTATAGAAAGTTGAGAAAAAGTATCGAAATTTATCGAAAAAGAAACGGAAATCCATTGAAAGTGGCGAAAAGTTATCGAAACGTATCGAATATGTGCAAAAAATCTATATAAAGTAGCGACAACGCATAGAAAAGTATAGAAACGTATCGAAAATGTACCGAAAATCTATAGAAAGTTGAGAAAAAGTATCGAAATTTATCGAAAAAGAAATTAAAATCCATTGAAAGTGCGAAAAGTTGTCAAAACGTATCGAATAAGTGCCAAAAATCTATATAAAGTAGCGACAACGTATAGAAAATTATAGAAACGTATCAAAAATGTTCCGAAAATCCATTGAAAATTGCAAAAACGTAAGAAAAGTATGGGAGATGTAACCTAAATCTGTTGAAATTTGAAAAAACCTATCAAAAATGATCGGAACGTATCGCAAAAGGAACAAAAATCTATAGAAAGTAACAAAAAGTTATCGAAACATATCGAAAATGGGACAAAAATCTATATAAAGTAGCGGCAACGTACAGAAATATATAGAAAGTATCAAAAATGTACCGAAAATGAATAGAAAGTTGAGAAAAGGTATCGAAACGTATCGAATATGTGCAAAAAATCTATATAAAGTGGCTACAACGTACAGAAAAGTATATAAACGTATCGAACAACGTATAGAAAAGTATAGAAACGTATCGCAAATGTACCAAAAATCTATAGAAAGTTGAGAAAAGGTATCGAAATTTATCGAAAAAGAAACGAAAATCTATTGAAAGTGAGAAAAGTTGTCGAAACGTATCGAATAAGTACCAAAAATCTTTATAAAGTAGCGACAACGTACAGAAAAGTATAGAAACGTAACCAAAATGTACCGAAAATCCATAAAAAGGTGAGAAAAGGTTTCGAAACGTATCGAATATGTGCCAAAAATTTATATAAAGTAGCAACAACGTATCGAAAATGTACCGAAAATCTATAGAACGTATCGAATATGTGCCAAAAATCTATATAGAAAAGTATAGAAACGTATCGAAAATGTGCCAAAAATCTATAGAAAGTTGAGAGAAAGTATCAAAATTTATCGAAAAAGAAACGAAAATCCATTGAAAGTGCGAAAAGTTGTCGAAACGTATCGAATAAGTGCCAAAAATCTATATAAAGTAGCGACAACGTACAGAAAAGTATATAAACGTATCGAACAACGTATAGAAAAGTATAGAAACGTATCGCAAATGTACCGCAAATCTATAGAAAGTTGAGAAAAAGTATCGAAACGTATCGAAAATGTGAGAAAAATCTACGTTAAGTAGCGACAACGTATAGAAAATGTACCGCAAATCTATAGAAAGTTGAGAAAAGGTATCGAAATTTATCGAAAAAGAAACGCAAATCCATTGAAAGTGGCGAAAAGTTATCGAAACGTATCGAATATGTGCCAAAAATCTATATAGAAAAATATAGAAACGTATCGAAAATGTGCCAAAAATCTATAGAAAGTTGAGAGAAAGTATCAAAATTTATCGAAAAAGAAACGAAAATCCATTGAAAGTGCGAAAAGTTGTCGAAACATATCGAATAAGTGCCAAAAATCTATATAAAGTAGAAACAACGTACAGAAAAGTATAGAAACGTATCGAAAATGTACCGAAAATCCATAGAAAGTTGAGAAAAGGTATCGAAACGTATCGAATATGTGCCAAAAATCTATACAGAAAAATATAGAAACGTATCGAAAATGTGCCAAAAATCTATAGAAAGTTGAGAAAAAGTATCGAAATTTATCGAAAAAGAAATTAAAATCCATTGAAAGTGCGAAAAGTTGTCAAAACGTATCGAAAAAGTACCAAAAATCTATATAAAGTAGCGACAACGTATAGAAAATTATAGAAACGTATCAAAAATGTACCGAAAATTCATTGAAAATTGCAAAAACGTAAGAAAATTATCGGAGATGTAAACTAAATCTGTTGAAATTTGAAAAAACCTATCAAAAATGATCGGAACGTATCGAAAAAGGAACTAAAATCTATAGAAAGTAACAAAAAGTTATCGAAACGTATCGAAAATGGGACAAAAATCTATATAAAGTACCGGCAACGTACAGAAATGTATAGAAAGTATCGAAAATATACCGAAAATCCATAGAAAGTTGAGAAAAGGTATCGAAACGTATCGAAAATGTGCAAAAAATCTATATAAAGTAGCGACAACGTACAGAAAAGTATATAAACGTATCGAACAACGTATAGAAAACTATAGAAACGTATCGCAAATGTACCGCAAATCTATAGAAAGTTGAGAAAAAGTATCGAAATGTATCGAAAAAGAAACGAAAATCCATTGAAAGTGGCGAAAATTTATCGAACCGTATCGAACATATGCCAAAATTCTATATAAAGTAGCGACAACGTATAGAAGAGTATAGAAACGTATCGCAATTGTACCGAAAATTCATAAAAAGTTGAGAAAAGGTATCGAAACGTATCGAACATGTGCCAAAAATCTATATAAAATAGCGACAACGTATCGAAAATGTACCGAAAATCTATTGAAACGTATCGAATATGTGCCAAAAATCTATATAGAAAAGTATAGAAACGTATCGAAAATGAGCCAAAAAGTTGAGAAAAAGTATCGAAATTTATCGAAAAAGAAACGAAAATCCATTGAAAGTGCGAAAAGTTATCGAAACGTATCGAATATGTGCCAAAAATATATATAAAGTAGCGACAACGTCTAGAAAATCTATAGAAAGTTGAATAAAAGTATCGAAATTTATCGAAAAAGAAACGCAAATCCATTGAAAGTGGCGAAAAGTTATCGAAACGTATCGAATATGTGCAAAAAATCTATATAAAGTAGCGACATCGTATAGAAAAGTATAGTAACGTATCGAGAATGTACCGAAAATCCATAGAAAGTTGAGAAAAAGTATCGAAATTTATCGAAAAAGAAACGCAAATCCATTGAAAGTGGCGAAAAGTTATCGAAACGTATCGAATATGTGCCAAAAATCTATATAAAGTAGCGACAACGTGTAGAAAAGTATAGAAACGTATCGAGAATGTACCGAAAATCCATAGAAAGTTGAGAAAAAGTATCGAAATTTATCGAAAAAGAAACGAAAATCCATTGAAAGTGGCGAAAAGTTATCGAAACGTATCGAATATGTGCCAAAAATATATATAAAGTAGCGACAACGTATAGAAAATGTACCGAAAATCTATTGAAACGTATCGAATATGTGCCAAAAATCTATATAGAAAAGTATAGAAACGTATCGAGAATGTACCGAAAATCCATAGAAAGTTGAGAAAAAGTATCGAAATTTATCGAAAAAGAAACGAAAATCCATTGAAAGTGGCGAAAAGTTATCGAAACGTATCGAATATGTGCCAAAACTATATATAAAGTAGCGACAACGTATCGAAAATGTACCGAAAATCTATAGAAAGTTGAGAAAAAGTATCGAAATTTATCGAAAAAGAAACGCAAATCCATTGAAAGTGGCGAAAAGTTATCGAAACGTATCGAATATGTGCCAAAAATCTATATAAAGTAGCGACAACGTATAGAAAAGCATAGAAACGTATCGAGAATGTACCGAAAATCCATAGAAAGTTGAGAAAAAGTATCGAAATTTATCGAAAAAGAAAAGAAAATCCATTGAAAGTGGCGAAAAGTTATCGAAACGTATCGAATATGTGCCAAAAATATATATAAAGTAGCGACAACGTATAGAAAATGTACCGAAAATCTATAGAAAGTTGAGAAAAAGTATCGAAATTTATCGAAAAAGAAACGAAAATCCATTGAAAGTGCGAAAAGTTATCGAAACGTATCGAATATGTGCCAAAAATATATATAAAGTAGCGACAACGTCTAGAAAATGTACCGAAAATCTATAGAAAGTTGAATAAAAGTATCGAAACTTATCGAAAAAGAAACGCAAATCCATTGAAAGTGGCGAAAAGTTATCGAAACGTATCGAATATGTGCAAAAAATCTATATAAAGTAGCGACAACGTATAGAAAAGTATAGAAACGTATCGAGAATGTACCGAAAATCCATAGAAAGTTGAGAAAAAGTATCGAAATTTATCGAAAAAGAAACGAAAATCCATTGAAAGTGGCGAAAAGTTATCGAAACGTATCGAATATGTGCCAAAAATATATATAAAGTAGCGACAACGTATCGAAAATGTACCGAAAATCTATAGAAAGTTGAGAAAAAGTATCGAAATTTATCGAAAAAGAAACGCAAATCCATTGAAAGTGGCGAAAAGTTATCGAAACGTATCGAATATGTGCCAAAAATCTATATAAAGTAGCGACAACGTGTAGAAAAGTATAGAAACGTATCGAGAATGTACCGAAAATCCATAGAAAGTTGAGAAAAAGTATCGAAATTTATCGAAAAAGAAACGAAAATCCATTGAAAGTGGCGAAAAGTTATCGAAACGTATCGAATATGTGCCAAAAATATATATAAAGTAGCGACAACGTATAGAAAATTTACCGAAAATCTATTGAAACGTATCGAATATGTGCCAAAAATCTATATAGAAAAGTATAGAAACGTATCGAGAATGTACCGAAAATCCATAGAAAGTTGAGAAAAAGTATCGAAATTTATCGAAAAAGAAACGAAAATCCATTGAAAGTGGCGAAAAGTTATCGAAACGTATCGAATATGTGCCAAAAATCTATATAAAGTAGCGACAACGTATAGAAAAGTATAGAAACGTATCGAGAATGTACCGAAAATCCATAGAAAGTTGAGAAAAAGTATCGAAATTTATCGAAAAAGAAACGAAAATCCATTGAAAGTGGCGAAAAGTTATCGAAACGTATCGAATATGTGCCAAAAATATATATAAAGTAGCGACAACGTATAGAAAATGTACCGAAAATCTATAGAAAGTTGAGAAAAAGTATCGAAATTTATCGAAAAAGAAACGAAAATCCATTGAAAGTGCGAAAAGTTATCGAAACGTATCGAATATGTGCCAAAAATATATATAAAGTAGCGACAACGTCTAGAAAATGTACCGAAAATCTATAGAAAGTTGAATAAAAGTATCGAAATTTATCGAAAAAGAAACGCAAATCCATTGAAAGTGGCGAAAAGTTATCGAAACGTATCGAATATGTGCAAAAAATCTATATAAAGTAGCGACAACGTATAGAAAAGTATAGAAACGTATCGAGAATGTACCGAAAATCCATAGAAAGTTGAGAAAAAGTATCGAAATTTATCGAAAAAGAAACGAAAATCCATTGAAAGTGGCGAAAAATTATCGAAACGTATCGAATATGTGCCAAAAATATATATAAAGTAGCGACAACGTATAGAAAAGTATAGAAACGTATCGCAAATGTACCGAAAATCCATAAAAAGTTGAGAAAAGGTATCGAAACGTATCGAACATGTGCCAAAAATCTATATAAAGTAGCGACAACGTATCGAAAATGTACCGAAAATCTATTGAAACGTATCGAATATGTGCCAAAAATCTATATAGAAAAGTATAGAAACGTATCGAAAATGAGCCAAAAATCTATAGAAAGTTGAGAAAAAGTATCGAAATTTATCGAAAAAGAAACGAAAATCCCTTGAAAGTGCGAAAAGTTATCGAAACGTATCGAATATGTGCCAAAAATATCTATAAAGTAGCGACAACGTATCCAAAATGTACCGAAAATCTATAGAAAGTTGAGAAAAAGTATCGAAATTTATCGAAAAAGAAACGGAAATCCATTGAAAGTGGCGAAAAGTTATCGAAACGTATCGAATAAGTACCAACAATCTTTATAAAGTAGCGACAACGTACAGAAAAGTATAGAAACGTATCCAAAATGTACCGAAAATCCATAGAAAGTTGAGAAAAGTTATCGAAACGTATCGAATATGTGCCAAAAATATATATAAGGTAGCGACAACGTATAGAAAATGTACCGAAAATCTATAGAAAGTTGAGAAAAAGTATCGAAATTTATCGAAAATGAAACGAAAATCCATTGAAAGTGCGAAAAGTTATCGAAACGTATCGAATATGTGCCAAAAATATATATAAAGTAGCGACAACGTCTAGAAAATGTACCGAAAATCTATAGAAAGTTGAATAAAAGTATCGAAATATATCGAAAAAGAAACGCAAATCCATTGAAAGTGGCGAAAAGTTATCGAAACGTATCGAATATGTGCAAAAAAATCTATATAAAGTAGCGACAACGTATAGAAAAGTATAGAAACGTATCGAGAATGTACCGAAAATCCATAGAAAGTTGAGAAAAAGTATCGAAATTTATCGAAAAAGAAACGAAAATCCATTGAAAGTGGCGAAAAGTTATCGAAACGTATCGAATATGTGCCAAAAATATATATAAAGTAGCGACAACGTATCGAAAATGTACCGAAAATCTATAGAAAGTTGAGAAAAAGTATCGAAATTTATCGAAAAAGAAACGCAAATCCATTGAAAGTGGCGAAAAGTTATCGAAACGTATCGAATATGTGCCAAAAATCTATATAAAGTAGCGACAACGTGTAGAAAAGTATAGAAACGTATCGAGAATGTACCGAAAATCCATAGAAAGTTGAGAAAAAGTATCGAAATTTATCGAAAAAGAAACGAAAATCCATTGAAAGTGGCGAAAAGTTATCGAAACGTATCGAATATGTGCCAAAAATATATATAAAGTAGCGACAACGTATCGAAAATGTACCGAAAATCTATTGAAACGTATCGAATATGTGCCAAAAATCTATATAGAAAAGTATAGAAACGTATCGAAAATGTGCCAAAAATCTATAGAAAGTTGAGAAAAAGTATCGAAATTTATAGAAAAAGAAACGAAGATCCATTGAAAGTGCGAAAAGTTATCGAAACGTATCGAATATGTGCAAAAAATCTATATAAATTAGCGACAACATATAGAAAAGTATAGAAACGTTTCGAGAATGTACCGAAAATCCATAGAAAGTTGAGAAAAAGTATCGAAATTTATCGAAAAAGATACGAAAATCCATTGAAAGTGGCGAAAAGTTATCGAAACGTATCGAATATGTGCCAAAAATATATATAAAGTAGCGACAACGTATCGAAAATGTACCGAAAATCTATAGAAAGTTGAGAAAAAGTATCGAAATTTATCGAAAAAGAAACGCAAATCCATTGAAAGTGGCGAAAAGTTATCGAAACGTATCGAATATGTGCCAAAAATCTATATAAAGTAGCGACAACGTGTAGAAAAGTATAGAAACGTATCGAGACTGTACCGAAAATCAATAGAAAGTTGAGAAAAAGTATCGAAATTTATCGAAAAAGAAACGAAAATCCATTGAAAGTGGCGATAAGTTATCGAAACGTATCGAATATGTGCCAAAAATATATATAAAGTAGCGACAACGTATAGAAAATGTACCGAAAATCTATTGAAACGTATCGAATATGTGCCAAAAATCTATATAGAAAAGTATAGAAACGTATCGAGAATGTACCGAAAATCCATAGAAAGTTTAGAAAAAGTATCGAAATTTATCGAAAAAGAAACGAAAATCCATTGAAAGTGGCGAAAAGTTATCGAAACGTATCGAATATGTGCCAAAACTATATATAAAGTAGCGACAACGTATCGAAAATGTACCGAAAATCTATAGAAAGTTGAGAAAAAGTATCGAAATTTATCGAAAAAGAAACGCAAATCCATTGAAAGTGGCGAAAAGTTATCGAAACGTATCGAATATGTGCCAAAAATATATATAAAGTAGCGACAACGTATAGAAAATGTACCGAAAATCTATAGAAAGTTGAGAAAAAGTATCGAAATTTATCGAAAAAGAAACGAAAATCCATTGAAAGTGGCGAAAAGTTATCGAAACGTATCGAATATGTGCAAAAAATCTATATAAAGTAGCGACAACGTACAGAAAAGTATAGAAACGTATCGCAAATGTACCGCAAATCTATAGAAAGTTGAGAAAAAGTATCGAAATTTATCCAAAAAGAAACGAAAATCCATTGAAAGTGGCGAAAATTTATCGGAAGGTATCGAACATGTGCCAAAAATCTATATAAAGTAGCAACAACGTATAGAAAAGTATAGAAACGTATCGCAAATGTACCGAAAATCCATAAAAAGTTGAGAAAAGGTATCGAAACGTATCGAACATGTGCCAAAAATCTATATAAAGTAGCGACAACGTATCGAAAATGTACCGAAAATCTATTGAAACGTATCGAATATGTGCCAAAAATCTATATAGAAAAGTATAGAAACGTATCGAAAATGAGCCAAAAATCTATAGAAAGTTGAGAAAAAGTATCGAAATTTATCGAAAAAGAAACGAAAATCCCTTGAAAGTGCGAAAAGTTATCGAAACGTATCGAATATGTGCCAAAAATATCTATAAAGTAGCGACAACGTATCCAAAATGTACCGAAAATCTATAGAAAGTTGAGAAAAAGTATCGAAATTTATCGAAAAAGAAACGGAAATCCATTGAAAGTGGCGAAAAGTTATCGAAACGTATCGAATAAGTACCAAAAATCTTTATAAAGTAGCGACAACGTACAGAAAAGTATAGAAACGTATCCAAAATGTACCGAAAATCCATAGAAAGTTGAGAAAAGTTATCGAAACGTATCGAATATGTGCCAAAAATATATATAAGGTAGCGACAACGTATAGAAAATGTACCGAAAATCTATAGAAAGTTGAGAAAAAGTATCGAAATTTATCGAAAATGAAACGAAAATCCATTGAAAGTGCGAAAAGTTATCGAAACGTATCGAATATGTGCCAAAAATATATATAAAGTAGCGACAACGTCTAGAAAATGTACCGAAAATCTATAGAAAGTTGAATAAAAGTATCGAAATATATCGAAAAAGAAACGCAAATCCATTGAAAGTGGCGAAAAGTTATCGAAACGTATCGAATATGTGCAAAAAAATCTATATAAAGTAGCGACAACGTATAGAAAAGTATAGAAACGTATCGAGAATGTACCGAAAATCCATAGAAAGTTGAGAAAAAGTATCGAAATTTATCGAAAAAGAAACGAAAATCCATTGAAAGTGGCGAAAAGTTATCGAAACGTATCGAATATGTGCCAAAAATATATATAAAGTAGCGACAACGTATCGAAAATGTACCGAAAATCTATAGAAAGTTGAGAAAAAGTATCGAAATTTATCGAAAAAGAAACGCAAATCCATTGAAAGTGGCGAAAAGTTATCGAAACGAATCGAATATGTGCCAAAAATCTATATAAAGTAGCGACAACGTGTAGAAAAGTATAGAAACGTATCGAGAATGTACCGAAAATCCATAGAAAGTTGAGAAAAAGTATCGAAATTTATCGAAAAAGAAACGAAAATCCATTGAAAGTGGCGAAAAGTTATCGAAACGTATCGAATATGTGCCAAAAATATATATAAAGTAGCGACAACGTATCGAAAATGTACCGAAAATCTATTGAAACGTATCGAATATGTGCCAAAAATCTATATAGAAAAGTATAGAAACGTATCGAAAATGTGCCAAAAATCTATAGAAAGTTGAGAAAAAGTATCGAAATTTATAGAAAAAGAAACGAAGATTCATTGAAAGTGCGAAAAGTTATCGAAACGTATCGAATATGTGCAAAAAATCTATATAAAGTAGCGACAACGTATAGAAAAGTATAGAAACGTATCGCAAAAGCACCGAAAATTCATAAAAAGTTGAGAAAAGGTATCGAAACGTATCGAACATGTGCCAAAACTATATATAAAGTAGCGACAACGTATCGAAAATGTACCGAAAATCCATAGAAAGTTGAGAAAAAGTATCGAAAATCCATTGAAAGTGGCGAAAAGTTATCGAAACGTATCGAATATGTGCCAAAAATCTATATAAAGTAGCGACAACGTACAGAAAATTATAGAAACGTATCAAAAATGTTCCGAAAATCCATTGAAAATTGCAAAAACGTAAGAAAAGTATGGGAGATGTAACCTAAATCTGTTGAAATTTGAAAAAACCTATCAAAAATGATCGGAACGTATCGCAAAAGGAACAAAAATCTTTAGAAAGTAACAAAAAGTTATCGAAACATATCGAAAATGGGACAAAAATCTATATAAAGTAGCGGCAACGTACAGAAATATATAGAAAGTATCAAAAATGTACCGAAAATCAATAGAAAGTTGAGAAAAGGTATCGAAACGTATCGAATATGTGCAAAAAATCTATATAAAGTAGCTACAACGTACAGAAAAGTATATAAACGTATCGAACAACGTATAGAAAAGTATAGAAACGTATCGCAAAAGCACCGAAAATTCATAAAAAGTTGAGAAAAGGTATCGAAACGTATCGAACATGTGCCAAAAATCTATATAAAGTAGCGACAACGTATCGAAAATGTACCTAAAATCTATTGAAACGTATCGTATATGGACCAAAAATCTATATAGAAAAGTATAGAAACGTATCGAAAATGAGCCAAAAAGTTGAGAAAAAGTATCGAAATTTATCGAAAAAGAAACGAAAATCCATTGAAAGTGCGAAAAGTTCTCGAAACGTATCGAATATGTGCCAAAAATATATATAAAGTAGCGACAACGTATAGAAAATGTACCGAAAATCTATAGAAAGTTGAGAAAAAGTATCGAAATTTATCGAAAAAGAAACGCAAATCCATTGAAAGTGGCGAAAAGTTATCGAAACGTATTGAATATGTGCCAAAAATCTATATAAAGTAGCGACAACGTATAGAAAAGTATAGAAACGTATCGAGAATGTACCGAAAATCCATAGAAAGTTGAGAAAAAGTATCGAAATTAATCGAAAAAGAAACGAAAATCCATTGAAAGTGGCGAAAAGTTATCGAAACGTATCGAATATGTGCCAAAACTATATATAAAGTAGCGACAACGTATCGAAAATGTACCGAAAATCTATAGAAAGTTGAGAAAAAGTATCGAAATTTATCGAAAAAGAAACGCAAATCCATTGAAAGTGGCGAAAAGTTATCGAAACGTATCGAATATGTGCCAAAAATCTATATAAAGTAGCGACAACGTGTAGAAAAGTATAGAAACGTATCGAGACTGTACCGAAAATCAATAGAAAGTTGAGAAAAAGTATCGAAATTTATCGAAAAAGAAACGAAAATCCATTGAAAGTGGCGATAAGTTATCGAAACGTATCGAATATGTGCCAAAAATATATATAAAGTAGCGACAACGTATAGAAAATGTACCGAAAATCTATTGAAACGTATCGAATATGTGCCAAAAATCTATATAGAAAAGTATAGAAATGTATCGAGAATGTACCGAAAATCCATAGAAAGTTTAGAAAAAGTATCGAAATTTATCGAAAAAGAAACGAAAATCCATTGAAAGTGGCGAAAAGTTATCGAAACGTATCGAATATGTGCCAAAACTATATATAAAGTAGCGACAACGTATCGAAAATGTACCGAAAATCTATAGAAAGTTGAGAAAAAGTATCGAAATTTATCGAAAAAGAAACGCAAATCCATTGAAAGTGGCGAAAAGTTATCGAAACGTATCGAATATGTGCCAAAAATATATATAAAGTAGCGACAACGTATAGAAAATGTACCGAAAATCTATAGAAAGTTGAGAAAAAGTATCGAAATTTATCGAAAAAGAAACGAAAATCCATTGAAAGTGGCGAAAAGTTATCGAAACGTATCGAATATGTGCAAAAAATCTATATAAAGTAGCGACAACGTACAGAAAAGTATAGAAACGTATCGCAAATGTACCGCAAATCTATAGAAAGTTGAGAAAAAGTATCGAAATTTATCCAAAAAGAAACGAAAATCCATTGAAAGTGGCGAAAATTTATCGGAAGGTATCGAACATGTGCCAAAAATCTATATAAAGTAGCAACAACGCATAGAAAAGTATAGAAACGTATCGCAAATGTACCGAAAATCCATAAAAAGTTGAGAAAAGGTATCGAAACGTATCGAACATGTGCCAAAAATCTATATAAAGTAGCGACAACGTATCGAAAATGTACCGAAAATCTATTGAAACGTATCGAATATGTGCCAAAAATCTATATAGAAAAGTATAGAAACGTATCGAAAATGAGCCAAAAATCTATAGAAAGTTGAGAAAAAGTATCGAAATTTATCGAAAAAGTAACGAAAATCCCTTGAAAGTGCGAAAAGTTATCGAAACGTATCGAATATGTGCCAAAAATATATATAAAGTAGCGACAACGTATCCAAAATGTACCGAAAATCTATAGAAAGTTGAGAAAAAGTATCGAAATTTATCGAAAAAGAAACGGAAATCCATTGAAAGTGGCGAAAAGTTATCGAAACGTATCGAATAAGTACCAAAAATCTTTATAAAGTAGCGACAACGTACAGAAAAGTATAGAAACGTATCCAAAATGTACCGAAAATCCATAGAAAGTTGAGAAAAGTTATCGAAACGTATCGAATATGTGCCAAAAATATATAAAAAGTAGCGACAACGTATAGAAAATGTACCGAAAATCTATAGAAAGTTGAATAAAAGTATCGAAATTTATCGAAAAAGAAACGCAAATCCATTGAAAGTGGCGAAAAGTTATCGAAACGTATCGAATATGTGCAAAAAAATCTATATAAAGTAGCGACAACGTATAGAAAAGTATAGAAACGTATCGAGAATGTACCGAAAATCCATAGAAAGTTGAGAAAAAGTATCGAAATTTATCGAAAAAGAAACGAAAATCCATTGAAAGTGGCGAAAAGTTATCGAAACGTATCGAATATGTGCCAAAAATCTATATAAAGTAGCGACAACGTGTAGAAAAGTATAGAAACGTATCGAGAATGTACCGAAAATCCATAGACAGTTGAGAAAAAATATCGAAATTTATCGAAAAAGAAACGAAAATCCATTGAAAGTGGCGAAAAGTTATCGAAACGTATCGAATATGTGCCAAAAATATATATAAAGTAGCGACAACGTATAGAAAATGTACCGAAAATCTATTGAAACGTATCGAATATGTGCCAAAAATCTATATAGAAAAGTATAGAAACGTATCGAGAATGTACCGAAAATCCATAGAAAGTTTAGAAAAAGTATCGAAATTTATCGAAAAAGAAACGAAAATCCATTGAAAGTGGCGAAAAGTTATCGAAACGTATCGAATATGTGCCAAACCTATATATAAAGTAGCGACAACGTATCGAAAATGTACCGAAAATCTATAGAAAGTTGAGAAAAAGTATCGAAATTTATCGAAAAAGAAACGCAAATCCATTGAAAGTGGCAAAAAGTTATCGAAACGTATCGAATATGTGCCAAAAATCTATATAAAGTAGCGACAACGTGTAGAAAAGTATAGAAACGTATCGAGAATGTACCGAAAATCCATAGAAAGTTGAGAAAAAGTATCGAAATTTATCGAAAAAGAAACGAAAATCCATTGAAACTGGCGAAAAGTTATCGAAACGTATCGAATATGTGCCAAAAATATATATAAAGTAGCGACAACGTATAGAAAATGTACCGAAAATCTATTGAAACGTATCGAATATGTGCCAAAAATCTATATAGAAAAGTATAGAAACGTATCGAGAATGTACCGAAAATCCATAGAAAGTTTAGAAAAAGTATCGAAATTTATCGAAAAAGAAACGAAAATCCATTGAAAGTGGCGAAAAGTTATCGAAAAGTATCGAATATGTGCCAAAACTATATATAAAGTAGCGACAACGTATCGAAAATGTACCGAAAATCTATAGAAAGTTGAGAAAAAGTATCGAAATTTATCGAAAAAGAAACGCAAATCCATTGAAAGTGGCGAAAAGTTATCGAAACGTATCGAATATGTGCCAAAAATCTATATAAAGTAGCGACAACGTATAGAAAAGTATAGAAACGTATCGAGAATGTACCGAAAATCCATAGAAAGCTGAGAAAAAGTATCGAAATTTATCGAAAAAGAAACGAAAATCCATTGAAAGTGGCGAAAAGTTATCGAAACGTATCGAATATGTGCCAAAAATATATATAAAGTAGCGACAACGTATAGAAAATGTACCGAAAATCTATAGAAAGGTGAGAAAAAGTATCGAAATTTATCGAAAAAGAAACGAAAATCCATTGAAAGTGGCGAAAAGTTATCGAAACGTATCGAATATGTGCAAAAAATCTATATAAAGTAGCGACAACGTACAGAAAAGTATAGAAACGTATCGCAAATGTACCGCAAATCTATAGAAAGTTGAGAAAAAGTATCGAAATGTATCCAAAAAGAAACGAAAATCCATTGAAAGTGGCGAAAATTTATCGGAAGGTATCGAGCATGTGCCAAAAATCTATATAAAGTAGCAACAACGTATAGAAAAGTATAGAAACGTATCGCAAATGTACCGAAAATCCATAAAAAGTTGAGAAAAGGTATCGAAACGTATCGAACATGTGCCAAAAATCTATATAAAGTAGCGACAACGTATCGAAAATGTACCGAAAATCTATTGAAACGTATCGAATATGTGCCAAAAATCTATATAGAAAAGTATAGAAACGTATCGAAAATGAGCCAAAAATCTATAGAAAGTTGAGAAAAAGTATCGAAATTTATCGAAAAAGAAACGAAAATCCCTTGAAAGTGCGAAAAGTTATCGAAACGTATCGAATATGTGCCAAAAATATATATAAAGTAGCGACAACGTATCCAAAATGTACCGAAAATCTATAGAAAATTGAGAAAAAGTATCGAAATTTATCGAAAAAGAAACGGAAATCCATTGAAAGTGGCGAAAAGTTATCGAAACGTATCGAATATGTGCCAAAAATCTATATAAAGTAGCGACAACGTGTAGAAAAGTATAGAAACGTATCGAGAATGTACCGAAAATCCATAGACAGTTGAGAAAAAATATCGAAATTTATCGAAAAAGAAACGAAAATCCATTGAAAGTGGCGAAAAGTTATCGAAACGTATCGAATATGTGCCAAAAATATATATAAAGTAGCGACAACGTATAGAAAATGTACCGAAAATCTATTGAAACGTATCGAATATGTGCCAAAAATCTATATAGAAAAGTATAGAAACGTATCGAGAATGTACCGAAAATCCATAGAAAGTTTAGAAAAAGTATCGAAATTTATCGAAAAAGAAACGAAAATCCATTGAAAGTGGCGAAAAGTTATCGAAACGTATCGAATATGTGCCAAAACTATATATAAAGTAGCGACAACGTATCGAAAATGTACCGAAAATCTATAGAAAGTTGAGAAAAAGTATCGAAATTTATCGAAAAAGAAACGCAAATCCATTGAAAGTGGCGAAAAGTTATCGAAACGTATCGAATATGTGCCAAAAATCTATATAAAGTAGCGACAACGTGTAGAAAAGTATAGAAACGTATCGAGAATGTACCGAAAATCCATAGAAAGTTGAGAAAAAGTATTGAAATTTATCGAAAGAGAAACGAAAATCCATTGAAACTGGCGAAAAGTTATCGAAACGTATCGAATATGTGCCAAAAATATATATAAAGTAGCGACAACGTATAGAAAATGTACCGAAAATCTATTGAAACGTATCGAATATGTGCCAAAAATCTATATAGAAAAGTATAGAAACGTATCGAGAATGTACCGAAAATCCATAGAAAGTTTAGAAAAAGTATCGAAATTTATCGAAAAAGAAACGAAAATCCATTGAAAGTGGCGAAAAGTTATCGAAAAGTATCGAATATGTGCCAAAACTATATATAAAGTAGCGACAACGTATCGAAAATGTACCGAAAATCTATAGAAAGTTGAGAAAAAGTATCGAAATTTATCGAAAAAGAAACGCAAATCCATTGAAAGTGGCGAAAAGTTATCGAAACGTATCGAATATGTGCCAAAAATCTATATAAAGTAGCGACAACGTATAGAAAAGTATAGAAACGTATCGAGAATGTACCGAAAATCCATAGAAAGCTGAGAAAAAGTATCGAAATTTATGGAAAAAGAAACGAAAATCCATTGAAAGTGGCGAAAAGTTATCGAAACGTATCGAATATGTGCCAAAAATTTATATAAAGTAGCGACAACGTATAGAAAATGTACCGAAAATCTATACAAAGGTGAGAAAAAGTATCGAAATTTATCGAAAAAGAAACGAAAATCCATTGAAAGTGGCGAAAAGTTATCGAAACGTATCGAATATGTGCAAAAAATCTATATAAAGTAGCGACAACGTACAGAAAAGTATAGAAACGTATCGCAAATGTACCGCAAATCTATAGAAAGTTGAGAAAAAGTATCGAAATGTATCCAAAAAGAAACGAAAATCCATTGAAAGTGGCGAAAATTTATCGGAAGGTATCGAACATGTGCCAAAAATCTATATAAAGTAGCAACAACGTATAGAAAAGTATAGAAACGTATCGCAAATGTACCGAAAATCCATAAAAAGTTGAGAAAAGGTATCGAAACGTATCGAACATGTGCCAAAAATCTATATAAAGTAGCGACAACGTATCGAAAATGTACCGAAAATCTATTGAAACGTATCGAATATGTGCCAAAAATCTATATAGAAAAGTATAGAAACGTATTGAAAATGAGCCAAAAATCTATAGAAAGTTGAGAAAAAGTATCGAAATTTATCGAAAAAGAAACGAAAATCCCTTGAAAGTGCGAAAAGTTATCGAAACGTATCGAATATGTGCCAAAAATATATATAAAGTAGCGACAACGTATCCAAAATGTACCGAAAATCTATAGAAAGTTGAGAAAAAGTATCGAAATTTATCGAAAAAGAAACGGAAATCCATTGAAAGTGGCGAAAAGTTATCGAAACGTATCGAATATGTGCAAAAAATCTATATAAAGTAGCGACAACGCATAGAAAAGTATAGAAACGTATCGAAAATGTACCGAAAATCTATAGAAAGTTGAGAAAAAGTATCGAAATTTATCGAAAAAGAAATTAAAATCCATTGAAAGTGCGAAAAGTTGTCAAAACGTATCGAATAAGTGCCAAAAATCTATATAAAGTAGCGACAACGTATAGAAAATTATAGAAACGTATCAAAAATGTTCCGAAAATCCATTGAAAATTGCAAAAACGTAAGAAAAGTATGGGAGATGTAACCTAAATCTGTTGAAATTTGAAAAAACCTATCAAAAATGATCGGAACGTATCGCAAAAGGAACAAAAATCTATAGAAAGTAACAAAAAGTTATCGAAACATATCGAAAATGGGACAAAAATCTATATAAAGTAGCGGCAACGTACAGAAATATATAGAAAGTATCAAAAATGTACCGAAAATCAATAGAAAGTTGAGAAAAGGTATCGAAACGTATCGAATATGTGCAAAAAATCTATATAAAGTAGCTACAACGTACAGAAAAGTATATAAACGTATCGAACAACGTATAGAAAAGTATAGAAACGTATCGCAAATGTACCAAAAATCTATAGAAAGTTGAGAAAAGGTATCGAAATTTATCGAAAAAGAAACGAAAATCTATTGAAAGTGAGAAAAGTTGTCGAAACGTATCGAATAAGTACCAAAAATCTTTATAAAGTAGCGAGAACGTACAGAAAAGTATAGAAACGTATCCAAAATGTACCGAAAATCCATAGAAAGTTGAGAAAAGGTATCGAAACGTATCGAATATGTGCCAAAAATTTATATAAAGTAGCAACAACGTATCGAAAATGTACCGAAAATCTATAGAAACGTATCGAATATGTGCCAAAAATCTATATAGAAAAGTATAGAAACGTATCGAAAATGTGCCAAAAATTTATAGAAAGTTGAGAGAAAGTATCGAAATTTATCGAAAAAGAAACGAAAATCCATTGAAAGTGCGAAAAGTTGTCGAAACGTATCGAATAAGTGCCAAAAATCTATATAAAGTAGCGACAACGTACAGAAAAGTATATAAACGTATCGAACAATGTATAGAAAAGTATAGAAACGTATCGCAAATGTACCAAAAATCTATAGAAAGTTGAGAAAAGGTATCGAAATTTATCGAAAAAGAAACGAAAATCTATTGAAAGTGAGAAAAGTTGTCGAAACATATCGAATAAGTGCCAAAAATCTTTATAAAGTAGCGACAACGTACAGAAAAGTATAGAAACGTATCGCAAATGTACCGCAAATGTACCGCAAATCTACAGAAAGTTGAGAAAAGGTATCGAAACGTATCGAAAATGTGAGAAAACTCTACATTAAGTAGCGACAACGTATAGAAAATGTACCGCAAATCTATAGAAAGTTGCGAAAAAGTACAGAAAAGTATATAAACGTATCGAACAACGTATAGAAAACTATAGAAACGTATCGCAAATGTACCGCAAATCTATAGAAAGTTGAGAAAAAGTATCGAAATGTATCGAAAAAGAAACGAAAATCCATTGAAAGTGGCGAAAATTTATCGAATCGTATCGAACATGTGCCAAAAATCTATATAAAGTAGCGACAACGTATAGAAAAGTATAGAAACGTATCGCAAATGTACCGAAAATTCATAAAAAGTTGAGAAAAGGTATCGAAACGTATCGAACATGTGCCAAAAATCTATATAAAGTAGCGACAACGTATCGAAAATGTACCGAAAATCTATTGAAACGTATCGAATATGTGCCAAAAATCTATATAGAAAAGTATAGAAACGTATCGAAAATGAGCGAAAAAGTTGAGAAAAGGTATCGAAATTTATCGAAAAAGAAACGAAAATCCATTGAAAGTGCGAAAAGTTCTCGAAACGTATCGAATATGTGCCAAAAATATATATAAAGTAGCGACAACGTATAGAAAATGTACCGAAAATCTATAGAAAGTTGAGAAAAAGTATCGAAATTTATTGAAAAAGAAACGGAAATCCATTGAAAGTGGCGAAAAGTTATCGAAACGTATCGAGTGTGTGCCAAAAATCTATATAAAGTAGCGGCAACGTACAGAAAAGTATAGAAACGTATCGAAAAGGTACCGAAAATCCATAGAAAGTTGAGAAAGGGTATCGAATATGTGCCAAAAAGTTGAGAAAAGGTATCGAAACGTATCGAAAATGTGAGAAAAATCTATATAAAGTATGTCGCTACTTATCGAAAATGTGAGAAAAATCTATATAAAGTATGTCGCTCCTTTATATAGATTTTTCTCATATTTTCGATACGTTTCGATACCTTTTCTCAACTTTCTATGGATTTTCGGTACATTTTCGATAAGTCTCTATACTTTTCTGTAAGTTATCGCTACAGAAAAGTATATAAACGTATCGAACAACGTATATAAAAGTATAGAAACGTATCGCAAATGTACCGAACATCTATAGAAAGCTGAGAAAAAGTATCAAAATTAACGAAAAGCAAACGAAAATCTATTGAAAGTGCGAAAAGTTGTCGAAACATATCGAATAAGTGCCAAAAATCTATATAAAGTAGCGGCAACGTACAGAAAAGTATAGAAACGTATCGAAAATGTACTGAAAATCCATAGAAAGTTGAGAAAAGGTATCGAAACGTATTGAATATGTGCTAAAAATATAAAGTAGCGACAACGTATCGAAAATGTACCGAAAATCTATAGAAACGTATCGAATATGTGCCAAAAATCTATATAGAAATAGAAAGTTGAGAAAAAGTATCGAAATTTATAGAAAAAGAAACGAGGATCCATTGAAAGTGCGAAAAGTTATCGAAACGTATCGAATATGTGCCAAAAATCTATATAGAAAAATATAGAAACGTATCGAAAATGTGCCAAAAATCTATAGAAAGTTGAGAAAAAGTATCGAAATTTATAGAAAAAGAAACGAAGATCCATTGAAAGTGCGAAAAGTTATCGAAACGTATCGAATATGTGCCAAAAATATATATAAAGTAGCGACAACCTATAGAAAATGTACCGAAAATCTATAGAAAGTTGAGAAAAAGTATCGAAATTTATCGAAAAAGAAACGCAAATCCATTGAAAGTGCGAAAAGTTGTCGAAACATATCGAATAAGTGCCAAAAATCTATATAAAGTAGCGGCAACGTACAGAAAGGTATAGAAACGTATCGAAAATGTACCGAAAATCTATAGAAACGTATCGAATATGTGCCAAAAATCTATATAGAAAAATATAGAAACGTATCGAAAAGGTGCCAGATATCTATAGAAAGTTGAGAAAAAGTATCGAAATTTATAGAAAAAGAAATTAAAATCCGTTGAAAGTGCGAAAAGTTGTCAAAACGTATCGAATATGTGCCAAACCTATATATAAAGTAGCGACAACGTATCGAAAATGTACCGAAAATCTATAGAAAGTTGAGAAAAAGTATCGAAATTTATCGAAAAAGAAACGCAAATCCATTGAAAGTGGCAAAAAGTTATCGAAACGTATCGAATATGTGCCAAAAATCTATATAAAGTAGCGACAACGTGTAGAAAAGTATAGAAACGTATCGAGAATGTACCGAAAATCCATAGAAAGTTGAGAAAAAGTATCGAAATTTATCGAAAAAGAAACGAAAATCCATTGAAACTGGCGAAAAGTTATCGAAACGTATCGAATATGTGCCAAAAATATATATAAAGTAGCGACAACGTATAGAAAATGTACCGAAAATCTATTGAAACGTATCGAATATGTGCCAAAAATCTATATAGAAAAGTATAGAAACGTATCGAGAATGTACCGAAAATCCATAGAAAGTTTAGAAAAAGTATCGAAATTTATCGAAAAAGAAACGAAAATCCATTGAAAGTGGCGAAAAGTTATCGAAAAGTATCGAATATGTGCCAAAACTATATATAAAGTAGCGACAACGTATCGAAAATGTACCGAAAATCTATAGAAAGTTGAGAAAAAGTATCGAAATTTATCGAAAAAGAAACGCAAATCCATTGAAAGTGGCGAAAAGTTATCGAAACGTATCGAATATGTGCCAAAAATCTATATAAAGTAGCGACAACGTATAGAAAAGTATAGAAACGTATCGAGAATGTACCGAAAATCCATAGAAAGCTGAGAAAAAGTATCGAAATTTATCGAAAAAGAAACGAAAATCCATTGAAAGTGGCGAAAAGTTATCGAAACGTATCGAATATGTGCCAAAAATATATATAAAGTAGCGACAACGTATAGAAAATGTACCGAAAATCTATAGAAAGGTGAGAAAAAGTATCGAAATTTATCGAAAAAGAAACGAAAATCCATTGAAAGTGGCGAAAAGTTATCGAAACGTATCGAATATGTGCAAAAAATCTATATAAAGTAGCGACAACGTACAGAAAAGTATAGAAACGTATCGCAAATGTACCGCAAATCTATAGAAAGTTGAGAAAAAGTATCGAAATGTATCCAAAAAGAAACGAAAATCCATTGAAAGTGGCGAAAATTTATCGGAAGGTATCGAGCATGTGCCAAAAATCTATATAAAGTAGCAACAACGTATAGAAAAGTATAGAAACGTATCGCAAATGTACCGAAAATCCATAAAAAGTTGAGAAAAGGTATCGAAACGTATCGAACATGTGCCAAAAATCTATATAAAGTAGCGACAACGTATCGAAAATGTACCGAAAATCTATTGAAACGTATCGAATATGTGCCAAAAATCTATATAGAAAAGTATAGAAACGTATCGAAAATGAGCCAAAAATCTATAGAAAGTTGAGAAAAAGTATCGAAATTTATCGAAAAAGAAACGAAAATCCCTTGAAAGTGCGAAAAGTTATCGAAACGTATCGAATATGTGCCAAAAATATATATAAAGTAGCGACAACGTATCCAAAATGTACCGAAAATCTATAGAAAATTGAGAAAAAGTATCGAAATTTATCGAAAAAGAAACGGAAATCCATTGAAAGTGGCGAAAAGTTATCGAAACGTATCGAATATGTGCCAAAAATCTATATAAAGTAGCGACAACGTGTAGAAAAGTATAGAAACGTATCGAGAATGTACCGAAAATCCATAGACAGTTGAGAAAAAATATCGAAATTTATCGAAAAAGAAACGAAAATCCATTGAAAGTGGCGAAAAGTTATCGAAACGTATCGAATATGTGCCAAAAATATATATAAAGTAGCGACAACGTATAGAAAATGTACCGAAAATCTATTGAAACGTATCGAATATGTGCCAAAAATCTATATAGAAAAGTATAGAAACGTATCGAGAATGTACCGAAAATCCATAGAAAGCTGAGAAAAAGTATCGAAATTTATGGAAAAAGAAACGAAAATCCATTGAAAGTGGCGAAAATTTATCGGAAGGTATCGAGCATGTGCCAAAAATCTATATAAAGTAGCAACAACGTATAGAAAAGTATAGAAACGTATCGCAAATGTACCGAAAATCCATAAAAAGTTGAGAAAAGGTATCGAAACGTATCGAACATGTGCCAAAAATCTATATAAAGTAGCGACAACGTATCGAAAATGTACCGAAAATCTATTGAAACGTATCGAATATGTGCCAAAAATCTATATAGAAAAGTATAGAAACGTATCGAAAATGAGCCAAAAATCTATAGAAAGTTGAGAAAAAGTATCGAAATTTATCGAAAAAGAAACGAAAATCCCTTGAAAGTGCGAAAAGTTATCGAAACGTATCGAATATGTGCCAAAAATATATATAAAGTAGCGACAACGTATCCAAAATGTACCGAAAATCTATAGAAAATTGAGAAAAAGTATCGAAATTTATCGAAAAAGAAACGGAAATCCATTGAAAGTGGCGAAAAGTTATCGAAACGTATCGAATATGTGCCAAAAATCTATATAAAGTAGCGACAACGTGTAGAAAAGTATAGAAACGTATCGAGAATGTACCGAAAATCCATAGACAGTTGAGAAAAAATATCGAAATTTATCGAAAAAGAAACGAAAATCCATTGAAAGTGGCGAAAAGTTATCGAAACGTATCGAATATGTGCCAAAAATATATATAAAGTAGCGACAACGTATAGAAAATGTACCGAAAATCTATTGAAACGTATCGAATATGTGCCAAAAATCTATATAGAAAAGTATAGAAACGTATCGAGAATGTACCGAAAATCCATAGAAAGTTTAGAAAAAGTATCGAAATTTATCGAAAAAGAAACGAAAATCCATTGAAAGTGGCGAAAAGTTATCGAAACGTATCGAATATGTGCCAAAACTATATATAAAGTAGCGACAACGTATCGAAAATGTACCGAAAATCTATAGAAAGTTGAGAAAAAGTATCGAAATTTATCGAAAAAGAAACGCAAATCCATTGAAAGTGGCGAAAAGTTATCGAAACGTATCGAATATGTGCCAAAAATCTATATAAAGTAGCGACAACGTGTAGAAAAGTATAGAAACGTATCGAGAATGTACCGAAAATCCATAGAAAGTTGAGAAAAAGTATTGAAATTTATCGAAAGAGAAACGAAAATCCATTGAAACTGGCGAAAAGTTATCGAAACGTATCGAATATGTGCCAAAAATATATATAAAGTAGCGACAACGTATAGAAAATGTACCGAAAATCTATTGAAACGTATCGAATATGTGCCAAAAATCTATATAGAAAAGTATAGAAACGTATCGAGAATGTACCGAAAATCCATAGAAAGTTTAGAAAAAGTATCGAAATTTATCGAAAAAGAAACGAAAATCCATTGAAAGTGGCGAAAAGTTATCGAAAAGTATCGAATATGTGCCAAAACTATATATAAAGTAGCGACAACGTATCGAAAATGTACCGAAAATCTATAGAAAGTTGAGAAAAAGTATCGAAATTTATCGAAAAAGAAACGCAAATCCATTGAAAGTGGCGAAAAGTTATCGAAACGAATCGAATATGTGCCAAAAATCTATATAAAGTAGCGACAACGTATAGAAAAGTATAGAAACGTATCGAGAATGTACCGAAAATCCATAGAAAGCTGAGAAAAAGTATCGAAATTTATGGAAAAAGAAACGAAAATCCATTGAAAGTGGCGAAAAGTTATCGAAACGTATCGAATATGTGCCAAAAATTTATATAAAGTAGCGACAACGTATAGAAAATGTACCGAAAATCTATACAAAGGTGAGAAAAAGTATCGAAATTTATCGAAAAAGAAACGAAAATCCATTGAAAGTGGCGAAAAGTTATCGAAACGTATCGAATATGTGCAAAAAATCTATATAAAGTAGCGACAACGTACAGAAAAGTATAGAAACGTATCGCAAATGTACCGCAAATCTATAGAAAGTTGAGAAAAAGTATCGAAATGTATCCAAAAAGAAACGAAAATCCATTGAAAGTGGCGAAAATTTATCGGAAGGTATCGAACATGTGCCAAAAATCTATATAAAGTAGCAACAACGTATAGAAAAGTATAGAAACGTATCGCAAATGTACCGAAAATCCATAAAAAGTTGAGAAAAGGTATCGAAACGTATCGAACATGTGCCAAAAATCTATATAAAGTAGCGACAACGTATCGAAAATGTACCGAAAATCTATTGAAACGTATCGAATATGTGCCAAAAATCTATATAGAAAAGTATAGAAACGTATTGAAAATGAGCCAAAAATCTATAGAAAGTTGAGAAAAAGTATCGAAATTTATCGAAAAAGAAACGAAAATCCCTTGAAAGTGCGAAAAGTTATCGAAACGTATCGAATATGTGCCAAAAATATATATAAAGTAGCGACAACGTATCCAAAATGTACCGAAAATCTATAGAAAGTTGAGAAAAAGTATCGAAATTTATCGAAAAAGAAACGGAAATCCATTGAAAGTGGCGAAAAGTTATCGAAACGTATCGAATATGTGCAAAAAATCTATATAAAGTAGCGACAACGCATAGAAAAGTATAGAAACGTATCGAAAATGTACCGAAAATCTATAGAAAGTTGAGAAAAAGTATCGAAATTTATCGAAAAAGAAATTAAAATCCATTGAAAGTGCGAAAAGTTGTCAAAACGTATCGAATAAGTGCCAAAAATCTATATAAAGTAGCGACAACGTATAGAAAATTATAGAAACGTATCAAAAATGTTCCGAAAATCCATTGAAAATTGCAAAAACGTAAGAAAAGTATGGGAGATGTAACCTAAATCTGTTGAAATTTGAAAAAACCTATCAAAAATGATCGGAACGTATCGCAAAAGGAACAAAAATCTATAGAAAGTAACAAAAAGTTATCGAAACATATCGAAAATGGGACAAAAATCTATATAAAGTAGCGGCAACGTACAGAAATATATAGAAAGTATCAAAAATGTACCGAAAATCAATAGAAAGTTGAGAAAAGGTATCGAAACGTATCGAATATGTGCAAAAAATCTATATAAAGTAGCTACAACGTACAGAAAAGTATATAAACGTATCGAACAACGTATAGAAAAGTATAGAAACGTATCGCAAATGTACCAAAAATCTATAGAAAGTTGAGAAAAGGTATCGAAATTTATCGAAAAAGAAACGAAAATCTATTGAAAGTGAGAAAAGTTGTCGAAACGTATCGAATAAGTACCAAAAATCTTTATAAAGTAGCGAGAACGTACAGAAAAGTATAGAAACGTATCCAAAATGTACCAAAAATCCATAGAAAGTTGAGAAAAGGTATCGAAACGTATCGAATATGTGCCAAAAATTTATATAAAGTAGCAACAACGTATCGAAAATGTACCGAAAATCTATAGAAACGTATCGAATATGTGCCAAAAATCTATATAGAAAAGTATAGAAACGTATCGAAAATGTGCCAAAAATTTATAGAAAGTTGAGAGAAAGTATCGAAATTTATCGAAAAAGAAACGAAAATCCATTGAAAGTGCGAAAAGTTGTCGAAACGTATCGAATAAGTGCCAAAAATCTATATAAAGTAGCGACAACGTACAGAAAAGTATATAAACGTATCGAACAATGTATAGAAAAGTATAGAAACGTATCGCAAATGTACCAAAAATCTATAGAAAGTTGAGAAAAGGTATCGAAATTTATCGAAAAAGAAACGAAAATCTATTGAAAGTGAGAAAAGTTGTCGAAACATATCGAATAAGTGCCAAAAATCTTTATAAAGTAGCGACAACGTACAGAAAAGTATAGAAACGTATCGCAAATGTACCGCAAATGTACCGCAAATCTACAGAAAGTTGAGAAAAGGTATCGAAACGTATCGAAAATGTGAGAAAACTCTACATTAAGTAGCGACAACGTATAGAAAATGTACCGCAAATCTATAGAAAGTTGCGAAAAAGTACAGAAAAGTATATAAACGTATCGAACAACGTATAGAAAACTATAGAAACGTATCGCAAATGTACCGCAAATCTATAGAAAGTTGAGAAAAAGTATCGAAATGTATCGAAAAAGAAACGAAAATCCATTGAAAGTGGCGAAAATTTATCGAATCGTATCGAACATGTGCCAAAAATCTATATAAAGTAGCGACAACGTATAGAAAAGTATAGAAACGTATCGCAAATGTACCGAAAATTCATAAAAAGTTGAGAAAAGGTATCGAAACGTATCGAACATGTGCCAAAAATCTATATAAAGTAGCGACAACGTATCGAAAATGTACCGAAAATCTATTGAAACGTATCGAATATGTGCCAAAAATCTATATAGAAAAGTATAGAAACGTATCGAAAATGAGCGAAAAAGTTGAGAAAAGGTATCGAAATTTATCGAAAAAGAAACGAAAATCCATTGAAAGTGCGAAAAGTTCTCGAAACGTATCGAATATGTGCCAAAAATATATATAAAGTAGCGACAACGTATAGAAAATGTACCGAAAATCTATAGAATGTTGAGAAAAAGTATCGAAATTTATTGAAAAAGAAACGGAAATCCATTGAAAGTGGCGAAAAGTTATCGAAACGTATCGAGTGTGTGCCAAAAATCTATATAAAGTAGCGGCAACGTACAGAAAAGTATAGAAACGTATCGAAAAGGTACCGAAAATCCATAGAAAGTTGAGAAAGGGTATCGAATATGTGCCAAAAAGTTGAGAAAAGGTATCGAAACGTATCGAAAATGTGAGAAAAATCTATATAAAGTATGTCGCTACTTATCGAAAATGTGAGAAAAATCTATATAAAGTATGTCGCTCCTTTATATAGATTTTTCTCATATTTTCGATACGTTTCGATACCTTTTCTCAACTTTCTATGGATTTTCGGTACATTTTCGATAAGTCTCTATACTTTTCTGTAAGTTATCGCTACAGAAAAGTATATAAACGTATCGAACAACGTATATAAAAGTATAGAAACGTATCGCAAATGTACCGAACATCTATAGAAAGCTGAGAAAAAGTATCAAAATTAACGAAAAGCAAACGAAAATCTATTGAAAGTGCGAAAAGTTGTCGAAACATATCGAATAAGTGCCAAAAATCTATATAAAGTAGCGGCAACGTACAGAAAAGTATAGAAACGTATCGAAAATGTACTGAAAATCCATAGAAAGTTGAGAAAAGGTATCGAAACGTATTGAATATGTGCTAAAAATATAAAGTAGCGACAACGTATCGAAAATGTACCGAAAATCTATAGAAACGTATCGAATATGTGCCAAAAATCTATATAGAAATAGAAAGTTGAGAAAAAGTATCGAAATTTATAGAAAAAGAAACGAGGATCCATTGAAAGTGCGAAAAGTTATCGAAACGTATCGAATATGTGCCAAAAATCTATATAGAAAAATATAGAAACGTATCGAAAATGTGCCAAAAATCTATAGAAAGTTGAGAAAAAGTATCGAAATTTATAGAAAAAGAAACGAAGATCCATTGAAAGTGCGAAAAGTTATCGAAACGTATCGAATATGTGCCAAAAATATATATAAAGTAGCGACAACCTATAGAAAATGTACCGAAAATCTATAGAAAGTTGAGAAAAAGTATCGAAATTTATCGAAAAAGAAACGCAAATCCATTGAAAGTGCGAAAAGTTGTCGAAACATATCGAATAAGTGCCAAAAATCTATATAAAGTAGCGGCAACGTACAGAAAGGTATAGAAACGTATCGAAAATGTACCGAAAATCTATAGAAACGTATCGAATATGTGCCAAAAATCTATATAGAAAAATATAGAAACGTATCGAAAAGGTGCCAGATATCTATAGAAAGTTGAGAAAAAGTATCGAAATTTATAGAAAAAGAAATTAAAATCCGTTGAAAGTGCGAAAAGTTGTCAAAACGCATCGAATAAGTGCCAGAAATCTATATAAAGTAGCGACAACGTATAGAAAATTATAGAAACGTATCAAAAATGTACCGAAAATCCATTGAAATTGCAAAAACGTAAGAAAAGTATCGGATATGTAACCTAAATCTGTTGAAATTTGAAAAAACCTATCAAAAATGATCGGAACATATCGAAAAAGGAACTAAAATCTATAGAAAGTAACAAAAAGTTATCGAAACGTATCGAAAATGGGACAAAAATCTAAATAAAGTAGCGGCAACGTACAGAAATGTATAGAAAGTATCGAAAATGTACCGAAAATCCATAGAAAGTTGAGAAAAGGTATCGAAACGTATCGAAAATGTGCAAAAAATCTATATAAAGTAGCGACAACGTACAGAGAGGTATATAAACGTATCGAACAACGTATAGAAAAGTATAGAAATGTACCGAAAATCTATAGAAAGTTGAGAAAAAGTATCGAAATTTATCGAAAAAGAAACGAAAATCTATTGAAAGTGAGAAAAGTTGTCGAAACATACCGAATAATTGCCAAAAATCTATATAAAGTAGCGACAACGTACAGAAAAGTATAGAAACGTATCCAAAATGTACCGAAAATCCATAGAAAGTTGAGAAAAGGTATCGATACGTATCGAATATGTGCCAAAAATCTAAATAAAGTAGCGACAACGTACAGAAAAGTATAGAAACGTATCGAAAATTTTCCGAAAATCCATAGAAAGTTGAGAAAACGTATCGAAAAGTATTGAAACGTATCGAAAAAGAAACTAATTTCCATTGAAAGTGGGTAAAAGTTATCGAAACGTATCGAAAAAGAATAGAAAATTTATAGAAAGTAACAAAAAGGTATCGAAACGTATCGAAAATGTACCGAAAATCCATAGAAAGTTGAGAAAAGGTATTGAAACGTATCGAAAATGTGAGAAAAATCTATATAAAGTAGCGACAACGTACAGAAAGGTATATAAACGTATCGAACAACGTATAGAAAAGTATAGAAACGTATCGCAAATGTACCGAAAATCTATAGAAAAATGAGAAAAAGTATCGAAACTTATCGAAAAAGAAACGAAAATCTATTGAAAGTGAGAAAAGTTGTCGAAACATACCGAATAAGTGCCAAAAATCTATATAAAGTAGCGACAACGTACAGAAACGTATCCAAAATGTACCGAAAATCCATAGAAAGTTGAGAAAGGGTATCGAAACGTATCGAGTATGTGCCAAAAATCTATATAAAGTAGCAACAACGTATCGAAAATGTATAGAAAGTTGAGAAAAAGTATTGAAATTTATAGAAAAAGAAACGAAGATCCATTGAAAGTGCGAAAAGTTATCGAAACGTATCGAGTATGTGCCAAAAATATATATAAAGTAGCGACAACGTATAGAAAATGTACCGAAAATCTATAGAAAGTTGAGAAAAAGTATCGAAATTTATCGAAAAAGAAACGCAAATCCATTGAAAGTGCGAATAGTTGTCGAAACGTATCGAATAAGTGCCAAAAATCTATATAAAGTAGCGACAACGTACAGAAAAGTATAGAAACGTATCGAAAATGTACCGAAAATCCATAGAAAGTTGAGAAAAGGTATCGAAACGTATCGAAAATGTGAGAAAAATCTATATAAAGTAGCGACAACGTATCGAAAATGTTCCGAAAATCTATAGAAAGTTGAGAAAAAGTATCGAAATTTATCGAAAAAGAAACGAAAATCCATTGAAAGTGGCGAAAAGTTATCGAAACGTATCGAATATGTGCCAAAAATCTATATAAAGTAGCGACAACGTACAGAAAAGTATAGAAACGTATCGCAAATGTACCGCAAATCTATAGAAAGTTGAGAAAAAGTATCGAAATGTATCCAAAAAGAAACGAAAATCCATTGAAAGTGTCGAAAATTTATCGGAAGGTATCGAACATGTGCCAAAAATCTATGTGCCAAAAAAGTAGCTACAACGTATCGAAAATGTACCGAAAATCTATAGAAACGTATCATATATGTGCCAAAAATCTATATAGAAAAATATAGAAACGTATCGAAAAGGTGCCAGATATCTATAGAAAGTTGAGAAAAAGTATCGAAATTTATAGAAAAAGAAATTAAAATCCGTTGAAAGTGCGAAAAGTTGTCAAAACGCATCGAATAAGTGCCAGAAATCTATATAAAGTAGCGACAACGTATAGAAAATTATAGAAACGTATCAAAAATGTACCGAAAATCCATTGAAATTGTAAAAACGTAAGAAAAGTATCGGATATGTAACCTAAATCTGTTGAAATTTGAAAAAACCTATCAAAAATGATCGGAACATATCGAAAAAGGAACTAAAATCTATAGAAAGTAACAAAAAGTTATCGAAACGTATCGAAAATGGGACAAAAATCTAAATAAAGTAGCGGCAACGTACAGAAATGTATAGAAAGTATCGAAAATGTACCGAAAATCCATAGAAAGTTGAGAAAAGGTATCGAAACGTATCGAAAATGTGCAAAAAATCTATATAAAGTAGCGACAACGTACAGAGAGGTATATAAACGTATCGAACAACGTATAGAAAAGTATAGAAATGTACCGAAAATCTATAGAAAGTTGAGAAAAAGTATCGAAATTTATCGAAAAAGAAACGAAAATCTATTGAAAGTGAGAAAAGTTGTCGAAACATACCGAATAATTGCCAAAAATCTATATAAAGTAGCGACAACGTACAGAAAAGTATAGAAACGTATCCAAAATGTACCGAAAATCCATAGAAAGTTGAGAAAAGGTATCGATACGTATCGAATATGTGCCAAAAATCTAAATAAAGTAGCGACAACGTACAGAAAAGTATAGAAACGTATCGAAAATTTTCCGAAAATCCATAGAAAGTTGAGAAAACGTATCGAAAAGTATTGAAACGTATCGAAAAAGAAACTAATTTCCATTGAAAGTGGGTAAAAGTTATCGAAACGTATCGAAAAAGAATAGAAAATTTATAGAAAGTAACAAAAAGGTATCGAAACGTATCGAAAATGTACCGAAAATCCATAGAAAGTTGAGAAAAGGTATTGAAACGTATCGAAAATGTGAGAAAAATCTATATAAAGTAGCGACAACGTACAGAAAGGTATATAAACGTATCGAACAACGTATAGAAAAGTATAGAAACGTATCGCAAATGTACCGAAAATCTATAGAAAAATGAGAAAAAGTATCGAAACTTATCGAAAAAGAAACGAAAATCTATTGAAAGTGAGAAAAGTTGTCGAAACATACCGAATAAGTGCCAAAAATCTATATAAAGTAGCGACAACGTACAGAAACGTATCCAAAATGTACCGAAAATCCATAGAAAGTTGAGAAAGGGTATCGAAACGTATCGAGTATGTGCCAAAAATCTATATAAAGTAGCAACAACGTATCGAAAATGTATAGAAAGTTGAGAAAAAGTATTGAAATTTATAGAAAAAGAAACGAAGATCCATTGAAAGTGCGAAAAGTTATCGAAACGTATCGAGTATGTGCCAAAAATATATATAAAGTAGCGACAACGTATAGAAAATGTACCGAAAATCTATAGAAAGTTGAGAAAAAGTATCGAAATTTATCGAAAAAGAAACGCAAATCCATTGAAAGTGCGAATAGTTGTCGAAACGTATCGAATAAGTGCCAAAAATCTATATAAAGTAGCGACAACGTACAGAAAAGTATAGAAACGTATCGAAAATGTACCGAAAATCCATAGAAAGTTGAGAAAAGGTATCGAAACGTATCGAAAATGTGAGAAAAATCTATATAAAGTAGCGACAACGTATCGAAAATGTTCCGAAAATCTATAGAAAGTTGAGAAAAAGTATCGAAATTTATCGAAAAAGAAACGAAAATCCATTGAAAGTGGCGAAAAGTTATCGAAACGTATCGAATATGTGCCAAAAATCTATATAAAGTAGCGACAACGTACAGAAAAGTATAGAAACGTATCGCAAATGTACCGCAAATCTATAGAAAGTTGAGAAAAAGTATCGAAATGTATCCAAAAAGAAACGAAAATCCATTGAAAGTGTCGAAAATTTATCGGAAGGTATCGAACATGTGCCAAAAATCTATGTGCCAAAAAAGTAGCTACAACGTATCGAAAATGTACCGAAAATCTATAGAAACGTATCATATATGTGCCAAAAATCTATATAGAAAAATATAGAAACGTATCGAAAAGGTGCCAGATATCTATAGAAAGTTGAGAAAAAGTATCGAAATTTATAGAAAAAGAAACGAAAATCCATTGAAAGTGCGAAAAGTTCTCGAAACGTATCGAATATGTGCCAAAAATCTTTACAGAAAAATATAGAAACGTACCGAAAATGTGCCAAAAATCTATAGAAAGTTGAGAAAAAGTATCGAAATTTATAGAAAAAGAAACGAAGATCCATTAAAAGTGCGAAAAGTTATCGAAACGTATCGAATATGTGCCAAAAATATATATAAAGTAGCGGCAACGTACAGAAAAGTATAGAAACGTATCGAAAATGTACCGAAAATCCATAGAAAGTTGAGAAAAGGTATCGAAACGTATCGAATATGTGCTAAAAATATAAAGTAGCGACAACGTATCGAAAATGTACCGAAAATCTATAGAAACGTATCGAATATGTGCCAAAAATCTATATAGAAAAATATAGAAACGTATCGAAAATGTGCCAAAAATCTATAGAAAGTTGAGAAAAAGTATCGAAATTTATAGAAAAAGTAACGAAGATCCATTGAAAGTGCGAAAAGTTATCGAAACGTATCGAATATGTGCCAAAAATCTATATAGAAAAATATAGAAACGTATCGAAAATGTGCCAAAAATCTATAGAAAACTGAGAAAAAAAATCGAAATTTATAGAAAAAGAAACGAAGATCCATTGAAAGTGCGAAAAGTTATCGAAACGTATCGAATATGTGCCAAAAATATATATAAAGTAGCGAAAACTTATAGAAAATGTACCGAAAATCTATAGAAAGTTGAGAAAAAGTATCGAAATTTATCGAAAAAGAAACGAAAATCCATTGAAAGTGCGAAAAGTTGTCGAAACGTATCGAATAAGTGCCAAAAATCTATATAAAGTAGCGACAACGTACAGAAAAGTATAGAAAAGTATCGAAAATGTACCGAAAATCCATAGAAAGTTGAGAAAAGGTATCGAAACGTATCGAAAATGTGAGAAAAATCTATATAAAGTAGCGACAACGTATATCCGAAAATCTATAGAAAGTTAAGAAAAAGTATCGAAATTTATCGAAAAAGAAACGAAAATCCATTGAAAGCGGGAAAAGTTATCCAAACGTATCGGATATGTGCCAAAAATCTATATAGAAAAATATAGAAACGTATCGAAAATGTGCCAAAAATCTATAGAAAGTTGAGAAAAAGTATCGAAATTTATCAAAAAAGAAATTAAAATCCGTTGAAAGTGCGAAAAGTTGTCAAAACGTATCGAATAAGTGCCAGAAATCTATATAAAGTAGCGACAACGTATAGAAAATTATAGAAACGTATCAAAAATGTACCGAAAATCCATTGAAAATTGCAAAAACGTAAGAAAAGTATCGGAGATGTAACCTAAATCTGTTGAAATTTGAAAAAACCTATCAAAAATGATCGGAACGTATCGAAAAGGAACTAAAATCTATAGAAAGTAACAAAAAGTTATCGAAACGTACCGAAAATGGGACAAAAATCTAAATAAAGTAGCGGCAACGTACAGAAATGTATAGAAAGTACCGAAAATGTACCGAAAATCCATAGAAAGTTGAGAAAAGGCATCGAAACGTATCGAAAATGTGCAAAAGATCAATATAAGGTAGCGACAACGTACAGAAAAGTATAGAAACGTATCGAAAATTTTCCGAAAATCCATAGAAAGTTGAGAAAACGTATCGAAAAGTATTGAAACGTATCGAAAAAGAAACTAATTTCCATTGAAAGTGGATAAAATTTATCGAAACGTATCGAAAAAGAATAGAAAATCTATAGAAAGTAACAAAAAGGTATCGAAACGTATCGAAAATGTACCGAAAATCCATAGAAAGTTGAGAAAAGGTATCGAATAAGTGCCAAAAATCTATATAAAGTAGCGACAACGTACAGAAAAGTATAGAAACGTATCCAAAATGAATCGAAAATCCATAGAATGTTGAGAAAAGGTATCGAAACGTATCGAATATGTGCCAAAAATCTATATAAAGTAGCAACAACGTATCGAAAATGTACCGAAAATCTATAGAAACGTATCGAATATGTGCCAAAAATCTATATAGAAAAGTATAGAAACGTATCGAAAATGTGCCAAAAATCTATAGAAAGTTGAGTAAAAGTATCGAAATTTATCGAAAAAGAAACGAAAATCCATTGAAAGTGCGAAAAGTTGTCGAAACGTATCGAATAAGTGCCAAAAATCTATATAAAGTAGCGACAACGTACAGAAAAGTATATAAACGTATCGAACAACGTATAGAAGAGTATAGAAACGTATCGCAAATGTACCGCAAATCTATAGAAAGTTGAGAAAAAGTATCGAAATTTATCGAAAAAGAAACGAAAATCCATTGAAAGTGGCGAAAAGTTATCGACACGTATCGAATATGTGCCAAAAATCTATATAAAGTAGCGACAACGTATAGAAAAGTATAGAAACGTATCGAAAATGTACCGAAAATTTATAGAAAGCTGAGAAAAAGTATCAAAATTTATCGAAAAGGAAACGAAAATCTATTGAAAGTGCAAAAAGTTGTCGAAACCTATCGAATAAGTGCCAAAAATCTATATAAAGTAGCGGCAACGTACAGAAAAGTATAGAAACGTATCGAAAATGTACCGAAAATCCATAGAAAGTTGAGAAAAGGTATCGAAACGTATCGAATATGTGCTAAAAATATAAAGTAGCGACAACGTATCGAAAATGTACCGAAAATCTATAGAAACGTATCGAATATGTGCCAAAAATCTATATAGAAAAATAAAGAAACGTATCGAAAATGTGCCAAAAATCTATAGAAAGTTGAGAAAAAGTATTGAAATTTATAGAAAAAGAAACGAAGATCCATTGAAAGTGCGAAAAGTTATCAAACGTATCGAGTATGTGCCGAAAATGTGAGAAAAAACTATATAAAGTAGCGACAACGTATCGAAAATGTTCCGAAAATCTAAAGAAAGTTAAGAAAAAGTATCGAAATTTATCGAAAAAGAAACGAAAATCCATTGAAACCGGGAAAAGTTATCGAAACGTATCGAATATGTGCCAAAAATCTATATAGAAAAATATAGAAACGTATCGAAAATGTGCCAAAAATCTATAGAAAGTTGAGAAAAAGTATCGAAATTTATCGAAAAAGAAATTAAAATCCGTTGAAAGTGCGAAAAGTTGTCAAAACGTATAGAATAAGTGCCAGAAATCTATATAAAGTAGCGACAACGTATAGAAAATTATAGAAACGTATCAAAAGTGTACCGAAAATCCATTGAAAATTGCAAAAAAAACGGAAAATTATCGGAGATGTAACCTAAATCTGTTGAAATTTGAAAAAACCTATCAAAAATGATCGGAACGTATCGAAAAGGAACTAAAATCTATAGAAAGTAACAAAAAGTTATCGAAACGTATCGAAACTGGGACAAAAATCTAAATAAAGTAGCGGCAACGTAGAGAAATGTATAGAAAGTATCGAAAATGTTCCGAAAATCCATAAAAAGTTGAGAAAAGGTATCGAAACGTATCGAAAATGTGCAAAAGATCAATATAAAGTAGCGACAACGTACAGAAAAGTATAGAAACGTATCGAAAATTTTCCGAAAATCCATAGAAAGTTGAGAAAACGTATCGAAAAGTATTGAAACGTATCGAAAAAGAAACTTATTTCCATTGAAAGTGGATAAAAGTTATCGAAACGTATCGAAAAAGAATATAAAATCTATAGAAAGTAACAAAAAGGTATCGAAACGTATCGAAAATGTACCAAAAATCCATAGAAAGTTGAGAAAAGGTATCGAAACGTATCGAATATGTGCCAAAAATCTATATAAAGTACTGACAACGTATAGAAAAGTATAGAAAAGTATCGAAAATGTACCGAAAATTTATAGAAAGCTGAGAAAAAGTATCAAAATTTATCGAAAAGGAAACGAAAATCTATTGAAAGTGCGAAAAGTTGTCGAAACCTCTCGAATAAGTGCCAAAAATCTATATAAAGTAGCGGCAACGTACAGAAAAGTATAGAAACGTATCGAAAATGTACCGAAAATCCATAGAAAGTTGAGAAAAGGTATCGAAACGTATCGAATATGTGCTAAAAATATAAAGTAGCGACAACGTATCGAAAATGTACCGAAAATCTATAGAAACGTATCGAATATGTGCCAAAAATCTATATAGAAAAATATAGAAACGTATCGAAAATGTGCCAAAAATCTATAGAAAGTTGAGAAAAAGTATTGAAATTTATAGAAAAAGAAACGAAGATCCATTGAAAGTGCGAAAAGTTATCAAACATATCGAGTATGTGCCGAAAATGTGAGAAAAATCTATATGAAGTAGCGACAACGTATCGAAAATGTTCCGAAAATCTATAGAAAGTTAAGAAAAAGTATCGAAATTTATCGAAAAAGAAACAAAAATCCATTGAAAGCGGGAAAAGTTATCGAAACGTATCGAAAATGTGCCAAAAATCTATAGAAAGTTGAGAAAAAGTATCGAAATTTATCGAAAAGGAAACGAAAATCTATTGAAAGTGCGAAAAGTTGTCGAAACCTATCGAATAAGTGCCAAAAGCTATATAAAGTAGCGGCAACGTACAGAAAAGTATAGAAACGTATCAAAAATGTACCGAAAATTCATTGAAAATTGCAAAAACGTAAGAAAAGTATCGGAGATGTAACCTAAATCTGTTGAAATTTGAAAAAACCTATCAAAAATGATCGGAACGTATCGAAAAGGAACTAAAATCTATAGAAAGTAACAAAAAGTTATCGAAACGTATCGAAAATGGGACAAAAATCTAAATAAAGTAGCGGCAACGTACAGAAATGTATAGAAAGTATCGAAAATGTACCGAAAATCCATAGAAAGTTGAGAAAAGGCATCGAAACGTATCGAAAATGTGCAAAAGATCAATATAAAGTAGCGACAACGTACAGAAAAGTATATAAACATATCGAACAACGTATAGAAAAGTATAGAAACGTATCGCAAATGTACCGCAAATCTATAGAAAGTTGAGAAAAAGTATCGAAATTTATCGAAAAAGAAACGAAAATCCATTGAAAGTGCGAAAAGTTGTCGAAACGTATCGAATAAGTGCCAAAAATCTATATAAAGTAGCGACAACGTACAGAAAAGTATATAAACGTATCGAACAACGTATAGAAAAGTATAGAAACGTATCGCAAATGTACCGCAAATCTATAGAAAGTTGAGAAAAAGTATCGAAATTTATCGAAAAAGAAACGAAAATCCATTGAAAGTGGCGAAAAGTTATCGAAACGTATCGAATATGTGCCAAAAATCTATATAAAGTAGCGACAACGTATAGAAAAGTATAGAAACGTATCGAAAATGTACCGAAAATTTATAGAAACCTGAGAAAAAGTATCAAAATTTATCGAAAAGGAAACGAAAATCTATTGAAAGTGCGAAAAGTTGTCGAAACCTATCGAATAAGTGCCAAAAATCTGTATAAAGTAGCGGCAACGTACAGAAAAGTATAGAAACGTATCGAAAATGTACCGAAAATCCATAGAAAGTTGAGAAAAGGTATCGAAACGTATCGAATATGTGCTAAAAATATAAAGTAGCGACAACGTATCGAAAATGTACCGAAAATCTATAGAAACGTATCGAATATGTGCCAAAAATCTATATAGAAAAATATAGAAACGTATCGAAAATGTGCCAAAAATCTATAGAAAGTTGAGAAAAAGTATTGAAATTTATAGAAAAAGAAACGAAGATCCATTGAAAGTGCGAAAAGTTATCGAAACGTATCGAGTATGTGCCAAAAATCTATATAAAGTAGCGACAACGCATAGAAAAGTATAGAAACGTATCGAAAATGTACCGAAAATCTATAGAAAGTTCGGAAAAAGTATCGAAATTTATCGAAAAAGAAATTAAAATCTATTGAAAGTGCGAAAAGTTGTCAAAACGTATCGAATAAGTGCCAAAAATCTATATAAAGTAGCGACAACGTACAGAAAATTATAGAAACGTATCAAAAATGTTCCGAAAATCCATTGAAAATTGCAAAAACGTAAGAAAAGTATCGGAGATGTAACCTAAATCTGTTGAAATTTGAAAAAACCTATCAAAAATGATCGGAACGTATCGCAAAAGGAACAAAAATCTATAGAAAGTAACAAAAAGTTATCGAAACATATCGAAAATGGGACAAAAATCTATATAAAGTAGCGACAACGTATAGAAAAGTATAGAAACGTATCGCAAATGTACCGAAAATCCATAAAAAGTTGAGAAAAGGTATCGAAACGTATCGAACATGTGCCAAAAATCTATATAAAGTAGCAACAACGTATCGAAAATGTACCGAAAATCTATTGAAACGTATCGAATATGTGCCAAAAATCTATATAGAAAAGTATAGAAACGTATCGAAAATGAGCCAAAAATCTATAGAAAGTTGAGAAAAAGTATCGAAATTTATCGAAAAAGAAACGAAAATCCATTGAAAGTGCGAAAAGTTATCGAAACGTATCGAATATGTGCCAAAAATATATATAAAGTAGCGACAACGTACAGAAAAGTATAGAAACGTATCCAAAATGTACCGAAAATCCATAGAAAGTTGAGAAAAGGTTTCGAAACGTATCGAATATGTGCCAAAAATTTATATAAAGTAGCAACAACGTATCGAAAATGTACCGAAAATCTATAGAAACGTATCGAATATGTGCCAAAAATTTATATAGAAAAGTATAGAAACGTATCGAAAATGTGCCAAAAATCTATAGAAAGTTGAGAAAAAGTATCGAAATTTATAGAAAAAGAAACGAAAATCAATTGAAAGTGCTAAAAGTTGTCGAAACGTATCGAATAAGTGCCAAAAATCTATATAAAGTAGCGACAACGTATAGAAAAGTATAGAAACGTATCGAAAATGTACCGAAAAACTATAGAAAGTTGAGAAAAAGTATCAAAATTTATCGAAAAAGAAACGAAAATCTATTGAAAGTGCGAAAAGTTGTCAAAATATATCGAGTGTGTGCCAAAAATCTATATAAAGTAGCGGCAACGTACAGAAAAGTATAGAAACGTATCGAAAAGGTACCGAAAATCCATAGAAAGTTGAGAAAGGGTATCGAATATGTGCCAAAAATCTATATAAAGTAGCGGCAACCTATCGAAAATGTACCGAAAATCTATAGAAACGTATCGAATATGTGCCAAAAATCTATATAGAAAAGTATAGAAACGTATCGAAAATGTGCCAAAAATCTATAGAAAGTTGAGAAAAAGTATCGAAATTTATCGAAAAAGAAACGAAAATCCATTGAAAGTGCGAAAAGTTATCGAAACGTATCGAATATGTGCCAAAAATATATATAAAGTAGCGACAACGTCTAGAAAATGTACCGAAAATCTATAGAAAGTTGAATAAAAGTATCGAAATTTATCGAAAAAGAAACGCAAATCCATTGAAAGTGGCGAAAAGTTATCGAAACGTATCGAATATGTGCAAAAAATCTATATAAAGTAGCGACAACGTATAGAAAAGTATAGAAACGTATCGAGAATGTACCGAAAATCCATAGAAAGTTGAGAAAAAGTATCGAAATTTATCGAAAAAGAAACGAAAATCCATTGAAAGTGGCGAAAAGTTATCGAAACGTATCGAATATGTGCCAAAAATCTATATAAAGTAGCGACAACGTATAGAAAAGTATAGAAACGTATCGAAAATGTACCGAAAATTTATAGAAAGCTGAGAAAAAGTATCAAAATTTATCGAAAAGGAAACGAAAATCTATTGAAAGTGCGAAAAGTTGTCGAAACCTATCGAATAAGTGCCAAAAGCTATATAAAGTAGCGGCAACGTACAGAAAAGTATAGAAACGTATCGAAAATGTACCGAAAATCCATAGAAAGTTGAGAAAAGGTATCGAAACGTATCGAATATGTGCTAAAAATATAAAGTAGCGACAACATATCGAAAATGTACCGAAAATCTATAGAAACGTATCGAATATGTGCCAAAAATCTATATAGAAAAATATAGAAACGTATCGAAAATGTGCCAAAAATCTATAGAAAGTTGAGAAAAAGTATTGAAATTTATAGAAAAAGAAACGAAGATCCATTGAAACTGCGAAAAGTTATCGAAACGTATCGAGTATGTGCCAAAAATATATATAAAGTAGCGACAACGTATAGAAAATGTACCGAAAATCTATAGAAAGTTGAGAAAAAGTATCGAAATTTATCAAAAAAGAAACGCAAATCCATTCAAAGTGCGAAAACTTGTCGAAACGTATGGAATAAGTGCCAAAAATCTATATAAAGTAGCGACAACGTGTAGAAAAGTATAGAAACGTATCGAGAATGTACCGAAAATACATAGAAAGTTGAGAAAAAGTATCGAAATTTATCGAAAAAGAAACGAAAATCCATTGAAAGTGGCGAAAAGTTATCGAAACGTATCGAATATGTGCCAAAAATATATATAAAGTAGCGACAACGTATAGAAAATGTACCGAAAATCTATTGAAACGTATCGAATATGTGCCAAAAATCTGTATAGAAAAGTATAGAAACGTATCGAGAATGTACCGAAAATCCATAGAAAGTTGAGAAAAAGTATCGAAATTTATCGAAAAAGAAACGAAAATCCATTGAAAGTGGCGAAAAGTTATCGAAACGTATCGAATATGTGCCAAAACTATATATAAAGTAGCGACAACGTATCGAAAATGTACCGAAAATCTATAGAAAGTTGAGAAAAAGTATCGAAATTTATCGAAAAAGAAACGCAAATCCATTGAAAGTGGCGAAAAGTTATCGAAACGTATCGAATATGTGCCAAAAATCTATATAAAGTAGCGACAACGTATAGAAAAGTATAGAAACGTATCGAGAATGTACCGAAAATCCATAGAAAGTTGAGAAAAAGTATCGAAATTTATCGAAAAAGAAACGAAAATCCATTGAAAGTGGCGAAAAGTTATCGAAACGTATCGAATATGTGCCAAAAATATATATAAAGTAGCGACAACGTATAGAAAATGTACCGAAAATCTATAGAAAGTTGAGAAAAAGTATCGAAATTTATCGAAAAAGAAACGAAAATCCATTGAAAGTGGCGAAAAGTTATCGAAACGTATCGAATATGTGCAAAAAATCTATATAAAGTAGCGACAACGTACAGAAAAGTATAGAAACGTATCGAAAATGTACCGAAAATCCATAGAAAGTTGAGAAAAGGTATCGAAACGTATCGAATATGTGCTAAAAATATAAAGTAGCGACAACGTATCGAAAATGTACCGAAAATCTATAGAAACGTATCGAATATGTGCCAAAAATCTATATAGAAAAATATAGAAACGTATCGAAAATGTGCCAAAAATCTATAGAAAGTTGAGAAAAAGTATTGAAATTTATAGAAAAAGAAACGAAGATCCATTGAAAGTGCGAAAAGTTATCGAAACGTATCGAGTATGTGCCAAAAATCTATATAAAGTAGCGACAACGCATAGAAAAGTATAGAAACGTATCGAAAATGTACCGAAAATCTATAGAAAGTTCGGAAAAAGTATCGAAATTTATCGAAAAAGAAATTAAAATCTATTGAAAGTGCGAAAAGTTGTCAAAACGTATCGAATAAGTGCCAAAAATCTATATAAAGTAGCGACAACGTACAGAAAATTATAGAAACGTATCAAAAATGTTCCGAAAATCCATTGAAAATTGCAAAAACGTAAGAAAAGTATCGGAGATGTAACCTAAATCTGTTGAAATTTGAAAAAACCTATCAAAAATGATCGGAACGTATCGCAAAAGGAACAAAAATCTATAGAAAGTAACAAAAAGTTATCGAAACATATCGAAAATGGGACAAAAATCTATATAAAGTAGCGACAACGTATAGAAAAGTATAGAAACGTATCGCAAATGTACCGAAAATCCATAAAAAGTTGAGAAAAGGTATCGAAACGTATCGAACATGTGCCAAAAATCTATATAAAGTAGCAACAACGTATCGAAAATGTACCGAAAATCTATTGAAACGTATCGAATATGTGCCAAAAATCTATATAGAAAAGTATAGAAACGTATCGAAAATGAGCCAAAAATCTATAGAAAGTTGAGAAAAAGTATCGAAATTTATCGAAAAAGAAACGAAAATCCATTGAAAGTGCGAAAAGTTATCGAAACGTATCGAATATGTGCCAAAAATATATATAAAGTAGCGACAACGTACAGAAAAGTATAGAAACGTATCCAAAATGTACCGAAAATCCATAGAAAGTTGAGAAAAGGTTTCGAAACGTATCGAATATGTGCCAAAAATTTATATAAAGTAGCAACAACGTATCGAAAATGTACCGAAAATCTATAGAAACGTATCGAATATGTGCCAAAAATTTATATAGAAAAGTATAGAAACGTATCGAAAATGTGCCAAAAATCTATAGAAAGTTGAGAAAGGGTATCGAATATGTGCCAAAAATCTATATAAAGTAGCGGCAACCTATCGAAAATGTACCGAAAATCTATAGAAACGTATCGAATATGTGCCAAAAATCTATATAGAAAAGTATAGAAACGTATCGAAAATGTGCCAAAAATCTATAGAAAGTTGAGAAAAAGTATCGAAATTTATCGAAAAAGAAACGAAAATCCATTGAAAGTGCGAAAAGTTATCGAAACGTATCGAATATGTGCCAAAAATATATATAAAGTAGCGACAACGTCTAGAAAATGTACCGAAAATCTATAGAAAGTTGAATAAAAGTATCGAAATTTATCGAAAAAGAAACGCAAATCCATTGAAAGTGGCGAAAAGTTATCGAAACGTATCGAATATGTGCAAAAAATCTATATAAAGTAGCGACAACGTATAGAAAAGTATAGAAACGTATCGAGAATGTACCGAAAATCCATAGAAAGTTGAGAAAAAGTATCGAAATTTATCGAAAAAGAAACGAAAATCCATTGAAAGTGGCGAAAAGTTATCGAAACGTATCGAATATGTGCCAAAAATCTATATAAAGTAGCGACAACGTATAGAAAAGTATAGAAACGTATCGAAAATGTACCGAAAATTTATAGAAAGCTGAGAAAAAGTATCAAAATTTATCGAAAAGGAAACGAAAATCTATTGAAAGTGCGAAAAGTTGTCGAAACCTATCGAATAAGTGCCAAAAGCTATATAAAGTAGCGGCAACGTACAGAAAAGTATAGAAACGTATCGAAAATGTACCGAAAATCCATAGAAAGTTGAGAAAAGGTATCGAAACGTATCGAATATGTGCTAAAAATATAAAGTAGCGACAACATATCGAAAATGTACCGAAAATCTATAGAAACGTATCGAATATGTGCCAAAAATCTATATAGAAAAATATAGAAACGTATCGAAAATGTGCCAAAAATCTATAGAAAGTTGAGAAAAAGTATTGAAATTTATAGAAAAAGAAACGAAGATCCATTGAAACTGCGAAAAGTTATCGAAACGTATCGAGTATGTGCCAAAAATATATATAAAGTAGCGACAACGTATAGAAAATGTACCGAAAATCTATAGAAAGTTGAGAAAAAGTATCGAAATTTATCAAAAAAGAAACGCAAATCCATTCAAAGTGCGAAAACTTGTCGAAACGTATGGAATAAGTGCCAAAAATCTATATAAAGTAGCGACAACGTGTAGAAAAGTATAGAAACGTATCGAGAATGTACCGAAAATACATAGAAAGTTGAGAAAAAGTATCGAAATTTATCGAAAAAGAAACGAAAATCCATTGAAAGTGGCGAAAAGTTATCGAAACGTATCGAATATGTGCCAAAAATATATATAAAGTAGCGACAACGTATAGAAAATGTACCGAAAATCTATTGAAACGTATCGAATATGTGCCAAAAATCTGTATAGAAAAGTATAGAAACGTATCGAGAATGTACCGAAAATCCATAGAAAGTTGAGAAAAAGTATCGAAATTTATCGAAAAAGAAACGAAAATCCATTGAAAGTGGCGAAAAGTTATCGAAACGTATCGAATATGTGCCAAAACTATATATAAAGTAGCGACAACGTATCGAAAATGTACCGAAAATCTATAGAAAGTTGAGAAAAAGTATCGAAATTTATCGAAAAAGAAACGCAAATCCATTGAAAGTGGCGAAAAGTTATCGAAACGTATCGAATATGTGCCAAAAATCTATATAAAGTAGCGACAACGTATAGAAAAGTATAGAAACGTATCGAGAATGTACCGAAAATCCATAGAAAGTTGAGAAAAAGTATCGAAATTTATCGAAAAAGAAACGAAAATCCATTGAAAGTGGCGAAAAGTTATCGAAACGTATCGAATATGTGCCAAAAATATATATAAAGTAGCGACAACGTATAGAAAATGTACCGAAAATCTATAGAAAGTTGAGAAAAAGTATCGAAATTTATCGAAAAAGAAACGAAAATCCATTGAAAGTGGCGAAAAGTTATCGAAACGTATCGAATATGTGCAAAAAATCTATATAAAGTAGCGACAACGTACAGAAAAGTATAGAAACGTATCGCAAATGTACCGCAAATCTATAGAAAGTTGAGAAAAAGTATCGAAATGTATCCAAAAAGAAACGAAAATCCATTGAAAGTGGCGTAAATTTATCGGAAGGTATCGAACATGTGCCAAAAATCTATATAAAGTAGCAACAACGTATAGAAAAGTATAGAAACGTATCGCAAATGTACCGAAAATCCATAAAAAGTTGAGAAAAGGTATCGAAACGTATCGAACATGTGCCAAAAATCTATATAAAGTAGCGACAACGTATCGAAAATGTACCGAAAATCTATTGAAACGTATCGAATATGTGCCAAAAATCTATATAGAAAAGTATAGAAACGTATCGAAAATGAGCCAAAAATCTATAGAAAGTTGAGAAAAAGTATCGAAATTTATCGAAAAAGAAACGAAAATCCCTTGAAAGTGCGAAAAGTTATCGAAGCGTATCGAATATGTGCCAAAAATATATATAAAGTAGCGACAACGTATCCAAAATGTACCGAAAATCTATAGAAAGTTGAGAAAAAGTATCGAAATTTATCGAAAAAGAAACGGAAATCCATTGAAAGTGGCGAAAAGTTATCGAAACGTATCGAATATGTGCAAAAAATCTATATAAAGTAGCGACAACGCATAGAAAAGTATAGAAACGTATCGAAAATGTACCGAAAATCTATAGAAAGTTGAGAAAAAGTATCGAAATTTATCGAAAAAGAAATTAAAATCCATTGAAAGTGCGAAAAGTTGTCAAAACGTATCGAATAAGTGCCAAAAATCTATATAAAGTAGCGACAACGTATAGAAAATTATAGAAACGTATCAAAAATGTTCCGAAAATCCATTGAAAATTGCAAAAACGTAAGAAAAGTATGGGAGATGTAACCTAAATCTGTTGAAATTTGAAAAAACCTATCAAAAATGATCGGAACGTATCGCAAAAGGAACAAAAATCTATAGAAAGTAACAAAAAGTTATCGAAACATATCGAAAATGGGACAAAAATCTATATAAAGTAGCGGCAACGTACAGAAATATATAGAAAGTATCAAAAATGTACCGAAAATGAATAGAAAGTTGAGAAAAGGTATCGAAACGTATCGAATATGTGCAAAAAATCTATATAAAGTAGCTACAACGTACAGAAAAGTATATAAACGTATCGAACAACGTATAGAAAAGTATAGAAACGTATCGCAAATGTACCAAAAATCTATAGAAAGTTGAGAAAAGGTATCGAAATTTATCGAAAAAGAAACGAAAATCTATTGAAAGTGAGAAAAGTTGTCGAAACGTATCGAATAAGTACCAAAAATCTTTATAAAGTAGCGACAACGTACAGAAAAGTATAGAAACGTAACCAAAATGTACCGAAAATCCATAAAAAGGTGAGAAAAGGTTTCGAACGTATCGAATATGTGCCAAAAATTTATATAAAGTAGCAACAACGTATCGAAAATGTACCGAAAATCTATAGAACGTATCGAATATGTGCCAAAAATCTATATAGAAAAGTATAGAAACGTATCGAAAATGTGCCAAAAATCTATAGAAAGTTGAGAGAAAGTATCAAAATTTATCGAAAAAGAAACGAAAATCCATTGAAAGTGCGAAAAGTTGTCGAAACCTATCGAATAAGTGCCAAAAGCTATATAAAGTAGCGGCAACGTACAGAAAAGTATAGAAACGTATCGAAAATGTACCGAAAATCCATAGAAAGTTGAGAAAAGGTATCGAAACGTATCGAATATGTGCTAAAAATATAAAGTAGCGACAACATATCGAAAATGTACCGAAAATCTATAGAAACGTATCGAATATGTGCCAAAAATCTATATAGAAAAGTATAGAAACGTATCGAAAATGTGCCAAAACTCGATAGAAAGTTGAGAAAAAGTATCGAAATTTATCGAAAAAGAAACGAAAATCCATTGAAAGTGCGAAAAGTTGTCGAAACGTATCGAATAAGTGCCAAAAATCTATATAAAGTAGCGACAACGTACAGAAAAGTATATAAACGTATCGAACAACGTATAGAAAAGTATAGAAACGTATCGCAAATGTACCGCAAATCTATAGAAAGTTGAGAAAAAGTATCGAAATTTATCGAAAAAGAAACGAAAATCCATTGAAAGTGGCGAAAAGTTATCGAAACGTATCGAATATGTGCCAAAAATCTATATAAAGTAGCGACAACGTATAGAAAAGTATAGAAACGTATCGAAAATGTACCGAAAATTTATAGAAACCTGAGAAAAAGTATCAAAATTTATCGAAAAGGAAACGAAAATCTATTGAAAGTGCGAAAAGTTGTCGAAACCTATCGAATAAGTGCCAAAAATCTGTATAAAGTAGCGGCAACGTACAGAAAAGTATAGAAACGTATCGAAAATGTACCGAAAATCCATAGAAAGTTGAGAAAAGGTATCGAAACGTATCGAATATGTGCTAAAAATATAAAGTAGCGACAACGTATCGAAAATGTACCGAAAATCTATAGAAACGTATCGAATATGTGCCAAAAATCTATATAGAAAAATATAGAAACGTATCGAAAATGTGCCAAAAATCTATAGAAAGTTGAGAAAAAGTATTGAAATTTATAGAAAAAGAAACGAAGATCCATTGAAAGTGCGAAAAGTTATCGAAACGTATCGAGTATGTGCCAAAAATCTATATAAAGTAGCGACAACGCATAGAAAAGTATAGAAACGTATCGAAAATGTACCGAAAATCTATAGAAAGTTCGGAAAAAGTATCGAAATTTATCGAAAAAGAAATTAAAATCTATTGAAAGTGCGAAAAGTTGTCAAAACGTATCGAATAAGTGCCAAAAATCTATATAAAGTAGCGACAACGTACAGAAAATTATAGAAACGTATCAAAAATGTTCCGAAAATCCATTGAAAATTGCAAAAACGTAAGAAAAGTATCGGAGATGTAACCTAAATCTGTTGAAATTTGAAAAAACCTATCAAAAATGATCGGAACGTATCGCAAAAGGAACAAAAATCTATAGAAAGTAACAAAAAGTTATCGAAACATATCGAAAATGGGACAAAAATCTATATAAAGTAGCGACAACGTATAGAAAAGTATAGAAACGTATCGCAAATGTACCGAAAATCCATAAAAAGTTGAGAAAAGGTATCGAAACGTATCGAACATGTGCCAAAAATCTATATAAAGTAGCAACAACGTATCGAAAATGTACCGAAAATCTATTGAAACGTATCGAATATGTGCCAAAAATCTATATAGAAAAGTATAGAAACGTATCGAAAATGAGCCAAAAATCTATAGAAAGTTGAGAAAAAGTATCGAAATTTATCGAAAAAGAAACGAAAATCCATTGAAAGTGCGAAAAGTTATCGAAACGTATCGAATATGTGCCAAAAATATATATAAAGTAGCGACAACGTACAGAAAAGTATAGAAACGTATCCAAAATGTACCGAAAATCCATAGAAAGTTGAGAAAAGGTTTCGAAACGTATCGAATATGTGCCAAAAATTTATATAAAGTAGCAACAACGTATCGAAAATGTACCGAAAATCTATAGAAACGTATCGAATATGTGCCAAAAATTTATATAGAAAAGTATAGAAACGTATCGAAAATGTGCCAAAAATCTATAGAAAGTTGAGAAAAAGTATCGAAATTTATAGAAAAAGAAACGAAAATCAATTGAAAGTGCTAAAAGTTGTCGAAACGTATCGAATAAGTGCCAAAAATCTATATAAAGTAGCGACAACGTATAGAAAAGTATAGAAACGTATCGAAAATGTACCGAAAAACTATAGAAAGTTGAGAAAAAGTATCAAAATTTATCGAAAAAGAAACGAAAATCTATTGAAAGTGCGAAAAGTTGTCAAAATATATCGAGTGTGTGCCAAAAATCTATATAAAGTAGCGGCAACGTACAGAAAAGTATAGAAACGTATCGAAAAGGTACCGAAAATCCATAGAAAGTTGAGAAAGGGTATCGAATATGTGCCAAAAATCTATATAAAGTAGCGGCAACCTATCGAAAATGTACCGAAAATCTATAGAAACGTATCGAATATGTGCCAAAAATCTATATAGAAAAGTATAGAAACGTATCGAAAATGTGCCAAAAATCTATAGAAAGTTGAGAAAAAGTATCGAAATTTATCGAAAAAGAAACGAAAATCCATTGAAAGTGCGAAAAGTTATCGAAACGTATCGAATATGTGCCAAAAATATATATAAAGTAGCGACAACGTCTAGAAAATGTACCGAAAATCTATAGAAAGTTGAATAAAAGTATCGAAATTTATCGAAAAAGAAACGCAAATCCATTGAAAGTGGCGAAAAGTTATCGAAACGTATCGAATATGTGCAAAAAATCTATATAAAGTAGCGACAACGTATAGAAAAGTATAGAAACGTATCGAGAATGTACCGAAAATCCATAGAAAGTTGAGAAAAAGTATCGAAATTTATCGAAAAAGAAACGAAAATCCATTGAAAGTGGCGAAAAGTTATCGAAACGTATCGAATATGTGCCAAAAATCTATATAAAGTAGCGACAACGTATAGAAAAGTATAGAAACGTATCGAAAATGTACCGAAAATTTATAGAAAGCTGAGAAAAAGTATCAAAATTTATCGAAAAGGAAACGAAAATCTATTGAAAGTGCGAAAAGTTGTCGAAACCTATCGAATAAGTGCCAAAAGCTATATAAAGTAGCGGCAACGTACAGAAAAGTATAGAAACGTATCGAAAATGTACCGAAAATCCATAGAAAGTTGAGAAAAGGTATCGAAACGTATCGAATATGTGCTAAAAATATAAAGTAGCGACAACATATCGAAAATGTACCGAAAATCTATAGAAACGTATCGAATATGTGCCAAAAATCTATATAGAAAAATATAGAAACGTATCGAAAATGTGCCAAAAATCTATAGAAAGTTGAGAAAAAGTATTGAAATTTATAGAAAAAGAAACGAAGATCCATTGAAACTGCGAAAAGTTATCGAAACTTATCGAGTATGTGCCAAAAATATATATAAAGTAGCGACAACGTATAGAAAATGTACCGAAAATCTATAGAAAGTTGAGAAAAAGTATCGAAATTTATCAAAAAAGAAACGCAAATCCATTCAAAGTGCGAAAACTTGTCGAAACGTATGGAATAAGTGCCAAAAATCTATATAAAGTAGCGACAACGTGTAGAAAAGTATAGAAACGTATCGAGAATGTACCGAAAATACATAGAAAGTTGAGAAAAAGTATCGAAATTTATCGAAAAAGAAACGAAAATCCATTGAAAGTGGCGAAAAGTTATCGAAACGTATCGAATATGTGCCAAAAATATATATAAAGTAGCGACAACGTATAGAAAATGTACCGAAAATCTATTGAAACGTATCGAATATGTGCCAAAAATCTGTATAGAAAAGTATAGAAACGTATCGAGAATGTACCGAAAATCCATAGAAAGTTGAGAAAAAGTATCGAAATTTATCGAAAAAGAAACGAAAATCCATTGAAAGTGGCGAAAAGTTATCGAAACGTATCGAATATGTGCCAAAACTATATATAAAGTAGCGACAACGTATCGAAAATGTACCGAAAATCTATAGAAAGTTGAGAAAAAGTATCGAAATTTATCGAAAAAGAAACGCAAATCCATTGAAAGTGGCGAAAAGTTATCGAAACGTATCGAATATGTGCCAAAAATCTATATAAAGTAGCGACAACGTATAGAAAAGTATAGAAACGTATCGAGAATGTACCGAAAATCCATAGAAAGTTGAGAAAAAGTATCGAAATTTATCGAAAAAGAAACGAAAATCCATTGAAAGTGGCGAAAAGTTATCGAAACGTATCGAATATGTGCCAAAAATATATATAAAGTAGCGACAACGTATAGAAAATGTACCGAAAATCTATAGAAAGTTGAGAAAAAGTATCGAAATTTATCGAAAAAGAAACGAAAATCCATTGAAAGTGGCGAAAAGTTATCGAAACGTATCGAATATGTGCAAAAAATCTATATAAAGTAGCGACAACGTACAGAAAAGTATAGAAACGTATCGCAAATGTACCGCAAATCTATAGAAAGTTGAGAAAAAGTATCGAAATGTATCCAAAAAGAAACGAAAATCCATTGAAAGTGGCGTAAATTTATCGGAAGGTATCGAACATGTGCCAAAAATCTATATAAAGTAGCAACAGCGTATAGAAAAGTATAGAAACGTATCGCAAATGTACCGAAAATCCATAAAAAGTTGAGAAAAGGTATCGAAACGTATCGAACATGTGCCAACAATCTATATAAAGTAGCGACAACGTATCGAAAATGTACCGAAAATCTATTGAAACGTATCGAATATGTGCCAAAAATCTATATAGAAAAGTATAGAAACGTATCGAAAATGAGCCAAAAATCTATAGAAAGTTGAGAAAAAGTATCGAAATTTATCGAAAAAGAAACGAAAATCCCTTGAAAGTGCGAAAAGTTATCGAAGCGTATCGAATATGTGCCAAAAATATATATAAAGTAGCGACAACGTATCCAAAATGTACCGAAAATCTATAGAAAGTTGAGAAAAAGTATCGAAATTTATCGAAAAAGAAACGGAAATCCATTGAAAGTGGCGAAAAGTTATCGAAACGTATCGAATATGTGCAAAAAATCTATATAAAGTAGCGACAACGCATAGAAAAGTATAGAAACGTATCGAAAATGTACCGAAAATCTATAGAAAGTTGAGAAAAAGTATCGAAATTTATCGAAAAAGAAATTAAAATCCATTGAAAGTGCGAAAAGTTGTCAAAACGTATCGAATAAGTGCCAAAAATCTATATAAAGTAGCGACAACGTATAGAAAATTATAGAAACGTATCAAAAATGTTCCGAAAATCCATTGAAAATTGCAAAAACGTAAGAAAAGTATGGGAGATGTAACCTAAATCTGTTGAAATTTGAAAAAACCTATCAAAAATGATCGGAACGTATCGCAAAAGGAACAAAAATCTATAGAAAGTAACAAAAAGTTATCGAAACATATCGAAAATGGGACAAAAATCTATATAAAGTAGCGGCAACGTACAGAAATATATAGAAAGTATCAAAAATGTACCGAAAATGAATAGAAAGTTGAGAAAAGGTATCGAAACGTATCGAATATGTGCAAAAAATCTATATAAAGTAGCTACAACGTACAGAAAAGTATATAAACGTATCGAACAACGTATAGAAAAGTATAGAAACGTATCGCAAATGTACCAAAAATCTATAGAAAGTTGAGAAAAGGTATCGAAATTTATCGAAAAAGAAACGAAAATCTATTGAAAGTGAGAAAATTTGTCGAAACGTATCGAATAAGTACCAAAAATCTTTATAAAGTAGCGACAACGTACAGAAAAGTATAGAAACGTAACCAAAATGTACCGAAAATCCATAAAAAGGTGAGAAAAGGTTTCGAAACGTATCGAATATGTGCCAAAAATTTATATAAAGTAGCAACAACGTATCGAAAATGTACCGAAAATCTATAGAACGTATCGAATATGTGCCAAAAATCTATATAGAAAAGTATAGAAACGTATCGAAAATGTGCCAAAAATCTATAGAAAGTTGAGAGAAAGTATCAAAATTTATCGAAAAAGAAACGAAAATCCATTGAAAGTGCGAAAAGTTGTCGAAACGTATCGAATAAGTGCCAAAAATCTATATAAAGTAGCGACAACGTACAGAAAAGTATATAAACGTATCGAACAACGTATAGAAAAGTATAGAAACGTATCGCAAATGTACCGCAAATCTATAGAAAGTTGAGAAAAAGTATCGAAACGTATCGAAAATGTGAGAAAAATCTACGTTAAGTAGCGACAACGTATAGAAAATGTACCGCAAATCTATAGAAAGTTGAGAAAAGGTATCGAAATTTATCGAAAAAGAAACGCAAATCCATTGAAAGTGGCGAAAAGTTATCGAAACGTATCGAATATGTGCCAAAAATCTATATAGAAAAATATAGAAACGTATCGAAAATGTGCCAAAAATCTATAGAAAGTTGAGAGAAAGTATCAAAATTTATCGAAAAAGAAACGAAAATCCATTGAAAGTGCGAAAAGTTGTCGAAACATATCGAATAAGTGCCAAAAATCTATATAAAGTAGAAACAACGTACAGAAAAGTATAGAAACGTATCGAAAATGTACCGAAAATCCATAGAAAGTTGAGAAAAGGTATCGAAACGTATCGAATATGTGCCAAAAATCTATATAGAAAAATATAGAAACGTATCGAAAATGTGCCAAAAATCTATAGAAAGTTGAGAAAAAGTATCGAAATTTATCGAAAAAGAAATTAAAATCCATTGAAAGTGCGAAAAGTTGTCAAAACGTATCGAAAAAGTACCAAAAATCTATATAAAGTAGCGACAACGTATAGAAAATTATAGAAACGTATCAAAAATGTACCGAAAATTCATTGAAAATTGCAAAAACGTAAGAAAATTATCGGAGATGTAAACTAAATCTGTTGAAATTTGAAAAAACCTATCAAAAATGATCGGAACGTATCGAAAAAGGAACTAAAATCTATAGAAAGTAACAAAAAGTTATCGAAACGTATCGAAAATGGGACAAAAATCTATATAAAGTAGCGGCAACGTACAGAAATGTATAGAAAGTATCGAAAATATACCGAAAATCCATAGAAAGTTGAGAAAAGGTATCGAAACGTATCGAAAATGTGCAAAAAATCTATATAAAGTAGCGACAACGTACAGAAAAGTATATAAACGTATCGAACAACGTATAGAAAACTATAGAAACGTATCGCAAATGTACCGCAAATCTATAGAAAGTTGAGAAAAAGTATCGAAATGTATCGAAAAAGAAACGAAAATCCATTGAAAGTGGCGAAAATTTATCGAACCGTATCGAACATATGCCAAAATTCTATATAAAGTAGCGACAACGTATAGAAGAGTATAGAAACGTATCGCAATTGTACCGAAAATTCATAAAAAGTTGAGAAAAGGTATCGAAACGTATCGAACATGTGCCAAAAATCTATATAAAGTAGCGACAACGTATCGAAAATGTACCGAAAATCTATTGAAACGTATCGAATATGTGCCAAAAATCTATATAGAAAAGTATAGAAACGTATCGAAAATGAGCCAAAAATCTATAGAAAGTTGAGAAAAAGTATCGAAATTTATCGAAAAAGAAACGAAAATCCCTTGAAAGTGCGAAAAGTTATCGAAGCGTATCGAATATGTGCCAAAAATATATATAAAGTAGCGACAACGTATCCAAAATGTACCGAAAATCTATAGAAAGTTGAGAAAAAGTATCGAAATTTATCGAAAAAGAAACGGAAATCCATTGAAAGTGGCGAAAAGTTATCGAAACGTATCGAATATGTGCAAAAAATCTATATAAAGTAGCGACAACGCATAGAAAAGTATAGAAACGTATCGAAAATGTACCGAAAATCTATAGAAAGTTGAGAAAAAGTATCGAAATTTATCGAAAAAGAAATTAAAATCCATTGAAAGTGCGAAAAGTTGTCAAAACGTATCGAATAAGTGCCAAAAATCTATATAAAGTAGCGACAACGTATAGAAAATTATAGAAACGTATCAAAAATGTTCCGAAAATCCATTGAAAATTGCAAAAACGTAAGAAAAGTATGGGAGATGTAACCTAAATCTGTTGAAATTTGAAAAAACCTATCAAAAATGATCGGAACGTATCGCAAAAGGAACAAAAATCTATAGAAAGTAACAAAAAGTTATCGAAACATATCGAAAATGGGACAAAAATCTATATAAAGTAGCGGCAACGTACAGAAATATATAGAAAGTATCAAAAATGTACCGAAAATGAATAGAAAGTTGAGAAAAGGTATCGAAACGTATCGAATATGTGCAAAAAATCTATATAAAGTAGCTACAACGTACAGAAAAGTATATAAACGTATCGAACAACGTATAGAAAAGTATAGAAACGTATCGCAAATGTACCAAAAATCTATAGAAAGTTGAGAAAAGGTATCGAAATTTATCGAAAAAGAAACGAAAATCTATTGAAAGTGAGAAAAGTTGTCGAAACGTATCGAATAAGTACCAAAAATCTTTATAAAGTAGCGACAACGTACAGAAAAGTATAGAAACGTAACCAAAATGTACCGAAAATCCATAAAAAGGTGAGAAAAGGTTTCGAAACGTATCGAATATGTGCCAAAAATTTATATAAAGTAGCAACAACGTATCGAAAATGTACCGAAAATCTATAGAACGTATCGAATATGTGCCAAAAATCTATATAGAAAAGTATAGAAACGTATCGAAAATGTGCCAAAAATCTATAGAAAGTTGAGAGAAAGTATCAAAATTTATCGAAAAAGAAACGAAAATCCATTGAAAGTGCGAAAAGTTGTCGAAACGTATCGAATAAGTGCCAAAAATCTATATAAAGTAGCGACAACGTACAGAAAAGTATATAAACGTATCGAACAACGTATAGAAAAGTATAGAAACGTATCGCAAATGTACCGCAAAGCTATAGAAAGTTGAGAAAAAGTATCGAAACGTATCGAAAATGTGAGAAAAATCTACGTTAAGTAGCGACAACGTATAGAAAATGTACCGCAAATCTATAGAAAGTTGAGAAAAGGTATCGAAATTTATCGAAAAAGAAACGCAAATCCATTGAAAGTGGCGAAAAGTTATCGAAACGTATCGAATATGTGCCAAAAATCTATATAGAAAAATATAGAAACGTATCGAAAATGTGCCAAAAATCTATAGAAAGTTGAGAGAAAGTATCAAAATTTATCGAAAAAGAAACGAAAATCCATTGAAAGTGCGAAAAGTTGTCGAAACATATCGAATAAGTGCCAAAAATCTATATAAAGTAGAAACAACGTACAGAAAAGTATAGAAACGTATCGAAAATGTACCGAAAATCCATAGAAAGTTGAGAAAAGGTATCGAAACGTATCGAATATGTGCCAAAAATCTATATAGAAAAATATAGAAACGTATCGAAAATGTGCCAAAAATCTATAGAAAGTTGAGAAAAAGTATCGAAATTTATCGAAAAAGAAATTAAAATCCATTGAAAGTGCGAAAAGTTGTCAAAACGTATCGAAAAAGTACCAAAAATCTATATAAAGTAGCGACAACGTATAGAAAATTATAGAAACGTATCAAAAATGTACCGAAAATTCATTGAAAATTGCAAAAACGTAAGAAAATTATCGGAGATGTAAACTAAATCTGTTGAAATTTGAAAAAACCTATCAAAAATGATCGGAACGTATCGAAAAAGGAACTAAAATCTATAGAAAGTAACAAAAAGTTATCGAAACGTATCGAAAATGGGACAAAAATCTATATAAAGTAGCGGCAACGTACAGAAATGTATAGAAAGTATCGAAAATATACCGAAAATCCATAGAAAGTTGAGAAAAGGTATCGAAACGTATCGAAAATGTGCAAAAAATCTATATAAAGTAGCGACAACGTACAGAAAAGTATATAAACGTATCGAACAACGTATAGAAAACTATAGAAACGTATCGCAAATGTACCGCAAATCTATAGAAAGTTGAGAAAAAGTATCGAAATGTATCGAAAAAGAAACGAAAATCCATTGAAAGTGGCGAAAATTTATCGAACCGTATCGAACATATGCCAAAATTCTATATAAAGTAGCGACAACGTATAGAAGAGTATAGAAACGTATCGCAATTGTACCGAAAATTCATAAAAAGTTGAGAAAAGGTATCGAAACGTATCGAACATGTGCCAAAAATCTATATAAAATAGCGACAACGTATCGAAAATGTACCGAAAATCTATTGAAACGTATCGAATATGTGCCAAAAATCTATATAGAAAAGTATAGAAACGTATCGAAAATGAGCCAAAAAGTTGAGAAAAAGTATCGAAATTTATCGAAAAAGAAACGAAAATCCATTGAAAGTGCGAAAAGTTATCGAAACGTATCGAATATGTGCCAAAAATATATATAAAGTAGCGACAACGTCTAGAAAATCTATAGAAAGTTGAATAAAAGTATCGAAATTTATCGAAAAAGAAACGGAAATCCATTGAAAGTGGCGAAAAGTTATCGAAACGTATCGAATATGTGCCAAAAATCTATATAAAGTAGCGACAACGTGTAGAAAAGTATAGAAACGTATCGAGAATGTACCGAAAATCCATAGACAGTTGAGAAAAAATATCGAAATTTATCGAAAAAGAAACGAAAATCCATTGAAAGTGGCGAAAAGTTATCGAAACGTATCGAATATGTGCCAAAAATATATATAAAGTAGCGACAACGTATAGAAAATGTACCGAAAATCTATTGAAACGTATCGAATATGTGCCAAAAATCTATATAGAAAAGTATAGAAACGTATCGAGAATGTACCGAAAATCCATAGAAAGTTTAGAAAAAGTATCGAAATTTATCGAAAAAGAAACGAAAATCCATTGAAAGTGGCGAAAAGTTATCGAAACGTATCGAATATGTGCCAAAACTATATATAAAGTAGCGACAACGTATCGAAAATGTACCGAAAATCTATAGAAAGTTGAGAAAAAGTATCGAAATTTATCGAAAAAGAAACGCAAATCCATTGAAAGTGGCGAAAAGTTATCGAAACGTATCGAATATGTGCAAAAAATCTATATAAAGTAGCGACAACGTATAGAAAAGTATAGTAACGTATCGAGAATGTACCGAAAATCCATAGAAAGTTGAGAAAAAGTATCGAAATTTATCGAAAAAGAAACGCAAATCCATTGAAAGTGGCGAAAAGTTATCGAAACGTATCGAATATGTGCCAAAAATCTATATAAAGTAGCGACAACGTGTAGAAAAGTATAGAAACGTATCGAGAATGTACCGAAAATCCATAGAAAGTTGAGAAAAAGTATCGAAATTTATCGAAAAAGAAACGAAAATCCATTGAAAGTGGCGAAAAGTTATCGAAACGTATCGAATATGTGCCAAAAATATATATAAAGTAGCGACAACGTATAGAAAATGTACCGAAAATCTATTGAAACGTATCGAATATGTGCCAAAAATCTATATACAAAAGTATAGAAACGTATCGAGAATGTACCGAAAATCCATAGAAAGTTGAGAAAAAGTATCGAAATTTATCGAAAAAGAAACGAAAATCCATTGAAAGTGGCGAAAAGTTATCGAAACGTATCGAATATGTGCCAAAACTATATATAAAGTAGCGACAACGTATCGAAAATGTACCGAAAATCCATTGAAAGTGGCGAAAAGTTATCGAAACGTATCGAATATGTGCCAAAAATATATATAAAGTAGCGACAACGTATCGAAAATGTACCGAAAATCTATAGAAAGTTGAGAAAACGTATCGAAATTTATCGAAAAAGAAACGCAAATCCATTGAAAGTGGCGAAAAGTTATCGAAACGTATCGAATATGTGCCAAAAATCTATATAAAGTAGCGACAACGTGTAGAAAAGTATAGAAACGTATCGAGAATGTACCGAAAATCCATAGAAAGTTGAGAAAAAGTATCGAAATTTATCGAAAAAGAAACGAAAATCCATTGAAAGTGGCGAAAAGTTATCGAAACGTATCGAATATGTGCCAAAAATATATATAAAGTAGCGACAACGTATAGAAAATGTACCGAAAATCTATTGAAACGTATCGAATATGTGCCAAAAATCTATATAGAAAAGTATAGAAACGTATCGAGAATGTACCGAAAATCCATAGAAAGTTTAGAAAAAGTATCGAAATTTATCGAAAAAGAAACGAAAATCCATTGAAAGTGGCGAAAAGTTATCGAAACGTATCGAATATGTGCCAAAACTATATATAAAGTAGCGACAACGTATCGAAAATGTACCGAAAATCTATAGAAAGTTGAGAAAAAGTATCGAAATTTATCGAAAAAGAAACGCAAATCCATTGAAAGTGGCGAAAAGTTATCGAAACGTATCGAATATGTGCCAAAAATCTATATAAAGTAGCGACAACGTATAGAAAAGTATAGAAACGTATCGAGAATGTACCGAAAATCCATAGAAAGTTGAGAAAAAGTATCGAAATTTATCGAAAAAGAAACGAAAATCCATTGAAAGTGGCGAAAAGTTATCGAAACGTATCGAATATGTGCCAAAAATATATATAAAGTAGCGACAACGTATAGAAAATGTACCGAAAATCTATAGAAAGTTGAGAAAAAGTATCGAAATTTATCGAAAAAGAAACGAAAATCCATTGAAAGTGCGAAAAGTTATCGAAACGTATCGAATATGTGCCAAAAATATATATAAAGTAGCGACAACGTCTAGAAAATGTACCGAAAATCTATAGAAAGTTGAATAAAAGTATCGAAATTTATCGAAAAAGAAACGCAAATCCATTGAAAGTGGCGAAAAGTTATCGAAACGTATCGAATATGTGCAAAAAATCTATATAAAGTAGCGACAACGTATAGAAAAGTATAGAAACGTATCGAGAATGTACCGAAAATCCATAGAAAGTTGAGAAAAAGTATCGAAATTTATCGAAAAAGAAACGAAAATCCATTGAAAGTGGCGAAAAGTTATCGAAACGTATCGAATATGTGCCAAAAATATATATAAAGTAGCGACAACGTATCGAAAATGTACCGAAAATCTATAGAAAGTTGAGAAAAAGTATCGAAATTTATCGAAAAAGAAACGCAAATCCATTGAAAGTGGCGAAAAGTTATCGAAACGTATCGAATATGTGCCAAAAATCTATATAAAGTAGCGACAACGTGTAGAAAAGTATAGAAACGTATCGAGAATGTACCGAAAATCCATAGAAAGTTGAGAAAAAGTATCGAAATTTATCGAAAAAGAAACGAAAATCCATTGAAAGTGGCGAAAAGTTATCGAAACGTATCGAATATGTGCCAAAAATATATATAAAGTAGCGACAACGTATAGAAAATGTACCGAAAATCTATTGAAACGTATCGAATATGTGCCAAAAATCTATATAGAAAAGTATAGAAACGTATCGAGAATGTACCGAAAATCCATAGAAAGTTTGGAAAAAGTATCGAAATTTATCGAAAAAGAAACGAAAATCCATTGAAAGTGGCGAAAAGTTATCGAAACGTATCGAATATGTGCCAAAACTATATATAAAGTAGCGACAACGTATCGAAAATGTACCGAAAATCTATAGAAAGTTGAGAAAAAGTATCGAAATTTATCGAAAAAGAAACGCAAATCCATTGAAAGTGGCGAAAAGTTATCGAAACGTATCGAATATGTGCCAAAAATATATATAAAGTAGCGACAACGTATAGAAAATGTACCGAAAATCTATAGAAAGTTGAGAAAAAGTATCGAAATTTATCGAAAAAGAAACGAAAATCCATTGAAAGTGGCGAAAAGTTATCGAAACGTATCGAATATGTGCAAAAAATCTATATAAAGTAGCGACAACGTACAGAAAAGTATAGAAACGTATCGCAAATGTACCGCAAATCTAAAGAAAGTTGAGAAAAAGTATCGAAATGTATCCAAAAAGAAACGAAAATCCATTGAAAGTGGCGAAAATTTATCGGAAGGTATCGAACATGTGCCAAAAATCTATATAAAGTAGCAACAACGTATATAAAAGTATAGAAACGTATCGCAAATGTACCGAAAATCCATAAAAAGTTGAGAAAAGGTATCGAAACGTATCGAACATGTGCCAAAAATCTATATAAAGTAGCGACAACGTATCGAAAATGTACCGAAAATCTATTGAAACGTATCGAATATGTGCCAAAAATCAATATAGAAAAGTATAGAAACGTATCGAAAATGAGCCAAAAATCTATAGAAAGTTGAGAAAAAGTATCGAAATTTATCGAAAAAGAAACGAAAATCCCTTGAAAGTGCGAAAAGTTATCGAAACGTATAGAATATGTGCCAAAAATATATATAAAGTAGCGACAACGTATCCAAAATGTACCGAAAATCTATAGAAAGTTGAGAAAAAGTATCGAAATTTATCGAAAAAGAAACGGAAATCCATTGAAAGTGGCGAAAAGTTATCGAAACGTATCGAATAAGTACCAAAAATCTTTATAAAGTAGCGACAACGTACAGAAAAGTATAGAAACGTATCCAAAATGTACCGAAAATCCATAGAAAGTTGAGAAAAGTTATCGAAACGTATCGAATATGTGCCAAAAATATATATAAGGTAGCGACAACGTATAGAAAATGTACCGAAAATCTATAGAAAGTTGAGAAAAAGTATCGAAATTTATCGAAAATGAAACGAAAATCCATTGAAAGTGCGAAAAGTTATCGAAACGTATCGAATATGTGCCAAAAATATATATAAAGTAGCGACAACGTCTAGAAAATGTACCGAAAATCTATAGAAAGTTGAATAAAAGTATCGAAATATATCGAAAAAGAAACGCAAATCCATTGAAAGTGGCGAAAAGTTATCGAAACGTATCGAATATGTGCAAAAAAATCTATATAAAGTAGCGACAACGTATAGAAAAGTATAGAAACGTATCGAGAATGTACCGAAAATCCATAGAAAGTTGAGAAAAAGTATCGAAATTTATCGAAAAAGAAACGAAAATCCATTGAAAGTGGCGAAAAGTTATCGAAACGTATCGAATATGTGCCAAAAATATATATAAAGTAGCGACAACGTATAGAAAATGTACCGAAAATCTATAGAAAGTTGAGAAAAAGTATCGAAATTTATCGAAAAAGAAACGAAAATCCATTGAAAGTGCGAAAAGTTATCGAAACGTATCGAATATGTGCCAAAAATATATATAAAGTAGCGACAACGTCTAGAAAATGTACCGAAAATCTATAGAAAGTTGAATAAAAGTATCGAAATTTATCGAAAAAGAAACGCAAATCCATTGAAAGTGGCGAAAAGTTATCGAAACGTATCGAATATGTGCAAAAAATCTATATAAAGTAGCGACAACGTATAGAAAAGTATAGAAACGTATCGAGAATGTACCGAAAATCCATAGAAAGTTGAGAAAAAGTATCGAAATTTATCGAAAAAGAAACGAAAATCCATTGAAAGTGGCGAAAAGTTATCGAAACGTATCGAATATGTGCCAAAAATATATATAAAGTAGCGACAACGTATCGAAAATGTACCGAAAATCTATAGAAAGTTGAGAAAAAGTATCGAAATTTATCGAAAAAGAAACGCAAATCCATTGAAAGTGGCGAAAAGTTATCGAAACGTATCGAATATGTGCCAAAAATCTATATAAAGTAGCGACAACGTGTAGAAAAGTATAGAAACGTATCGAGAATGTACCGAAAATCCATAGAAAGTTGAGAAAAAGTATCGAAATTTATCGAAAAAGAAACGAAAATCCATTGAAAGTGGCGAAAAGTTATCGAAACGTATCGAATATGTGCCAAAAATATATATAAAGTAGCGACAACGTATCGAAAATGTACCGAAAATCTATTGAAACGTATCGAATATGTGCCAAAAATCTATATAGAAAAGTATAGAAACGTATCGAAAATGTGCCAAAAATCTATAGAAAGTTGAGAAAAAGTATCGAAATTTATAGAAAAAGAAACGAAGATCCATTGAAAGTGCGAAAAGTTATCGAAACGTATCGAATATGTGCAAAAAATCTATATAAAGTAGCGACAACGTATAGAAAAGTATAGAAACGTTTCGAGAATGTACCGAAAATCCATAGAAAGTTGAGAAAAAGTATCGAAATTTATCGAAAAAGATACGAAAATCCATTGAAAGTGGCGAAAAGTTATCGAAACGTATCGAATATGTGCCAAAAATATATATAAAGTAGCGACAACGTATCGAAAATGTACCGAAAATCTATAGAAAGTTGAGAAAAAGTATCGAAATTTATCGAAAAAGAAACGCAAATCCATTGAAAGTGGCGAAAAGTTATCGAAACGTATCGAATATGTGCCAAAAATCTATATAAAGTAGCGACAACGTGTAGAAAAGTATAGAAACGTATCGAGACTGTACCGAAAATCAATAGAAAGTTGAGAAAAAGTATCGAAATTTATCGAAAAAGAAACGAAAATCCATTGAAAGTGGCGATAAGTTATCGAAACGTATCGAATATGTGCCAAAACTATATATAAAGTAGCGACAACGTATAGAAAATGTACCGAAAATCTATTGAAACGTATCGAATATGTGCCAAAAATCTATATAGAAAAGTATAGAAACGTATCGAGAATGTACCGAAAATCCATAGAAAGTTTAGAAAAAGTATCGAAATTTATCGAAAAAGAAACGAAAATCCATTGAAAGTGGCGAAAAGTTATCGAAACGTATCGAATATGTGCCAAAACTATATATAAAGTAGCGACAACGTATCGAAAATGTACCGAAAATCTATAGAAAGTTGAGAAAAAGTATCGAAATTTATCGAAAAAGAAACGCAAATCCATTGAAAGTGGCGAAAAGTTATCGAAACGTATCGAATATGTGCCAAAAATATATATAAAGTAGCGACAACGTATAGAAAATGTACCGAAAATCTATAGAAAGTTGAGAAAAAGTATCGAAATTTATCGAAAAAGAAACGAAAATCCATTGAAAGTGGCGAAAAGTTATCGAAACGTATCGAATATGTGCAAAAAATCTATATAAAGTAGCGACAACGTACAGAAAAGTATAGAAACGTATCGCAAATGTACCGCAAATCTATAGAAAGTTGAGAAAAAGTATCGAAATGTATCCAAAAAGAAACGAAAATCCATTGAAAGTGGCGAAAATTTATCGGAAGGTATCGAACATGTGCCAAAAATCTATATAAAGTAGCAACAACGTATAGAAAAGTATAGAAACGTATCGCAAATGTACCGAAAATCCATAAAAAGTTGAGAAAAGGTATCGAAACGTATCGAACATGTGCCAAAAATCTATATAAAGTAGCGACAACGTATCGAAAATGTACCGAAAATCTATTGAAACGTATCGAATATGTGCCAAAAATCTATATAGAAAAGTATAGAAACGTATCGAAAATGAGCCAAAAATCTATAGAAAGTTGAGAAAAAGTATCGAAATTTATCGAAAAAGAAACGAAAATCCCTTGAAAGTGCGAAAAGTTATCGAAACGTATCGAATATGTGCCAAAAATATATATAAAGTAGCGACAACGTATCCAAAATGTACCGAAAATCTATAGAAAGTTGAGAAAAAGTATCGAAATTTATCGAAAAAGAAACGGAAATCCATTGAAAGTGGCGAAAAGTTATCGAAACGTATCGAATAAGTACCAAAAATCTTTATAAAGTAGCGACAACGTACAGAAAAGTATAGAAACGTATCCAAAATGTACCGAAAATCCATAAAAAGTTGAGAAAAGTTATCGAAACGTATCGAATATGTGCCAAAAATATATAAAAAGTAGCGACAACGTATAGAAAATGTACCGAAAATCTATAGAAAGTTGAGAAAAAGTATCGAAATTTATCGAAAATGAAACGAAAATCCATTGAAAGTGCGAAAAGTTATCGAAACGTATCGAATATGTGCCAAAAATATATATAAAGTAGCGACAACGTCTAGAAAATGTACCGAAAATCTATAGAAAGTTGAATAAAAGTATCGAAATTTATCGAAGAAGAAACGCAAATCCATTGAAAGTGGCGAAAAGTTATCGAAACGTATCGAATATGTGCAAAAAAATCTATATAAAGTAGCGACAACGTATAGAAAAGTATAGAAACGTATCGAGAATGTACCGAAAATCCATAGAAAGTTGAGAAAAAGTATCGAAATTTATAGAAAAAGAAACGAAAATCCATTGAAAGTGGCGAAAAGTTATCGAAACGTATCGAATATGTGCCAAAAATATATATAAAGTAGCGACAACGTATCGAAAATGTACCGAAAATCTATAGAAAGTTGAGAAAAAGTATCGAAATTTATCGAAAAAGAAACGCAAATCCATTGAAAGTGGCGAAAAGTTATCGAAACGTATCGAATATGTGCCAAAAATCTATATAAAGTAGCGACAACGTGTAGAAAAGTATAGAAACGTATCGAGAAGTTTAGAAAAAGTATCGAAATTTATCGAAAAAGAAACGAAAATCCATTGAAAGTGGCGAAAAGTTATCGAAACGTATCGAATATGTGCCAAAACTATATATAAAGTAGCGACAACGTATCGAAAATGTACCGAAAATCTATAGAAAGTTGAGAAAAAGTATCGAAATTTATCGAAAAAGAAACGCAAATCCATTGAAAGTGGCGAAAAGTTATCGAAACGTATCGAATATGTGCCAAAAATCTATATAAAGTAGCGACAACGTGTAGAAAAGTATAGAAACGTATCGAGAATGTACCGAAAATCCATAGAAAGTTGAGAAAAAGTATCGAAATTTATCGAAAAAGAAACGAAAATCCATTGAAACTGGCGAAAAGTTATCGAAACGTATCGAATATGTGCCAAAAATATATATAAAGTAGCGACAACGTATAGAAAATGTACCGAAAATCTATTGAAACGTATCGAATATGTGCCAAAAATCTATATAGAAAAGTATAGAAACGTATCGAGAATGTACCGAAAATCCATAGAAAGTTTAGAAAAAGTATCGAAATTTATCGAAAAAGAAACGAAAATCCATTGAAAGTGGCGAAAAGTTATCGAAAAGTATCGAATATGTGCCAAAACTATATATAAAGTAGCGACAACGTATCGAAAATGTACCGAAAATCTATAGAAAGTTGAGAAAAAGTATCGAAATTTATCGAAAAAGAAACGCAAATCCATTGAAAGTGGCGAAAAGTTATCGAAACGTATCGAATATGTGCCAAAAATCTATATAAAGTAGCGACAACGTATAGAAAAGTATAGAAACGTATCGAGAATGTACCGAAAATCCATAGAAAGCTGAGAAAAAGTATCGAAATTTATCGAAAAAGAAACGAAAATCCATTGAAAGTGGCGAAAAGTTATCGAAACGTATCGAATATGTGCCAAAAATATATATAAAGTAGCGACAACGTATAGAAAATGTACCGAAAATCTATAGAAAGGTGAGAAAAAGTATCGAAATTTATCGAAAAAGAAACGAAAATCCATTGAAAGTGGCGAAAAGTTATCGAAACGTATCGAATATGTGCAAAAAATCTATATAAAGTAGCGACAACGTACAGAAAAGTATAGAAACGTATCGCAAATGTACCGCAAATCTATAGAAAGTTGAGAAAAAGTATCGAAATGTATCCAAAAAGAAACGAAAATCCATTGAAAGTGGCGAAAATTTATCGGAAGGTATCGAACATGTGCCAAAAATCTATATAAAGTAGCAACAACGTATAGAAAAGTATAGAAACGTATCGCAAATGTACCGAAAATCCATAAAAAGTTGAGAAAAGGTATCGAAACGTATCGAACATGTGCCAAAAATCTATATAAAGTAGCGACAACGTATCGAAAATGTACCGAAAATCTATTGAAACGTATCGAATATGTGCCAAAAATCTATATAGAAAAGTATAGAAACGTATCGAAAATGAGCCAAAAATCTATAGAAAGTTGAGAAAAAGTATCGAAATTTATCGAAAAAGAAACGAAAATCCCTTGAAAGTGCGAAAAGTTATCGAAACGTATCGAATATGTGCCAAAAATATATATAAAGTAGCGACAACGTATCCAAAATGTACCGAAAATCTATAGAAAGTTGAGAAAAAGTATCGAAATTTATCGAAAAAGAAACGGAAATCCATTGAAAGTGGCGAAAAGTTATCGAAACGTATCGAATATGTGCCAAAAATCTATATAAAGTAGCGACAACGTGTAGAAAAGTATAGAAACGTATCGAGAATGTACCGAAAATCCATAGACAGTTGAGAAAAAATATCGAAATTTATCGAAAAAGAAACGAAAATCCATTGAAAGTGGCGAAAAGTTATCGAAACGTATCGAATATGTGCCAAAAATATATATAAAGTAGCGACAACGTATAGAAAATGTACCGAAAATCTATTGAAACGTATCGAATATGTGCCAAAAATCTATATAGAAAAGTATAGAAACGTATCGAGAATGTACCGAAACTCCATAGAAAGTTTAGAAAAAGTATCGAAATTTATCGAAAAAGAAACGAAAATCCATTGAAAGTGGCGAAAAGTTATCGAAACGTATCGAATATGTGCCAAAACTATATATAAAGTAGCGACAACGTATCGAAAATGTACCGAAAATCTATAGAAAGTTGAGAAAAAGTATCGAAATTTATCGAAAAAGAAACGCAAATCCATTGAAAGTGGCGAAAAGTTATCGAAACGTATCGAATATGTGCCAAAAATCTATATAAAGTAGCGACAACGTGTAGAAAAGTATAGAAACGTATCGAGAATGTACCGAAAATCCATAGAAAGTTGAGAAAAAGTATCGAAATTTATCGAAAAAGAAACGAAAATCCATTGAAACTGGCGAAAAGTTATCGAAACGTATCGAATATGTGCCAAAAATATATATAAAGTAGCGACAACGTATATAAAATGTACCGAAAATCTATTGAAACGTATCGAATATGTGCCAAAAATCTATATAGAAAAGTATAGAAACGTATCGAGAATGTACCGAAAATCCATAGAAAGTTTAGAAAAAGTATCGAAATTTATCGAAAAAGAAACGAAAATCCATTGAAAGTGGCGAAAAGTTATCGAAAAGTATCGAATATGTGCCAAAACTATATATAAAGTAGCGACAACGTATCGAAAATGTACCGAAAATCTATAGAAAGTTGAGAAAAAGTATCGAAATTTATCGAAAAAGAAACGAAAATCCATTGAAAGTGGCGAAAAGTTATCGAAACGTATCGAATATGTGCCAAAAATCTATATAAAGTAGCGACAACGTATAGAAAAGTATAGAAACGTATCGAGAATGTACCGAAAATCCATAGAAAGCTGAGAAAAAGTATCGAAATTTATCGAAAAAGAAACGAAAATCCATTGAAAGTGGCGAAAAGTTATCGAAACGTATCGAATATGTGCCAAAAATATATATAAAGTAGCGACAACGTATAGAAAATGTACCGAAAATCTATAGAAAGGTGAGAAAAAGTATCGAAATTTATCGAAAAAGAAACGAAAATCCATTGAAAGTGGCGAAAAGTTATCGAAACGTATCGAATATGTGCAAAAAATCTATATAAAGTAGCGACAACGTACAGAAAAGTATAGAAACGTATCGCAAATGTACCGCAAATCTATAGAAAGTTGAGAAAAAGTATCGAAATGTATCCAAAAAGAAACGAAAATCCATTGAAAGTGGCGAAAATTTATCGGAAGGTATCGAACATGTGCCAAAAATCTATATAAAGTAGCAACAACGTATAGAAACGTATAGAAACGTATCGCAAATGTACCGAAAATCCATAAAAAGTTGAGAAAAGGTATCGAAACGTATCGAACATGTGCCAAAAATCTATATAAAGTAGCGACAACGTATCGAAAATGTACCGAAAATCTATTGAAACGTATCGAATATGTGCCAAAAATCTATATAGAAAAGTATAGAAACGTATCGAAAATGAGCCAAAAATCTATAGAAAGTTGAGAAAAAGTATCGAAATTTATCGAAAAAGAAACGAAAATCCCTTGAAAGTGCGAAAAGTTATCGAAACGTATCGAATATGTGCCTAAAATATATATAAAGTAGCGACAACGTATCCAAAATGTACCGAAAATCTATAGAAAGTTGAGAAAAAGTATCGAAATTTATCGAAAAAGAAATTAAAATCCATTGAAAGTGCGAAGAGTTGTCAAAACGTATCGAATAAGTGCCAAAAATCTATATAAAGTAGCGACAACGTATAGAAAATTATAGAAACGTATCAAAAATGTTCCGAAAATCCATTGAAAATTGCAAAAACGTAAGAAAAGTATGGGAGATGTAACCTAAATCTGTTGAAATTTGAAAAAACCTATCAAAAATGATCGGAACGTATCGCAAAAGGAACAAAAATCTATAGAAAGTAACAAAAAGTTATCGAAACATATCGAAAATGGGACAAAAATCTATATAAAGTAGCGGCAACGTACAGAAATATATAGAAAGTATCAAAAATGTACCGAAAATCAATAGAAAGTTGAGAAAAGGTATCGAAACGTATCGAATATGTGCAAAAAATCTATATAAAGTAGCTACAACGTACAGAAAAGTATATAAACGTATCGAACAACGTATAGAAAAGTATAGAAACGTATCGCAAATGTACCAAAAATCTATAGAAAGTTGAGAAAAGGTATCGAAATTTATCGAAAAAGAAACGAAAATCTATTGAAAGTGAGAAAAGTTGTCGAAACGTATCGAATAAGTACCAAAAATCTTTATAAAGTAGCGAGAACGTACAGAAAAGTATAGAAACGTATCCAAAATGTACCGAAAATCCATAGAAAGTTGAGAAAAGGTATCGAAACGTATCGAATATGTGCCAAAAATTTATATAAAGTAGCAACAACGTATCGAAAATGTACCGAAAATCTATAGAAACGTATCGAATATGTGCCAAAAATCTATATAGAAAAGTATAGAAACGTATCGAAAATGTGCCAAAAATTTATAGAAAGTTGAGAGAAAGTATCGAAATTTATCGAAAAAGAAACGAAAATCCATTGAAAGTGCGAAAAGTTGTCGAAACGTATCGAATAAGTGCCAAAAATCTATATAAAGTAGCGACAACGTACAGAAAAGTATATAAACGTATCGAACAATGTATAGAAAAGTATAGAAACGTATCGCAAATGTACCAAAAATCTATAGAAAGTTGAGAAAAGGTATCGAAATTTATCGAAAAAGAAACGAAAATCTATTGAAAGTGAGAAAAGTTGTCGAAACATATCGAATAAGTGCCAAAAATCTTTATAAAGTAGCGACAACGTACAGAAAAGTATAGAAACGTATCGCAAATGTACCGCAAATCTACAGAAAATTGAGAAAAGGTATCGAAACGTATCGAAAATGTGAGAAAACTCTACATTAAGTAGCGACAACGTATAGAAAATGTACCGCAAATCTATAGAAAGTTGCGAAAAAGTACAGAAAAGTATATAAACGTATCGAACAACGTATAGAAAACTATAGAAACGTATCGCAAATGTACCGCAAATCTATAGAAAGTTGAGAAAAAGTATCGAAATGTATCGAAAAAGAAACGAAAATCCATTGAAAGTGGCGAAAATTTATCGAATCGTATCGAACATGTGCCAAAAATCTATATAAAGTAGCGACAACGTATAGAAAAGTATAGAAACGTATCGCAAATGTACCGAAAATTCATAAAAAGTTGAGAAAAGGTATCGAAACGTATCGAACATGTGCCAAAAATCTATATAAAGTAGCGACAACGTATCGAAAATGTACCGAAAATCTATTGAAACGTATCGAATATGTGCCAAAAATCTATATAGAAAAGTATAGAAACGTATCGAAAATGAGCGAAAAAGTTGAGAAAAGGTATCGAAATTTATCGAAAAAGAAACGAAAATCCATTGAAAGTGCGAAAAGTTCTCGAAACGTATCGAATATGTGCCAAAAATATATATAAAGTAGCGACAACGTATATAAAATGTACCGAAAATCTATTGAAACGTATCGAATATGTGCCAAAAATCTATATAGAAAAGTATAGAAACGTATCGAGAATGTACCGAAAATCCATAGAAAGTTTAGAAAAAGTATCGAAATTTATCGAAAAAGAAACGAAAATCCATTGAAAGTGGCGAAAAGTTATCGAAAAGTATCGAATATGTGCCAAAACTATATATAAAGTAGCGACAACGTATCGAAAATGTACCGAAAATCTATAGAAAGTTGAGAAAAAGTATCGAAATTTATCGAAAAAGAAACGCAAATCCATTGAAAGTGGCGAAAAGTTATCGAAACGTATCGAATATGTGCCAAAAATCTATATAAAGTAGCGACAACGTATAGAAAAGTATAGAAACGTATCGAGAATGTACCGAAAATCCATAGAAAGCTGAGAAAAAGTATCGAAATTTATCGAAAAAGAAACGAAAATCCATTGAAAGTGGCGAAAAGTTATCGAAACGTATCGAATATGTGCCAAAAATATATATAAAGTAGCGACAACGTATAGAAAATGTACCGAAAATCTATAGAAAGGTGAGAAAAAGTATCGAAATTTATCGAAAAAGAAACGAAAATCCATTAAAAGTGGCGAAAAGTTATCGAAACGTATCGAATATGTGCAAAAAATCTATATAAAGTAGCGACAACGTACAGAAAAGTATAGAAACGTATCGCAAATGTACCGCAAATCTATAGAAAGTTGAGAAAAAGTATCGAAATGTATCCAAAAAGAAACGAAAATCCATTGAAAGTGGCGAAAATTTATCGGAAGGTATCGAACATGTGCCAAAAATCTATATAAAGTAGCAACAACGTATAGAAAAGTATAGAAACGTATCGCAAATGTACCGAAAATCCATAAAAAGTTGAGAAAAGGTATCGAAACGTATCGAACATGTGCCAAAAATCTATATAAAGTAGCGACAACGTATCGAAAATGTACCGAAAATCTATTGAAACGTATCGAATATGTGCCAAAAATCTATATAGAAAAGTATAGAAACGTATCGAAAATGAGCCAAAAATCTATAGAAAGTTGAGAAAAAGTATCGAAATTTATCGAAAAAGAAACGAAAATCCCTTGAAAGTGCGAAAAGTTATCGAAACGTATCGAATATGTGCCAAAAATATATATAAAGTAGCGACAACGTATCCAAAATGTACCGAAAATCTATAGAAAGTTGAGAAAAAGTATCGAAATTTATCGAAAAAGAAACGGAAATCCATTGAAAGTGGCGAAAAGTTATCGAAACGTATCGAATATGTGCCAAAAATCTATATAAAGTAGCGACAACGTGTAGAAAAGTATAGAAACGTATCGAGAATGTACCGAAAATCCATAGACAGTTGAGAAAAAATATCGAAATTTATCGAAAAAGAAACGAAAATCCATTGAAAGTGGCGAAAAGTTATCGAAACGTATCGAATATGTGCCAAAAATATATATAAAGTAGCGACAACGTATAGAAAATGTACCGAAAATCTATTGAAACGTATCGAATATGTGCCAAAAATCTATATAGAAAAGTATAGAAACGTATCGAGAATGTACCGAAAATCCATAGAAAGTTTAGAAAAAGTATCGAAATTTATCGAAAAAGAAACGAAAATCCATTGAAAGTGGCGAAAAGTTATGGAAACGTATCGAATATGTGCCAAAACTATATATAAAGTAGCGACAACGTATCGAAAATGTACCGAAAATCTATAGAAAGTTGAGAAAAAGTATCGAAATTTATCGAAAAAGAAACGCAAATCCATTGAAAGTGGCGAAAAGTTATCGAAACGTATCGAATATGTGCCAAAAATCTATATAAAGTAGCGACAACGTGTAGAAAAGTATAGAAACGTATCGAGAATGTACCGAAAATCCATAGAAAGTTGAGAAAAAGTATCGAAATTTATCGAAAAAGAAACGAAAATCCATTGAAACTGGCGAAAAGTTATCGAAACGTATCGAATATGTGCCAAAAATATATATAAAGTAGCGACAACGTATATAAAATGTACCGAAAATCTATTGAAACGTATCGAATATGTGCCAAAAATCTATATAGAAAAGTATAGAAACGTATCGAGAATGTACCGAAAATCCATAGAAAGTTTAGAAAAAGTATCGAAATTTATCGAAAAAGAAACGAAAATCCATTGAAAGTGGCGAAAAGTTATCGAAAAGTATCGAATATGTGCCAAAACTATATATAAAGTAGCGACAACGTATCGAAAATGTACCGAAAATCTATAGAAAGTTGAGAAAAAGTATCGAAATTTATCGAAAAAGAAACGAAAATCCATTGAAAGTGGCGAAAAGTTATCGAAACGTATCGAATATGTGCCAAAAATCTATATAAAGTAGCGACAACGTATAGAAAAGTATAGAAACGTATCGAGAATGTACCGAAAATCCATAGAAAGCTGAGAAAAAGTATCGAAATTTATCGAAAAAGAAACGAAAATCCATTGAAAGTGGCGAAAAGTTATCGAAACGTATCGAATATGTGCCAAAAATATATATAAAGTAGCGACAACGTATAGAAAATGTACCGAAAATCTATAGAAAGGTGAGAAAAAGTATCGAAATTTATCGAAAAAGAAACGAAAATCCATTGAAAGTGGCGAAAAGTTATCGAAACGTATCGAATATGTGCAAAAAATCTATATAAAGTAGCGACAACGTACAGAAAAGTATAGAAACGTATCGCAAATGTACCGCAAATCTATAGAAAGTTGAGAAAAAGTATCGAAATGTATCCAAAAAGAAACGAAAATCCATTGAAAGTGGCGAAAATTTATCGGAAGGTATCGAACATGTGCCAAAAATCTATATAAAGTAGCAACAACGTATAGAAACGTATAGAAACGTATCGCAAATGTACCGAAAATCCATAAAAAGTTGAGAAAAGGTATCGAAACGTATCGAACATGTGCCAAAAATCTATATAAAGTAGCGACAACGTATCGAAAATGTACCGAAAATCTATTGAAACGTATCGAATATGTGCCAAAAATCTATATAGAAAAGTATAGAAACGTATCGAAAATGAGCCAAAAATCTATAGAAAGTTGAGAAAAAGTATCGAAATTTATCGAAAAAGAAACGAAAATCCCTTGAAAGTGCGAAAAGTTATCGAAACGTATCGAATATGTGCCTAAAATATATATAAAGTAGCGACAACGTATCCAAAATGTACCGAAAATCTATAGAAAGTTGAGAAAAAGTATCGAAATTTATCGAAAAAGAAATTAAAATCCATTGAAAGTGCGAAAAGTTGTCAAAACGTATCGAATAAGTGCCAAAAATCTATATAAAGTAGCGACAACGTATAGAAAATTATAGAAACGTATCAAAAATGTTCCGAAAATCCATTGAAAATTGCAAAAACGTAAGAAAAGTATGGGAGATGTAACCTAAATCTGTTGAAATTTGAAAAAACCTATCAAAAATGATCGGAACGTATCGCAAAAGGAACAAAAATCTATAGAAAGTAACAAACAGTTATCGAAACATATCGAAAATGGGACAAAAATCTATATAAAGTAGCGGCAACGTACAGAAATATATAGAAAGTATCAAAAATGTACCGAAAATCAATAGAAAGTTGAGAAAAGGTATCGAAACGTATCGAATATGTGCAAAAAATCTATATAAAGTAGCTACAACGTACAGAAAAGTATATAAACGTATCGAACAACGTATAGAAAAGTATAGAAACGTATCGCAAATGTACCAAAAATCTATAGAAAGTTGAGAAAAGGTATCGAAATTTATCGAAAAAGAAACGAAAATCTATTGAAAGTGAGAAAAGTTGTCGAAACGTATCGAATAAGTACCAAAAATCTTTATAAAGTAGCGAGAACGTACAGAAAAGTATAGAAACGTATCCAAAATGTACCGAAAATCCATAGAAAGTTGAGAAAAGGTATCGAAACGTATCGAATATGTGCCAAAAATTTATATAAAGTAGCAACAACGTATCGAAAATGTACCGAAAATCTATAGAAACGTATCGAATATGTGCCAAAAATCTATATAGAAAAGTATAGAAACGTATCGAAAATGTGCCAAAAATTTATAGAAAGTTGAGAGAAAGTATCGAAATTTATCGAAAAAGAAACGAAAATCCATTGAAAGTGCGAAAAGTTGTCGAAACGTATCGAATAAGTGCCAAAAATCTATATAAAGTAGCGACAACGTACAGAAAAGTATATAAACGTATCGAACAATGTATAGAAAAGTATAGAAACGTATCGCAAATGTACCAAAAATCTATAGAAAGTTGAGAAAAGGTATCGAAATTTATCGAAAAAGAAACGAAAATCTATTGAAAGTGAGAAAAGTTGTCGAAACATATCGAATAAGTGCCAAAAATCTTTATAAAGTAGCGACAACGTACAGAAAAGTATAGAAACGTATCGCAAATGTACCGCAAATGTACCGCAAATCTACAGAAAATTGAGAAAAGGTATCGAAACGTATCGAAAATGTGAGAAAACTCTACATTAAGTAGCGACAACGTATAGAAAATGTACCGCAAATCTATAGAAAGTTGCGAAAAAGTACAGAAAAGTATATAAACGTATCGAACAACGTATAGAAAACTATAGAAACGTATCGCAAATGTACCGCAAATCTATAGAAAGTTGAGAAAAAGTATCGAAATGTATCGAAAAAGAAACGAAAATCCATTGAAAGTGGCGAAAATTTATCGAATCGTATCGAACATGTGCCAAAAATCTATATAAAGTAGCGACAACGTATAGAAAAGTATAGAAACGTATCGCAAATGTACCGAAAATTCATAAAAAGTTGAGAAAAGGTATCGAAACGTATCGAACATGTGCCAAAAATCTATATAAAGTAGCGACAACGTATCGAAAATGTACCGAAAATCTATTGAAACGTATCGAATATGTGCCAAAAATCTATATAGAAAAGTATAGAAACGTATCGAAAATGAGCGAAAAAGTTGAGAAAAGGTATCGAAATTTATCGAAAAAGAAACGAAAATCCATTGAAAGTGCGAAAAGTTCTCGAAACGTATCGAATATGTGCCAAAAATATATATAAAGTAGCGACAACGTATAGAAAATGTACCGAAAATCTATAGAAAGTTGAGAAAAAGTATCGAAATTTATCGAAAAAGAAACGCAAATCCATTGAAAGTGGCGAAAAGTTATCGAAACGTATCGAATATGTGCCAAAAATCTATATAAAGTAGCGACAACGTATAGAAAAGTATAGAAACGTATCGAGAATGTACCGACAATCCATAGAAAGTTGAGAAAAAGTATCGAAATTTATCGAAAAAGAAACGAAAATCCATTGAAAGTGGCGAAAAGTTATCGAAACGTATCGAATATGTGCCAAAACTATATATAAAGTAGCGACAACGTATCGAAAATGTACCGAAAATCTATAGAAAGTTGAGAAAAAGTATCGAAATTTATCGAAAAAGAAACGCAAATCCATTGAAAGTGGCGAAAAGTTATCGAAACGTATCGAATATGTGCCAAAAATCTATATAAAGTAGCGACAACGTATAGAAAAGTATAGAAACGTATCGAGAATGTACCGAAAATCCATAGAAAGTTGAGAAAAATTATCGAAATTTATCGAAAAAGAAACGAAAATCCATTGAAAGTGGCGAAAAGTTATCGAAACGTATCGAATATGTGCCAAAAATATATATAAAGTAGCGACAACGTATAGAAAATGTACCGAAAATCTATAGAAAGTTCAGAAAAAGTATCGAAATTTATCGAAAAAGAAACGCAAATCCATTGAAAGTGGCGAAAAGTTATCGAAACGTATCGAATATGTGCCAAAAATCAATATAAAGTAGCGACAACGTATAGAAAAGTATAGAAACGTATCGAGAATGTACCGAAAATCCATAGAAAGTTGAGAAAAGGTATCGAAATTTATCGAAAAAGAAACGAAAATCCATTGAAAGTGGCGAAAAGTTATCGAAACGTATCGAATATGTGCCAAAAATATATATAAAGCAGCGACAACGTATCGAAAATGTACCGAAAATCTATAGAAAGTTGAGAAAAAGTATCGATATTTATCGAAAAAGAAACGGAAATCCATTGAAAGTGGCGAAAAGTTATCGAAACGTATCGAATATGTGCAAAAAATCTATTTAAAGTAGCGACAACGCATAGAAAAGTATAGAAACGTATCGAAAATGTACCGAAAATCTATAGAAAGTTGAGAAAAAGTATCGAAATTTATCGAAAAAGAAATTAAAATCCATTGAAAGTGCGAAAAGTTGTCAAAATGTATCGAATAAGTGCCAAAAATCTATATAAAGTAGCGACAACTTATAGAAAATTATAGAAACGTATCAAAAATGTTCCGAAAATCCATTGAAAATTGCAAAAACGTAAGAAAAGTATGGGAGATGTATTCTAAATCTGTTGAAATTTGAAAAAACCTATCAAAAATGATCGGAACGTATCGCAAAAGGAACAAAAATCTATAGAAAGTAACAAAAAGTTATCGAAACATATCGAAAATGGGACAAAAATCTATATAAAGTAGCGGCAACGTACAGAAATATATAGAAAGTATCAAAAATGTACCGAAAATCAATAGAAAGTTGAGAAAAGGTATCGAAACGTATCGAAACGTATCGAATATGTGCAAAAAATCTATATAAAGTAGCTACAACGTACAGAATAGTATATAAACGTATCGAACAACGTATAGAAAAGTATAGAAACGTATCGCAAATGTACCAAAAATCTATAGAAAGTTGAGAAAAGGTATCGAAATTTATCGAAAAAGAAACGAAAATCTATTGAAAGTGAGAAAAGTTGTCGAAACGTATCGAATAAGTACCAAAAATCTTTATAAAGTAGCGACAACGTACAGAAAAGTATAGAAACGTATCCAAAATGTACCGAAAATCCATAGAAAGTTGAGAAAAGGTATCGAAACGTATCGAATATGTGCCAAAAATTTATATAAAGTAGCAACAACGTATCGAAAATGTACCGAAAATCTATAGAAACGTATCGAAAATGTGCCAAAAATATATAGAAAGTTGAGAGAAAGTATCGAAATTTATCGAAAAAGAAACGAAAATCCATTGAAAGTGCGAAAAGTGGTCGAAACGTATCGAATAAGTGCCAAAAGTCTATATAAAGTAGCGACAACATACAGAAAAGTATATAAACGTATCGAACAACGTATAGAAAAGTATAGAAACATATCGCAAATGTACCGCAAATCTATAGAAAGTTGAGAAAAAGTATCGAAACGTATCGAAAATGTGAGAAAACTCTACATTAAGTAGCGGCAACGTATAGAAAATGTACCGCAAATCTATAGAAAAATGAGAAAAAGTACAGAAAAGTATATAAACCTATCGAACAACGTATAGAAAACTATAGAAACGTATCGCAAATGTACCGCAAATCTATAGAAAGTTGAGAAAAGTATCGAAATGTATCGAAAAAGAAACGAAAATCCATTGAAAGTGGCGAAAATTTATCGAATCGTATCGAACATGTGCCAAAAATCTATATAAAGTAGCGACAACGTATAGAAAAGTATAGAAACGTATCGAGAATGTACCGAAAATCCATAGAAAGTTGAGAAAGAGTATCGAAATTTATCGAAAAAGAAACGAAAATCCATTGAAAGTGGCGAAAAGTTATCGAAACGTATCGAATATGTGCCAAAACTATATATAAAGTAGCGACAACGTATCGAGAATGTACCGAAAATCCATAGAAAGTTGAGAAAAAGTATCGAAATTTATCGAAAAAGAAGCGAAAATCCATTGAAAGTGGCGAAAAGTTATCGAAACGTATCGAATATGTGCCAAAACTATATATAAAGTAGCGACAACGTATCGAAAATGTACCGAAAATCTATAGAAAGTTGAGAAAAAGTATCGAAATTTATCGAAAAAGAAACGCAAATCCATTGAAAGTGGCGAAAAGTTATCGAAACGTATCGAATATGTGCCAAAAATCTATATAAAGTAGCGACAACGTATAGAAAAGTATAGAAACGTATCGAGAATGTACCGAAAATCCATAGAAAGTTGAGAAAAATTATCGAAATTTATCGAAAAAGAAACGAAAATCCATTGAAAGTGGCGAAAAGTTATCGAAACGTATCGAATATGTGCCAAAAATATATATAAAGTAGCGACAACGTATAGAAAATGTACCGAAAATCTATAGAAAGTTCAGAAAAAGTATCGAAATTTATCGAAAAAGAAACGCAAATCCATTGAAAGTGGCGAAAAGTTATCGAAACGTATCGAATATGTGCCAAAAATCAATATAAAGTAGCGACAACGTATAGAAAAGTATAGAAACGTATCGAGAATGTACCGAAAATCCATAGAAAGTTGAGAAAAGGTATCGAAATTTATCGAAAAAGAAACGAAAATCCATTGAAAGCGGCGCAAAGTTATCGAAACGTATCGAATATGTGCCAAAAATCTATATAAAGTAGCAACAACGTAAAGAAAAGTAGCGACAATATATAGAAAATGTACCGCAAATCTATAGAAAGTTGAGAAAAAGTATCGAAATTTATCGAAAAAGAAACGAAAATCCATTGAAAGTGGCGAAAAGTTATCGAACCGTATCGAATATGTGCCAAAAATCTATATAAAGTAGCGACAACGTATAGAAAAGTATAGAAACGTATCGAAAATCTACCGAAAATCCATAGAAAGTTGAGAAAAAGTATCGAAATTTATCGAAAAAGAAACGAAAATCCATTGAAAGTGGCGAAAAGTTATCGAAACGTATCGAATATGTGCCAAAAATATATATAAAGCAGCGACAACGTATCGAAAATGTACCGAAAATCTATAGAAAGTTGAGAAAAAGTATCGATATTTATCGAAAAAGAAACGGAAATCCATTGAAAGTGGCGAAAAGTTATCGAAACGTATCGAATATGTGCAAAAAATCTATATAAAGTAGCGACAACGCATAGAAAAGTATAGAAACGTATCGAAAATGTACCGAAAATCTATAGAAAGTTGAGAAAAAGTATCGAAATTTATCGAAAAAGAAATTAAAATCCATTGAAAGTGCGAAAAGTTGTCAAAATGTATCGAATAAGTGCCAAAAATCTATATAAAGTAGCGACAACTTATAGAAAATTATAGAAACGTATCAAAAATGTTCCGAAAATCCATTGAAAATTGCAAAAACGTAAGAAAAGTATGGGAGATGTATTCTAAATCTGTTGAAATTTGAAAAAACCTATCAAAAATGATCGGAACGTATCGCAAAAGGAACAAAAATCTATAGAAAGTAACAAAAAGTTATCGAAACATATCGAAAATGGGACAAAAATCTATATAAAGTAGCGGCAACGTACAGAAATATATAGAAAGTATCAAAAATGTACCGAAAATCAATAGAAAGTTGAGAAAAGGTATCGAAACGTATCGAATATGTGCAAAAAATCTATATAAAGTAGCTACAACGTACAGAATAGTATATAAACGTATCGAACAACGTATAGAAAAGTATAGAAACGTATCGCAAATGTACCAAAAATCTATAGAAAGTTGAGAAAAGGTATCGAAATTTATCGAAAAAGAAACGAAAATCTATTGAAAGTGAGAAAAGTTGTCGAAACGTATCGAATAAGTACCAAAAATCTTTATAAAGTAGCGACAACGTACAGAAAAGTATAGAAACGTATCCAAAATGTACCGAAAATCCATAGAAAGTTGAGAAAAGGTATCGAAACGTATCGAATATGTGCCAAAAATTTATATAAAGTAGCAACAACGTATCGAAAATGTACCGAAAATCTATAGAAACGTATCGAAAATGTGCCAAAAATCTATAGAAAGTTGAGAGAAAGTATCGAAATTTATCGAAAAAGAAACGAAAATCCATTGAAAGTGCGAAAAGTGGTCGAAACGTATCGAATAAGTGCCAAAAGTCTATATAAAGTAGCGACAACATACAGAAAAGTATATAAACGTATCGAACAACGTATAGAAAAGTATAGAAACATATCGCAAATGTACCGCAAATCTATAGAAAGTTGAGAAAAAGTATCGAAACGTATCGAAAATGTGAGAAAACTCTACATTAAGTAGCGGCAACGTATAGAAAATGTACCGCAAATCTATAGAAAAATGAGAAAAAGTACAGAAAAGTATATAAACCTATCGAACAACGTATAGAAAACTATAGAAACGTATCGCAAATGTACCGCAAATCTATAGAAAGTTGAGAAAAGTATCGAAATGTATCGAAAAAGAAACGAAAATCCATTGAAAGTGGCGAAAATTTATCGAATCGTATCGAACATGTGCCAAAAATCTATATAAAGTAGCGACAACGTATAGAAAAGTATAGAAACGTATCGAGAATGTACCGAAAATCCATAGAAAGTTGAGAAAGAGTATCGAAATTTATCGAAAAAGAAACGAAAATCCATTGAAAGTGGCGAAAAGTTATCGAAACGTATCGAATATGTGCCAAAACTATATATAAAGTAGCGACAACGTATCGAGAATGTACCGAAAATCCATAGAAAGTTGAGAAAAAGTATCGAAATTTATCGAAAAAGAAGCGAAAATCCATTGAAAGTGGCGAAAAGTTATCGAAACGTATCGAATATGTGCCAAAAATCTATATAAAGTAGCGACAACGTATAGAAAAGTATAGAAACGTATCGAGAATGTACCGAAAATCCATAGAAAGTTGAGAAAAAGTATCGAAATTTATCGAAAAAGAAACGAAAATCCATTGAAAGCGGCGCAAAGTTATCGAAACGTATCGAATATGTGCCAAAAATCTATATAAAGTAGCAACAACGTATAGAAAAGTAGCGACAATATATAGAAAATGTACCGCAAATCTATAGAAAGTTGAGAAAAAGTATCGAAATTTATCGAAAAGAAACGAAAATCCATTGAAAGTGGCGAAAAGTTATCGAAACGTATCGAATATGTGCCAAAAATCTATATAAAGTAGCGACAACGTATAGAAAAGTATAGAAACGTATCGAAAATGTACCGAAAATCCATAGAAAGTTGAGAAAAAGTATCGAAATTTATCGAAAAAGAAACGAAAATCCATTGAAAGTGGCGAAAAGTTATCGAAACATATCGAATATGCGCCAAAAATATATATAAAGTAGCGACAACGTATCGAAAATGTACCGAAAATCTATAGAATATTGAAAAAAGTATCGAAATTTATCGAAAAAGAAACGGAAATCCATTGAAAGTGGCGAAAAGTTATCGAAACGTATCGAATATGTGCAAAAAATCTATATAAAGTAGCGACAACGCATAGAAAAGTATAGAAACGTATCGAAAATGTACCGAAAATCTATAGAAAGTTGAGAAAAAGTATCGAAATTTATCGAAAAAGAAATTAAAATCCATTGAAAGTGCGAAAAGTTGTCAAAACGTATCGAATAAGTGCCAAAAATCTATATAAAGTAGCGACAACGTATAGAAAATTATAGAAACGTATCAAAAATGTTCCGAAAATCCATTGAAAATTGCAAAAACGTAAGAAAAGTATGGGAGATGTAACCTAAATCTGTTGAAATTTGAAAAAACCTATCAAAAATGATCGGAACGTATCGCAAAAGGAACAAAAATATAAAGAAAGTAACAAAAAGTTATCGAAACATATCGAAAATGGGACAAAAATCTATATAAAGTAGCGGCAACGTACAGAAATATATAGAAAGTATCAAAAATGTACCGAAAATCAATAGAAAGTTGAGAAAAGGTATCGAAACGTATCGAATATGTGCCAAAAATTTATATAAAGTAGCAACAACGTATCGAAAATGTACCGAAAATCTATAGAAACGTATCGAATATGTGCCTAAAATCTATATAGAAAAGTATAGAAACGTATCGAATATGTGCAAAAAATCTATATAAAGTAGCTACAACGTACAGAAAAGTATATAAACGTATCGAACAACGTTTAGAAAAGTATAGAAACGTATCGCAAATGTACCAAAAATCTATAGAAAGTTGAGAAAAGGTATCGAAATTTATCGAAAAAGAAACGAAAATCTATTGAAAGTGAGAAAAGTTGTCGAAACATATCGAATAAGTGCCAAAAATCTTTATAAAGTAGCGACAACGTACAGAAAAGTATAGAAACGTATCCAAAATGTACCGAAAATCCATTGAAAGTGCGAAAAGTTCTCGAAACGTATCGAATATGTGCCAAGAATATATATAAAGTAGCGACAACGTATAGAAAATGTACCGAAAATCTATAAAAAGTTGAGAAAAAGTATCGAAATTTATCGAAAAAGAAACGCAAATCCATTGAAAGTGGCGAAAAGTTATCGAAACGTATCGAATATGTGCCAAAAATCTATATAAAGTAGCGACAACGTACAGAAAAGTATAGAAACGTATCCAAAATGTACCGAAAATCCATTGAAAGTGCGAAAAGTTCTCGAAACGTATCGAATATGTGCCAAGAATATATATAAAGTAGCGACAACGTATAGAAAATGTACCGAAAATCCATAGAAAGTTGAGAAAAAGTATCGAAATTTATCGAAAAAGAAACGAAAATCCATTGAAAGTGGCGAAAAGTTATCGAAACGTATCGAATATGTGCCAAAACTATATATAAAGTAGCGACAACGTATCGAAAATGTACCGTAAATCCATAGAAAGTTGAGAAAAAGTATCGAAAATCCATTGAAAGTGGCGAAAAGTTATCGAAACGTATCGAATATGTGCCAAAAATCTATATAAAGTAGCGACAACGTACAGAAAATTATAGAAACGTATCAAAAATGTTCCGAAAATCCATTGAAAATTGCAAAAACGTAAGAAAAGTATGGGAGATGTAACCTAAATCTGTTGAAATTTGAAAAAACCTATCAAAAATGATCGGAACGTATCGCAAAAGGAACAAAAATCTTTAGAAAGTAACAAAAAGTTATCGAAACATATCGAAAATGGGACAAAAATCTATATAAAGTAGCGGCAACGTACAGAAATATATAGAAAGTATCAAAAATGTACCGAAAATCAATAGAAAGTTGAGAAAAGGTATCGAAACGTATCGAATATGTGCAAAAAATCTATATAAAGTAGCTACAACGTACAGAAAAGTATATAAACGTATCGAACAACGTATAGAAAAGTATAGAAACGTATCGCAAAAGCACCGAAAATTCATAAAAAGTTGAGAAAAGGTATCGAAACGTATCGAACATGTGCCAAAAATCTATATAAAGTGGCGACAACGTATCGAAAATGTACCTAAAATCTATTGAAACGTATCGTATATGGGCCAAAAATCTATATAGAAAAGTATAGAAACGTATCGAAAATGAGCCAAAAAGTTGAGAAAAAGTATCGAAATTTATCGAAAAAGAAACGAAAATCCATTGAAAGTGCGAAAAGTTCTCGAAACGTATCGAATATGTGCCAAAAATATATATAAAGTAGCGACAACGTATAGAAAATGTACCGAAAATCTATAGAAAGTTGAGAAAAAGTATCGAAATTTATCGAAAAAGAAACGCAAATCCATTGAAAGTGGCGAAAAGTTATCGAAACGTATTGAATATGTGCCAAAAATCTATATAAAGTAGCGACAACGTATAGAAAAGTATAGAAACGTATCGAGAATGTACCGAAAATCCATAGAAAGTTGAGAAAAAGTATCGAAATTTATCGAAAAAGAAACGAAAATCCATTGAAAGTGGCGAAAAGTTATCGAAACGTATCGAATATGTGCCAAAACTATATATAAAGTAGCGACAACGTATCGAAAATGTACCGAAAATCTATAGAAAGTTGAGAAAAAGTATCGAAATTTATCGAAAAAGAAACGCAAATCCATTGAAAGTGGCGAAAAGTTATCGAAACGTATCGAATATGTGCCAAAAATATATATAAAGTAGCGACAACGTATCGAAAATGTACCGAAAATCTATAGAAAGTTGAGAAAAAGTATCGAAATTTATCGAAAAAGAAACGGAAATCCATTGAAAGTGGCGAAAAGTTATCGAAACGTATCGAATATGTGCAAAAAATCTATATAAAGTAGCGACAACGCATAGAAAAGTATAGAAACGTATCGAAAATGTACCGAAAATCTATAGAAAGTTGAGAAAAAGTATCGAAATTTATCGAAAAAGAAATTAAAATCCATTGAAAGTGCGAAAAGTTGTCAAAACGTATCGAATAAGTGCCAAAAATCTATATAAAGTAGCGACAACGTATAGAAAATTATAGAAACGTATCAAAAATGTTCCGAAAATCCATTGAAAATTGCAAAAACGTAAGAAAAGTATGGGAGATGTAACCTAAATCTGTTGAAATTTGAAAAAACCTATCAAAAATGATCGGAACGTATCGCAAAAGGAATTAAAATCTAAAGAAAGTAACAAAAAGTTATCGAAACATATCGAAAATGGGACAAAAATCTATATAAAGTAGCGGCAACGTACAGAAATATATAGAAAGTAACAAAAAGTTATCGAAACATATCGAAAATGGGACAAAAATCTATATAAAGTAGCGGCAACGTACAGAAATATATAGAAAGTATCAAAAATGTACCGAAAATCAATAGAAAGTTGAGAAAAGGTATCGAAACGTATCGAATATGTGCAAAAAATCTATATAAAGTAGCTACAACGTACAGAAAAGTATATAAACGTATCGAACAACGTATAGAAAAGTATAGAAACGTATCGCAAATATACCAAAAATCTATAGAAAGTTGAGAGAAAGTATCGAAATTTATCGAAAAAGAAACGAAAATCCATTGAAAGTGCGAAAAGTGGTCGAAACGTATCGAATAAGTGCCAAAAGTCTATATAAAGTAGCGACAACATACAGAAAAGTATATAAACGTATCGAACAACGTATAGAAAAGTATAGAAACATATCGCAAATGTACCGCAAATCTATAGAAAGTTGAGAAAAAGTATCGAAACGTATCGAAAATGTGAGAAAACTCTACATTAAGTAGCGGCAACGTATAGAAAATGTACCGCAAATCTATAGAAAAATGAGAAAAAGTACAGAAAAGTATATAAACCTATCGAACAACGTATAGAAAACTATAGAAACGTATCGCAAATGTACCGCAAATCTATAGAAAGTTGAGAAAAGTATCGAAATGTATCGAAAAAGAAACGAAAATCCATTGAAAGTGGCGAAAATTTATCGAATCGTATCGAACATGTGCCAAAAATCTATATAAAGTAGCGACAACGTATAGAAAAGTATAGAAACGTATCGAGAATGTACCGAAAATCCATAGAAAGTTGAGAAAGAGTATCGAAATTTATCGAAAAAGAAACGAAAATCCATTGAAAGTGGCGAAAAGTTATCGAAACGTATCGAATATGTGCCAAAACTATATATAAAGTAGCGACAACGTATCGAGAATGTACCGAAAATCCATAGAAAGTTGAGAAAAAGTATCGAAATTTATCGAAAAAGAAGCGAAAATCCATTGAAAGTGGCGAAAAGTTATCGAAACGTATCGAATATGTGCCAAAAATCTATATAAAGTAGCGACAACGTATAGAAAAGTATAGAAACGTATCGAGAATGTACCGAAAATCCATAGAAAGTTGAGAAAAAGTATCGAAATTTATCGAAAAAGAAACGAAAATCCATTGAAAGCGGCGCAAAGTTATCGAAACGTATCGAATATGTGCCAAAAATCTATATAAAGTAGCAACAACGTATAGAAAAGTAGCGACAATATATAGAAAATGTACCGCAAATCTATAGAAAGTTGAGAAAAAGTATCGAAATTTATCGAAAAGAAACGAAAATCCATTGAAAGTGGCGAAAAGTTATCGAAACGTATCGAATATGTGCCAAAAATCTATATAAAGTAGCGACAACGTATAGAAAAGTATAGAAACGTATCGAAAATGTACCGAAAATCCATAGAAAGTTGAGAAAAAGTATCGAAATTTATCGAAAAAGAAACGAAAATCCATTGAAAGTGGCGAAAAGTTATCGAAACATATCGAATATGCGCCAAAAATATATATAAAGTAGCGACAACGTATCGAAAATGTACCGAAAATCTATAGAATATTGAAAAAAGTATCGAAATTTATCGAAAAAGAAACGGAAATCCATTGAAAGTGGCGAAAAGTTATCGAAACGTATCGAATATGTGCAAAAAATCTATATAAAGTAGCGACAACGCATAGAAAAGTATAGAAACGTATCGAAAATGTACCGAAAATCTATAGAAAGTTGAGAAAAAGTATCGAAATTTATCGAAAAAGAAATTAAAATCCATTGAAAGTGCGAAAAGTTGTCAAAACGTATCGAATAAGTGCCAAAAATCTATATAAAGTAGCGACAACGTATAGAAAATTATAGAAACGTATCAAAAATGTTCCGAAAATCCATTGAAAATTGCAAAAACGTAAGAAAAGTATGGGAGATGTAACCTAAATCTGTTGAAATTTGAAAAAACCTATCAAAAATGATCGGAACGTATCGCAAAAGGAACAAAAATCTAAAGAAAGTAACAAAAAGTTATCGAAACATATCGAAAATGGGACAAAAATCTATATAAAGTAGCGGCAACGTACAGAAATATATAGAAAGTATCAAAAATGTACCGAAAATCAATAGAAAGTTGAGAAAAGGTATCGAAACGTATCGAATATGTGCCAAAAATTTATATAAAGTAGCAACAACGTATCGAAAATGTACCGAAAATCTATAGAAACGTATCGAATATGTGCCTAAAATCTATATAGAAAAGTATAGAAACGTATCGAATATGTGCAAAAAATCTATATAAAGTAGCTACAACGTACAGAAAAGTATATAAACGTATCGAACAACGTTTAGAAAAGTATAGAAACGTATCGCAAATGTACCAAAAATCTATAGAAAGTTGAGAAAAGGTATCGAAATTTATCGAAAAAGAAACGAAAATCTATTGAAAGTGAGAAAAGTTGTCGAAACATATCGAATAAGTGCCAAAAATCTTTATAAAGTAGCGACAACGTACAGAAAAGTATAGAAACGTATCCAAAATGTACCGAAAATCCATTGAAAGTGCGAAAAGTTCTCGAAACGTATCGAATATGTGCCAAGAATATATATAAAGTAGCGACAACGTATAGAAAATGTACCGAAAATCTATAAAAAGTTGAGAAAAAGTATCGAAATTTATCGAAAAAGAAACGCAAATCCATTGAAAGTGGCGAAAAGTTATCGAAACGTATCGAATATGTGCCAAAAATCTATATAAAGTAGCGACAACGTACAGAAAAGTATAGAAACGTATCCAAAATGTACCGAAAATCCATTGAAAGTGCGAAAAGTTCTCGAAACGTATCGAATATGTGCCAAGAATATATATAAAGTAGCGACAACGTATAGAAAATGTACCGAAAATCCATAGAAAGTTGAGAAAAAGTATCGAAATTTATCGAAAAAGAAACGAAAATCCATTGAAAGTGGCGAAAAGTTATCGAAACGTATCGAATATGTGCCAAAACTATATATAAAGTAGCGACAACGTATCGAAAATGTACCGTAAATCCATAGAAAGTTGAGAAAAAGTATCGAAAATCCATTGAAAGTGGCGAAAAGTTATCGAAACGTATCGAATATGTGCCAAAAATCTATATAAAGTAGCGACAACGTACAGAAAATTATAGAAACGTATCAAAAATGTTCCGAAAATCCATTGAAAATTGCAAAAACGTAAGAAAAGTATGGGAGATGTAACCTAAATCTGTTGAAATTTGAAAAAACCTATCAAAAATGATCGGAACGTATCGCAAAAGGAACAAAAATCTTTAGAAAGTAACAAAAAGTTATCGAAACATATCGAAAATGGGACAAAAATCTATATAAAGTAGCGGCAACGTACAGAAATATATAGAAAGTATCAAAAATGTACCGAAAATCAATAGAAAGTTGAGAAAAGGTATCGAAACGTATCGAATATGTGCAAAAAATCTATATAAAGTAGCTACAACGTACAGAAAAGTATATAAACGTATCGAACAACGTATAGAAAAGTATAGAAACGTATCGCAAAAGCACCGAAAATTCATAAAAAGTTGAGAAAAGGTATCGAAACGTATCGAACATGTGCCAAAAATCTATATAAAGTGGCGACAACGTATCGAAAATGTACCTAAAATCTATTGAAACGTATCGTATATGGGCCAAAAATCTATATAGAAAAGTATAGAAACGTATCGAAAATGAGCCAAAAAGTTGAGAAAAAGTATCGAAATTTATCGAAAAAGAAACGAAAATCCATTGAAAGTGCGAAAAGTTCTCGAAACGTATCGAATATGTGCCAAAAATATATATAAAGTAGCGACAACGTATAGAAAATGTACCGAAAATCTATAGAAAGTTGAGAAAAAGTATCGAAATTTATCGAAAAAGAAACGCAAATCCATTGAAAGTGGCGAAAAGTTATCGAAACGTATTGAATATGTGCCAAAAATCTATATAAAGTAGCGACAACGTATAGAAAAGTATAGAAACGTATCGAGAATGTACCGAAAATCCATAGAAAGTTGAGAAAAAGTATCGAAATTTATCGAAAAAGAAACGAAAATCCATTGAAAGTGGCGAAAAGTTATCGAAACGTATCGAATATGTGCCAAAACTATATATAAAGTAGCGACAACGTATCGAAAATGTACCGAAAATCTATAGAAAGTTGAGAAAAAGTATCGAAATTTATCGAAAAAGAAACGCAAATCCATTGAAAGTGGCGAAAAGTTATCGAAACGTATCGAATATGTGCCAAAAATATATATAAAGTAGCGACAACGTATCGAAAATGTACCGAAAATCTATAGAAAGTTGAGAAAAAGTATCGAAATTTATCGAAAAAGAAACGGAAATCCATTGAAAGTGGCGAAAAGTTATCGAAACGTATCGAATATGTGCAAAAAATCTATATAAAGTAGCGACAACGCATAGAAAAGTATAGAAACGTATCGAAAATGTACCGAAAATCTATAGAAAGTTGAGAAAAAGTATCGAAATTTATCGAAAAAGAAATTAAAATCCATTGAAAGTGCGAAAAGTTGTCAAAACGTATCGAATAAGTGCCAAAAATCTATATAAAGTAGCGACAACGTATAGAAAATTATAGAAACGTATCAAAAATGTTCCGAAAATCCATTGAAAATTGCAAAAACGTAAGAAAAGTATGGGAGATGTAACCTAAATCTGTTGAAATTTGAAAAAACCTATCAAAAATGATCGGAACGTATCGCAAAAGGAATTAAAATCTAAAGAAAGTAACAAAAAGTTATCGAAACATATCGAAAATGGGACAAAAATCTATATAAAGTAGCGGCAACGTACAGAAATATATAGAAAGTAACAAAAAGTTATCGAAACATATCGAAAATGGGACAAAAATCTATATAAAGTAGCGGCAACGTACAGAAATATATAGAAAGTATCAAAAATGTACCGAAAATCAATAGAAAGTTGAGAAAAGGTATCGAAACGTATCGAATATGTGCAAAAAATCTATATAAAGTAGCTACAACGTACAGAAAAGTATATAAACGTATCGAACAACGTATAGAAAAGTATAGAAACGTATCGCAAATATACCAAAAATCTATAGAAAGTTGAGAAAAGGTATCGAAATTTATCGAAAAAGAAACGAAAATCTATTGAAAGTGAGAAAAGTTGTCGAAACGTATCGAATAAGTACCAAAAATCTTTATAAAGTAGCGACAACGTACAGAAAAGTATAGAAACGTATCCAAAATGTACCGAAAATCCATAGAAAGTTGAGAAAAGGTATCGAAGCGTATCGAATATGTGCCAAAAATTTATATAAAGTACCAACAACGTATCGAAAATGTACCGAAAATCTATAGAAACGTATCGAATATGTGCCAAAAATCTATATAAAGTAGCTACAACGTACAGAAAAGTATATAAACGTATAGAAAAGTATAGAAACGTATCGCAAATGTACCAAAAATCTATAGAAAGTTGAGAAAAGGTATCGAAATTTATCGAAAAAGAAACGAAAATCTATTGAAAGTGAGAAAAGTTGTCGAAACATATCGAATAAGTGCAAAAATCTTTATAAAGTAGCGACAACGTACAGAAAAGTATAGAAACCTATCCAAAATGTACCGAAAATCCATAGAAAGTTGAGAAAAGGTATCGAAACGTATCGAATATGTGCCAAAAATCTATATAAAGTAGCAACAACGTATCGAAAATGTACCGAAAATCTATAGAAACGTATCGAAAATGTGCCAAAAATCTATAGAAAGTTGAGAGAAAGTATCGAAATTTATCGAAAAAGAAACGAAAATCCATTGAAAGTGCGAAAAGTTGTCGAAACGTATCGAATAAGTGCCAAAAATCTATATAAAGTAGCGACAACATACAGAAAAGTATATAAACGTATCGAACAACGTATAGAAAAGTATAGAAACATATCGCAAATGTACCGCAAATCTATAGAAAGTTGAGAAAAAGTATCGAAACGTATCGAAAATGTGAGAAAACTCTACATTAAGTAGCGACAACGTACAGAAAATGTACCGCAAATCTATAAAAAGTTGAGAAAAAGTACAGAAAAGTATATAAACGTATCGAACAACGTATAGAAAACTATAGAAACGTATCGCAAATGTACCGCATATCTATAGAAAGTTGAGAAAAAGTATCGAAATGTATCGAAAAAGAAACGAAAATCCATTGAAAGTGGCGAAAATTTATCGAATCGTATCGAACATGTGCCAAAAATCTATATAAAGTAGCGACAACGTATAGAAAAGTATAGAAACGTATCGAGAATGTACCGAAAATTCATAAAAAGTTGAGAAAAGGTATCGAAACGTATCGAACATGTGCCAAAAATCTATATAAAGTAGCGACAACGTATCGAAAATGTACCGAAAATCTATTGAAACGTATCGTATATGTGCCAAAAATCTATATAGAAAAGTATAGAAACGTATCGAAAATGAGCCAAAAAGTAGAGAAAAAGTATCGAAATTTATCGAAAAAGAAACGAAAATCCATTGAAAGTGCGAAAAGTTCTCGAAACGTATCGAATATGTGCCAAAAATATATATAAAGTAGCGACAACGTATAGAAAATGTACCGAAAATCTATAGAAAGTTGAGAAAAAGTATCGAAATTTATCGAAAAAGAAACGCAAATCCATTGAAAGTGGCGAAAAGTTATCGAAACGTATTGAATATGTGCCAAAAATCTATATAAAGTAGCGACAACGTATAGAAAAGTATAGAAACGTATCGAGAATGTACCGAAAATCCATAGAAAGTTGAGAAAAAGTATCGAAAAAGAAACGAAAATCCATTGAAAGTGGCGAAAAGTTATCGAAACGTATCGAATATGTGCCAAAACTATATATAAAGTAGCGACAACGTATCGAAAATGTACCGAAAATCTATAGAAAGTTGAGAAAAAGTATCGAAATTTATCGAAAAAGAAACGCAAATCCATTGAAAGTGGCGAAAAGTTATCGAAACGTATCGAATATGTGCCAAAAATCTATATAAAGTAGCGACAACGTATAGAAAAGTATAGAAACGTATCGAGAATGTACCGAAAATCCATAGAAAGTTGAGAAAAAGTATCGAAATTTATCGAAAAAGAAACGAAAATCCATTGAAAGTGGCGAAAAGTTATCGAAACGTATCGAATATGTGCCAAAAATATATATAAAGTAGCGACAACGTATAGAAAATGTACCGAAAATCTATAGAAAGTTGAGAAAAAGTATCGAAATTTATCGAAAAAGAAACGCAAATCCATTGAAAGTGGCGAAAAGTTATCGAAACGTATCGAATATGTGCAAAAAATCTATATAAAGTAGCGACAACGCATAGAAAAGTATAGAAACGTATCGAAAATGTACAGAAAATCTATAGAAAGTTGAGAAAAAGTATCGAAATTTATCGAAAAAGAAATTAAAATCCATTGAAAGTGCGAAAAGTTGTCAAAACGTATCGAATAAGTGCCAAAAATCTATATAAAGTAGCGACAACGTATAGAAAATTATAGAAACGTATCAAAAATGTTCCGAAAATCCATTGAAAATTGCAAAAACGTAAGAAAAGTATGGAGATGTAACCTAAATCTGTTGAAATTTGAAAAAAAAACTATCAAAAACGATCGGAACGTATCGCAAAAGGAACAAAAATCTTTAGAAAGTAACAAAAAGTTATCGAAACATATCGAAAATGGGACAAAAATCTATATAAAGTAGCGGCAACGTACAGAAATATATAGAAAGTATCAAAAATGTACCGAAAATCAATAGAAAGTTGAGAAAAGGTATCGAAACGTATCGAATATGTGCAAAAAATCTATATAAAGTAGCTACAACGTACAGAAAAGTATAGAAACGTATCCAAAATGTACCGAAAATCCATAGAAAGTTGAGAAAAGGTATCGAAACGTATCGAATATGTGCCAAAAATCTATATAAAGTAGCAACAACGTATCGAAAATGTGCCAAAAATCTATAGAAAGCTGAGAGAAAGTATCGAAATTTATCGAAAAAGAAACGAAAATCCATTGAAAGTGCGAAAAGTTCTCGAAACGTATCGAATATGTGCCAAAAATATATATAAAGTAGCGACAACGTATAGAAAATGTACCGAAAATCTATAGAAAGTTGAGAAAAAGTATCGAAATTTATCGAAAAAGAAACGCAAATCCATTGAAAGTGGCGAAAAGTTATCGAAACGTATTGAATATGTGCCAAAAATCTATATAAAGTAGCGACAACGTATAGAAAAGTATAGAAACGTATCGAGAATGTACCGAAAATCCATAGAAAGTTGAGAAAAAGTATCGAAATTTATCGAAAAAGAAACGAAAATCCATTGAAAGCGGCGAAAAGTTATCGAAACGTATCGAATATGTGCCAAAAATTCATATAAAGTAGCGACAACGTATAGAAAATGTACCGAAAATCTATAGAAAGTTGAGAAAAAGTATCGAAATTTATCGAAAAAGAAACGCAAATCCATTGAAAGTGGCGAAAAGTTATCGAAACGTATCGAATATGTGCAAAAAATCTATATAAAGTAGCGACAACGCATAGAAAAGTATAGAAACGTATCGAAAATGTACCGAAAATCTATAGAAAGTTGAGAAAAAGTATCGAAATTTATCGAAAAAGAAATTAAAATCCATTGAAAGTGCGAAAAGTTGTCAAAACGTATCGAATAAGTGCCAAAAATCTATATAAAGTAGCGACAACGTATAGAAAATTATAGAAACGTATCAAAAATGTTCCGAAAATCCATTGAAAATTGCAAAAACGTAAGAAAAGTATGGGAGATGTAACCTAAATCTGTTGAAATTTGAAAAAAACTATCAAAAACGATCGGAACGTATCGCAAAAAGAACAAAAATCTTTAGAAAGTAACAAAAAGTTATCGAAACATATCGAAAATGGGACAAAAATCTATATAAAGTAGCGGCAACGTACAGAAATATATAGAAAGTATCAAAAATGTACCGAAAATCAATAGAAAGTTGAGAAAAGGTATCGAAACGTATCGAATATGTGCAAAAAATCTATATAAAGTAGCTACAACGTACAGAAAAGTATAGAAACGTACCGAAAATTTTCCGAAAATCCATAGAAAGTTGAGAAAAGGTATCGAAACGTATCGAATATGTGCAAAAAATCTATATAAAGTAGCTACAACGTACAGAAAAGTATATAAGCGTATCGAACAACGCATAGAAAAGTATAGAAACGTATCGCAAATGTACCAAAAATCTATAGAAAGTTGAGAAAAGGTATCGAAATTTATCGAAAAAGAAACGAAAATCTATTGAAAGTGAGAAAAGTTGTCGAAACGTATCGAATAAGTACCAAAAATCTTTATAAAGTAGCGACAACGTACAGAAAAGTATAGAAACGTATCCAAAATGTACCGAAAATCCATAAAAAGTTGAGAAAAGGTATCAAAACGTATCGAATATGTGCCAAAAATTTATATAAAGTAGCAACAACGTATCGAAAATGTACCGAAAATCTATAGAAACGTATCGAATATGTGCCAAAAATCTATAGAAAGTTGAGAAAAGGTATCGAAATTTATCGAAAAAGAAACGAAAATCTATTGAAAGTGAGAAAAGTTGTCGAAACGTATCGAATAAGTACCAAAAATCTTTATAAAGTAGCGACAACGTACAGAAAAGTATAGAAACGTATCCAAAATGTACCGAAAATCCATAAAAAGTTGAGAAAAGGTATCAAAACGTATCGAATATGTGCCAAAAATCAATATAAAGTAGCGACAACGTATAGAAAAGTATAGAAACGTATCGAGAATGTACCGAAAATCCATAGAAAGTTGAGAAAAAGTATCGAAATTTATCGAAAAAGAAACGAAAATCCATTGAAAGCGGCGCAAAGTTATCGAAACGTATCGAATATGTGCCAAAAATCTATATAAAGTAGCAACAACGTATAGAAAAGTAGCGACAATATATAGAAAATGTACCGCAAATCTATAGAAAGTTGAGAAAAAGTATCGAAATTTATCGAAAAGAAACGAAAATCCATTGAAAGTGGCGAAAAGTTATCGAAACGTATCGAATATGTGCCAAAAATCTATATAAAGTAGCGACAACGTATAGAAAAGTATAGAAACGTATCGAAAATGTACCGAAAATCCATAGAAAGTTGAGAAAAAGTATCGAAATTTATCGAAAAAGAAACGAAAATCCATTGAAAGTGGCGAAAAGTTATCGAAACATATCGAATATGCGCCAAAAATATATATAAAGTAGCGAGAACGTATCGAAAATGTACCGAAAATCTATAGAATATTGAAAAAAGTATCGAAATTTATCGAAAAAGAAACGGAAATCCATTGAAAGTGGCGAAAAGTTATCGAAACGTATCGAATATGTGCAAAAAATCTATATAAAGTAGCGACAACGCATAGAAAAGTATAGAAACGTATCGAAAATGTACCGAAAATCTATAGAAAGTTGAGAAAAAGTATCGAAATTTATCGAAAAAGAAATTAAAATCCATTGAAAGTGCGAAAAGTTGTCAAAACGTATCGAATAAGTGCCAAAAATCTATATAAAGTAGCGACAACGTATAGAAAATTATAGAAACGTATCAAAAATGTTCCGAAAATCCATTGAAAATTGCAAAAACGTAAGAAAAGTATGGGAGATGTAACCTAAATCTGTTGAAATTTGAAAAAACCTATCAAAAATGATCGGAACGTATCGCAAAAGGAACAAAAATCTAAAGAAAGTAACAAAAAGTTATCGAAACATATCGAAAATGGGACAAAAATCTATAAAAGTAGCGGCAACGTACAGAAATATATAGAAAGTATCAAAAATGTACCGAAAATCAATAGAAAGTTGAGAAAAGGTATCGAAACGTATCGAATATGTGCCAAAAATTTATATAAAGTAGCAACAACGTATCGAAAATGTACCGAAAATCTATAGAAACGTATCGAATATGTGCCTAAAATCTATATAGAAAAGTATAGAAACGTATCGAATATGTGCAAAAAAGCTATATAAAGTAGCTACAACGTACAGAAAAGTATATAAACGTATCGAACAACGTTTAGAAAAGTATAGAAACGTATCGCAAATGTACCAAAAATCTATAGAAAGTTGAGAAAAGGTATCGAAATTTATCGAAAAAGAAACGAAAATCTATTGAAAGTGAGAAAAGTTGTCGAAACATATCGAATAAGTGCCAAAAATCTTTATAAAGTAGCGACAACGTACAGAAAAGTATAGAAACGTATCCAAAATGTACCGAAAATCCATTGAAAGTGCGAAAAGTTCTCGAAACGTATCGAATATGTGCCAAGAATATATATAAAGTAGCGACAACGTATAGAAAATGTACCGAAAATCTATAAAAAGTTGAGAAAAAGTATCGAAATTTATCGAAAAAGAAACGCAAATCCATTGAAAGTGGCGAAAAGTTATCGAAACGTATCGAATATGTGCAAAAAATCTATATAAAGTAGCGACAACGCATAGAAAAGTATAGAAACGTATCGAAAATGTACCGAAAATCTATAGAAAGTTGAGAAAAAGTATCGAAATTTATCGAAAAAGAAATTAAAATCCATTGAAAGTGCGAAAAGTTGTCAAAACGTATCGAATAAGTGCCAAAAATCTATATAAAGTAGCGACAACGTATAGAAAATTATAGAAACGTATCAAAAATGTTCCGAAAATCCATTGAAAATTGCAAAAACGTAAGAAAAGTATGGGAGATGTAACCTAAATCTGTTGAAATTTGAAAAAAACTATCAAAAACGATCGGAACGTATCGCAAAAAGAACAAAAATCTTTAGAAAGTAACAAAAAGTTATCGAAACATATCGAAAATGGGACAAAAATCTATATAAAGTAGCGGCAACGTACAGAAATATATAGAAAGTATCAAAAATGTACCGAAAATCAATAGAAAGTTGAGAAAAGGTATCGAAACGTATCGAATATGTGCAAAAAATCTATATAAAGTAGCTACAACGTACAGAAAAGTATAGAAACGTACCGAAAATTTTCCGAAAATCCATAGAAAGTTGAGAAAAGGTATCGAAACGTATCGAATATGTGCAAAAAATCTATATAAAGTAGCTACAACGTACAGAAAAGTATATAAGCGTATCGAACAACGTATAGAAAAGTATAGAAACGTATCGCAAATGTACCAAAAATCTATAGAAAGTTGAGAAAAGGTATCGAAATTTATCGAAAAAGAAACGAAAATCTATTGAAAGTGAGAAAAGTTGTCGAAACGTATCGAATAAGTACCAAAAATCTTTATAAAGTAGCGACAACGTACAGAAAAGTATAGAAACGTATCCAAAATGTACCGAAAATCCATAAAAAGTTGAGAAAAGGTATCAAAACGTATCGAATATGTGCCAAAAATTTATATAAAGTAGCAACAACGTATCGAAAATGTACCGAAAATCTATAGAAACGTATCGAATATGTGCCAAAAATCTATAGAAAGTTGAGAAAAGGTATCGAAATTTATCGAAAAAGAAACGAAAATCTATTGAAAGTGAGAAAAGTTGTCGAAACGTATCGAATAAGTACCAAAAATCTTTATAAAGTAGCGACAACGTACAGAAAAGTATAGAAACGTATCCAAAATGTACCGAAAATCCATAAAAAGTTGAGAAAAGGTATCAAAACGTATCGAATATGTGCCAAAAATCAATATAAAGTAGCGACAACGTATAGAAAAGTATAGAAACGTATCGAGAATGTACCGAAAATCCATAGAAAGTTGAGAAAAAGTATCGAAATTTATCGAAAAAGAAACGAAAATCCATTGAAAGCGGCGCAAAGTTATCGAAACGTATCGAATATGTGCCAAAAATCTATATAAAGTAGCAACAACGTATAGAAAAGTAGCGACAATATATAGAAAATGTACCGCAAATCTATAGAAAGTTGAGAAAAAGTATCGAAATTTATCGAAAAGAAACGAAAATCCATTGAAAGTGGCGAAAAGTTATCGAAACGTATCGAATATGTGCCAAAAATCTATATAAAGTAGCGACAACGTATAGAAAAGTATAGAAACGTATCGAAAATGTACCGAAAATCCATAGAAAGTTGAGAAAAAGTATCGAAATTTATCGAAAAAGAAACGAAAATCCATTGAAAGTGGCGAAAAGTTATCGAAACATATCGAATATGCGCCAAAAATATATATAAAGTAGCGAGAACGTATCGAAAATGTACCGAAAATCTATAGAATATTGAAAAAAGTATCGAAATTTATCGAAAAAGAAACGGAAATCCATTGAAAGTGGCGAAAAGTTATCGAAACGTATCGAATATGTGCAAAAAATCTATATAAAGTAGCGACAACGCATAGAAAAGTATAGAAACGTATCGAAAATGTACCGAAAATCTATAGAAAGTTGAGAAAAAGTATCGAAATTTATCGAAAAAGAAATTAAAATCCATTGAAAGTGCGAAAAGTTGTCAAAACGTATCGAAAAAGTGCCAAAAATCTATATAAAGTAGCGACAACGTATAGAAAATTATAGAAACGTATCAAAAATGTTCCGAAAATCCATTGAAAATTGCAAAAACGTAAGAAAAGTATGGGAGATGTAACCTAAATCTGTTGAAATTTGAAAAAACCTATCAAAAATGATCGGAACGTATCGCAAAAGGAACAAAAATCTAAAGAAAGTAACAAAAAGTTATCGAAACATATCGAAAATGGGACAAAAATCTATAAAAGTAGCGGCAACGTACAGAAATATATAGAAAGTATCAAAAATGTACCGAAAATCAATAGAAAGTTGAGAAAAGGTATCGAAACGTATCGAATATGTGCCAAAAATTTATATAAAGTAGCAACAACGTATCGAAAATGTACCGAAAATCTATAGAAACGTATCGAATATGTGCCTAAAATCTATATAGAAAAGTATAGAAACGTATCGAATATGTGCAAAAAAGCTATATAAAGTAGCTACAACGTACAGAAAAGTATATAAACGTATCGAACAACGTTTAGAAAAGTATAGAAACGTATCGCAAATGTACCAAAAATCTATAGAAAGTTGAGAAAAGGTATCGAAATTTATCGAAAAAGAAACGAAAATCTATTGAAAGTGAGAAAAGTTGTCGAAACATATCGAATAAGTGCCAAAAATCTTTATAAAGTAGCGACAACGTACAGAAAAGTATAGAAACGTATCCAAAATGTACCGAAAATCCATTGAAAGTGCGAAAAGTTCTCGAAACGTATCGAATATGTGCCAAGAATATATATAAAGTAGCGACAACGTATAGAAAATGTACCGAAAATCTATAAAAAGTTGAGAAAAAGTATCGAAATTTATCGAAAAAGAAACGCAAATCCATTGAAAGTGGCGAAAAGTTATCGAAACGTATCGAATATGTGCCAAAAATCTATATAAAGTAGCGACAACGTACAGAAAAGTATAGAAACGTATCCAAAATGTACCGAAAATCCATTGAAAGTGCGAAAAGTTCTCGAAACGTATCGAATATGTGCCAAGAATATATATAAAGTAGCGACAACGTATAGAAAATGTACCGAAAATCCATAGAAAGTTGAGAAAAAGTATCGAAATTTATCGAAAAAGAAACGAAAATCCATTGAAAGTGGCGAAAAGTTATCGAAACGTATCGAATATGTGCCAAAACTATATATAAAGTAGCGACAACGTATCGAAAATGTACCGAAAATCCATAGAAAGTTGAGAAAAAGTATCGAAAATCCATTGAAAGTGGCGAAAAGTTATCGAAACGTATCGAATATGTGCCAAAAATCTATATAAAGTAGCGACAACGTACAGAAAATTATAGAAACGTATCAAAAATGTTCCGAAAATCCATTGAAAATTGCAAAAACGTAAGAAAAGTATGGGAGATGTAACCTAAATCTGTTGAAATTTGAAAAAACCTATCAAAAATGATCGGAACGTATCGCAAAAGGAACAAAAATCTTTAGAAAGTAACAAAAAGTTATCGAAACATATCGAAAATGGGACAAAAATCTATATAAAGTAGCGGCAACGTACAGAAATATATAGAAAGTATCAAAAATGTACCGAAAATCAATAGAAAGTTGAGAAAAGGTATCGAAACGTATCGAATATGTGCAAAAAATCTATATAAAGTAGCTACAACGTACAGAAAAGTATATAAACGTATCGAACAACGTATAGAAAAGTATAGAAACGTATCGCAAAAGCACCGAAAATTCATAAAAAGTTGAGAAAAGGTATCGAAACGTATCGAACATGTGCCAAAAATCTATATAAAGTAGCGACAACGTATCGAAAATGTACCTAAAATCTATTGAAACGTATCGTATATGGGCCAAAAATCTATATAGAAAAGTATAGAAACGTATCGAAAATGAGCCAAAAAGTTGAGAAAAAGTATCGAAATTTATCGAAAAAGAAACGAAAATCCATTGAAAGTGCGAAAAGTTCTCGAAACGTATCGAATATGTGCCAAAAATATATATAAAGTAGCGACAACGTATAGAAAATGTACCGAAAATCTATAGAAAGTTGAGAAAAAGTATCGAAATTTATCGAAAAAGAAACGCAAATCCATTGAAAGTGGCGAAAAGTTATCGAAACGTATTGAATATGTGCCAAAAATCTATATAAAGTAGCGACAACGTATAGAAAAGTATAGAAACGTATCGAGAATGTACCGAAAATCCATAGAAAGTTGAGAAAAAGTATCGAAATTTATCGAAAAAGAAACGAAAATCCATTGAAAGTGGCGAAAAGTTATCGAAACGTATCGAATATGTGCCAAAACTATATATAAAGTAGCGACAACGTATCGAAAATGTACCGAAAATCTATAGAAAGTTGAGAAAAAGTATCGAAATTTATCGAAAAAGAAACGCAAATCCATTGAAAGTGGCGAAAAGTTATCGAAACGTATCGAATATGTGCCAAAAATATATATAAAGTAGCGACAACGTATCGAAAATGTACCGAAAATCTATAGAAAGTTGAGAAAAAGTATCGAAATTTATCGAAAAAGAAACGGAAATCCATTGAAAGTGGCGAAAAGTTATCGAAACGTATCGAATATGTGCAAAAAATCTATATAAAGTAGCGACAACGCATAGAAAAGTATAGAAACGTATCGAAAATGTACCAAAAATCTATAGAAAGTTGAGAAAAAGTATCGAAATTTATCGAAAAAGAAATTAAAATCCATTGAAAGTGCGAAAAGTTGTCAAAACGTATCGAATAAGTGCCAAAAATCTATATAAAGTAGCGACAACGTATAGAAAATTATAGAAACGTATCAAAAATGTTCCGAAAATCCATTGAAAATTGCAAAAACGTAAGAAAAGTATGGGAGATGTAACCTAAATCTGTTGAAATTTGAAAAAACCTATCAAAAATGATCGGAACGTATCGCAAAAGGAATTAAAATCTAAAGAAAGTAACAAAAAGTTATCGAAACATATCGAAAATGGGACAAAAATCTATATAAAGTAGCGGCAACGTACAGAAATATATAGAAAGTAACAAAAAGTTATCGAAACATATCGAAAATGGGACAAAAATCTATATAAAGTAGCGGCAACGTACAGAAATATATAGAAAGTATCAAAAATGTACCGAAAATCAATAGAAAGTTGAGAAAAGGTATCGAAACGTATCGAATATGTGCAAAAAATCTATATAAAGTAGCTACAACGTACAGAAAAGTATATGAACGTATCGAACAACGTATAGAAAAGTATAGAAACGTATCGCAAATATACCAAAAATCTATAGAAAGTTGAGAAAAGGTATCGAAGCGTATCGAATATGTGCCAAAAATTTATATAAAGTAGCAACAACGTATCGAAAATGTACCGAAAATCTATAGAAACGTATCGAATAAGTACCAAAAATCTTTATAAAGTAGCGACAACGTACAGAAAAGTATAGAAACGTATCCAAAATGTACCGAAAATCCATAGAAAGTTGAGAAAAGGTATCGAAGCGTATCGAATATGTGCCAAAAATTTATATAAAGTAGCAACAACGTATCGAAAATGTACCGAAAATCTATAGAAACGTATCGAAAATGTGCCAAAAATCTATAGAAAGTTGAGAGAAAGTATCGAAATTTATCGAAAAAGAAACGAAAATCCATTGAAAGTGCGAAAAGTTGTCGAAACGTATCGAATAAGTGCCAAAAATCTATATAAAGTAGCGACAACATACAGAAAAGTATATAAACGTATCGAACAACGTATAGAAAAGTATAGAAACGTATCGCAAATGTACCAAAAATCTATAGAAAGTTGAGAAAAGGTATCGAAATTTATCGAAAAAGAAACGAAAATCTATTGAAAGTGAGAAAAGTTGTCGAAACATATCGAATAAGTGCCAAAAATCTTTATAAAGTAGCGACAACGTACAGAAAAGTATAGAAACCTATCCAAAATGTACCGAAAATCCATAGAAAGTTGAGAAAAGGTATCGAAACGTATCGAATATGTGCCAAAAATCTATATAAAGTAGCAACAACGTATCGAAAATGTACCGAAAATCTATAGAAACGTATCGAAAATGTGCCAAAAATCTATAGAAAGTTGAGAGAAAGTATCGAAATTTATCGAAAAAGAAACGAAAATCCATTGAAAGTGCGAAAAGTTGTCGAAACGTATCGAATAAGTGCCAAAAATCTATATAAAGTAGCGACAACATACAGAAAAGTATATAAACGTATCGAACAACGTATAGAAAAGTATAGAAACATATCGCAAATGTACCGCAAATCTATAGAAAGTTGAGAAAAAGTATCGAAACGTATCGAAAATGTGAGAAAACTCTACATTAAGTAGCGACAACGTACAGAAAATGTACCGCAAATCTATAGAAAGTTGAGAAAAAGTACAGAAAAGTATATAAACGTATCGAACAACGTATAGAAAACTATAGAAACGTATCGCAAATGTACCGCAAATCTATAGAAAGTTGAGAAAAAGTATCGAAATGTATCGAAAAAGAAACGAAAATCCATTGAAAGTGGCGAAAATTTATCGAATCGTATCGAACATGTGCCAAAAATCTATATAAAGTAGCGACAACGTATAGAAAAGTATAGAAACGTATCGAGAATGTACCGAAAATTCATAAAAAGTTGAGAAAAGGTATCGAAACGTATCGAACATGTGCCAAAAATCTATATAAAGTAGCGACAACGTATCGAAAATGTACCGAAAATCTATTGAAACGTATCGTATATGTGCCAAAAATCTATATAGAAAAGTATAGAAACGTATCGAAAATGAGCCAAAAAGTAGAGAAAAAGTATCGAAATTTATCGAAAAAGAAACGAAAATCCATTGAAAGTGCGAAAAGTTCTCGAAACGTATCGAATATGTGCCAAAAATATATATAAAGTAGCGACAACGTATAGAAAATGTACCGAAAATCTATAGAAAGTTGAGAAAAAGTATCGAAATTTATCGAAAAAGAAACGCAAATCCATTGAAAGTGGCGAAAAGTTATCGAAACGTATTGAATATGTGCCAAAAATCTATATAAAGTAGCGACAACGTATAGAAAAGTATAGAAACGTATCGAGAATGTACCGAAAATCCATAGAAAGTTGAGAAAAAGTATCGAAAAAGAAACGAAAATCCATTGAAAGTGGCGAAAAGTTATCGAAACGTATCGAATATGTGCCAAAACTATATATAAAGTAGCGACAACGTATCGAAAATGTACCGAAAATCTATAGAAAGTTGAGAAAAAGTATCGAAATTTATCGAAAAAGAAACGCAAATCCATTGAAAGTGGCGAAAAGTTATCGAAACGTATCGAATATGTGCCAAAAATCTATATAAAGTAGCGACAACGTATAGAAAAGTATAGAAACGTATCGAGAATGTACCGAAAATCCATAGAAAGTTGAGAAAAAGTATCGAAATTTATCGAAAAAGAAACGAAAATCCATTGAAAGTGGCGAAAAGTTATCGAAACGTATCGAATATGTGCCAAAAATATATATAAAGTAGCGACAACGTATAGAAAATGTACCGAAAATCTATAGAAAGTTGAGAAAAAGTATCGAAATTTATCGAAAAAGAAACGCAAATCCATTGAAAGTGGCGAAAAGTTATCGAAACGTATCGAATATGTGCAAAAAATCTATATAAAATAGCGACAACGCATAGAAAAGTATAGAAACGTATCGAAAATGTACAGAAAATCTATAGAAAGTTGAGAAAAAGTATCGAAATTTATCGAAAAAGAAATTAAAATCCATTGAAAGTGCGAAAAGTTGTCAAAACGTATCGAATAAGTGCCAAAAATCTATATAAAGTAGCGACAACGTATAGAAAATTATAGAAACGTATCAAAAATGTTCCGAAAATCCATTGAAAATTGCAAAAACGTAAGAAAAGTATGGGAGATGTAACCTAAATCTGTTGAAATTTGAAAAAAAACTATCAAAAACGATCGGAACGTATCGCAAAAGGAACAAAAATCTTTAGAAAGTAACAAAAAGTTATCGAAACATATCGAAAATGGGACAAAAATCTATATAAAGTAGCGGCAACGTACAGAAATATATAGAAAGTATCAAAAATGTACCGAAAATCAATAGAAAGTTGAGAAAAGGTATCGAAACGTATCGAATATGTGCAAAAAATCTATATAAAGTAGCTACAACGTACAGAAAAGTATAGAAACGTATCCAAAATGTACCGAAAATCCATAGAAAGTTGAGAAAAGGTATCGAAACGTATCGAATATGTGCCAAAAATCTATATAAAGTAGCAACAACGTATCGAAAATGTGCCAAAAATCTATAGAAAGCTGAGAGAAAGTATCGAAATTTATCGAAAAAGAAACGAAAATCCATTGAAAGTGCGAAAAGTTCTCGAAACGTATCGAATATGTGCCAAAAATATATATAAAGTAGCGACAACGTATAGAAAATGTACCGAAAATCTATAGAAAGTTGAGAAAAAGTATCGAAATTTATCGAAAAAGAAACGCAAATCCATTGAAAGTGGCGAAAAGTTATCGAAACGTATTGAATATGTGCCAAAAATCTATATAAAGTAGCGACAACGTATAGAAAAGTATAGAAACGTATCGAGAATGTACCGAAAATCCATAGAAAGTTGAGAAAAAGTATCGAAATTTATCGAAAAAGAAACGAAAATCCATTGAAAGTGGCGAAAAGTTATCGAAACGTATCGAATATGTGCCAAAAATATATATAAAGTAGCGACAACGTATAGAAAATGTACCGAAAATCTATAGAAAGTTGAGAAAAAGTATCGAAATTTATCGAAGAAGAAACGCAAATCCATTGAAAGTGGCGAAAAGTTATCGAAACGTATCGAATATGTGCAAAAAATCTATATAAAGTAGCGACAACGCATAGAAAAGTATAGAAACGTATCGAAAATGTACCGAAAATCTATAGAAAGTTGAGAAAAAGTATCGAAATTTATCGAAAAAGAAATTAAAATCCATTGAAAGTGCGAAAAGTTGTCAAAACGTATCGAATAAGTGCCAAAAATCTATATAAAGTAGCGACAACGTATAGAAAATTATAGAAACGTATCAAAAATGTTCCGAAAATCCATTGAAAATTGCAAAAACGTAAGAAAAGTATGGGAGATGTAACCTAAATCTGTTGAAATTTGAAAAAAACTATCAAAAACGATCGGAACGTATCGCAAAAAGAACAAAAATCTTTAGAAAGTAACAAAAAGTTATCGAAACATATCGAAAATGGGACCAAAATCTATATAAAGTAGCGGCAACGTACAGAAATATATAGAAAGTATCAAAAATGTACCGAAAATCAATAGAAAGTTGAGAAAAGGTATCGAAACGTATCGAATATGTGCAAAAAATCTATATAAAGTAGCTACAACGTACAGAAAAGTATAGAAACGTACCGAAAATTTTCCGAAAATCCATAGAAAGTTGAGAAAAGGTATCGAAACGTATCGAATATGTGCAAAAAATCTATATAAAGTAGCTACAACGTACAGAAAAGTATATAAACGTATCGAACAACGTATAGAAAAGTATAGAAACGTATCGCAAATGTACCAAAAATCTATAGAAAGTTGAGAAAAGGTATCGAAATTTATCGAAAAAGAAACGAAAATCTATTGAAAGTGAGAAAAGTTGTCGAAACGTATCGAATAAGTACCAAAAATCTTTATAAAGTAGCGACAACGTACAGAAAAGTATAGAAACGTATCCAAAATGTACCGAAAATCCATAAAAAGTTGAGAAAAGGTATCAAAACGTATCGAATATGTGCCAAAAATTTATATAAAGTAGCAACAACGTATCGAAAATGTACCGAAAATCTATAGAAACGTATCGAATATGTGCCAAAAATCTATATAGAAAAGTATAGAAACGTATCGAAAATATGCCAAAAATCCATAGAAAGTTGAGAAAAAGTATCGAAATTTATCGAAAAAGAAACGAAATGCATTGAAAGTGCGAAAAGTTGTCGAAACGTATCGAATAAGTGCCAAAAGCTATATAAAGTAGCGACAACGTACAGAAAAGTATATAAACGTATCAAACAACGTATAGAAAAGTATAGAAACGTATCGCAAATGTACCAAAAATCTATAGAAAGTTGAGAAAAGGTATCGAAATTTATCGAAAAAGAAACGAAAATCTATTGAAAGTGAGAAAAGTTGTCGAAACATATCGAATAAGTGCCAAAAATCTTTATAAAGTAGCGACAACGTACAGAAAAGTATAGAAACGTATCCAAAATGTACCGAAAATCCATAGAAAGTTGAGAAAAGGTATCGAAACGTATCGAATATGTGCCAAAAATATATATAAAGTAGCGACAACGTATAGAAAATGTACCGAAAATCTATAGAAAGTTGAGAAAAAGTATCGAAATTTATCGAAAAAGAAACGCAAATCCATTGAAAGTGGCGAAAAGTTATCGAAACGTATCGAATATGTGCAAAAAATCTATATAAAGTAGCGACAACGCATAGAAAAGTATAGAAACGTATCGAAAATGTACAGAAAATCTATAGAAAGTTGAGAAAAAGTATCGAAATTTATCGAAAAAGAAATTAAAATCCATTGAAAGTGCGAAAAGTTGTCAAAACGTATCGAATAAGTGCCAAAAATCTATATAAAGTAGCGACAACGTATAGAAAATTATAGAAACGTATCAAAAATGTTCCGAAAATCCATTGAAAATTGCAAAAACGTAAGAAAAGTATGGGAGATGTAACCTAAATCTGTTGAAATTTGAAAAAAAAACTATCAAAAACGATCGGAACGTATCGCAAAAGGAACAAAAATCTTTAGAAAGTAACAAAAAGTTATCGAAACATATCGAAAATGGGACAAAAATCTATATAAAGTAGCGGCAACGTACAGAAATATATAGAAAGTATCAAAAATGTACCGAAAATCAATAGAAAGTTGAGAAAAGGTATCGAAACGTATCGAATATGTGCAAAAAATCTATATAAAGTAGCTACAACGTACAGAAAAGTATAGAAACGTATCCAAAATGTACCGAAAATCCATAGAAAGTTGAGAAAAGGTATCGAAACGTATCGAATATGTGCCAAAAATCTATATAAAGTAGCAACAACGTATCGAAAATGTGCCAAAAATCTATAGAAAGCTGAGAGAAAGTATCGAAATTTATCGAAAAAGAAACGAAAATCCATTGAAAGTGCGAAAAGTTCTCGAAACGTATCGAATATGTGCCAAAAATATATATAAAGTAGCGACAACGTATAGAAAATGTACCGAAAATCTATAGAAAGTTGAGAAAAAGTATCGAAATTTATCGAAAAAGAAACGCAAATCCATTGAAAGTGGCGAAAAGTTATCGAAACGTATTGAATATGTGCCAAAAATCTATATAAAGTAGCGACAACGTATAGAAAAGTATAGAAACGTATCGAGAATGTACCGAAAATCCATAGAAAGTTGAGAAAAAGTATCGAAATTTATCGAAAAAGAAACGAAAATCCATTGAAAGTGGCGAAAAGTTATCGAAACGTATCGAATATGTGCCAAAAATATATATAAAGTAGCGACAACGTATAGAAAATGTACCGAAAATCTATAGAAAGTTGAGAAAAAGTATCGAAATTTATCGAAAAAGAAACGCAAATCCATTGAAAGTGGCGAAAAGTTATCGAAACGTATCGAATATGTGCAAAAAATCTATATAAAGTAGCGACAACGCATAGAAAAGTATAGAAACGTATCGAAAATGTACCGAAAATCTATAGAAAGTTGAGAAAAAGTATCGAAATTTATCGAAAAAGAAATTAAAATCCATTGAAAGTGCGAAAAGTTGTCAAAACGTATCGAATAAGTGCCAAAAATCTATATAAAGTAGCGACAACCTATAGAAAATTATAGAAACGTATCAAAAATGTTCCGAAAATCCATTGAAAATTGCAAAAACGTAAGAAAAGTATGGGAGATGTAACCTAAATCTGTTGAAATTTGAAAAAAACTATCAAAAACGATCGGAACGTATCGCAAAAAGAACAAAAATCTTTAGAAAGTAACAAAAAGTTATCGAAACATATCGAAAATGGGACAAAAATCTATATAAAGTAGCGGCAACGTACAGAAATATATAGAAAGTATCAAAAATGTACCGAAAATCAATAGAAAGTTGAGAAAAGGTATCGAAACGTATCGAATATGTGCAAAAAATCTATATAAAGTAGCTACAACGTACAGAAAAGTATAGAAACGTACCGAAAATTTTCCGAAAATCCATAGAAAGTTGAGAAAAGGTATCGAAACGTATCGAATATGTGCAAAAAATCTATATAAAGTAGCTACAACGTACAGAAAAGTATATAAACGTATCGAACAACGTATAGAAAAGTATAGAAACGTATCGCAAATGTACCAAAAATCTATAGAAAGTTGAGAAAAGGTATCGAAATTTATCGAAAAAGAAACGAAAATCTATTGAAAGTGAGAAAAGTTGTCGAAACGTATCGAATAAGTACCAAAAATCTTTATAAAGTAGCGACAACGTACAGAAAAGTATAGAAACGTATCCAAAATGTACCGAAAATCCATAAAAAGTTGAGAAAAGGTATCAAAACGTATCGAATATGTGCCAAAAATTTATATAAAGTAGCAACAACGTATCGAAAATGTACCGAAAATCTATAGAAACGTATCGAATATGTGCCAAAAATCTATATAGAAAAGTATAGAAACGTATCGAAAATATGCCAAAAATCTATAGAAAGTTGAGAAAAAGTATCGAAATTTATCGAAAAAGAAACGAAAATCCATTGAAAGTGCGAAAAGTTGTCGAAACGTATCGAATAAGTGCCAAAAGCTATATAAAGTAGCGACAACGTACAGAAAAGTATATAAACGTATCAAACAACGTATAGAAAAGTATAGAAACGTATCGCAAATGTACCAAAAATCTATAGAAAGTTGAGAAAAGGTATCGAAATTTATCGAAAAAGAAACGAAAATCTATTGAAAGTATTTACTCACGGCGTATACGGAATATACGCTCCGTAGTAAAGTTTTATGGAAAGATAATAAAATGAACGAGTGTTTCGATATTAGTAAAGAATTGAATTTATTCACTTTCAAACGTTATAAATCGGAATCGGTGATTATATGAGAATATATATAAACGTATCAATTACCTCCGTAGTGGCGTGGTGGCTGCTGTGAAAACCTGCTTGTCTCGTCTTCGGAAAAGAAGTGATCAGACGGAGTTTGTTTAAACGCCGTTGGACCGCCAAACGGTGCACCGAGTTAAGGGGAAAGTTAACGAAAGGGCACTGTTTGGCGGCAAGTACCGGCGCTCCGAAAAGTATAAAGGACTGTGTGTGCGTGTGTGTGTGTGCATGTGGGTGAAAGTGTGTGTGCGTGAGCATGTGTGTGCATGTGGGTGAAAGTGTGTGTGTGTGTGTGAGTGTGTACACGCAAACCGCTTACTAGGGGTGCGCGTACGATTTGTCGGTCGAATGAGGGTGGTGATGAGATTTAGGCCGGAAGCCTAAACATACCGGCCCCCTTGCTGTCAGCAAAATTACAGCGAAATGCGCGCCACCACGCTCACGTGCGGGAATATAATTCTATGATAAAGTAAACTTAATTCTATGAATTACTTAAATACTACGATATGGACGTGGTTATGGATGAATTTCAGTGCTGTTAAAAGCTTACAATTAAGTAAATATACTTGTAGTGTATAATATGTTTTATGTCTAACTGGCTCATACATGCACTGGAATTTAAAACTCTGGTTGTTGTGCATGTACCTTAACAATAATAATTATTTTTTTTTTTTTTTTTAATGCAAGTTTTAATTTATAAGGATAATTCGTTTGATGAAAATTTATTGGAAAATGGTACGAGAATGATTATCGTTGGTGAGCGCCGGAGACCATCAGACCAAATATTGTGGCCTGTGTGAGGAGACCGCCGACTGTCGTAGGAGGGGGGTCGCTCAGCATAATCTGGGGGACCACATCGCACCCCAGGGTTAGTCTCACGGGTGTGGACATGTAGAACTGCGGGTCCGCAAGCCGCATTAGCCTGAATGGGATCGCCACCTTTGGGTCCAGGGTTTCTCGCGGAACGATGCCGCTATAATATTTGGCAACGGTCGCCTGCGTCGTGATTCTTTCCGCTACGCCATGTCTTCCCCTGAGAATCAGTGCGCACGTCGCTCCGCGCTCTGTTGTGGCGCGCTCGAGTCGGAGGGTTCGCGCCAGCTCATCGTCTATGATCGTGGACGCCGCACAGGGGTCGACCAGCGCGCGGACCAGATGGAGGCGCCCCCCTGCTTCTATTTTAGCCACCACAGTTGGTGCCACAGCTTCAAAGACCCTCGTCAGGGGGGGGATGTTGGAACTGGTGAGTCGCCCGGTTCGGAAGCTGGCCGGTTGGCCGAGTCGCCTCATTATCGCCTCACGAGGGACGATTGCATCGTGGCGCGTTGTGCGATGGAGTGGTCGGAAAGGACGTGTTCCCGAGCCACTCATACGTTGGTGGTTTTCACGGGTTGACAGTCGGAAAGGACGGGTTTCCGAGCTGCCCTCAGTGTGGCGAACACGCCGCTGAACAGGCGGTCTGAATGGACGTGATCCAGAGCCGCGCTGCTTTGACGATCGGAAAGGACGGGTTTCCGAGCCGCCTGCGTGTATTTCGTGTTGCAGCTTCGGACGCAATCTCCTTGGTATGGATATGTCCGTAGTTATCGGCTGCGCAGATTCTTCGGCTTCTTCCGTATCCAGCCTCTCCGCCTCCTCCACTTGCTGCGCCCAGGACAACGTCTGCCCAGTGAGGTCAAGAGACAATACCTCATCCATTTCCGTCAGCGTTGCGGAGCTTGGCGGTCGGCGAGCATCTTCCTCGTCGAGATGCAGAGTGGTGTGATGCTTTTCATGGCATCGGAAGCACCGCCCCTGGCTGCCGCATATTTCCCGGTGATGAAATGGGGATAGACAGTTTGTGCAATACCGGTGAAGGATGACCACTCGGAGTCTCTCTTCCGCGGATTTCTTCCGATATATTGGACAGAACCGTAATCCGTGGTTCTTGTCGCAGAGTCGACATGCGATCTCAAATCGCTGGCCACGGTCTTCCTGCTTGGTTCGCGTTACTGTGAAACGGCCCATATTGCTAGAAAAGGTATATTATTTTTATCTATCTCCAACTTTCTTGTCGTTATTGGGTGGCGAGTAGTGGCGGATATGCTCCTAACTATTCCCTTACAACTGGGTAAGAAGGTGCAATGAAATGCTAACAACTGATAGAGAGGGTGCTAATAATGCGAAACCTCGTCAGTGCAGGCGTCTTGTAAGGTTTTTATTCAAGACTGAGGTGAGTATGTTCAGAGTTGCGTTTTGCCAGAGGGACGAACAAAAGTTCATGCCAGATGTCTGGTATGCTGCCAATTACAGGCGAGCTATGAAAAAAATCTAAAAATTTGTGCTAGAGGGTGTGCTGAAGGTGCCCATTCTTTAGGTACTACGCGTAAAACGGTTTGTCATCATTTATTTATTTATCTTGTATCGGAAATACAGATAAGGTATGGCAACGCTGTGTGAGTGGTTTTCACCACCCACACTTGACAGGTGTCCTAACGGGTTAGCGGTCATTTGGCGCATAACCTACAGGATAACACAGCACGCGGCTTGAACTGAGATATGGATAGTCCAAATTTGTAAGTAGCAAGTTATTTTTATTTTATTCACTTATTATTATTTTCTTTATTATCTTATTTATATATTTTTTATTTTATTCACTTATTATTATTTTCTTTATTATCTTATTTATATATTTTTTATTTTAATTTTTTTTTTTTTTTCTCCAGGAATCAATTGGGAAATTTGACCCCAGCGAAAGAAGGCATGACTATGCGCGTGATTGTGCATACCCGGGGCCCAGAAACCCGTCGGGTGGTGGTTTGGCAAAAGTACGATGCCGCGACTCAGCCCAGGATTGGGTTGGTTGCCTCGAACCCCGTCCCGCCGCCACCGCGCATGACCCTGCGTGTAAAAGTTGATGGCCTTGGCCTACGTAGTGTGGAGGTCCGGCCCTTTGTGTCTGCCGTGGGCCGCTAAAGTTATTATTATTATAGGTAACGAATTGTTGTTCCTTATAGCAGTAGGTGTTATGAGATTTGAATTGAGATTGAATGAAATAAAATTAAGCTGAATTGAAAACTAATTGAAAATTCATTCATTCATTGTAATTTATGGTAAGTGATATCAATTGAGTTCAAAACAATTGGGAAATTCATTCATTCATTTTTTTTGATTTTCGACTATTTACTTGAACATCCCTAGTTACTAGGTGTTCGATATAAGTGGTGACTTTGTCTGTCACCATAGCCTGCAACCCGAAAAAATTTACGATCTTAGCCGGTTTGGTTTGTGTCCTTGGCTAAGTCGAGACGGTTGAATTAAATAAATTAAAATTAATCCCCTGCAGATGGCGCGCCACGATTGGTTTCACGCTCATCTAAATAATTATTTAGAATTGAGGAATCGTTCTGTTTTGATTTTGAAAAAAAAAAAAAAGGAAAAAGGGTGGCACATTCAAAGGGTTGAATAGAATTTCCTAGTTTTTTACTACTTTGAATTGTCGCACGTGGCAACACTGTATGTGTTTATTCACCACACCATACCTGCCATTTTCTTGAATTGACTCAGCTGTCATTCAGAACATTTGCAGCAGCACGAGGTCGAGAACAAAATGGAATTTTCTTACGCAATAATTGGTAAGTTACAGTAATTAAACGGTAAAGTATGTAGTAACTTAGATTATTTAGTATATATTTTATTAATTATTTCCCTATTTCAGGACAAATGCCACATCTGTCTGCCGATCAATTGCCAGCGCAGAATATGTGTATTTAAAAAAAAAAAAAAACAGGTGTACGTGCAAGTTCGACGTGTCCGACAATGGCCCCGACTGCGGTGGTAGAAGCAACACCCGCATCAGAATCATTGTCGGGCTCGGATAGAGCAAACTACACCGTAGAAAAATCGACCGATCTTCAAAGTGTATAATATGCCCTTCCTTTTAATGCCAGAACAAGAAGAACTTCCTAAAATATACTTTGAAAAGAAATAGCGCTCTATAATGTCTGGGTCGCAGCGCTCAACGATGGCAGAATGTACATTTTCGGCGGAATTGAATACGATGAAAAAACGCATACGTCGCTGCAATGACCTTTATAAAATGTGGATGACCATACCGAAATTGAGTGAAATTTGCTGGGAAGCCGTGCAACATTACAGACTAAATCTGAAATTGACCAGTTGAATGGCCGCTCGCAACTACGCAAAAATTGTTCCGTTTAAAGAAGCATCTAAACAATTCTTACAAAAGAAGTATTCACATTGAATTTTCATGGATTGGAATTCACAGAGCTATAGCCTCGCACACAACTGGAGGTGAAGGTCGACAATGTTGCTATAACAACAAAATTTCATTTGAGGCCAAAGGTATTATAATTGTTCAGTTCTTTACACTTATAATTTAGATCTTAATTCGTAATAAGTACATGAAAGTGTCTGAACTTCGGTATATATTTTTTTTGAATTTTACCTTTTTTTTAATAGATATTAGCTGGGTTTTATGCAAGAGTGTAACAACGAACCGAAATATGGCAAGAGAGCTGGCATCAAATGCGCTTATCATTAGCAATAATTTACTGATCTCATATGGCGGTACAGGCTATCCATTTGGCGAATCTTGCTCAAACGACTGCTATATATGTGTATCAAACACAGGGTGAAAACCCGAGTGGTGACGCATCGAGGCTACTGGTGACCCGCCGTCTCCGCTGTATGGACCGGGTATCGTCTTGCATGAACATTACTTGCACACAATCGGTGGTACAACCGGCTATGATTACTATAGAGACGTTCATTGTTTGAATTTGCGCTCGCGTGTATGGGAATGTGTATATACATATATGTCGGCCAGACATTCGCGAAGATCGAGAGGGTCGCTATCGCTATGAAGTTGTTTACGATGGTCAATACATTTATGTGCTAGACGGGTGAACTTCAAATTTAGTGTACGATCGACCACGCATCCCTGCATTTAATTTAAAAAGAGACCGCTGGGAATATTGTGATACGCTACCCGATCGAACAGCGCTAACAGATGCAACGATTGCCCGACAAAACCCCGGACATCCAAAACCACGTAAGTGCTTTTCCTACGTACAGCATACCAAATCGAATGGTGAGATCGAAGCATTCATTACGGGTGGCTTGCAGGCGGATCAGGTATATTCTTCCGATATCTAGAGATTAAATTTCTCTACCAAACAATGGAAATTAATTAAAACTGCCTCCCTCCCTAAAGAATTGTACTTCCATGCGGCACTCATCGAAAACCAAACGACTTAACAAAATAACCAAATGTCACGATGATTGTATGTTGCATTTGAGACATTTAAACAAAATTATTGTTTGCTTTTTTGAGTTTTCGTGGCTTTTAGGTATATGAACGTTAATGTACTCGTTAAAGTGGAACGGCATTCGATTCCAGAAGAGGGACGCAAGCATTTTCCGACAGCTACAATTTGCTTAAGAGTACGCGCATACTGCTCCAAGCATCCGCGTATTTGGCAAATAGGCACTGCTGTATTTAAATTCGGGTACACCACATTCCCCACTTTTATATTTGACACCCATACCTCAAGTATACAACCTTGGTCATCAAACATTGGTCCACCGCTCTGTCCAGCCTGTACACGACCATCAGACATTATGGCGCCCGGCGAACACTTTATAATGCGGCCTTGAAATATAGCTGGATTGAAATCGTATTTCAAGTTAAAATTGACAAAATATGGAAAGCCCGATTATAAACAGTTTTGCCCAGTGTCGGCTTAGCATTGGACAAACGCACACAGTAGCTTTCCGGAATGTTATCCGGTACAGTCAAGAGAGCACCATTAAGAGGGTTGGTTGTATTGTGGATTCTGCCATACTACTTCCGATTGAAATTCTCCATTTACGCCGCGACAAAATGCCTTGGAATTTACCTTAAAAACGACATGTGTGCATGTGAGTATAAATTTTCTATTTAACACTTTAACAAATGTGCCAGTGCCTTGGCACCCCGCTGACTCAATGACAACTATAGCACACTCCCATACATGGAAAATTAGATGAATCCCTTGGCACTCGAATGGAAGTAATACTTAAAACTAGTTGGCGCATAAAATCGCGTAAAACAAAAGCACAATTCGCTGTCACCGTAAGGTTCACATTCTCCTGTTGCCACTGAAAGGAGGTGCACATTATCATGCCGATCAAACGCAGCTTGTTTTTAAACACCACAGCACCCTCGCAACCCAGAGCCAATGCGTTTGATAGCACAAACAAGCAGCCATCGCGGCCCATCACTTTCGATACCTTGTCGATGCTTATTGTCTTATAAAAATTCTCCAAGCCAAATGTACATTTATAAGCTGGCATTGCTGTAGTTTATGTATAATTTTGGTGCTAGGACATATATCTATTTTGTTTGTGTTTATAACACAATGCTCAATTGGACGTACATATGGTAGCAATATGCAACCAGGAGTAATTATGATCTCATATATTTTAATATTACTAGGACATATAATAAACAAGATTATTTTTTCAGAACATTCGTAAATGAAGCCTGGCATGGTTGCCACATCGACTCTACGTCAAGTTTCACCATCCTGCCATGGGAAGGATATACATACCTCCACTTTAACGACATGGACGATATGTCCTCAGGAGTTTGTGTCATGTTGAAAGGGCTCGCCCAGGACATGGGGTGAGTGTTACTCTTTTGTTGTCGCGAGTAGACATATATGTTTATGTATGGGCCAATCATATGAATATCTCTGTTGCAATATTATTAGGGTTATACAGGAATTTAAGAGAGTCAGCTACTTTGGCCTTAAGCTAAATTCGAAGTTGGTATGTGAATGAGTATATGTCCGAGCTTATGTATATACTCGCAGTAGTGATGGATAGCTTTCTATCTTGAGAAATAGAGGCGTGAGGTTCTTAAGAATTGGTGATTAAAACATATGTCCTGTATTGAATGGTTGCAATATGAATTATTTGGTATCCCTTATAATTTTTGACGGGGCCAGTGTTAGACGGACCATATTAGAAGATCTATGATAATTCCAACGTGAGTTCGCTTTTTCCTCAAACATTGGAAGTTGTGGTTGTTGGGTTTGGGTAAAAAACTGTGTAAAAGATCTGACGATGGTCGGTTTTATTTCACCAGATCGACCCGAGGTTGACCAGGCGAAGAACCATCAAACATTTTTTTTTTGTTGATTCAAGCCTTTTTTATAGTTATCGTTGGGTTTGCTGGTGGTTGGTTGGGAAGAGAAATGAGGGTTTAGGCAGATTTAGGAGACGTTGGGTTTTCTGTGGTTTCACTGTCGTGTGGTAGCAGGACCAATTTTGCGATGGGTCTTGAAATCTCCCCCTTTTCTGTCACAACGTCCGCCACTCTGACCTGTTTATCGGAACCTGGGTATACTTTCGTGACACGTCCCAGTCTCCATTCATTAGGTGGTAGGTTCTCTTCCTTAATCACTACAAGATCTCCTAATTGCAGATTACTTTGTGGATGCTTCCATTTGATGCGCTTTTGCATCTCATTCAGGTATTCTGACTTCCATCTTCTACAAAATAGTTGATGGAGGGCCTTGAGCTTTTCCCATCGATTGATGACAGAGGCAGGGTTTTCGTGGGTGTCAGGCTCGGGTGGAGCCAATAAATGTCCCCCCACTAAAAAGTGGCCTGGGGTAAGCGGCTCCAGGTCTGATGGGTTGTTCGAAGCAGGACTCATTGGGCGTGAGTTGAGGCACGATTCAACTCGGCATAGGAGAGTCATAAACTCTTCTAACGTATATTTTGTATTCGAGGCGATTTTCTTGAAATGGCTTTTAAAACTTTTTACCCCGGCCTCCCACAATCCTCCCATATGTGGGGCAGCCGCAGGTATGAAATGCCAGGAAATCAATTGGTGCGAATACTTCGATAGGGTACTACTGCGTGCTTCAGCCATAAAGGCTTTGGCTTCGGATCGTAACGATCGAGAAGCTCCGACAAAGTTAGTGCCATTGTCGGAGTAAACGTTTTGCGGACAACCTCGTCTCGCGGTAAAACGGGCAAATGCAGCCAAAAAAGACGCGGCACTGAGGTCGGTGGTAGCTTCGAGGTGTATGGCTTTGGTGGTGAAACATACAAATAAGCAGACATACCCTTTTGAAGTTCGGCATCCTCTCCCGCGATAGCTCTTAATATCAAAGGGCCCTGCGAAGTCTACACCGCTATTTGTGAAGGCCCGGGAGAAGGTGGTGCGTTCTTGGGGTAAGATGCCCATAATTTGCGTTTGAGTGCGTTTTTTATGAATGGTGCATACCTTACAATTATGAATAACAGATCGGATCATATTCTTTACCCGTGGGATCCAATACTGTGTTCGGATTATGCGTAGCATGAGTTGATTTTCTCCATGAAGGGAAATTCGATGGATGAACTGAACAATGAGTCGGGACAACCTGCAATCATACGGTAATATGATTGGATGTCGTTCACTATACGCCAGGTCTAACGAAGCGCCTAGACGGCCTCCGATCCTTATAATATCGGCTGAATCGATGAAAGGGTTGAGAGGCAAAATTTCACTTTTCGCTCCAATCGACTTATCAGATTTAAGACTCTTATATTCCTCTAAGTAATATTGCTTTTGAGAAAGGGTTATTAAGCGTTGAGTCGTTGCTTTAATTTCATCGGATGAAATGAGGCAAGACTTTGCTTGAAATGAAGATTTTGTTTTTGAGTATGTTCTTTGAAAGAATCTCAGAATGTATGAGATAACTCGCAAAGCCCTAGGTAAATCTGAAAATCGCCCGAGAAAAATATTAATGTTGTTTATATATGTGGTAGCGGCGTGAACTTGTATCCTTTTTTCTTCAATGACTGTATTATAATGCTCTTCTTGTGCTGGCCATTGGGAATTGTCTTCTTGCAGCCAGGAAGGTCCCTGCCACCACAAGGCATTGTCGATCATTTCGCTAGCTAGTAATCCTCTGCTTGCTAAATCTGCAGGATTCGATGCCGAATCCACATGACGCCAGGTTTTGCTTCCAACCTTTTCTATTATTTTTGTTATTCGATGTGCCACAAATGTTGACCAAGAGCAGGGTGGTTTCCGTATCCAGGCTAGCACAATCGTTGAGTCAGTCCAAAGATTGATCTTTAAATGACTGAGGTTAAGGTTCTCGGTGACCGCTTCGACCAGGTCCGCTAATAGGACTGCACCACATAGTTCTAATCTAGGCAAGGATATTGTTTTTACTGGGGCTACTCTTGTCTTTGCCATGAGTAAATTGACGAACACTTTTTTGGCGGTCTTAACCCGCAAGTAAATAGTTGCTCCATATGCTTTTTCTGACGCATCGCTAAACCCATGTATCTCGGCCTCTTCCGTTGGTGCGAATTGGACCCATCTTGGTATGCGGATGCTGTTGATTTCTGTATAATCACGCATAAATGCTAGCCATCGATCCAAAGTGGTTGACGATACTTCTTCGTCCCAGTCTGTTTTTTCCAACCATATATTTTGCATGATAATTTTTGCAATAATGATTATGGGTGCGAGCCAACCTAGAGGATCGAAAAGTTTGGCAATAGCGGAAAGTATTGTTCTTTTTGTGATTTTGTTCTGATCCTCAATTGGCTTAGCGTGGAAATAGAAATGGTCGGCATGAGCATTCCATCTGATGCCAAGTGCCTTCACCGTGCTGGTATCCTCAAACTCCAAGAAGTCGCCGGACAGCAAATGTTCCTTAGGTATGCCGTTTAAAACTTCGCTACAGTTTGAGGTCCATTTTCTTAATGGGAAACCAGCCGATTGTAGTACGTGCGTTATCTCGTCTCTCGCTGTTATAGCAGCCTCTATAGTGTGTTCACCGGCGAGTACGTCATCGACGTACATACATCGCTTAAGAATGGTCGATGCTCGTGGGTGGGATGTTTCCACGTCGTCGGCCAATTGATGTAATGTCCTGATCGCCAGGAATGGGGCGCAGTTGATACCAAAGGTCACGGTTTTTAATTCGTATAAACTGATTGGATCCTGAGGATTGTTTCTGAAAACTATGCGTTGATACTTTACTTGGTTTTTGTTTATCAGAATTTGCCGATACATTTTCTCGATATCACTATTGAAAACGTACTTAAACAACCTCCAACGCAGGATCAGTATTGTTAGGTCGGCTTGTAAAACTGGACCTGGAAGGAGGACATCATTTAGACTCACGCCGTTTGCGGTAGGACACGAGGCATTGAATACCACTCGGACCTTTGTTGAGACACTCTCCTCTTTCAGGACTGCATGGTGTGGTAGGAAGTAACAATCGGTGGAATCCGCTGCCACGTTGCTAGTGATTTTCGTCATGTGTCCAAGTGTCTCGTATTCCTTAACAACCCTGTTGTATTCCGTTTGTAGTACAGGTTTCTTTGCTAGTCGTGTCTCATTCCGGTAGAACTGAGAGCATGCACTTTTCAAAGAAGGCCCGAGGGAGACATGATTCGGAAAATCTTGTCGAAACGGCAGGGATACAACGTATTTTCCGTCAGAATTTCGTTGAGTTGTTGTTTTGAAGAGCTTTTCGCAATAAGCGTCTTCTTCGCTTGCCTTCCGCTTTTTAGGAATCTCCTCTAATTCCCAGAAGGCCGCTAACTGCTTATCCACTGAAACTTCATTGAAAAATGAGACGATATTAGTGGAAGAACTCGTAGTTTCTGCATTGCCGGTAATTATCCAACCAAACACGGTTTCCTGAGCAATGAGTGTATTAAGCACATTTTTTCTTAAGCCATTTATAATAATTTGGGGATAAACGTCTCCGCCAAGGATAAGATCAACTGGTTCGTTGACGAAGAACCTCTTATCTGCCAATACCAAGTCTGGGAATGCTTGCCTCGTCATTGCGCTTACTTGGCAAGTTGGCAGATTCCCCGTTAGATGTGGTAGAACAAGAGCCACTGTTTCGATTTTTACTAGTGGGTCTGTGGACGACCGCAGTTGTATTGCACAGGCTTCTTTAACTTGCGCAGACTTGGTATTGTTGATTCCCGACACTTGAGCGCAGAACCGCTGTGACGGAATGTTAATTCTGCGCTTGAGCTTTTCGGTAATGAATGAACACTCAGAACCCGAATCAATGAGTGCCCTAGCACAAAAATTTGTGCCATTATAACATATGTTGACACGTGCCGTACCTAATAGCACTCCCACATTTGTGTTTGCGTAGCAGGAGTTAACGTTTTTCACAGTTTTATCATTATTATTCGTAGATTCTCGTCTCCACTGTGCTTGCCTTGAAGTAGAAGGTATGTCATCTTGGGGGTTCGGAGTTCCCCTCTGAGCTGTTGCTTTGGGCTGGAATGCTTGCACATGGAGCAGTGTGTGATGTCGCGAGTGACATGTACTGCAATTGAAGGAGCTTGTGCATCTTGACACCGTGTGTCCAAATGATAAGCAATTCAAGCATCCATTATTGTTCTTGACATACTCTATTTTTTGAGTCGTGGTTAGTTGTCGGAATCTTTGACAATTTCGTAATTTGTGGTCATTGCTTTGGCAAATTTTACAGGAATGTTGCTTCACGTTCGTTGGATAAGCGCCAAATCTTTTTGGTGGAATGTCAGGGTTTTGCCGCAGGCTTTGTGGTTTAGGTGTCTGTGAAATTTTACTGGCTCTCAAGCCTGACACTGTTTCCAAAGTCTGAAACCGATTGGATAGGAATCGATCCATATCCTCCCATTTGGATATTTCGGTTTTGTTTTCAATGGACTGTTCCCATAGTGCCAGTGTGCATTCTGGAAGTTTTGTTGAGCACAAATATGTGATGATTGCATCCCAGTTGGAGATGTCAATTTGATGACATTGAAGTGATGAGATGCAATTATTTATATCGCGCTGCAACTTTTTGATAGAGCTACCACATTCACTCTCAACTGACTTTAAGCTAAAGAGAAGCTTTAGCTGGGTGTTGACTAGTATACGTTTGTTTTCGTATCTGTCACTGAGGTTTTTCCAAGCTGTTGAAAAACCTTCGTTTGTTAATGGGCACCTTTGCACGATTTCTTTCGCTTCCCCTTGGGTTTTTTGGTTTAGATGAAATAGTTTTTCAACCGGGGTAAGACGTTTATTTATTATATATATGGCCGTGAACATGTCTCGGAAGGAAGGCCATGAGAGATAATCTCCCCTAAAGATGTCTGTATCACATGGAGGCAAGTGAATGTTGTGCTCGCGAGCAGGTTTATCTTCAGTGACCTTCTCAGCTTTGGTCAATTTTTCGGAGAGGTCGGCCATGGTAGTCTGGCAGCGAACAAAACTATAATAACTCATTTTATATTTTTTCTTTATAGCCATGAGGTCTTTTGAAGATAGTTGTGTTGAACCAATGAGTTCATCATAAGCTACTTTAGTTTTTCCCCATAAAGCTTTAAGTTCTTCTTGCTCAATTGCAATAGAATGTTTTGTGTGTTCAGCTGCGTCAGCGCTGGTGTAGTCAGTTTCGAATTCTGCTACTGAGTCTGCCAACCGGATGAAAGTTTCCATTATTTGAGTTTCTGTGTCTATGACCGTAGTTGACAAGTTTTTTAGAAAATTTTATTGTCTCTTTTGAAATCTCTGACCAAATTAGTAGCCTTAGCCTAATCACGCTAGGAAAAAACACAAACGCCTCTTTAAAAAATAACAACTTGGTTTTATGTATGCAAGAATGTGCATATAAAAGTAATAGTATTTATTGATTCAATTGTATTTATGTATTTTTTGTTAATATGTATTACTTTCTCCAGCTAACTCGCCACCCCAACGACCGGTGATTTCAAGTGTGTGAAGTAAAATTTTATAGACGTGTATATGGAATATATCAATAACAATAACGATGTGTACACGGCTGCGTATACGGAATATACGCAACAGTGCAACGTTTTACAATATTTATACAAACAATATCTACACGGCCGCGTATACGGAATATACGCAACAGTATAAAAGTTTATTTTAAACTCGCAAATTCTCAAACTCAAATTTTTTGACAATGCAATAAGTGATTGTGTCGACGCAAGTTTGAAGAAGAAGAAGCAGTGTGCAAGGTGATATTCAAGGTTATGTGCAAATGAACCTTTACAAAATTAAGTGATTTAAAAAACAATTTGACCGCTTATACGCAACAAATAATATGTGCCAAATAAATTTTGTGATCTCGAATTAAATGCCATGTAAGTGGAAATTGATTAGATTCGTTTAAATCGATCACTTGATTGAAATAGCAATGAAACAACAACACAGTGCGCGAAGTGATCAATAATATATGTGCGTGTGCATATATTGCGCAGACCGGTGATTTGTGAAAATTGTAAGGAAAAGTCTTACACAAAATTAATGTTCGCGCGTAAATTTTATTTTTATAAAGTGAACAATTTTATGTGTGAATACGCGGATTTATTGGAACAAAAGAAAATTCATCAATATTAATGTGCGTGCCTCAAAAATTGTCTTCACTGAATATTCTTCTTCAACCTGCATTTGCGTTTACAAACTTTTTGAATATTTTATTCAGATTGTTTTAAAGAAAAAAACGGAGTGGCACTGAAATTCAAACCACGTACCTTGTGTTTATAATATCTGGGATGATTGCAGTGCTGATTTGTTTTGACTTTATCTCTGCTCGGTGCGGATGCAAGTGTGGTTATAAGTGATGTTGTGTGTTAGTGACTCGTTCGCTTAAAGCTTCTCGCTCCGATATGGATATTAAGTGCTGAGATTAATTCTTGGAAAATTGTGGTGTACACGCGGCGTTTACGGTGGTGATTTGATAGCTCCGTAGTAGTAGTGGACTGTATTTTCTTACGGCTCCGATAGGACCAATATTTACTCACGGCGTATACGGAATATACGCTCCGTAGTAAAGTTTTATGGAAAGATAATAAAATGAACGAGTGTTTCGATATTAGTAAAGAATTGAATTTATTCACTTTCAAACGTTATAAATCGGAATCGGTGATTATATGAGAATATATATAAACGTATCAATTACCTCCGTAGTGGCGTGGTGGCTGCTGTGAAAACCTGCTTGTCTCGTCTTCGGAAAAGAAGTGATCAGACGGAGTTTGTTTAAACGCCGTTGGACCGCCAAACGGTGCACCGAGTTAAGGGGAAAGTTAACGAAAGGGCACTGTTTGGCGGCAAGTACCGGCGCTCCGAAAAGTATAAAGGACTGTGTGTGCGTGTGTGTGTGTGCATGTGGGTGAAAGTGTGTGTGCGTGAGCATGTGTGTGCATGTGGGTGAAAGTGTGTGTGTGTGTGTGAGTGTGTACACGCAAACCGCTTACTAGGGGTGCGCGTACGATTTGTCGGTCGAATGAGGGTGGTGATGAGATTTAGGCCGGAAGCCTAAACAGAAAGTGAGAAAAGTTGTCGAAACATATCGAATAAGTGCCAAAAATCTTTATAAAGTAGCGACAACGTACAGAAAAGTATAGAAACGTATCCAAAATGTACCGAAAATCCATAGAAAGTTGAGAAAAGGTATCGAAACGTATCGAATATGTGCCAAAAATCTATATAAAGTAGCAACAACGTATCGAAAATGTGCCAAAAATCTATAGAAAGCTGAGAGAAAGTATCGAAATTTTTCGAAAAAGAAACGAAAATCCATTGAAAGTGCGAAAAGTGGTCGAAACGTATCGAATAAATGCCATAAATCAATATAAAGTAGCGACAACATACAGAAAAGTATATAAACGTATCGAACAACGTACAGAAAAGTATAGAAACATATCGCAAATGTACCGCAAATCTATAGAAAGTTGAGAAAAAGTATCGAAACGTATCGAAAATGTGAGAAAACTCTACATTAAGTAGCGACAACGTATAGAAAATGTACCGAAAATCTATAGAAAGTTGAGAAAAAGTACAGAAAAGTATATAAACGTATCGAACAACGTATAGAAAACTATAGAAACCTATCGCAAATATACCGCAAATCTATAGAAAGTTGAGAAAAAGTATCGAAATGTATCGAAAAAGAAACGAAAATCCATTGAAAGTGGCGAAAATTTATCGAATCGTATCGAACATGTGCCAAAAATCTATATAAAGTAGCGACAACGTATAGAAAAGTATAGAAACGTATCGCAAATGTACCGAAAAGTCATAAAAAGTTGAGAAAAGGTATCGAAACGTATCGAACATGTGCCAAAAATCTATATAAAGTAGCGACAACGTATCGAAAATGTACCGAAAATCTATTGAAACGTATCGTATATGTGCCAAAAATCTATATAGAAAAGTATAGAAACGTATCGAAAATGAGCCAAAAAGTTGAGAAAAAGTATCGAAATTTATCGAAAAAGAAACGAAAATCCATTGAAAGTGCGAAAAGTTCTCGAAACGTATCGAATATGTGTCAAAAATATATATAAAGTAGCGACAACGTATAGAAAATGTACCGAAAATCTATAGAAAGTTGAGAAAAAGTATCGAAATTTATCGAAAAAGAAACGCAAATCCATTGAAAGTGGCGAAAAGTTATCGAAACGTATTGAATATGTGCCAAAAATCTATATAAAGTAGCGACAACGTATAGAAAAGTATAGAAACGTATCGAGAATGTACCGAAAATCCATAGAAAGTTGAGAAAAAGTATCGAAATTTATCGAAAAAGAAACGAAAATCCATTGAAAGTGGCGAAAAGTTATCGAAACGTATCGAATATGTGCCAAAACTATATATAAAGTAGCGACAACGTATCGAAAATGTACCGAAAATCTATAGAAAGTTGAGAAAAAGTATCGAAATTTATCGAAAAAGAAACGCAAATCCATTGAAAGTGGCGAAAAGTTATCGAAACGTATCGAATATGTGCAAAAAATCTATATAAAGTAGCGACAACGCATAGAAAAGTATAGAAACATATCGAAAATGTACCGAAAATCTATAGAAAGTTGAGAAAAAGTATCGAAACTTATCGAAAAAGAAATTAAAATCCATTGAAAGTGCGAAAAGTTGTCAAAACGTATCGAATAAGTGCCAAAAATCTATATAAAGTAGCGACAACGTATAGAAAATTATAGAAACGTATCAAAAATGTTCCGAAAATCCATTGAAAATTGCAAAAACGTAAGAAAAGTATGGGAGATGTAACCTAAATCTGTTGAAATTTGAAAAAAACTATCAAAAATGATCGGAACGTATCGCAAAAGGAACAAAAATCTTTAGAAAGTAACAAAAAGTTATCGAAACATATCGAAAATGGGACAAAAATCTATATAAAGTAGCGGCAACGTACAGAAATATATAGAAAGTATCAAAAATGTACCGAAAATCAATAGAAAGTTGAGAAAAGGTATCGAAACGTATCGAATATGTGCAAAAAATCTATATAAAGTAGCTACAACGTACAGAAAAGTATAGAAACGTACCGAAAATTTTCCGAAAATCCATAGAAAGTTGAGAAAAGGTATCGAAACGTATCGAATATGTGCAAAAAATCTATATAAAGTAGCTACAACGTACAGAAAAGTATATAAACGTATCGAACAACGTATAGAAAAGTATAGAAACGTATCGCAAATGTACCAAAAATCTATAGAAAGTTGAGAAAAGGTATCGAAATTTATCGAAAAAGAAACGAAAATCTATTGAAAGTGAGAAAAGTTGTCGAAACGTATCGAATAAGTACCAAAAATCTTTATAAAGTAGCGACAACGCACAGAAAAGTATAGAAACGTATCCAAAATGTACCGAAAATCCATAGAAAGTTGAGAAAAGGTATCAAAACGTATCGAATATGTGCCAAAAATTTATATAAAGTAGCAACAACGTATCGAAAATGTACCGAAAATCTATAGAAACGTATCGAATATGTGCCAAAAATCTATATAGAAAAGTATAGAAACGTATCGAAAATGTGCCAAAAATCTATAGAAAGTTGAGAAAAAGTATCGAAATTTATCGAAAAAGAAACGAAAATCCATTGAAAGTGCGAAAAGTTGTCGAAACGTATCGAATAAGTGCCAAAAATCTATACAAAGTAGCGACAACATACAGAAAAGTATATAAACGTATCGAACAACGTATAGAAAAGTATAGAAACATATCGCAAATGTACCGCAAATCTATAGAAAGTTGAGAAAAAGTATCGAAATGTATCGAAAAAGAAACGAAAATCCATTGAAAGTGGCGAAAAGTTATCGAAACGTATCGAATATGTGCCAAAAATCTATATAAAGTAGCGACAACGTATAGAAAAGTATAGAAACGTATAGAGAATGTACCGAAAATCCATAGAAAGTTGAGAAAAAGTATCGAAATTTATCGAAAAAGAAACGCAAATCCATTGAAAGTGGCGAAAAGTTATCGAAACGTATCGAATATGTGCCAAAACTATATATAAAGTAGCGACAACGTATCGAAAATGTACCGAAAATCTATAGAAAGTTGAGAAAAAGTATCGAAATGTATCGAAAAAGAAACGAAAATCCATTGAAAGTGGCGAAAAGTTATCGAAACTTATCGAATATGTGCCAAAAATCAATATAAAGTAGCGACAACGTATAGAAAAGTATAGAAACGTATCGCAAATGTACCGAAAATTCATAAAAAGTTGAGAAAAGGTATCGAAACGTATCGAACATGTGCCAAAAATCTATATAAAGTAGCGACAACGTATCGAAAATGTACCGAAAATCTATTGAAACGTATCGAATATGTGCCAAAAATCTATATAGAAAAGTATAGAAACGTATCGAAAATGAGCCAAAAAGTTGAGAAAAAGTATCGAAATTTATCGAAAAAGAAACGAAAATCCATTGAAAGTGCGAAAAGTTCTCGAAACGTATCGAATATGTGCCAAAAATATATATAAAGTAGCGACAACGTATAGAAAATGTACCGAAAATCTATAGAAAGTTGAGAAAAAGTATCGAAATTTATCGAAAAAGAAACGCAAATCCATTGAAAGTGGCGAAAAGTTATCGAAACGTATCGAATATGTGCCAAAAATCTATACAAAGTAGCGACAACGTATAGAAAAGTATAGAAACGTATAGAGAATGTACCGAAAATCCATAGAAAGTTGAGAAAAAGTATCGAAATTTATCGAAAAAGAAACGAAAATCCATTGAAAGTGGCGAAAAGTTATCGAAACGTATCGAATATGTACCAAAACTATATATAAAGTAGCGACAACGTATCGAAAATGTACCGAAAATCTATAGAAAGTTGAGAAAAAGTATCGAAATTTATCGAAAAAGAAACGCAAATCCATTGAAAGTGGCGAAAGTTATCGAAACTTATCGAATATGTGCCAAAAATCAATATAAAGTAGCGACAACGTATAGAAAAGTATAGAAACGTATCGAGAATGTACCGAAAATCCATAGAAAGTTGAGAAAAAGTATCGAAATTTATCGAAAAAGAAACGAAAATCCATTGAAAGCGGCGCAAAGTTATCGAAACGTATCGAATATGTGCCAAAAATCTATATAAAGTAGCAACAACGTATAGAAAAGTAGCGACAATATATAGAAAATGTACCGCAAATCTATAGAAAGTTGAGAAAAAGTATCGAAATTTATCGAAAAAGAAACGAGAATCCATTGAAAGTGGCGAAAAGTTATCGAAACGTATCGAATATGTGCCAAAAATCTATATAAAGTAGCGACAACGTATAGAAAAGTATAGAAACGTATCGAAAATGTACCGAAAATCCATAGAAAGTTGAGAAAAAGTATCGAAGTTTATCGAAAAAGAAACGAAAATCCATTGAAAGTGGCGAAAAGTTATCGAAACGTATCGAATATGTGCCAAAAATATATATAAAGTAGCGACAACGTATCGAAAATGTACCGAAAATCTATAGAAAGTTGAGAAAAAGTATCGAAATTTATCGAAAAAGAAACGGAAATCCATTGAAACTGGCGAAAAGTTATCGAAACGTATCGAATATGTGCAAAAAATATATATAAAGTAGCGACAACGTATAGAAAATTATAGAAACGTATCGAAAATGTACCGAAAATCTATAGAAAGTTGAGAAAAAGTATCGAAATTTATCGAAAAAGAAATTAAAATCCATTGAAAGTGCGAAAAGTTGTCAAAACGTATCGAATAAGTGCCAAAAATCTATATAAAGTAGCGACAACGTATAGAAAATTATAGAAACGCATCAAAAATGTTCCGAAAATCCATTGAAAATTGCAAAAACGTAAGAAAAGTATGGGAGATGTAACCTAAATCTGTGGAAATTTGAAAAAACCTATCAAAAATGATCGGAACGTATCGCAAAAGGAACAAAAATCTATAGAAAGTAACAAAAAGTTATCGAAACAAATCGAAAATGGGACAAAAATCTATATAAAGTAGCGGCAACGTACAGAAATATATAGAAAGTATCAAAAATGTACCGAAAATCAATAGAAAGTTTAGAAAAGGTATCGAAACGTATCGAATATGTGCAAAAATCTATATAAAGTAGCTACAACGTACAGAAAAGTATATAAACGTATCGAACAACGTATAGAAAAGTATAGAAACGTATCGCAAATGTACCAAAAATCTATAGAAAGTTGAGAAAAGGTATCGAAATTTATCGAAAAAGAAACGAAAATCTATTGAAAGTGAGAAAAGTTGTCGAAACGTATCGAATAAGTACCAAAAATCTTTATAAAGTAGCGACAACGTACAGAAAAGTATAGAAACGTATCCAAAATGTACCGAAAATCCATAGAAAGTTGAGAAAAGGTATCGAAGCGTATCGAATATGTGCCAAAAATTTATATAAAGTAGCAACAACGTATCGAAAATGTACCGAAAATCTATAGAAACGTATCGAATATGTGCCAAAAATCTATATAGAAAAGTATAGAAACGTATCGAAAATGTGCCAAAAATCTATAGAAAGTTGAGAGAAAGTATCGAAATTTATCGAAAAAGAAACGAAAATCCATTGAAAGTGCGAAAAGTTGTCGAAACGTATCGAATAAGTGCCAAAAATCTATATAAAGTAGCGACAACATACAGAAAAGTATATAAACGTATCGAACAACGTATAGAAAAGTATAGAAACATATCGCAAATGTAGCGCAAATCTATAGAAAGTTGAGAAAAAGTATCGAAACGTATCGAAAATGTGAGAAAACTCTACATTAAGTAGCGACAACGTATAGAAAATGTACCGCAAATCTATAGAAAGTTGAGAAAAAGTACAGAAAAGTATATAAACGTATCGAACAACGTATAGAAAACTATAGAAACGTATCGCAAATGTACCGCAAATCTATAGAAAGTTGAGAAAAAGTATCGAAATGTATCGAAAAAGAAACGAAAATCCATTGAAAGTGGCGAAAATTTATCGAATCGTATCGAACATGTGCCAAAAATCTATATAAACTAGCGACAACGTATAGAAAAGTATAGAAACGTATCGCAAATGTACCGAAAATTCATAAAAAGTTGAGAAAAGGTATCGAAACGTATCGAACATGTGCCAAAAATCTATATAAAGTAGCGACAACGTATCGAAAATGTACCGAAAATCTATTGAAACGTATCGAATATGTGCCAAAAATCTATATAGAAAAGTATAGAAACGTATCGAAAATGAGCCAAAAAGTTGAGAAAAAGTATCGAAATTTATCGAAAAAGAAACGAAAATCCATTGAAAGTGCGAAAAGTTCTCGAAATGTATCGAATATGTGCCAAAAATATATATAAAGTAGCGACAACGTATAGAAAATGTACCGAAAATCTATAGAAAGTTGAGAAAAAGTATCGAAATTTATCGAAAAAGAAACGAAAATCCATTGAAAGTGGCAAAAAGTTATCGAAACGTATCGAATATGTGCCAAAACTATATATAAAGTAGCGACAACGTATCGAAAATGTACCGAAAACCTATAGAAAGTTGAGAAAAAGTATAGAAATTTATCGAAAAAGAAACGCAAATCCATTGAAAGTGGCGAAAAGTTATCGAAACGTATCGAATATGTGCCAAAAATCTATATAAAGTAGCGACAACGTATAGAAAAGTATAGAAACGTATCGAGAATGTACCTAAAATCCATAGAAAGTTGAGAAAAAGTATCGAAATTTATCGAAAAAGAAACGAAAATCCATTGAAAGCGGCGCAAAGTTATCGAAACGTATCGAATATGTGCCAAAAATCTATATAAAGTAGCAACAACGTATAGAAAAGTAGCGACAATATATAGAAAATGTACCGCAAATCTATAGAAAGTTGAGAAAAAGTATCGAAATTTATCGAAAAAGAAACGAAAATCCATTGAAAGTGGCGAAAAGTTATCGAAACGTATCGAATATGTGCCAAAAATCTATATAAAGTAGCGGCAACGTACAGAAATATATAGAAAGTATCGAAAATGTACCGAAAATCCATAGAAAGTTGAGAAAAGGTATCGAAACGTATCGAATATGTGCAAAAAATCTATATAAAGTAGCGACAACGTACAGAAAAGTATATAAACGTATCGAACAACGTATAGAAAAGTATAGAAACGTATCGCAAATGTACCAAAAATCTATAGAAAGTTGAGAAAAGGTATCGAAATTTATCGAAAATGTACCGAAAATCCATAGAAAGTTGAGAAAAGGTATCGAAACGTATCGAATATGTGCCAAAAATCTATATAAAGTAGGAACAACGTATCGAAAATGTACCGAAATTCTATAGAAACGTATCGAATATGTGCCAAAAATCTATATAGAAAAGTATAGAAACGTATCGAAAAAGTGCCAAAAATCTATAGAAAGTTGAGAAAAAGTATCGAAATTTATCGAAAAAGAAACGAAAATCCATTGAAAGTGCGAAAAGTTATCGAAACGTATCGAATATGTGACAAAAATCTATATAAAGTAACGACAACGTACAGAAAAGTATAGAAACGTATCGCAAATGTACCGCAAATATATAGAAAGTTGAGAAAAAGTATCGAAATTTATCGAAAAAGAAACGAAAATCTATCGAAAGTGAGAAAAGTTGTCGAAACATATCGAATAAGTGCCAAAAATCTATATAAAGTAGAAACAACGTACAGAAAAGTATAGAAACGTATCGAAAATGTACCGAAAATCCATAGAAAGTTGAGAAAAGGTATCGAAACGTATCGAATATGTGCCAAAAATCTATATAGAAAAATATAGAAACGTATCGAAAATGTGCCAAAAATCTATAGAAAGTTGAGAAAAAGTATCGAAATTTATCGAAAAAGAAATTAAAATCCATTGAAAGTGCGAAAAGTTGTCAAAACGTATCGAAAAAGTACCAAAAATCTATATAAAGTAGCGACAACGTATAGAAAATTATAGAAACGTATCAAAAATGTACCGAAAATTCATTGAAAATTGCAAAAACGTAAGAAAATTATCGGAGATGTAAACTAAATCTGTTGAAATTTGAAAAAAACCTATCAAAAATGATCGGAACGTATCGAAAAAGGAACTAAAATCTATAGAAAGTAACAAAAAGTTATCGAAACGTATCGAAAATGGGACAAAAATCTATATAAAGTAGCGGCAACGTACAGAAATGTATAGAAAGTATCGAAAATATACCGAAAATCCATAGAAAGTTGAGAAAAGGTATCGAAACGTATCGAAATTGTGCAAAAAATCTATATAAAGTAGCGACAACGTACAGAAAAGTATATAAACGTATCGAACAACGTATAGAAAAGTATAGAAACGTTTCGCAAATGTACCGAAAATCTATAGAAAGTTGAGAAAAAGTATCGAAATTTATCGAAAAAGAAACGAAAATCTATTGAAAGTAAGAAAAGTTGTCGAAACATATCGAATAAGTGCCAAAAATCTATATAAAGTAGCGACAACGTACAGAAAAGTATAGAAACGTATCGAAAATGTACCGAAAATCCATAGAAAGTTGAGAAAAGGTATCGAAACGTATCGAATATGTGCAAAAAAATCTATATAAAGTAGCAACAACGTATCGAAAATGTACCGCAAATCTATATAAACGTATCGAATATGTGCCAAAAATCTATAGAAAGTTGAGAAAAAGTATCGAAATTTATCGAAAAAGAAACGAAAATCTATTGAAAGTAAGAAAAGTTGTCGAAACATATCGAATAAGTGCCAAAAATCTATATAAAGTAGCGACAACGTACAGAAAAGTATAGAAACGTATCGAAAATGTACCGAAAATCCATAGAAAGTTGAGAAAAGGTATCGAAACGTATCGAATATGTGCAAAAAATCTATATAAAGTAGCAACAACGTATCGAAAATGTACCGCAAATCTATATAAACGTATCGAACATGTGCCAAAAATCTATATAAAGTAGCGACAACGTATCGAAAATGTACCGAAAATCTATTGAAACGTATCGAATATGTGCCAAAAATCTATATAGAAAAGTATAGAAACGTATCGAAAATGAGCCAAAAAGTTGAGAAAAAGTATCGAAATTTATCGAAAAAGAAACGAAAATCCATTGAAAGTGCGAAAAGTTCTCGAAATGTATCGAATATGTGCCAAAAATATATATAAAGTAGCGACAACGTATAGAAAATGTACCGAAAATCTATAGAAAGTTGAGAAAAAGTATCGAAATTTATCGAAAAAGAAACGAAAATCCATTGAAAGTGGCAAAAAGTTATCGAAACGTATCGAATATGTGCCAAAACTATATATAAAGTAGCGACAACGTATCGAAAATGTACCGAAAATCTATAGAAAGTTGAGAAAAAGTATAGAAATTTATCGAAAAAGAAACGCAAATCCATTGAAAGTGGCGAAAAGTTATCGAAACGTATCGAATATGTGCCAAAAATCTATATAAAGTAGCGACAACGTATAGAAAAGTATAGAAACGTATCGAGAAAGTACCTAAAATCCATAGAAAGTTGAGAAAAAGTATCGAAATTTATCGAAAAAGAAACGAAAATCCATTGAAAGCGGCGCAAAGTTATCGAAACGTATCGAATATGTGCCAAAAATCTATATAAAGTAGCAACAACGTATAGAAAAGTAGCGACAATATATAGAAAATGTACCGCAAATCTATAGAAAGTTGAGAAAAAGTATCGAAATTTATCGAAAAAGAAACGAAAATCCATTGAAAGTGGCGAAAAGTTATCGAAACGTATCGAATATGTGCCAAAAATATATATAAAGTAGCGGCAACGTACAGAAATATATAGAAAGTATCGAAAATGTACCGAAAATCCATAGAAAGTTGAGAAAAGGTATCGAAACGTATCGAATATGTGCAAAAAATCTATATAAAGTAGCGACAACGTACAGAAAAGTATATAAACGTATCGAACAACGTATAGAAAAGTATAGAAACGTATCGCAAATGTACCAAAAATCTATAGAAAGTTGAGAAAAGGTATCGAAATTTATCGAAAATGTACCGAAAATCCATAGAAAGTTGAGAAAAGGTATCGAAACGTATCGAATATGTGCCAAAAATCTATATAAAGTAGGAACAACGTATCGAAAATGTACCGAAATTCTATAGAAACGTATCGAATATGTGCCAAAAATCTATATAGAAAAGTATAGAAACGTATCGAAAAAGTGCCAAAAATCTATAGAAAGTTGAGAAAAAGTATCGAAATTTATCGAAAAAGAAACGAAAATCCATTGAAAGTGCGAAAAGTTATCGAAACGTATCGAATATGTGACAAAAATCTATATAAAGTAACGACAACGTATAGAAAAGTATAGAAACGTATCGCAAATGTACCGCAAATCTATAGAAAGTTGAGAAAAAGTATCGAAATTTATCGAAAAAGAAACGAAAATCTATCGAAAGTGAGAAAAGTTGTCGAAACATATCGAATAAGTGCCAAAAATCTATATAAAGTAGAAACAACGTACAGAAAAGTATAGAAACGTATCGAAAATGTACCGAAAATCCATAGAAAGTTGAGAAAAGGTATCGAAACGTATCGAATATGTGCCAAAAATCTATATAGAAAAATATAGAAACGTATCGAAAATGTGCCAAAAATCTATAGAAAGTTGAGAAAAAGTATCGAAATTTATCGAAAAAGAAATTAAAATCCATTGAAAGTGCGAAAAGTTGTCAAAACGTATCGAAAAAGTACCAAAAATCTATATAAAGTAGCGACAACGTATAGAAAATTATAGAAACGTATCAAAAATGTACCGAAAATTCATTGAAAATTGCAAAAACGTAAGAAAATTATCGGAGATGTAAACTAAATCTGTTGAAATTTGAAAAAACCTATCAAAAATGATCGGAACGTATCGAAAAAGGAACTAAAATCTATAGAAAGTAACAAAAAGTTATCGAAACGTATCGAAAATGGGACAAAAATCTATATAAAGTAGCGGCAACGTACAGAAATGTATAGAAAGTATCGAAAATATACCGAAAATCCATAGAAAGTTGAGAAAAGGTATCGAAACGTATCGAAAATGTGCAAAAAATCTATATAAAGTAGCGACAACGTACAGAAAAGTATATAAACGTATCGAACAACGTATAGAAAAGTATAGAAACGTTTCGCAAATGTACCGAAAATCTATAGAAAGTTGAGAAAAAGTATCGAAATTTATCGAAAAAGAAACGAAAATCTATTGAAAGTAAGAAAAGTTGTCGAAACATATCGAATAAGTGCCAAAAATCTATATAAAGTAGCGACAACGTACAGAAAAGTATAGAAACGTATCGAAAATGTACCGAAAATCCATAGAAAGTTGAGAAAAGGTATCGAAACGTATCGAATATGTGCAAAAAATCTATATAAAGTAGCAACAACGTATCGAAAATGTACCGCAAATCTATATAAACGTATCGAATATGTGCCAAAAATCTATAGAAAGTTGAGAAAAAGTATCGAAATTTATCGAAAAAGAAACGAAAATCCATTGAAAGGGCGAAAAGTTATCGAAACGTATCGAATATGTGCCAAAAACATATGTAAAGTAGCGACAACGTATAGAAAATGTACCGAAAATCTATAGAAAGTTGAGAAAAATATCGAAATTTATCGAAAAAGAAACGAAAATCCATTGAAAGTGCGAAAAGTTGTCGAAACATATCGAATAAGTGCCAAAAATCTATATAAAGTAGCGACAACGTACAGAAAAGTATAGAAACGTATCGAAAATGTACCGAAAATCCATGGAAAGTTGAGAAAAGGTATCGAAACGTATCGAAAATGTGAGAAAAATCTACATAAAGTAGCGACAACGTATAGAAAATGTACCGCAAATCTATAGAAAGTTGAGAAAAAGTATCGAAATTTATCGAAAAAGAAACGAAAATCCATTGAAAGTGGCGAAAAGTTATCGAAATGTATCGAATATGTGCCGAAAATCTATATAAAGTAGCGACAATGTACAGAAAAGTATATAAACGTATCGAACAACGTATAGAAAAGTATAGAAACGTTTCGCAAATGTACCGCTAATCTATAGAAAGTTGAGAAAAAGTATCGAAATTTATCGAAAAAGAAACGAAAATCCATTGAAAGTGGCGAAAAGTTATCGAAACGTATCGAATATGTGCCAAAACTCTATATAAAGTAGCGACAACGTATAGAAACGTATCGCAAATGTACCGAAAATCCATAAAAAGTTGAGAAAAGGTATCGAAACGTATCGAATATGTGCCAAAAATCTATATAAAGTAGCGGCAACGTATCGAAAATGTACCGAAAATCTATTGAAACGTATCGAATATGTGCCAAAAATCTATATAGAAAAGTATAGAAACGTATCGAAAATGAGCCGAAAATCTATAGAAAGTTGAGAAAAAGTATCGAAATTTATCGAAAATAAAAACGAAAATCCATTGAAAGTGCGCAAATATATATAAAGTAGCGACAACGTATAGAAAATGTACCGAAAATCTATAGAAAGTTGAGAAAAAGTATAGAAATTTATCGAAAAGGAAACGAAAATCCGTTGAAAGTGGCGAATATGTGCCAAAAATCTATATAAAGTAGCGACAACGTATAGAAAAGTATAGAAACGTATCGAGAATGTACCGAAAATCCATAGAAATTTGAGAAAAAGTATCGAAGTTTATCGAAAAAGAAACGAAAATCCATTGAAAGTGGCGAAAAGTTACCGAAACGTATCGAATATGTGCCAAAAATATATATAAAGTAGCGACGACGTATAGAAAATATACCGAAAATCTATAGAAAGTTGAGAAAAAGTATCGAAATTTATCGAAAAAGAAACGAAAATCCATTGAAAGTGGCGAAAAGTTATCGAAACGTATCGAATATGTGCCAAAAATATATATAAAGTAGCGACAACGTATAGAAAATGTACCGAAAATCTATAGAAAGTTGAGAAAAAGAAACGCAAATCCATTGAAAGTGGCGAAAAGTTATCGAAACGTATCGAATATGTGCCAAAAATCAATATAAAGTAGCGACAACGTATAGAAAAGTATAGAAACGTATCGAGAATGTACCTAAAATACATAGAAAGTTGAGAAAAAGTATCGAAATTTATCGAAAAAGAAACGAAAATCCATTGAAAGCGGCGCAAAGTTATCGAAACGTATCGAATATGTGCCAAAAATCTATATAAAGTAGCAACAACGTATAGAAAAGTAGCGACAATATATAGAAAATGTACCGCAAATCTGTAGAAAGTTGAAAAAAAGTATCGAAATTTATCGAAAAAGAAACGAAAATCCATTGAAAGTGGCGAAAAGTTATCGAAACGTATCGAATATGTGCCAAAAATCTATATAAAGTAGCGGCAACGTACAGAAATATATAGAAAGTACCGAAATCTATAGAAACGTATCGAATATGTGCCAAAAATCTATATAGAAAAGTATAGAAACGTATCGAAAAAGTGCCAAAAATCTATAGAAAGTTGAGAAAAAGTATCGAAATTTATCGAAAAAGAAACGAAAATCCATTGAAAGTGCGAAAAGTTATCGAAACGTATCGAATATGTGACAAAAATCTATATAAAGTAACGACAACGTATAGAAAAGTATAGAAACGTATCGCAAATGTACCGCAAATCTATAGAAAGTTGAGAAAAAGTATCGAAATTTATCGAAAAAGAAACGAAAATCTATCGAAAGTGAGAAAAGTTGTCGAAACATATCGAATAAGTGCCAAAAATCTATATAAAGTAGAAACAACGTACAGAAAAGTATAGAAACGTATCGAATATGTGGCAAAAATCTATATAAAGTAGCAACAACGTATCGAAAATGTACCGAAAATCTATAGAAACGTATCGAATATGTGCCAAAAATCTATATAGAAAAATATAGAAACGTATCGAAAATTATAGAAACGTATCAAAAATGTACCGAAAATTCATTGAAAATTGCAAAAACGTAAGAAAATTATCGGAGATGTAAACTAAATCTGTTGAAATTTGAAAAAACCTATCAAAAATGATCGGAACGTATCGAAAAAGGAACTAAAATCTATAGAAAGTAACAAAAAGTTATCGAAACGTATCGAAAATGGGACAAAAATCTATATAAAGTAGCGGCAACGTACATAAATGTATAGAAAGTATCGAAAATGTACCGAAAATCCATAGAAAGTTGAGAAAAGGTATCGAAACGTATCGAAAATGTGCAAAAAATCTATATAAAGTAGCGACAACGTACAGAAAAGTATATAAACGTATCGAACAACGTATAGAAAAGTATAGAAACGTTTCGCAAATGTACCGAAAATCTATAGAAAGTTGAGAAAAAGTATAGAAATTTATCGAAAAAGAAACGGAAATCCATTGAAAGTGGCGAAAAGTTATCGAAACGTATCGAATATGTGCAAAAAATCTATATAAAGTAGCGACAACGCATTGAAAAGTATAGAAACGTATCGAAAATGTACCGAAAATCTATAGAAAGTTGAGCAAAATATCGAAATTTATCGAAAAAGAAACGAAAATCCATTGAAAGTGCGAAAAGTTGTCAAATCATATCGAATAAGTGCCAAAAATCTATATAAAGTAGCGACAACGTACAGAAAAGTATAGAAACGTATCGAAAATGTACCGAAAATCCATGGAAAGTTGAGAAAAGGTATCGAAACGTATCGAAAATGTGAGAAAAATCTACATAAAGCAGCGACAACGTATAGAAAATGTACCGCAAATCTATAGAAAGTTGAGAAAAAGTATCGAAATTTATCGAAAAAGAAACGAAAATCCATTGAAAGTGGCGAAAAGTTATCGAAATGTATCGAATATGTGCCGAAAATCTATATAAAGTAGCGACAACGTACAGAAAAGTATATAAACGTATCGAACAACGTATAGAAATGTATAGAAACGTTTCGCAAATGTACCGCTAATCTATAGAAAGTTGAGAAAAAGTATCGAAATTTATCGAAAAAGAAACGAAAATCCATTGAAAGTGGCGAAAAGTTATCGAAACGTATCGAATATGTGCCAAAAATCTATATAAAGTAGCGACAACGTATAGAAACGTATCGCAAATGTACCGAAAATCCATAAAAAGTTGAGAAAAGGTATCGAAACGTATCGAATATGTGCCAAAAATCTATATAAAGTAGCGGCAACGTATCGAAAATGTACCGAAAATCTATTGAAACGTATCGAATATGTGCCAAAAATCTATATAGAAAAGTATAGAAACGTATCGAAAATGAGCCGAAAATCTATAGAAAGTTGAGAAAAAGTATCGAAATTTATCGAAAATAAAAACGAAAATCCATTGAAAGTGCGAAAATATATATAAAGTAGCGACAACGTATAGAAAATGTACCGAAAATCTATAGAAAGTTGAGAAAAAGTATAGAAATTTATCGAAAAGGAAACGAAAATCCGTTGAAACTGGCGAATATGTGCCAAAAATCTATATAAAGTAGCGACAAAGTATAGAAAAGTATAGAAACGTATCGAGAATGTACCGAAAATCCATAGAAATTTGAGAAAAAGTATCGAAGTTTATCGAAAAAGAAACGAAAATCCATTGAAAGTGGCGAAAAGTTACCGAAACGTATCGAATATGTGCCAAAAATATATATAAAGTAGCGACAACGTATAGAAAATATACCGAAAATCTATAGAAAGTTGAGAAAAAGTATCGAAATTTATCGAAAAAAACGAAAATCCATTGAAAGTGCCAAAAGTTGTCGAAACGTATCCAATAAGTGCCAAAAATCTATATAAACTAGCGACAACGTACAGAAAAGTATAGAAACGTATCGAAAATGTACCGAAAATCAATAGAAAGTTGAGAAAAGGTATCGAAACGTATCGAAAATGTGAGAAAAATCTATATAAAGTAGCGACAACGTACAGAAAAGTATAGAAACGTATCGAAAATTTACCGAAAATCCATAGAAAGTTGAGAAAAAGTATAGAAATTTATTTATTTATTTATTTATTTAAGCCAAGTAGTACAATTAAGTTTGTTGCATCAAACCCTAAATCAATATCAATATATTATTATTTTTATTTACTTGATATACATGTTGGTTAATTATCGATTTACAATCATACATATACACATACTTACCATTGTACACCCAACATATTCACATACTTACCATTGTACACTTTACATATATACATATAACTAATATCACTATACTTACCATACCTTATACTTATCTTATATACACATAACATACATACCAACATCTTCTCCTCTTGTGTACACAGTTAGCTCTAAGCCGTTAGTTTAAGTCTTAGGCTAAGTGCACTGAAATGTTGAAATAAAAACTTCACTTGAAAAGTAACAGTTGAATCGCGAACATCTTTGCATTCTAATCCAATCTGTCGTGCACTCCCAAATTTGTAAAGTATAAAAAAAAGTAAACTAGAAAAAAGTGTATTTCTTAAAAACTATTAAGAATTTTCATGGCGCCCGAGCAGGGACATAGTGCGTGACTTAATTAAAAATAAAACCAAATAAACATTTTAAAAATAAAAATAAAAACAAAACTTGATTTCTTATTTTGCATATATTGTACATAAACAATACAGTCTATATTTCGCAACAACAATTGCTCGCGTATTCTTGCACTAAAATTTTTGCTTGCAAGTCCGATTTCGCGCCGAGTGTCGTGTTTTAACCAAGTAAAAGACAATAGACCTGTGCGCAAACCTAAATAAAAAGTGGTGGTGACAAATTTTAAAACTTATTTACCCAAAAATAACATATATTGTGAACACATAAACAATAAAAACGAGTACATAATTGTAATTTCGGGGTCGTTTGCCCAAAAAAGTCGCCGCTACTTACCGTTTTTGGATCATCGTCGCAGTCTCCTGTGGTTTTCAGCCAACGCTGCTGATCATCTGCCGCTGTTGTCGTTGCCGTCGTTGCTGCCGCCACTGCTGCCATCGCTTGGAATGAGTTGCAATTGCCTGATTTGCCAGAGGGAAGTGAGAGCAGGCAAAAAGCCTACGCATTCACATAAGGTAACGAGTGCGAACAATTGAAAGTTGTGTTGTTTAATTGAAATATTAAAATTTGTAATAAAAATAAATTAAAGCAATACCAAAATATTGGTTATCACACTTTCAATTATTGGCATCTCCTTGTTCACTTTATTATACTCGTACATACAAACATACGTATATGTAATTGTCTATGTACAACCATTCGTACACATACAAGGGTACAGTGGGATCTTGCTCATAAAGGGTGTGACAATTAAGTTAAAATAAAGGGTGTACCAACAGTGACGCGAAATCGTAATATTAAAATTTTATCTTGTTCGTAAATTAAATTTTATTTTCGACATACATATGAGTAAAAATAAATTTGTGTTTATAATTTGGTCAATAATAATAAGTTATATATTCAAATTAAATACAAATTTCTCGTTTTTGTGGAATTATTTTGCATTGGTGTTTGTGCTTGCTCATATTCTTGCGCATTAACCACTGCTTGGCGTGATAGCTATTTTTCGAAGAGTAGGTGAGATTTGTGAAGATTTTAAATAAATTTTAGTTTCATCTTTTCGACTACAAATTCTCCCAGTTTTTAATTTTTTCGTGAATTAACTAATTCAAGTAATTCAAATGAGCAAGCCAAAATCAACTATTTCTAGTTTCTCTCCAAGTAAGGAGATGAGTGAACTAAAGCTATTAAAGCGCCAACGAACTGTTGCGAAGAACAGTATACTCCGCATAAAAACGGGCCTCCTCGAGAAAACCATGTCGCTGGATCCAATCGAGTTGGAATGTCGACTTGACATATTAAATTCCCATAGCGAAAAGCTAATGAAATGTCAGTCGAAAATAGAAGAGATTGACGAAGAAGACATGGCCCGTGGGGAGTTAGAGGACATAATTGTGGAAACAAAATCCATTATTAAATCAATTTTAGCCAAAAATAGACCCTCAATTGCCGAAGCTTCCTTCATAGCGCCTCACAGCTCTAGGCTCCCTAAAATGAATTTGCCAAAATTTAAAGGGCAATATTCGGAGTTCAAAAACTTTATGAGTTTGTTCGAGAGCCTAGTCCATAATGATCCTACTATTCCAGATATTGAGAAATTCAATCACTTAGTGAACTGTCTATCTGGTGAAGCTCTGGGAACGGTAAAGGCCTTTCAAATGTCGGACGAAAATTACCCGAAGGCTTTGGCGAGTCTCAAAAAAGTTTATGACAACAAATGCCTTATATTTTTCGACACCATTTCCAAACTTTTTGAGCTGCCAAATATTCCAAAACCATCTGCGCTTTCATTGCGTACGATGATTGATACTGTGTCAGCTGTTTATGAATCATTGCTGTCGTTGGGTGACGAAAAAAATATCACAAACGCAATCATAATTCACCTGGTAATGTCAAAGGTTGACCCCATTACTCGGTCAAAATGGGAAGAACAGCTGGATTATGACAAGTTGCCATTATGGCGAGATTGCGAGACAGCATTAAACAAGCGCTACCAGCATTTATCTGCCGATGAAGCTTCAACCTCAAGATTAAAGGCATCCATCAGCGCTAATATCCAAAAACCCCACCCTCATATGGACAAGACAAAGTCCGCTTTAGTTACTTCTAACAAACAGTCGGTGTGTTCACACTGTAAATCTAAAGATCATAACATTTCCGCGTGTCCTACGTTCAAAACTCTCTCTGCACAGCAGAGATTTGAGTTTACGAAATCAGTTCCCTTATGCATAAATTGCTTGCGAAAGGGCCACACTGTTTCAAAGTGCAGAGCGGATAGATGTCGTGTATGCAATCGCTCGCATCACACGTTACTTCACCAGTATCCGATATCTTTCGAAACTGCACCTCAACCTTCGACCACGCATGCCATGCACACAACGAGTATGCCAGATCGTGTTATGTTGGCTACAGCCGTGGTAAACATAAAAAGCATTTCCGGAGAGTACCTGCCTGCGCGAGCTTTATTGGATTCTGGATCTCAAGTAAACTTTATGACCGAGGAGTTGGCGCAGAAATTAAGGATTCGTCGTCAAGCTTCATCATTAAACGTCATTGGCATCGGTAATGCGAATAAGAAAGTAAGGACAAAATTAAACGCGTTAGTGAAATCGAGGGTTAATAATCACGAATTTTCGGCAGAATTCTGGATAATGCGATCAATTTCCGCTGATCACCCAGATCACAATGTAAACGTTAATGAGTGGAGAATACCCAAAAACATAATTTTGGCTGATCCAGACTTTCACAAGTCCCAAAAAATTGATCTTCTCTTAGGTGCGGAAACATTTTTTGAACTTCTAGCGGAAGGCCAGATTAAAACAGGTCAAAATCATCCAATCCTACAAAAAACGCTGTTAGGTTGGCTTGTGTCTGGCAAATACGTCACTAACCAATGTCCTCCTCCCACTGTCGGTAGTACACTATGCCAAACTGAAGATAAATTGTCGTTAATAGATTCTGTAGTCCAAAGGTTCTGGGCGATGGAAGAATTACCGTCAGAAACAAATTCCACAAAATTCACACCTGAACAAAGAGAGTGTGAAGAGTTTTTCGCCAAAACCACCCAAGTTTTGCCGTCAGGAAGGCTTCAAGTCAGAATGCCGTTTAAAGCTGATCGTAAATTGCTGGGTCATTCATATGAAACTGCAACTAGGCGTTTTCAGGCATTGGAGAGAAAAACATTGAAAGATCCAGAACTTCGTAAAATGTATCTGGATTTCATGAATGAATATATTGACTTGGGTCACATGAGCCCAACAAATAATAAGATCCCGAGTGAGCCACACTACTTCATTCCGCACCAATGTATTCTTCGGCCTGAAAGTACGACAACAAAGTTACGAGTCGTTTTTGACGCGTCGAGTCGCACTTCGACTCAAATTGCGTTGAATGAAATATTGTTGGTTGGGCCGACTATCCAGGAAGAGCTGTATTTCACTCTTCTTCGTTTTCGTCTGCATAAATTTGCACTTACGGCAAACATTACTAAAATGTATCGCCAAATTCTCATGCACGAAGAAGATAGAAACTTTCAGCTTGTAGTGTGGAGAAGGCATCCCGCTGAGCAACTTCAAATTTTTCGCCTCAACACCGTAACATACGGCACTGCGCCTGCTCCATTTCTCGCGACACGGTGTTTACAAATGCTCAGCGATGCCAATACGACTAAGTATCCACTCGGTTCAAAGGCTATTAAAGAAGATTTCTATGTTGATGACCTTCTTACAGGATCAGAAAATTTGGAGTCGCTAGATCTTATTAGAAGTGAGGTAATTACAATACTAAGTTCGGCAGGATTAAAATTAATCAAGTGGTTTTCAAACCATCCATTATTGTTCGAAAGTGAGAGTTCTGAAAAGTCATTAAATTTCAATGACACAGATTCCACAAAAACACTTGGAATCCACTGGATGCCGAAAGAGGATTTGTTTCGATTCGTATTGGACGATAGTTTTACAGATTTACGAGCTACAAAACGAAACATTTTATCGGTTTCGGCTCGTCTTTTCGATCCTCTTGGTTTACTAGCCCCACTAGTCACCAAAGCAAAAATTTTACTGCAAGAGCTTTGGCTTCAGAAACTAGATTGGGATGAGTCGATTCCATTGCACCTTAACACTAGCTGGCAAAGTTTCAAAGCCAACTTACTGCATCTTTCGTCAATTAGCATTCCTCGGTATGTTAACACAGAGTCGAGTGCAAGCTGCCAAGTTCATGGCTTCGCCGACGCCTCAATGAGAGCGTACGGCTGCTGCGTATATTTGCGCTGTAAATCCGCTAGTGGTACGAAATGCATGCTGCTGACTGCAAAATCTAGAGTGGCTCCGCTAAAGACGAAAACTCTTCCGCGTTTAGAGCTCTCGGCAGCACATCTTCTGGCCAAACTATGGTCGAGAATTGCACAAATGTTGAGTCGACCAATTGAAAATGTAAACTTCTGGACAGACTCGGAGATTGTTATGCACTGGATAAAAACACATCCATCTGCCTTGCAGACCTTTGTTGCAAATAGAGTGTCCGAAATCCAAGAGTTGACTGATAAGGCTGTTTGGCGGCATGTGCCAACGAAACAAAATCCTGCGGATCAAGTGTCTCGGGGTTGTAACGTGGACGAATTAAACAATTCTATTTGGTTTAGCGGTCCACAGTTCCTCTTAGAAGACTCCGCTCAATGGCCTACAAATTCCCACTTCCAACTCTCTCCAGAAGACGAAGCATTAGAGAAGAAGAAGAGTGCTGTAGCTTTAGTAGCTCATACTAATGAACGCAACTCGATTATAGATCATATTGATAACTTTTCTTCTCACCAAAAACAGCTTCGGATTGTCGCTAATATTTTAAGGTGGGTCCGGCGCATTAAGGTCCCCACAGCGATCTTTACAAACGAACTGACGGCAGAAGAGTTAAACACGAGTTTCTTAAAAATTGTTGAAATGGTTCAACAGTCAGAATTTAGTGAAGAAATTCTGAAACTCAGAAAAGGTGTCACACTACCCGCTAGCTTACAAAAACTCAATCCGTTTTTACAAGACTACTCGGAGCGTTCTTTTTCGTTTAATTTGCTCCGAGTAGAAGGCCGCTTATTAAACGCGCCTCTCCCATACGATGCCAAGTTCCCATTGCTCTTAAGCAAGAACTCGCACTTCGTTAAGACATATTTACGGTACCTACATTTTCGTAACCACCATGCTGGAGCAAAAGCATTGGTAGCGCTTCTTCGAGAACGAATGTGGCTGACCAACGCTCGAGAAGCCTGTAGCCGTACCGTCCGAAACTGCACACACTGCTTTCATTATAAGCCCAAGCTGCAAACCCAAATAATGGGAAACTTGCCTGCCGATAGACTTCGCGCTTTACGACCTTTTCTTATATGTTGAGTAGATTTTTGCGGTCCCGTATACACTACACTTAAAATACGCGGTCGATCGCCGGTTAAAAAATATATCGCAGTGTTTGTTTGTTTCACTTCCAAAGCAGTACATTTAGAATTGGTATCAGACCTGTCTTCTAATTGTTTTATTTTCGCCCTAAAAAGGTTCATTGGACGCCGAGGGATGCCGCAGAAGGTGTACAGCGACAACGCCACCAATTTCGTCGGCGCCGACCGCAAGCTGCGCGAGCTGAGAGACGCGTTCATGGCCCAACAAACGGAAGTGGAGAGATTCGCGGCGGAAGAAGGGTTCAACTTCGCCTTTATACCACCCAGGGCACCGCACTTCGGCGGGTTGTGGGAGGCGGCAGTGAAGTCCGGCAAGCACCTTCTCGTGCGCGCAATCGGCAACGCGCTGCTCACCGTCGAAGAACTGCAAACGCTGCTCGCCGAGATCGAGGCAATTCTGAACTCGCGCCCTCTAGCACCGCTGAGCCAAGATCCGAACGATGGCGAGGCTCTAACGCCAGCACACCTCCTGATTGGGTGTCCACTACGAGCGCTACCACCAGCGCAAGTGCCGGCGGACCCAATTCGCTGTTGCGACAGATGGCAACTTGTTTGTTGTCTCAAGCAACAGTTTTGGCGACAGTGGTCCAAGAGTTACCTGACGGGCCTTCAAGAGCGGAAGAAGTGGATCCATCCGCAGCGCAACTTTGTACCCAACGACCTCGTCTTAGTTCAGGAGGACAACGTTCCGCCCCAACAGTGGGTGCTCGGTCGCGTCGCCGCAATCGTCCCAGGAAAAGACGGCAACGTGCGAGTGGCAGACGTCGCAACTAAGACGGTTATTAAACGCCCAATACACAGGCTTGCCTTGCTACCTATTGAAGGATGATGATCCTGTCAAGGTGGCCGGTGTTGCATCAAACCCTTAATCAATATCAATATATTATTATTTTTATATACTTGAAATACATGTTGGTTAATTGTCGATTTACAATCATACATAAACACATACTTACCATTGTGCACCCAACATATTCACATACTTACCATATACACATTACATATATACATATAATATCACTATACTTACCATACCTTATACTTATCTTATATACACATAACATACATACCAACATCTTCTCCTTTTGTGTACACAGTTAGCTCTAAGCCGTTAGTTTAAGTCTTAGGCTAAGTGCACTGAAATGTTTAAATAAAAACTTCACTTGAAAAGTAACAGTTGAATCGCGAACATCTTTGCATTCTAATCCAATCTGTCGTGCACTCCCAAATTTGTAAAGTATAAAAAAAAGTAAACTAGAAAAAAGTGTATTTCTTAAAAACTATTAAGAATTTTCATGGCGCCCGAGCAGGGACATAGTGCGTGACTTAATTAAAAATAAAACCAAATAAACATTTTAAAAATAAAAATAAAAACAAAACTTGATTTCTTATTTTGCATATATTGTACATAAACAATACAGTCTATATTTCGCAACAACAATTGCCCGCGTATTCTTGCACTAAAATTTTTGCTTGCAAGTCCGATTTCGCGCCGAGTGTCGTGTTTTAACCAAGTAAAAGACAATAGACCTGTGCGCAAACCTAAATAAAAAGTGGTGGTGACAAATTTTAAAACTTATTTACCCAAAAATAACATATATTGTGAACACATAAACAATAAAAACGAGTACATAATTGTAATTTCGGGGTCGTTTGCCCAAAAAAGTCGCCGCTACTTACCGTTTTTGGATCATCGTCGCAGTCTCCTGTGGTTTTCAGCCAACGCTGCTGATCATCTGCCGCTGTTGTCGTTGCCGTCGTTGCTGCCGCCACTGCTGCCATCGCTTGGAATGAGTTGCAATTGCCTGATTTGCCAGAGGGAAGTGAGAGCAGGCAAAAAGCCTACGCATTCACATAAGGTAACGAGTGCGAACAATTGAAAGTTGTGTTGTTTAATTGAAATATTAAAATTTGTAATAAAAATAAATTAAAGCAATACCAAAATATTGGTTATCACACTTTCAATTATTGGCATCTCCTTGTTCACTTTATTATACTCGTACATACAAACATACGTATATGTAATTGTCTATGTACAACCATTCGTACACATACAAGGGTACAGTGGGATCTTGCTCATAAAGGGTGTGACAATTAAGTTAAAATAAAGGGTGTACCAACAGTGACGCGAAATCGTAATATTAAAATTTTATCTTGTTCGTAAATTAAATTTTATTTTCGACATACATATGAGTAAAAATAAATTTGTGTTTATAATTTGGTCAATAATAATAAGTTATATATTCAAATTAAATACAAATTTCTCGTTTTTGTGGAATTATTTTGCATTGGTGTTTGTGCTTGCTCATATTCTTGCGCATTAACCACTGCTTGGCGTGATAGCTATTTTTCGAAGAGTAGGTGAGATTTGTGAAGATTTTAAATAAATTTTAGTTTCATCTTTTCGACTACAAATTCTCCCAGTTTTTAATTTTTTCGTGAATTAACTAATTCAAGTAATTCAAATGAGCAAGCCAAAATCAACTATTTCTAGTTTCTCTCCAAGTAAGGAGATGAGTGAACTAAAGCTATTAAAGCGCCAACGAACTGTTGCGAAGAACAGTATACTCCGCATAAAAACGGGCCTCCTCGAGAAAACCATGTCGCTGGATCCAATCGAGTTGGAATGTCGACTTGACATATTAAATTCCCATAGCGAAAAGCTAATGAAATGTCAGTCGAAAATAGAAGAGATTGACGAAGAAGACATGGCCCGTGGGGAGTTAGAGGACATAATTGTGGAAACAAAATCCATTATTAAATCAATTTTAGCCAAAAATAGACCCTCAATTGCCGAAGCTTCCTTCATAGCGCCTCACAGCTCTAGGCTCCCTAAAATGAATTTGCCAAAATTTAAAGGGCAATATTCGGAGTTCAAAAACTTTATGAGTTTGTTCGAGAGCCTAGTCCATAATGATCCTACTATTCCAGATATTGAGAAATTCAATCACTTAGTGAACTGTCTATCTGGTGAAGCTCTGGGAACGGTAAAGGCCTTTCAAATGTCGGACGAAAATTACCCGAAGGCTTTGGCGAGTCTTAAAAAAGTTTATGACAACAAATGCCTTATATTTTTCGACACCATTTCCAAACTTTTTGAGCTGCCAAATATTCCAAAACCATCTGCGCTTTCATTGCGTACGATGATTGATACTGTGTCAGCTGTTTATGAATCATTGCTGTCGTTGGGTGACGAAAAAAATATCACAAACGCAATCATAATTCACCTGGTAATGTCAAAGGTTGACCCCATTACTCGGTCAAAATGGGAAGAACAGCTGGATTATGACAAGTTGCCATTATGGCGAGATTGCGAGACAGCATTAAACAAGCGCTACCAGCATTTATCTGCCGATGAAGCTTCAACCTCAAGATTAAAGGCATCCATCAGCGCTAATATCCAAAAACCCCACCCTCATATGGACAAGACAAAGTCCGCTTTAGTTACTTCTAACAAACAGTCGGTGTGTTCACACTGTAAATCTAAAGATCATAACATTTCCGCGTGTCCTACGTTCAAAACTCTCTCTGCACAGCAGAGATTTGAGTTTACGAAATCAGTTCCCTTATGCATAAATTGCTTGCGAAAGGGCCACACTGTTTCAAAGTGCAGAGCGGATAGATGTCGTGTATGCAATCGCTCGCATCACACGTTACTTCACCAGTATCCGATATCTTTCGAAACTGCACCTCAACCTTCGACCTCGCATGCCATGCACACAACGAGTATGCCAGATCGTGTTATGTTGGCTACAGCCGTGGTAAACATAAAAAGCATTTCCGGAGAGTACCTGCCTGCGCGAGCTTTATTGGATTCTGGATCTCAAGTAAACTTTATGACCGAGCAGTTGGCGCAGAAATTAAGGATTCGTCGTCAAGCTTCATCATTAAACGTCATTGGCATCGGTAATGCGAATAAGAAAGTAAGGACAAAATTAAACGCGTTTGTGAAATCGAGGGTTAATAATCACGAATTTTCGGCAGAATTCTGGATAATGCGATCAATTTCCGCTGATCACCCAGATCACAATGTAAACGTTAATGAGTGGAGAATACCTAAAAACATAATTTTGGCTGATCCAGACTTTCACAAGTCCCAAAAAATTGATCTTCTCTTAGGTGCGGAAACATTTTTTGAACTTCTAGCGGAAGGCCAGATTAAAACAGGTCAAAATCATCCAATCCTACAAAAAACGCTGTTAGGTTGGCTTGTGTCTGGCAAATACGTCACAAACCAATGTCCTCCTCCCACTGTCAGTAGTACACTATGCCAAACTGAAGATAAATTGTCGTTAATAGATTCTGTAGTCCAAAGGTTCTGGGCGATGGAAGAATTACCGTCAGAAACAAATTCCACAAAATTCACACCTGAACAAAGAGAGTGTGAAGAGTTTTTCGCCAAAACCACCCAAGTTTTGCCGTCAGGAAGGCTTCAAGTCAGAATGCCGTTTAAAGCTGATCGTAAATTGCTGGGTCATTCATATGAAACTGCAACTAGGCGTTTTCAGGCATTGGAGAGAAAAACATTGAAAGATCCAGAACTTCGTAAAATGTATCTGGATTTCATGAATGAATATATTGACTTGGGTCACATGAGCCCAACAAATAATAAGATCCCGAGTGAGCCACACTACTTCATTCCGCACCAATGTATTCTTCGGCCTGAAAGTACGACAACAAAGTTACGAGTCGTTTTTGACGCGTCGAGTCGCACTTCGACTCAAATTGCGTTGATTGAAATATTGTTGGTTGGGCCGACTATCCAGGAAGAGCTGTATTTCACTCTTCTTCGTTTTCGTCTGCATAAATTTGCACTTACGGCAGACATTACTAAAATGTATCGCCAAATTCTCATGCACGAAGAAGATAGAAACTTTCAGCTTGTAGTGTGGAGAAGGCATCCCGCTGAGCAACTTCAAATTTTTCGCCTCAACACCGTAACATACGGCACTGCGCCTGCTCCATTTCTCGCGACATGGTGTTTACAAATGCTCAGCGATGCATGATGATGTGGACTTCTTACAGGATCAGAAAATTTGGAGTCGCTAGATCTTATTAGAAGTGAGGTAATTACAATACTAAGTTCGGCAGGATTAAAATTAATCAAGTGGTTTTCAAACCATCCATTATTGTTCGAAAGTGAGAGTTCTGAAAAGTCATTAAATTTCAATGACACAGATTCCACAAAAACACTTGGAATCCACTGGATGCCGAAAGAGGATTTGTTTCGATTCGTATTGGACGATAGTTTTACAGATTTACGAGCTACAAAACGAAACATTTTATCGGTTTCGGCTCGTCTTTTCGATCCTCTTGGTTTACTAGCCCCACTAGTCACCAAAGAAAAAATTTTACTGCAAGAGCTTTGGCTTCAGAAACTAGATTGGGATGAGTCGATTCCATTGCACCTTAACACTAGCTGGCAAAGTTTCAAAGCCAACTTACTGCATCTTTCGTCAATTAGCATTCCTCGGTATATTAACACAGAGTCGAGTGCAAGCTGCCAAGTTCATGGCTTCGCCGACGCCTCAATGAGAGCGTACGGCTGCTGCGTATATTTGCGCTGCAAATCCGCTAGTGGTACGAAATGCATGCTGCTGACTGCAAAATCTAGAGTGGCTCCGCTAAAGACGAAATCTCTTCCGCGTTTAGAGCTCTCGGCAGCACATCTTCTGGCCAAACTATGGTCGAGAATTGCACAAATGTTGAGTCGACCAATTGAAAATGTAAACTGCTGGACAGGCTCGGAGATTGTTATGCACTGGATAAAAACACATCCATCTACCTTGCAGACCTTTGTTGCAAATAGAGTGTCCGAAATCCAAGAGTTGACTGATAAGGCTGTTTGGCGGCATGTGCCAACGAAACAAAATCCTGCGGATCAAGTGTCTCGGGGTTGTAACGTGGACGAATTAAACAATTCTATTTGGTTTAGCGGTCCACAGTTCCTCTTAGAAGACTCCGCTCAATGGCCTACAAATTCCCACTTCCAACTCTCTCCAGAAGACGAAGCATTAGAGAAGCAGAAGAGTGCTGTAGCTTTAGTAGCTCATACTAATGAACGCAACTCGATTATAGATCATATTGATAACTTTTCTTCTCACCAAAAACAGCTTCGGATTGTCGCTTATATTTTAAGGTGGGTCCGGCGCATTAAGGACCCCACAGCGATCTTTACAAACGAACTGACGGCAGAAGAGTTAAACACGAGTTTCTTAAAAATTGTTGAAATGGTTCAACAGTCAGAATTTAGTGAAGAAATTCTGAAACTCAGAAAAGGTGTCACACTACCCGCTAGCTTACAAAAACTCAATCCGTTTTTACAAGACTACTCGAAGCGTTCTTTTTCGTTTAATTTGCTCCGAGTAGAAGGCCGCTTATTAAACGCGCCTCTCCCATACGATGCCAAGTTCCCATTGCTCTTAAGCAAGAACTCGCACTACGTTAAGACATATTTACGGTACCTACATTTTCGTAACCACCATGCTGGAGCAAAAGCATTGGTAGCGCTTCTTCGAGAACGAATGTGGCTGACCAACGCTCGAGAAGCCTGTAGCCGTACCGTCCGAAAGTGCACACACTGCTTTCATTATAAGCCCAAGCTGCAAACCCAAATAATGGGAAACTTGCCTGCCGATAGACTTCACGCTTTACGACCTTTTCTTATATGTTGAGTAGATTTTTGCGGTCCCGTATACACTACACTTAAAATACGCGGTCGATCGCCGGTTAAAAAATATATCGCAGTGTTTGTTTGTTTCACTTCCAAAGCAGTACATTTAGAATTGGTATCAGACTTGTCTTCTAATTGTTTTATTTTCGCCCTAAAAAGGTTCATTGGACGCCGAGGGATGCCGCAGAAGGTGTACAGCGACAACGCCACCAATTTCGTCGGCGCCGACCGCAAGCTGCGCGAGCTGAGAGACGCGTTCATGGCCCAACAAACGGAAGTGGAGAGATTCGCGGCGGAAGAAGGGTTCAACTTCGCCTTTATACCACCCAGGGCACCGCACTTCGGCGGGTTGTGGGAGGCGGCAGTGAAGTCCGGCAAGCACCTTCTCGTGCGCGCAATCGGCAACGCGCTGCTCACCGTCGAAGAACTGCAAACGCTGCTCGCCGAGATCGAGGCAATTCTGAACTCGCGCCCTCTAGCACCGCTGAGCCAAGATCCGAACGATGGCGAGGCTCTAACGCCAGCACACCTCCTGATTGGGTGTCCACTACGAGCGCTACCACCAGCGCAAGTGCCGGCGGACCCAATTCGCTGTTGCGACAGATGGCAACTTGTTTGTTGTCTCAAGCAACAGTTTTGGCGACAGTGGTCCAAGAGTTACCTGACGGGCCTTCAAGAGCGGAACAAGTGGATCCATCCGCAGCGCAACTTTGTACCCAACGACCTCGTCTTAGTTCAGGAGGACAACGTTCCGCCCCAACAGTGGGTGCTCGGTCGCGTCGCCGCAATCGTCCCAGGAAAAGACGGCAACGTGCGAGTGGCAGACGTCGCAACTAAGACGGTTATTAAACGCCCAATACACAGGCTTGCCTTGCTACCTATTGAAGGATGATGATCCTGTCAAGGTGGCCGGTGTTGCATCAAACCCTTAATCAATATCAATATATTATTATTTTTATATACTTGAAATACATGTTGGTTAATTATCGATTTACAATCATACATAAACACATACTTACCATTGTGCACCCAACATATTCACATACTTACCATACACACATTACATATATACATATAATATCACTATACTTACCATACCTTATACTTATCTTATATACACATAACATACATACCAACATCTTCTCCTTTTGTGTACACAGTTAGCTCTAAGCCGTTAGTTTAAGTCTTAGGCTAAGTGCACTGAAATGTTTAAATAAAAACTTCACTTGAAAAGTAACAGTTGAATCGCGAACATCTTTGCATTCTAATCCAAGGCATTGTTGTTGCTGTCGTGCACTCCCAAATTTGTAAAGTATAAAAAAAAGTAAACTAGAAAAAAGTGTATTTCTTAAAAACTATTAAGAATTTTCAAAGTTCTTATAGGCTAAGTAGACATAAGTTAAGTTTAATATGCAGTTATGAAAAAAAGTATAAATATGCTATTTATAAAATAAATTTAGTGAATTCAAAAAGCGATCTTTTGAATATGAAAAATCTATCTCGATAAGTTTAGAGACTCTATTGAACTCAATCAGAGCTCTAGAAATAGGAGCCTTTTGAGCATAAAGAGATTTAAAAACCCCAACATTAAAAATTTCCGAGCTTCTAAGTGCCCTGGCCGGAATATGAAAGAAAATTCTCTCAAGGAGCGGTGTACAGTCCACAGCCCCACGGAGCAAATCGAAAATGAAAGACAAAGATAGTATTGTTCTCCTGTTCTGCAATGATTTCAAGTTTATCAATAAACACCGCGATTCATAGGTTGGGATAGGATCAGAAAATCGAAATTTACGCAATGCAAAATGTAAAAATATTTTTTGGATGCGTTCAATTCTGGCAATGTGGCACATATAATAGGGTGACCAAATGAATGATGCGTACTCAAGTTTGGACCGCACAAAAGACGTATACAAAAGTTTCAGCGTATACGGGTCGGTAAAATCCATACTATGACGCCTAACAAAAGCAAACATAGCATAAGACTTAGTAATTATGAAATTTATATGACTGACAAAAGTGAACTTCGAGTCAAATATTATTCCCAAGTCTTTAATTTCACTAACTCGAGTCAGAGGCGAGTTTGAGATATGATAAGAGGTATCAATGACATCGATTCGTTTAGAAAAGGTAATTTGGAAACACTTTTTTATGTTCAGGAAAAGCTGATTGTTGACGCACCAGTTTCCAACCTTATCTAAGTCCAATTGCATCAATTCAGAGTCATGACGACTTTTGATCAAGGAATAGATTTTAAGATCATCCGCATAAAGCAAAAATTTTGCTGAAGAGAAACAGGAACAAATGTCATTGATAAACAAAACAAAAAATATAGGTCCCAGAATACTACCTTGCGGAACCCCGGAGCAAGCAACGAAAGGAGTAGACTTTACATTATTCACTACAACCACACAACGACGCTTATGCAAGTAAGATGCAATCCATTTTAAAAAAACTGAGTGGAAACCAATGCTGGCCAATTTCTTTATTAGAATGACGTGGGAGACCCGATCAAAAGCTTTGGAGAAATCTGTATAAACGGTGTCAACTTGATTACCCGATTTAAAAGCCGCTATACAATCATCTGAGAATACAGTTAAATTTGACACAGTTGATCGGCCCCTAAAAAATCCATGTTGCTCCGGGCACAGCATATTCTTAACAGAAAAAAACAGTTTGTCTTGGATAACGCATTCAAAGAGCTTTGCAGTTGCAGAAAGCTTTGAAATAGGCCTATAATTGCTTATATCGTTTTTATTACCACTCTTAAAAATCGGAGTGATGAAAGCTAATTTATAAGCATCAACAAACGTACCCGAAGAAAGAGATTTGTTAAAAATTGTCATCAGTGGGTACACTAAAGAACCACACTGCTTGAACAGTATTGCAGACAGACCATCAGCATCAGTGTTTGAAGAGGGTTTAAGTCGAGTAACGCCACTGAGGATATCCTCAAAGGACAATACTAACTTTCCAAAGTCGAGAGATGGTTGAATCTTAAAGGAAACGTTGTCATCACTATCAGACTTCGGAGCGAAATTGGACAAAAAAAACTCGGAAAAAAGGTTAGCGGCATCAGCAGGTGTACTAGCAGTTTTATCGCCGAGGAAAATATTTGATGGAATGTTAGAAGCAGACTTCTTCGAATTAATAAAATTCCAAAAAGCTTTTGGATTCGATTTTAAGTTTTGTTCAAATCCTAACACATAGTTCCGGTGCAAAAATTAATCCAGACACGTAAATTTCTTATTATACTCTTTATACAAAACGAAATAAGCGGTATTATTACTTTTATTGAATTTACGCAAAAATTTATTTTTCTTATTTCGCAGTTTCATCAAAGCAGCATTGTGCCAGGGCACCTTATATTGCTTATTTGTTACCAAAGGAATTACCCTCATACAAATGTCTACTACAGTAGATTTAAAAGTCTCAAAGCACTCAGTGATGTCAAGATGATGAAACAAGTCATCCCAGTTAACGTTTAACAAGAGATTATCCAGTTTCAAAAAATCGCACAACTTAAAATTAAAAGAAGTATTGTGATTAGCATAATCAGTATTAGAATATTCATAAAATTCTAAATCAAGTACAAGAGGTACATGATGCATGTCCGATTTTATAATTGGTGACGTACATTCATTTATGGAAAAATGTATACTTTTGTTTAAAAATATTAAGTCTAGAGTTCGACCAAGATTATTCTGGAAGCAATTAATTTGCATGATATCAATACTTAAGAAGCTATCAACTAAATATATTTCACTAGAGCTATTTACTTTACAGGCAATAAGTGCCGATTTCGAGATAGTGTTTGACCATTTCACATTACAAAGATTAAAGTCACCCAGCACGCAAAGATGATCACTGCCCACTTTATTCAATGCCAAGGATGTAACGTTGTCGACGTGAGCTGCATAGAGGTCGTAGGCACTGTTTCGCGGTGTTTAGGCCTATATGCCTAAAGTTCAAATCAACCGACAATAAACGACCCGCCCTAATGTGCAGCGGTCACACTTATGCACGGCTTTCATGTAGTTGGGTGTGTGTGTAGATGAGCACACACATAAGTTTACACACAAGTACAAATTAACACTTTCACTCAATTTCTACCATTATATTTTCCCGCCGGATAAACATTTTTTCTCGTTAATTTTCCCCTGATTTATATGGTCCGATGGTTCGGACTCAAAACCGTTTTGCTTCTGCTAACACTTCTTTTTTGACCGAGTTCAAGTGAAGACAGCGAGCTACCAGCCTCATCAAGAAAAATCAGCCAGTTTATTCAAAACAAAAATACAGTCCACGAAGATAACAACACCATCATTTTGATCAACAACATCGTTTTGCGCACCAGTTAATCGCCACAACACCAACATTTTTCAAAAACACATTACCATCACTTCTTGTTCAGCCACAACGCAACACTTAACACAGCACTTGCCACACCACCTGCCACAGAACACCAACATTTTTCTCACCACAACACCATCACTGTGATCAACCACAACGCAACACTTGCCAGATTATTTTGTAACATTGAACAAGGTACGTGGTTATCACTTCAATTGCACTTTCGAGTCATATATTGAAATATAAACACAAAAAACAAAATTGTTAAAAAGTGAGCATATGCGCGTGCAACGTACCGCGATTTTTCATGGTCGTTAGAAACACATTATTGGTGCATTTTATTTTACTAAATTAATTGTGCAATACTAGTGCCAACAATCACAGTGCAACGCATCACATCACTCCAGCACAGTGGATATACGAGTGTACATAACCTTTTTTTTTAATTTACTCCACATTTTTATTTGGGAACAATTCCTCTTTTTTAATAAATACACATTTTTATTTATCCAAGTGACCACTTCATTGCAAAGCGAATGCATTTCTTTTTTTTTTCATTTTATGACACTGCAAATTAATAAGGTACATAACCTATTTTTTTTGTCTTTTGGTTGTTTGTTCAACCAATTAGCATTTACGCTTATGCACTTTTATATACACACACATAATTAGAGTTTTTCATTTTAAAACACATAAACTCGTATATCAACGTGTGCGTTATAAATTTTTTCGTTTCACTTTGATGCGTTGCATATTATATTCAAACGTTGCACATCACATTGCCACTTTGCACACACACACACAGTTTTAGGCAACATTTTTGTATTTAAAGTCGCATAAACTCGAAGAATTTATTCGTTGCACAGTAGACAAACGCGATGCATATTATTGTATTTTAAACGCCGTTTTTTCACGTTGATACGTTGCACGGTACACTATCTACATACTACCTTTATATTCCACGACATTTATAGTACCGATACACGTATTTGTTAACACAGTTGGGTGGCGAGCACTTCTTAAAGAATTGTACACATACTCTGCAAGCAAACAATATACATAAGTACATTAAAATAAACAATTTAAATAAAGAGTTGAAAGTATATTATAAATATAAACAACCTGATATCTTCTAAATTTGTTGGTTCATTTCTACGAAATATACAAGCGATATCGAGTATCCGCTTCGTTGACAGGCTTGTGTCGATTTTGGTTTTTAAAGTTCGCTTCATAAATAATAACTTCTCATACAATTTAATAAAGCTTCCATACTAGCTTATAGTTATTTTTGAAAAATGGAAGCATTCATACGCTTAGCAGAATCAATAATTGAATTTGACGCAGATTTCAGCAGCACTTTCGCCTCAGATCAAAATAAACATGGTCTTGCCATTCAGCAAGAGGAGTTAAAAGCTCTCTGGGAGAAGACAAAACTTGGTCACGACAATCTGAGTAATGCGGAGGGGTTGTCCAAAGCGGACAATCAGGCAATTCGGAAGAAATACAAAACTTCCTTTGCCAGCTATATTAAATGCATGTCTGCAAAAGCCTCTCAATTGGAGGCGCTTGAAAAATCAGACAAGGATGAAAAGGATCTCCTCTCTCTTCCGTTACGCGAACACAATATCCACCTTCCTCCGTGTGATACGGACGTGTTCAAAGGAGATTATGAGTCGTGGCCGTCTTTCCGTGATATGTTCACGGCCATATACATCCTGAACAAGCGCCTCACTCCGGCTGAGAAACTATTTCACCTCAACCATAAGACTCAAGGAGAGGCCAAAGATATCGTGAGAAAGTGTCCACTCACCAATGAAGGCTTCCAAACTGCCTGGAAAAATCTGTATGAGAGATACGAAAATAAACGTATACTCGTAAATACACAACTGAAATTACTTTTTAATTTACATTCAATAGAAAATGAGTGTGGTAGCTGGATTAAAAGGTTGCAGCGAGATATTAATAATTGCCTATCGTGCCTATCCAGTCATCAGATTGACATTTCGAATTGGGATGCAATTGTAATTTATCTTTGCTCAACCAAATTACCCGAAAGTACGCTGGCTCTATGGGAACAGACCAAAGACCACAAAAATGATATACCGAAATGGGAAGAAATGGACCGGTTCCTTTCAAATAGGTTTCAAACATTAGAAACCTTAACAGGGCTAAAAGATTCCAAAGTAGTCAGAGCACCAAGGTCTCAAATACAACGACAGCCCACTGAAGTCCCTGCTAAACGACTTGGCGCCTACCAGTCAAGCATGACCACTTCTACATGTAAAATGTGCAAATCCAATGAGCACAAAATACGCAGCTGTTCACGATTTCTAAGGCTGACCCCAGCTGACCGAATCGAATTCTTGAAGAAGAACAACGGTTGCCTGAATTGTCTAAGCTTTGGACATACTGTGTCAAGATGCACTAGCGCATTCAATTGCAATACGTGTCACTCGCGACATAACACGCTCCTTCATTTGCAGACAATTCAGCCAAAAGCACCGCATCGCCGAACGCCTACGAGCCCTTCAGATGATATGCCGTCAACATCTAAGCAAGCTCTAGCATGGCGAGATTCTTCAAAGGCAAAAACGGCTGAAAACCCAAATATACAGTCATGGCATGCAAACACAAACACAGGCGTACTGCTGGGAACAGCTCGCGTACATATACAACTGAACGGCACAGCTTTTTTAGCACGCGCTCTTATTGATTCCGGGTCTGAATGTTCATTCATAACAGAAAGACTCAAACGAAGAATCAACCTGCCATCAACAAGAATGCATGCCCAAGTGTCAGGCATTTCAAATTCGGTATCTGCGCAGGTTAGAGAAGCGTGCAAAATAGAGTTGCGGTCACCAGTTGACCCACTCTTTCGATTGAATGCCACTGTGCTTGTATTAGCACAACTAACTGGAAATCTCCCAACTACACCGATTAGCGCCTTAACTCAACAAGCATTTCCAGACTTAGTTTTGGCAGATAAAAGGTTCTTTGTTAATGAACCAGTGGACCTTGTACTTGGGGGAGATATCTATCCCGAAATTATTTTGAGCGGTCTGAAGAAGAACGTACTTAGTACGCTTCTCGCTCAGCAAACAGTGTTCGGTTGGATATTAACCGGCCGCACGGTTACAACAAGTCCAACTAACAATATAGCCTAATATTTCAGTGAAGTTGCACTGGATAAGCAACTCACCTCTTTCTGGGAAGTCGAGGATTTACCGAAAAGCCGAAGCCAAAGCGAAGAGGATAAATATTGTGAGAAGCTATATAAAACTACGACCCTAAGAAACGATTCTGGAAAATACGTAGTGGTCTTACCCTTTAAACAGGATTTCCTAGTAAATACCTGCCTGGGACCATCACTAAAAAGGGCCTGCTCGCAATTCTATCGGAATGAAACGCGACTTGCCAAGAATCCAGATCTGCAAAATGAATATAATAGGGTGTTAACGGAATACGAGTCGTTAGGACATATGTCAAAGGTTAATCAAATTATACCTGCAGATTCCTCCGATCACTATTTCCTGCCGCATCATGCTGTCATCAAGGCGGAGAGCAGCTCAACGAAAGTCCGGGTGGTCTTCAATGCCTCAAGTCCAACGGCTAGTGGCATAAGCCTCAACGATGTGCTCCTTCCAGGGCCAGTGCTACAGGCAGATCTTCCTATTATAATCCTGCGTTGGAGATTATACAAATACGTTTTCAACACCGACATAGAGAAGATGTACCGCCAAATTCTAGTACATGACAAATATACGAAGTATCAGCGCATAGTTTTTCGCGCAAAGTCAACCGAACCAATCAGTCTTTACGAGCTAAAGACTGTCACTTTCGGTATAAATTGTGCTCCTTACATCGCGATAAGGACACTTCTACAACTAGCTGATAACACAGAAAGCTCCTTTCCTATAGCCTCTAACATTTTAAGAAAGTATATGTACGTTGACGATATACTGGCGGGAGGACATAGTATCGACTCTGCAATAAAAGCCAGAAATGAAATAACTCACGTCTTGCAGTCAGCCGGTTTTCCATTACAGAAATGGACTGCCAATTGTGAAGATCTCCTAAAAGATATTCCAAAAATCGATCTACTTTCTGAAGATTTTTTGGAATTCGAAGAAACGAGCGCAGTAAAGGCTCTGGGCATACGATGGAATGCCCGCACGGACTTATTTTACTTTATGACGAGGCCATTGGAAGGGGGTATTGCCGTCACAAAAAGAACGATCCTCTCGGCCATCGCCAAATTATTCGATCCTCTAGGCTGGCTCGCTCCTATCATAATTGTCGCCAAAATGCTGATGCAGAAGATTTGGCTTGAAAAAACGGACTGGGACGAAGCAGTAACCCCGACCACTCTCGAGCGATGGAATAATTTCATACATCAATACGACGAAATTAATAACATTCGAATACCTCGTTGGGTACACTATTCACCAACGAACGAAGTAGAATTGCACGGTTTCTGTGACGCATCAGAAAAAGCGTATGGTGCAGCAGTATATCTACGTGTTAGGCACCAGTCAAGGGTCGAAGTAAGTCTACTACTAGCAAAAACCAGGGTAGCCCCGGTCAAGACTATCTCGTTACCACGATTGGAACTTTGCGGCGCCGTGCTGCTAGCAGAAATAATTGAATCTGTGACGGAGGGTCTTGACTTGGGACATGTCAAAGTATACCTGTGGACAGACTCCACAATCGTTCTCGCGTGGATACGTAAGCCACCTTGCTCATGGTCGACCTTCGTCGCCCATAGAATAACAAAAATCGTTGAAAAGGTCGGTACAAAAAACTGGTCACATGTGGACTCAGCATCAAACCCAGCTGACTTGGCAAGCAGAGGACTTCCAGCATATGAACTAGTCAACAATTGCTTGTGGTGGCAAGGCCCTTCTTGGCTACAAGAAGATAGCTCCAATTGGCCCACACAAAATTCAGACTACAAAACGCAAATTGAAGAGAAAAGGGTTCAAGCACATGCAGTTACAATCGATAAACAGAATTTTAGCGACCTACTTGATCGATTTTCAGATTTACCGAGGGCTTTGCGGGTTATCTCATATATTATGAGATTTTGCCGGGGAGCTCACTCCAAAACAAAATCGTCTTTCCAAACAAAGTCTTGCCTAATCTCAGCAAATGAAATTAAAGCAACGACTCAACGCTTGATACAGCTTTCCCAAAGACAACACTTTGGTGAAGAGTATAAGAGTCTTAGATCAGGTGGATCGATCAACGGAAAAAGCGAAATTCTGCCCCTAAACCCATTCATTGATGAATCGAAAGTTATAAGGGCTGGTGGTCGTCTAGGGGCATCTCTGGATTTGGCCTACAATGAGCGCCATCCCATTATACTGCCATATAACTGCAGGTTGTCCCGTCTCATCGTCCAGTTTATCCACAAAGTATCTTTGCACGGAGAAAACCAGCTGATGTTGCGCATCATCCGTACCCAATACTGGATTCCGAGGGTAAAGAATATGATACGCTCAGTCATCCACAACTGCAAGATCTGCACCATCCACAAAAAACGGACCCAAACTCAGCTTATGGGAATCCTGCCCCAGGAACGCAGCACCTATTCTCGGGCATTTGCAAACAGCGGAGTGGATTTCGCAGGACCATTTGACATCAAAAGCTATCGCGGGAGAGGATGTCGAATCTCAAAAGGTTATGCCTGCTTATTTGTGTGCTTCGCAACTAAAGCCATACACCTTGAAGCCACTACTGACCTAAGTACAGCGTCATTCTTGGCAGCTTTTGCCCGGTTTACAGCCAGACGAGGTTGCCCACAAAACATGTATTCCGATAACGGCACCAACTTTATCGGAGCTTCCCGATCTTTACGATCCGAAGCTAAAGCTTTCATGATTGAAGCGCGTAACAGCACCTTGTCCAGGTACGCGCATCAGTTGCTTTCATGGCATTTCATCCCCGCTGCAGCTCCACACATGGGCGGACTGTGGGAGGCGGGAGTGAAAAGCTTTAAGAGCCATTTTAAGAAAATAGCATTGAACTACAAATACACCTTCGAAGAATTTATGACTATTTTATGTAGAGTTGAGTCTTGTCTCAACTCTCGTCCAATAAGTCCCTCTTCAAATAACCCATCTGACCTGGAGCCGCTTACCCCAGGCCACTTCTTAGTTGGTGGGCACTTATTAGCTCCACCAGAACCAGATATCAATGAGAACCCTGCATCCTTAATAAACCGATGGCAAAAGCTCAAAGCCCTGCACCAAGGTTTTTGTAAAAGATGGAAGGCAGAGTATCTAGTAGAGATGCAAAAACGCATCAAATGGAAACATGCACAAGACAACTTGCAGGTAGGAGATTTTGTTGTCATAAAAGAGGACAATCTACCACCGAATGAATGGAGACTGGGACGCATCTTAAAACCACACCCAGGCCCCGACAATAAAGTAAGAGTAGCAGAGGTACTCACCGAAAAGGGCACAATCACCCGACCAATTGCAAAATATTTATATGCGTATTTAAAGGATTTCGCTCCAACAATTTTTGTTTTGTTTTTTATTTAATCCAATATAAACTTTATTCACAATTGTAATGTACATATGTGAGAAGTAGATCATTTGATTTGCTACTTGTACGCAACTTTCTAAAATATTTCTATGAAATTCAAATTGGAGCGTTGCGTTTAGGTACATTTAAAAAATTCAACAAAAAAAAAATGGGTGTAATCATCAGTTTTCCATTTACCAAACAATACCTAAGTCAAGAGGTCGGCTTTGTTATTGATTAAATCTGATTGCAATATTATGCACATATGTATGTACATGCGTATGTTTGTATGTTTGTGTGCATATGTATGTAGCACTTTGTTTAAAAACTATGCGTGCGCACGGGCATGCATACGTATGTGCATATGTACAAATTGCAAACAATTAATGCATAAAATAATATGAAGTTTTTTTAGTAATATATTAAAATTTAAAAAAAAAGATTGTTCCTCGATTCGAATTAATATTCTTACATGCATGCCTACTTACAAATGAACCTACTTAGAATAAATAAAAACAAATGCATATATTACTTAAATAAAAATATCCTTAAAATAATATTTATATATTAAAACGTTTGAAAAACAAGCGTACAAGCATACATGGTAGTTCTAATATATAAACCTAATTCCATACATACATGTACACCTGTAATAAAACACTGCTTAATGAAATACGTTGAAGAAAAAAAAAAAAAAAAAATAACCCAACCAACATAAAAAATGTGAAAGCGAAAAAAGCCAACTGCAAATATGAATTCGAGATATATTATTCAACTTTACCAAGTAGTCAATAAATTTGTTCGAAACTAAACAAGTACGCGCATTAGATATGATACATAAAACAAGTCAAATAAAATTAAAATAATTTACAACTTTTGTGTGTAGTTATGAAGCTTTTGCACAAGTGCGATATGCAAATGTATACAACAGTAAGTTGTAAAGCTAACTAAAAGTCATAAATGCTTACAAACATATGTACATTCATGCATACAAGTAGATGCATCCTAAAATGTGTGTAATTGTATGAACTAGCCAGCCACGTTAATTAAGAGTAAATGAACAGTTGATAGTAAGGAATTTTTGAACTGCATACACTTTTTTTAATATGAAATAGTAATGTTTTTGTATGCTTTTTTATTGTACTTTTTACTTTTATACATAAACGAAATGTACGAACGCATACCAAAGAAAAGAAATATAAAAAAAAAAAAACTGAATTTAGATATAGAAAAAATTCGAATATTGAAACTGATTAATTATAAAACGCCTATGGATGAAAAAAAAGGAACGTATATGTAAGTCAAGATGCCATGTAAATTGTGAAAATTAAGTTCACGTTAAAGAATTTATGTAATGTTTCATATTTTTACATACACATACAAAATATAAAAGCAGCGGCGAGCTGTTTTAAGAAAAAAAAGAAAACAAAAGAAAAGTAAAGTAATTAGTTTAAAAATCAAACTACATACATATAATAAGTATTTTTTAGTAATGATTTAATAAATTTTTGCTTATAGAAAAATGTTGCTTATTCGCTTAATTCAAGAACTCTCACCGCTCAAATATTTGAATTTTTGGTTTTACATATTTACATATGTACCTATGTATAGATACAAGCATACATATTTATCAAAGAGATAAATATAATTGCATACATTAAATGGCATTGAGTGCGCATAGTACATAATTATGAATTGATAAATAAAAAATTCTTTTGTGATTTACTTTTAAATTTTTTTTCCCCCGATAAAAGTGAAACATGGTTGCACTTTATGCGCATAAACGATATGCAACGCAACGCTTGTATTATTGACTTGAAACATACTATACAAGTATATAAGTATCAATAATTATATATTGATATACATACATACAGGCACATGTACGAGTATGTATATGTACATATGTACAGACATAGTTGCACTCTGCGATTATTTCAAGTTTTATTTGTTAGTTAATATATCGTAATGTCAAATTATAATTTGCTTCATTCTTTTGGATTTATATTTAAATACATAAATACATACATACTATGGTATACATGACACACGCAATATCTATGCATTGGTTTTTCCCGATCATCGTTTCAATCTTTTGCTAATTTCAAAATTTCGTTAAATTTTCGATACCATATAAATGCATACATATACACATACCCGCGCAAAACATTAATAGCATGAATACGATAAATTATATGCAATACAATTCGGGCCGAATGCCTGCCGTTTCGTTTCCTAAGATTTTTTTTCGTGCTAGCCTTAGTAAATTATTAAAATATGTATGTAAGTGCGTATTGCATGCAAATGTGCATGTGGAAAGGTCCGCTTAACATACTTCTTACCTACTAGTCGATTTGCACGCTTGACACACTAATTTCACTGTAACTTGCAAAGTTGCGGACATTTCGCTAATCCCTTCCGTAACAGATTCCAGTTTTTTTATTTTCGATGTTGTCTTTTTTAAAGAGCGCTGTTGGTTTTGGTTTCTAGTTGGAGTGTCTGTCATTAGTATGTAGAATATTTCCATGTTCAATGCTTACCTTCTTCTCTTAATTAAATTGCTGTTTGAGTATCTGATAGTGCGCGCGGGCAGCGGTGCCCACCAGTTGCGCATTCACGTCATTACGATAAGCTGGTATTGAGAAAGGTATGCACTCATGCTCACCATGATTTATGGATTGCGTAACACCGATCATATTGTGATCCTTGCGTTGTTCCTCAGCTTGCAGCACCTCAAAAGATTTGTCAATGGTTCGGCCAAGAAGATATTCGTCACGTTCCTGGGTTTTGGCTTGTTCCGCTTTCCAAACCTTTTCCTGGGTTGTCACTGTGTGCGGCTGCCACGACTTTTTCAAGTTCAAGTCTCCGCCTCCCATTGCGATTGATATTTCTTTTAACCACGTATATATTTTGACAAGTTACTAGTTTTAACGAAAATCGCTCCTACGCAAGCGGTGGTCGTGTTTTCCGCGATAACGTATAGTCTTTGCGAATGTAAAAACGTTAAATTAGAGCTATTCTGTTTGGTGGTTGGAGTAAATGAAATAAGCCGGCGCACGTTTTTTCTTTCCTTTTTTTTTCGTTGCTCCTTTGTGAATGGAATGACGGCCATTCACGGAAGTCAGCGAAGTCTCCACCATCGTAATGGTCAATGGTATCGATTGCAAATAATCGAGTACACTGCATGAGTATTTTTATTCTCAACAAATTTAGGAATACTCACGGTAAAACCGAGTATTGTAGCGAAGCCAAGTTTTGTTCTATTCAAGTATATCAGCACTTTTGGTTTTTTTTTTTCTGAATGCATTTGCATGAGTACCTCGTACGAAACTAAGTCGAAGTCAAAAAAAAAATTTGTTTTTTTTCTCCTTCTCTACGAATCGTAGTCGTTTGGGTAAAAAATACTCGATACGGTCGACGATATTGCATGATGCTATTCAGGTATCTTTTGTATTAGAGGGTACATTTCTATCGTTACTAAAATAATTTTTTACCAGAACCGATGTCAACAAGTACATCATGGTATTCAGAGAGGGCGCCATCTGTGGCTTTCATTAACAAACTTTGTTTGTTGAGTACGTCCACTGGCTTCTCAACTTTTCTGGGCGGCCAAACTGTTGAATTAAGTCTCCAACAAAAATAAAACACTGCTGAACTTAATACGCAATGCAACAAAACAAGAGATTTGAAGATCAGCATATTTGAAAATAATCAATCCAAACTTCGCAATGATTGAGATATTCAGAATAACAATAAATAAAATAACGATTTTTTAACTTGTGTGCCCATGCAACTCTGGGCAACGACACCAGTGCTACCCAATATCCATAACGTATTACGAGCATTACACCACGCTCACACGAGACATAATTGAGTAGCTGTATTAGGCCAAAATCACACTTGCCGCAATCAAAATTTTCACTACAATGTCATGTAATTAAGGGAAATATCGCTCGCCACCCAACCAGTTGCATATATATATATATATAAAAAAAAAAACATTACTATACATATCTAAATAAATGATTTTTTAGAAAATGACGCGCTACGCCGCCTTATTAAAAAGAGCTGGACAACAGGCTCACCGCTACCCTCAATCATGTCGCCTGTGCGAGGGCAAGCACCCAATCAGGCTCTGCCCCGTATTTCGGGCAAAGCCCGTGGAAGAAAGGCTACGCGAGTCCATACTGGGCAAATACTGCGCTAACTGCCTTTCGGTAGCGCATCAGGCCGACGTGTGCTCAAGCGCGTCAAGATGCCACCGATGCAATGGCAAGCATCACACCCTGCTGCACCTTGACGAGGAGAGATCTACAAAAAGCGACACCAGGCCATGGAGCGAGCAAGTAGCGAGCGAAATGGACTCGGACACCGAGCTATCGATCCATGCCTCCGTTTCCGGAATGGGAACGCGCTCAATGCGCCCGGACCTTGAGGAAAGCGAAACGGCGACAGAAGTGGAAGCGCAATCCTTCCGCCCTTTGTTAGCCCACGAAAGACGGCGTCAGAGTGGAGCGGAATCCAGGCCTTTCCGCCCTGTCCGAACATTTATAAACGGACTTTCCGCCCCGTTCAAACCCGCATTCAGCGACGTGGAGCGGAATCACGGATTTTCCGCCCACCTCTTTCAGCACAACGTCGTCGTGGAGCGGAATCTCGGTCTTTCCGCCCACAACCCTCATCACGCCGCCAGCTACCGGCGACTTTTCGAAGCCGCCATGATACTTTTGCGCTACAGCCTACCTCGGCAATCGCTCCAACTGCCGTCGTCAAGATCGAGGCACAAGGGCGGCTGCACCTCGTTCGCGCACTCATCACTCGTCTGTGCACCTACGTCTATTGTCTCAGCTGACTTGGCGCGGGACTTCAATCTTGAGAAAACTACCATCGGGAACGAGCGTGGCTGCATTCTGCGTCTGCGAGGGAAGTACGGTATAAATACCCAAGTAGCAACGCATGCCGTTGTAAAGCAACGTTTTGGGCGCATGTGTCCCAACAGCAGCATCGACCCGTCAGTGGCCACGAGCTACACACATATACGGCTAGCGGATCCAAACTTCTATACTGCGGCCCCCGACGTGTACCAAAACGTCATTTTGCCAGGAACGCTTCCTAGCACCTTCGGCCCGCTCGTCGCCCAAAGCACGATCTTTGGGTGGATCTTATCGGGATCCGCTAGAAAATAATCGTTGGACAAAGAAAAAAAGGGGATTTTTTTTTTGGACACAAATACACTGAGAAATAAAACAGTAACACAATATATACATATATATATACATATGAAAAAATAAAACAGGACAATAAACATAAATAAAAATTACAAATTTATCCCCCTTTTTTTACGATATTAGCGTGCATTGAAGATAACCACGTACATTTTTTTCATAATTCACAATATTTTCTCCCACAGCATTCTAGGGTTAGAGAGGTGACGAGGAATGATACTGCGGATGTAAGATACTGGCAATGGTGACAGAGGACAGCGTTTATTCAATATTCCTAATTTTCTTCATATGTCTGTACATGAAGCTGGTAGCTCACGTTTTCGCTCGTTTTTTTGGCCATGTTGCGTACCGCAAGGGGGGCGGCATGTTTAGGCCTATATGCCTAAAGTTCAAATCAACCGACAATAAACGACCCGCCCTAATGTGCAGCGGTCACACTTATGCACGGCTTTCATGTAGTTGTGTGTGTGTGTAGATGAGCACACACATAAGTTTACACACAAGTACAAATTAACACTTTCACTCAATTTCTACCATTATATTTTCCCGCCGGATAAACATTTTTTCTCGTTAATTTTCCCCTGATTTATATGGTCCGATGGTTCGGACTCAAAACCGTTTTGCTTCTGCTAACTCTTCTTTTTTGACCGAGTTAAACTGAAGACATCGAGCTACCAGCCTCATCCAGGTAACATAACTTTGTGAAATATTATTCATCAATATATTTAAATATACACAAACACATATATTTGTACCGAAGAACTAAACCAATGCGTTTTTTTTCTTTTAATTTCTTATAATCACGCCGAATAAAACCCTGGTAAACCAGAGCTTAAGAGCAAAGATTACCCGCGGTTTTACAGGCGGAATATAAGAGGCACAAACAAATATGGAGTCAGCAATTCCACGCACTTTTACACAAAGTTGATCAAGTAGCGCGTTCTCGTTATCAAGCACTACCACAGAAGCATGATGTTTACATTTCACAGCGATAAGAACCCCTCCTCCTCTAAAACATCCAGTTAAATTAGAATTGCTGTCTTTACGAAAGACGTTGTAAATATTAGAGTCAAAGTACTCATCACTAAAAAAGCTTTCGTTTAACCACGTCTCTATGAGGACGATAATGTCATATTCACGATGTGAACTAAATAGTCGCACAAGGTGAGATTTAGTTCTGATACCAGACATGTTATGCAAATAAATCTTTAGGCGGTTAGGATCTCCGACTGAACCGATCGATTTCCATTGGACATCTGTTGCCGCTCGTCGTTTTTTGATAAAAAATTAAAAGGGCGAAGAACTACATTTGTAGGCCAGAGCTCCGGTGTTAATAGCTTTGAATAGTGATTTGCGTTAACTCCCAATTTGAAGTTAATGCTCTTCAGAGTATTAGGTTGAACACCATTTTTTATAAGGCTGTAACAAGATAAGCAGTTTTTCTCAATACCAGTGCGTTTAGCAATATATTCAATGATATTATCGGCTGTAACTGAAGACGAAAAGTGTGATAGGTGCAACCATTTCATTTTCTTCACAACACTCAATTCATTATCGTCACATGAACCAATAACTAATGGTTGCTTTAGTTTGCGACTATAATGTTTTGAGACACTTTTCCACGTGGGGTTTTTATCAGGCATGGAAACATGGGCATTTTCAACAGTTGGCGTTGGCAATGAAATCGGCGTATGCGCAGCAACACTAGCATAAGATGACGTGTTAATTGCATTTGAGTGAGCAGAGCTGGCATATACAGCAATTGCGTTAGTGTCAGCAGATGGTAAAGGCGACGATATTGGTGAGTGAGCAGCGACGTTAGCGAATGACTTTGAAAGCGAAGATACTGGCAATAACGATACACAGAAACAGCAACAGCATCGGATTCGAGAGAACGAGCAGAGCGCGAAGAGCGACTCTTATCAGTGGCCGTAGAGCACACAGTAATGGGTACTGCGGAGATCGCAAAAGTATTTACACTCCCCTTAACATCGCTGCTTGTCGATCGCGGCGCAGAATTGTCGTGGGGAGCACTTGAAGCAGAGGAGACTGATAAAGAAGCAGCATACGAAGCGGAACCCGCACAAGCAGCGGGCAATGAGCAAGCAGTACCAGCTGTGCCAATGTCATCATTCTTGTTGTTAATAGCACTAGTAACAATGTCACTGAGATCTATTATTTTTTTTTTTGAGCAAGATGTTTTGTTGCTTAATATCACTTTCATTTGTAGGCCCGGTTGCTTTGTTTTTTTGTATGATGATGCTGAGTCGACAGAAATTGTTTCTTTCTCAGCCGAAACAAAAGAAGGAGGAGGCGAGCGAATAGAATTACGCCGCTCAGCCATACAGCTTTTACAAAAGAAGGGCTTGTCAGACGCGAGAAGGAATTCTAAATCAGCAGGCAACACACCAACACAGATTAAATGAAAGTACTCTTTGCACTTAGCACACAGCACCTTCGGTTGAGATCGATCAACCTTTTGACCGCAAAAGCAAGGCATGTTAATTCAATTCAATTTTAAAAAATAGAATATTGCAATTAAATTCAATTACAAGAGTCACAGTTCAATATTAGCAGTTATGTTGACACTTTTTACTCATTTCTCATAAGTACTATTTCTTGGTTATGTAAATATCTGCAGAGCACTTTTTTAACCATTCAACTGTCTCTATTTTTGCCTTGCTTGTTTTGTATCGAAAAAGAAACGAAAACCCATAGAAAGCAGCGAATATGTGCCAAAAATCTATATAAAGTAGCGACAACGTATCGAAAATGTTCCGAAAATCTATAGAAAGTTGAGAAAAAGTATCGAAATTTATCGAAAAAGAAACGAAAATCCATTGAATGTGGTGAAAAATTATCGAAACGTATCGAATATTTGCCAAAAATCTATATAAAGTAGCTACAACGTATCGAAAATGTACCGAAAATCTGTAGAAAGTTGAGAAAAAGTATCGAAATTTATCGAAAAAGAAACGGAAATCCATTGAAAGTGGAGAAAAGGTATCGAAACTTATCGAATATGTGCAAAAAATCTATATAAAGTAGCGACAACGTTCAGAAAAGTATAGAAACGGATCGAAAGTTTTCCGAAAATCCATAGAAAGTTGAGAAAACGTATCGAAAAGTATTGAAACGTATCGAAAAAGAAACGAGTATCCAATGAAAGTGGATAAAAGTTATCGAAACGTATCGAAAAAGAATAGAAAATCTATAGAAAGTAACAAAAAGGTATCGAAACGTATCGAAAATGTACCGAAAATCCATAGAAAATTGAGAAAAGGTATCGAAACGTATCGCATATGTGCCAAAAATCTATATAAAGTAGCGACAACGTACAGAAAAGTATATAAACGTATCGAAAATTTACCGAAAATCCATTGAAAGCGGCGCAAAGTTATCGAAACGTATCGAATATGTGCCAAAACTATATATAAAGTAGCGACAACGTATCGAAAATGTACCGAAAATCTATAGAAAGTTGAGAAAAAGTATAGAAATTTATCGAAAAAGAAACGCAAATCCATTGAAAGTGGCGAAAAGTTATCGAAACGTATCGAATATGTGCCAAAAATCTATATAAAGTAGCAACAACGTATAGAAAAGTATAGAAACGTATCGAAAATGTACCGAAAATCTATAGAAAGTTGAGAAAAAGTATAGAAATGTATCGAAAAAGAAATGAAAAACCATTGAAAGTGCGAAAAGTTGTCGAAACGTATCGAATAAGTGCCAAAAATCTATATAAAGTAGCGACAACGTATAGAAAATTATAGAAACGTATCAAAAATGTACCGAAAATCCATTGAAAATTGCAAAAACGTAAGAACAGTATCGGAGATGTAACCTAAATCTGTTGAAATTTGAAAAAACCTATCAAAAATCTATAGAAAGTAACAAAAAGTTATCGAAACGTATCGAATATGTGGCAAAAATCTATATAAAGAAGCAACAACGTATAGAAAAGTAGCGACAATATATAGAAAATGTACCGCAAATCTATAGAAAGTTGAGAAAAAGTATCGAAATTTATCGAAAAAGAAACGAAAATCCCTTGATATGGCGAAAAGTTATCGAAACGTATCGAATATGTGCCAAAAATCTATATAAAGTAGCGACAACGTATAGAAAAGTATAGAAACGTATCGAAAATGTACCGAAAATCCCTTGAAAGTGACGAAAAGTTATTGAAACGTATCGAATATTTGCCAAAAATATATATAAAGTAGCGACAACGTATCAAAAATGTACCGAAAATCTATAGAAAGTTGAGAAAAAGTATCGAAATTTATCGAAAAAGAAACGCAAATCCATTGAAAGTGGCGAAAAGTTATCGAAACGTATCGAATATGTGCCAGAAATCTATATAAAGTAGCGACAACGTATAGAAAAGTATAGAAACGTATCGAGAATGTACCGAAAATCCATAGAAAGCTGAGAAAAAGTATCGAAATTTATCGAAAAAGAAACGAAAATCCATTGAAAGTGGCGAAAAGTTATCGAAACGTATCGAAAATGGCAAAAATATATATAAAGTAGCGACAACGTATCGAAAATGTACCGAAAATCTATAGAAAGTTGAGAAAAAGTATCGAAATTTATCGAAAAAGAAACGGAAATCCATTGAAAGTGGCGAAAAGTTATCGAAACGTATCGAATATGTGCAAAAAATCTATATAAAGTAGCGACAACGCATAGAAAAGTATAGAAACGTATCGAAAATGTACCGAAAATCTGAGAAAAAGTATCGAAATTTATCGAAAAAGAAATTAAAATCCATTGAAAGTGCGAAAAGTTGTCAAAACGTTTCGAATAAGTGCCAAAATTCTATATAAAGTAGCGACAACGTATAGAAAATTATAGAAACGTATCAAAAATGTACCGAAAATCCATTGAAAATTGCAAAAGCGTAAGAAAAGTATCGGAGATGTAACCTAAATCTGTTGAAATTTGAAAAAACCTATCAAAAATGATCGGAACGTATCGCAAAAGGAACAAAAATCTATAGAAAGTAACAAAAAGTTATCGAAACGTATCTAAAATGGGACAAAAATCTATATAAAGTAGCGGCAACGTACAGACATATCTAGAAAGTATCGCAAATGTACCGAAAATCCATAGAAAGTTGAGAAAAGGTATCGAAACGTATTGAATATGTGCAAAAAATCTATATAAAGTAGCGACAACGTACAGAAAAGTATATAAACGTATCGAACAACGTATAGAAAAGTATAGAAACGTATCGCAAATGTACCAAAAATCTATAGAAAGTTGAGAAAAGGTATCGAAATTTATCGAAAAAGAAACGAAAATCTATTGAAAGTGAGAAAAGTTGTCGAAACATATCGAATAAGTGCCAAAAATCTATATAAAGTAGCGACAACGTACAGAAAAGTATAGAAACGTATCGAAAATGTACCGAAAATCCATAATAAGTTGAGAAAAGGTATCGAAACGTATTGAATATGTGCCAAAAATCTATATAAAATAGGAACAACGTATCGAAAATGTACCGAAAATCTATAGAAACGTATCGAATATGTGCCAAAAATGTATATAGAAAAGTATAGAAACGTATCGAAAAAGTGCCAAAAATCTATAGAAAGTTGAGAAAAAGTATCGAAAGTTATCGATAGTATAGAAACGTATCGAAAATGTGCCAAAAATCTATAGAGACTTGAGAAAAAGTATCGAAATTTATCGAAAAAGAAACGAAAATCCATTGAAAGTGGCGAAAAGTTATCGAAACGTATCGAATATGTGCCAAAAATGTATATAAAGTAACGACAACGTATAGAAGTATAGAAACGTATCGCAAATGTACCTCAAATCTATAGAAAGTTGAGAAAAAGTATCGAAATTTATCGAAAAAGAAACGAAAATCTATTGAAAGTGAGAAAAGTTGTCGAAACATATCGAATAAGTGCCAAAAATCTATATAAAGTAGCAACAACGTACAGAAAAGTATAGAAACGTATCGAAAATGTACCGAAAATCCAAAGAAATTTGAGAAAAGGTATCGAAACGTATCGAATATGTGCCAAAAATCTATATAAAGTAGCAACAACGTATCGAAAATGTACCGAAAATCTATAGAAACGTATCGAATATGTGCCAAAAATCTATATAGAAAAATATAGAAACGTATCGAAAATGTGCTAAAAATCTATAGAAAGTTGAGAAAAAGTATCGAAATTTATCGAAAAAGAAATTAAAATCCATTGAAAGTGCGAAAAGTTGTCAAAACGTATCGAAAAAGTACCAAAAATCTATATAAAGTAGCGACAACGTATAGAAAATTATAGAAACGTATCAAAAATGTACCGAAAATTCATTGAAAATTGCAAGAACGTAAGAAAAGTATCGGAGATGTAACCTAAATCTGTTGAAATTTGAAAAAACCTATCAAAAGAGATCGGAACGTATCGAAAAAGGAACTAAAATCTATAGAAAGTAACAAAAATTTATCGAAACGTATCGAAAATGGGACAAAAATCTATATAAAGTAGCGGCAACGTACAGAAATGTATAGAAAGTATCGAAAATGTACCGAAAATCCATAGAAAGTTGAGAAAAGGTATCGAAACGTATCGAAAATGTGCAAAAAATCTATATAAAGTAGCGACAACGTACAGAAAAGTATATAAACGTATCGAACAACGTATAGAAACGTTTCGCAAATGTACCGAAAATCTATAGAAAGTTGAGAAAAAGTATCAAAATTTATCGAAAAAGAAACGAAAATCTATTGAAAGTAAGAAAAGTTGTCGAAACATATCGAATAAGTGCCAAAAATCTATATAAAGTAGCGACAACGTACAGAAAAGTATAGAAACGTATCGAAAATGTACCGAGAATCCATAGAAAGTTGAGAAAAGGTATCGAAACGTATCGAATATGTGCCAAAAATCTATATAAAGTACCAACAACGTATCGAAAATGTACCGAAAATCTATATAAACGTATCGAATATGTGCCAAAAATCTATAGAAAGTTGAGAAAAACTATCGAAATTTATCGAAAAAGAAACGAAAATCCATTGAAAGGGCGAAAAGTTATCGAAATGTATCGAATATGTGCCAAAAATGTATGTAAAGTAGCGACAACGTATAGAAAATGTACCGAAAATCTATAGAAAGTTGAGAAAAAGTATCGAAATTTATCGAAAAAGAAACGAAAATCCATTGAAAGTGCGAAAAGTTGTCGAAACATATCGAATAAGTGCCAAAAATCTATATAAAGTAGCGACAACGTACAGAAAAGTATAGAAACGTATCGAAAATGTACCGAAAATCCATGGAAAGTTGAGAAAAGGTATCGAAACGTATCGAAAATGTGAGAAAAATCTACATAAAGTAGCGACAACGTATAGAAAATGTATCGAAATTTATCGAAAAATAAACGAAAATCCATTGAAAGTGGCGAAAAGTTATCGAAATGTATCGAATATGTGCCGAAAATCTATATAAAGTAGCGACAACGTACAGCAAAGTATATAAACGTATCGAACAACGTATAGAAAAGTATAGAAACGTATCGCAAATGTACCGCAAATCTATAGAAAGTTGAGAAAAAGTATCGAAATTTATCGAAAAAGAAACGAAAATCCATTGAAAGTGGCGAAAAGTTATCGAAACGTATCGAATATGTGCCAAAAATCTATATAAAGTAGCGACAACGTATAGAAAATGTACCGAAAATCTATAGAAAGTTGAGAAAAAGTATAGAAATTTATCGAAAAGGAAACGAAAATCCGTTGAAAGTGGCTAATATGTGCCAAAAATCTATACAAAGTAGCGACAACGTATAGAAAAGTATAGAAACGTATCGAGAATGTACCGAAAATCCATAGAAAGTTGAGAAAAAGTATCGAAGTTTATCGAAAAAGAAACGAAAATCCATTGAAAGTGGCGTAAAGTTACCGAAACGTATCGAATATGTGCCAAAAATATATATAAAGTAGCGACAACGTATAGAAAATATACCGAAAATCTATAGAAAGTTGAGAAAAAGTATCGAAATTTATCGAAAAAAACGAAAATCCATTGAAAGTGCGAAAAGTTGTCGAAACGTATCCAATAAGTGCCAAAAATCTATATAAAGTAGCGACAACGTACAGAAAAGTATAGAAACGTATCGAAAATGTACCGAAAATCAAGAGAAAGTTGAGAAAAGGTATCGAAACGTATCGAAAATGTGAGAAAAATCTATATAAAGTAGCGACAACGTACAGAAAAGTATAGAAACGTATCGAAAATTTACCGAAAATCCATAGAAAGTTGAGAAAGTATAGAAATTTTATTTATTTATTTATTTATTTATTTATTTAAGCCAAGTAGTACAATTAAGTTCTTATAGGCTAAGTAGACATAAGTTAAGTTTAATATGCAGTTATGAAAAAAAGTATAAATATGCTATTTATAAAATAAATTTAGTGAATTCAAAAAGCGATCTTTTGAATATGAAAAATCTATCTCGATAAGTTTAGAGACTCTATTGAACTCAATCAGAGCTCTAGAAATAGGAGCCTTTTGAGCATAAAGAGATTTAAAAACCCCAACATTAAAAATTTCCGAGCTTCTAAGTGCCCTGGCCGGAATATGAAATAAAATTCTCTCAAGGAGCGGTGTACAGTCCACAGCCCCACGGAGCAAATCGAAAATGAAAGACAAAGATAGTATTGTTTTCCTGTTCTGCAATGATTTCAAGTTTATCAATAAACACCGCGATTCATAGGTTGGGATAGGATCAGAAAATCGAAATTTACGCAATGCAAAATGTAAAAATATTTTTTGGATGCGTTCAATTCTGGCAATGTGGCACATATAATAGGGTGACCAAATGAATGATGCGTACTCAAGTTTGGACCGCACAAAAGACGTATACAAAAGTTTCAGCGTATACGGGTCGGTAAAATCCATACTATGACGCCTAACAAAAGCAAACATAGCATAAGACTTAGTAATTATGAAATTTATATGACTGACAAAAGTGAATTTCGAGTCAAATATTATTCCCAAGTCCTTAATTTCACTAACTCGAGTCAGAGGCGAGTTTGAGATATGATAAGAGGTATCAATGACATCGACTCGTTTAGAAAAGGTAATTTGGAAACACTTTTTTATGTTCAGGAAAAGCTGGTTGTTGACGCACCAGTTTCCAACCTTATCTAAGTCCAATTGCATCAATTCAGAGTCATGACGACTTTTGATCAAGGAATAGATTTTAAGATCATCCGCATAAAGCAGAAATTTTGCTGAAGAGAAACAGGAACAAATGTCATTGATAAACAAAACAAAAAATATAGGTCCCAGAATACTACCTTGCGGAACACCGGAGCAAGCAACGAAAGGAGTAGACTTTACATTATTCACTACAACCACACAACGACGCTTATGCAAGTAAGATGCAATCCATTTTAAAAAAACTGAGTGGAAACCAATGCTGGCCAATTTCTTTATTAGAATTACGTGGGAGACCCGATCAAAAGCTTTGGAGAAATCTGTATAAACGGTGTCAACTTGATTACCCGATTTAAAAGCCGCTATACAATCATCTGAGAATACAGTTAAATTTGACACAGTTGATCGGCACCTAAAAAATCCATGTTGCTCCGGGCACAGCATATTCTTAACAGAAAAAAACAGTTTGTCTTGGATAACGCATTCAAAGAGCTTTGCAGTTGCAGAAAGCTTTGAAATATGCCTATAATTGCTTATATCGTTTTTATTACCACTCTTAAAAATCGGAGTGATGAAAGCTAATTTATAAGCATCAACAAACGTACCCGCAGAAAGAGATTTGTTAAAAATTGTCATCAGTGGGTACACTAAAGAACCACACTGCTTGAACAGTATTGCAGACAGACCATCAGCATCAGTGTTTGAAGAGGGTTTAAGTCGAGTAATGCCACTGAGGATATCCTCAAAGGACAATACTAACTTTCCAAAGTCGAGAGATGGTTGAATCTTAAAGGAAACGTTGTCATCACTATCAGACTTCGAAGCGAAATTGGACAAAAAAACTCGGAAAAAAGGTTAGCGGCATCAGCAGGTGTACTAGCAGTTTTATCGCCGAGGAAAATATTTGATGGAATGTTAGAAGCAGACTTCTTCGAATTAATAAAATTCCAAAAAGCTTTGGGATTCGATTTTAAGTTTTGTTCAAATCTTAACACATAGTTCCGGTGCAAAAATTTATCCAGACACGTAAATTTCTTATTATACTCTTTTATACAAAACGAAATAAGCGGTATTATTACTTTTATTGAATTTACGCAAAAATTTATTTTTCTTATTTCGCAGTTTCATCAAAGCAGCATTGTGCCAGGGCACCTTATATTGCTTATTTGTTACCAAAGGAATTACCCTCATACAAATGTCTACTACAGTAGATTTAAAAGTCTCAAAGCACTCAGTGATGTCAAGATGATGAAACAAGTCATCCCAGTTAACGTTTAACAAGAGATTATCCAGTTTCAAAAAATCGCACAACTTAAAATTAAAAGAAGTATTGTGATTAGCATAATCAGTATTAGAATATTCATAAAATTCTAAATCAAGTACAAGAGGTACATGATGCATGTCCGATTTTATAATTGGTGACGTACATTCATTTATGGAAAAATGTATACTTTTGTTTAAAAATATTAAGTCTAGAGTTCGACCAAGATTATTCTGGAAGCAATTAATTTGCATGATATCAATACTTAAGAAGCTATCAACTAAATATATTTCACTAGAGCTATTTACATTACAGGCAATAAGTGCCGATTTCGAGATAGTGTTTGACCATTTCACATTACAAAGATTAAAGTCACCCAGCACGCAAAGATGATCACTGCCCACTTTATTCAATGCCAAGGATGTAACGTTGTCGACGTGAGCTGCATAGAGGTCGTAGGCACTGTTTGGCGGAATATAAGAGGCACAAACAAATATGGAGTCAGCAATTCCACGCACTTTTACACAAAGTTGATCAAGTAGCGCGTTCTCGTTATCAAGCACTACCACAGAAGCATGATGTTTACATTTCACAGCGATAAGAACCCCTCCTCATCTAAAACATCCAGTTAAATTAGAATTGCTGTCTTTACGAAAGACGTTGTAAATATTAGAGTCAAAGTACTCATCACTAAAAAAGCTTTCGTTTAACCACGTCTCTATGAGGACGATAATGTCATATTCACGATGTGAACTAAATAGTCGCACAAGGTGAGATTTAGTTCTGATACCAGACATGTTATGCAAATAAATCTTTAGGCGGTTAGGATCTCCGACTGAACCGATCGATTTCCATTGGACATCTGTTGCCGCTCGTCGTTTTTTGATAAAAAATTAAAAGGGCGAAGAACTACATTTGTAGGCCAGAGCTCCGGTGTTAATAGCTTTGAATAGTGATTTGCGTTAACTCCCAATTTGAAGTTAATGCTCTTCAGAGTATTAGGTTGAACACCATTTTTTATAAGGCTGTAACAAGATAAGCAGTTTTTCTCAATACCAGTGCGTTTAGCAATATATTCAATGATATTATCGGCTGTAACTGAAGACGAAAAGGGTGATAGGTGCAACCATTTCATTTTCTTCACAACACTCAATTCATTATCGTCACATGAACCAATAACTAATGGTTGCTTTAGTTTGCGACTATAATGTTTTGAGACACTTTTCCACGTGGGGTTTTTATCAGGCATGGAAACATGGGCATTTTCAACAGTTGGCGTTGGCAATGAAATCGGCGTATGCGCAGCAACACTAGCATAAGATGACGTATTAATTGCATTTGAGTGAGCAGAGCTGGCATATACAGCAATTGCGTTAGTGTCAGCAGATGGTAAAGGCGACGATATTGGTGAGTGAGCAGCCACGTTAGCGAATGACTTTGAAAGCGAAGATACTGGCAATAACGAAGATAAAACAGCAGCCAGCGGTCGACACACAGGAACAGCAACAGCATCGGATTCGAGAGAACGAGCAGAGCGCGAAGAGCGACTCTTATCAGTGGCCGTAGAGCACACAGTAATGGGTACTGCGGAGATCGCAAAAGTATTTACACTCCCCTTAACATCGCTGCTTGTCGATCGCGGCGCAGAATTGTCGTGGGGAGCACTTGAAGCAGAGGAGACTGATAAAGAAGCAGCATACGAAGCGGAACCCGCACAAGCAGCGGGCAATGAGCAAGCAGTACCAGCTGTGCCAATGTCATCATTCTTGTTGTTAATAGCACTAGTAACAATGTCACTGAGATCTATTAGTTTTGATTTTAAAAACGAAATGTTAGAATCAGAATTGGCGATTTTAGTCTGCATTAAAGTTGTTACTGCATGCGGGGCATCGCACTTTTGCATTAGCTTATTTCTTTCCTCATGCAAAGTATTTACTAACGAGAGCACTCGCGTATTTTCACTACGAAGAGCAGCAATTTCTTTAACAATTTTGAGCAAGATGTTTTGCTGCTTAATATCACTTTCATTTGTAGGCCCGGTTGCTTTGTTTTTTTGTAAGTCGGATGATGCTGAGTCGACAGAAATTGTTTCTTTCTCAGCCGAAACAAAAGAAAGAGGAGGCGAGCGAATAGAATTACGCCGCTCAGCCATACAGCTTTTACAAAAGAAGGGCTTGTCAGACGCGAGAAGGAATTCTAAATCAGCAGGCAACACACCAACACAGATTAAATGAAAGTACTCTTTGCACTTAGCACACAGCACCTTCGGTTGAGATCGATCAACCTTTTGACCGCAAAAGCAAGGCATGTTAATTCAATTCAATTTTAAAAAATAGAATATTGCAATTAAATTCAATTACAAGAGTCACAGTTCAATATTAGCAGTTATGTTGACACTTTTTACTCATTTCTCATAAGTACTATTTCTTGGTTATGTAAATATCTGCAGAGCACTTTTTTAACCATTCAACTGTCTCTATTTTTGCCTTGCTTGTTTTGTATCGAAAAAGAAACGAAAATCCATAGAAAGCAGCGAATATGTGCCAAAAATCTATATAAAGTAGCGACAACGTATCGAAAATGTTCCGAAAATCTATAGAAAGTTGAGAAAAAGTATCGAAATTTATCGAAAAAGAAACGAAAATCCATTGAATGTGGCGAAAAATTATCGAAACTTATCGAATATGTGAGAAAACTCTATATAAAGTAGCGACAACGTTCAGAAAAGTATAGAAACGGATCGAATATTTTCCGAAAATCCATAGAAAGTTGAGAAAACGTATCGAAAAGTATTGAAACGTATCGAAAAAGAAACGAGTATCCATTGAAAGTGGATAAAAGTTTTCGAAACGTATCGAAAAAGAATAGAAAATCTATAGAAAGTAACAAAAAGGTATCGAAACGTATCGAAAATGTACCGAAAATCCATAGAAAGTTGAGAAAAGGTATCGAAACGTATCGAATATGTGCCAAAAATCTATATAAAGTAGCGACAACGTACAGAAAAGTATATAAACGTATCGAAAATTTACCGAAAATCCATAGAAAGTTGAGAAAAAGTATAGAAATGTATCGAAAAAGAAACGAAAATCCATTGAAAGCGGCGCAAATTTATCGAAACGTATCGAATATGTGCCAAAAATCTATATAAAGTAGCAACAACGTATAGAAAAGTATAGAAACGTATGGAAAATGTACCGAAAATCTATAGAAAGTTGAGAAAAAGTATAGAAATGTATCGAAAAAGAAATGAAAAACCATTGAAAGTGCGAAAAGTTGTCGAAACGTATCGAATAAGTGCCAAAAATCTATATAAAGTAGCGACAACGTATAGAAAATTATAGAAACGTATCAAAAATGTACCGAAAATCCAAAAACGTAAGAACAGTATCGGAGATGTAACCTAAATCTGTTGAAATTTGAAAAACCTATCAAAAATCTATAGAAAGTAACAAAAAGTTATCGAAACGTATCGAAAATGTGACAAAAACCTATATAAAGGAGCGGCAACGTACAGAAAAGTATAGAAAGTATCGAAAATTTACCGAAAATCCATAGAAAGTTGAGAAAAGGTATCGAAACTTATCGAATATGTGCAAAAAATCTATATAAAGTAGCGACAACGTACAGAAAAGTATAGAAACGTATCGAAAATTTACCGAAAATCCATAGAAAGTTGAGAAAAGGTATTGGGACGTATCGAAAATAAGAGAAAAATCTACATTAAGTTGCGACAACGTATAGAAAATGTACCGCAAATCTATAGAAAGTTGAGAAAAAGTATCGAAATTTATCGAAAAAGAAACGAAAATCCATTGAAAGTGGCGAAAAGTTATCGAAACGTATCGAATATGTGCCAAAAATCTATATAAAGTAGCGACAACGTATAGAAAAGTATAGAAACGTATCAAAAATGTACCGAAAATCTATAGAAAGTTGAGAAAAAGTATCGAAATTTATCGAAAAAGAAACGAAAATCTATTGAAAGTGCGAAAAGTTGTCGAAACATATCAAATAAGTGCCAAAAATCTATATAAAGTAGCGACAACGTACAGAAAAGTATAGAAACGTATCGAAAATGTACCGAAAATCCATAGAAAGTTGAGAAAAGGTATCGAAACGTATCGAATATGTGCCAAAAATCTATATAAAGTAGCGACAACGTATAGAAAATGTACCGCAAATCTATAGAAAGTTGAGAAAAAGTATCGAAATTTATCGAAAGAGAAACGAAAATCCATTGAAAGTGGCGAAAAGTTATCGAAACGTATCGAATATGTGCCAAAAATCAATATAAAGTAGCGACTACGTATAGAAAAGAATAGAAACGTATCGAAAATGTACCGAAAATCTATAGAAAGTTGAGAAAAAGTATCGAAATTTATCGAAAAAGAAACGAAAATCTATTGAAAGTGCGAAAAGTTGTCGAAACATATCGAATAAGTGCCAAAAATCTATATAAAGTAGCGACAACGTATAGAAAATGTATCAAAAATCTATAGAAAGTTGAGAAAAAGTATCGAAATTTATCGAAAAGGAAACGAAAATCCGTTGAAAGTGGCGAATATGTGCCAAAAATCTATATAAAGTAGCGACAACGTATAGAAAAGTATAGAAACGTATCGAGAATGTACCGAAAATCCATAGAAAGTTGAGAAAAAGTATCGAAAAAGAAACGAAAATCCATTGAAAGTGGCGAACAGTTATCGAAACGTATCGAATATGTGCCAAAAATATATATAAAGTAGCGACAACGTATAGGAAGCATACCGAAAATCTATAGAAAGTTGAGAAAAAGTATCGAAATTTATCGAAAAAAACGAAAATCCATTGAAAGTGCGAAAAATTTTCGAAACGTATCCAATAAGTGCCAAAAATCTATATAAAGTAGCGACAACGTACAGAAAAGTATAGAAACGTATCGAAAATGTACCGAAAATCAATAGAAAGTTGAGAAAAAGTATAGAAATGTATCGAAAAAGAAACGAAAATCCATAGAAAGCAGCGAATTTGTGCCAAAAATCTATATAAAGTAGCGACAACGTATCGAAAATGTTCCGAAAATCTATAGAAAGTTGAGAAAAAGTATCGAAATTTATCAAAAAAGAAACGAAAATCCATTGAATGTGGCGAAAAATTATCGAAACGTATCGAATATGTGCCAAAAATCTATATAAAGTAGCTACAACGTATCGAAAATGTACCGAAAATCCATAGAAAGGTGAGAAAAGGTATTGGAACGTATCGAAAATGTGAGAAAAATCTACATTAAGTTGCGACAACGTATAGAAAATGTACCGCAAATCTATAGAAAGTTGAGAAAAAGTATCGAAATTTATCGAAAAAGAAACGAAAATCCATTGAAAGTGGCGAAAAGTTATCGAAACGTATCGAATATGTGCCAAAAATCTATATAAAGTAGCGACAACGTATAGAAAAGTATAGAAACGTATAAAAAATGTACCGAAAATCTATAGAAAGTTGAGAAAAAGTATCGAAATTTATCGAAAAAGAAACGAAAATCTATTGAAAGTGCGAAAAGTTGTCGAAACATATAAAATAAGTGCCAAAAATCTATATAAAGTAAAGACAACGTACAGAAAAGTATAGAAACTTATCGAAAATGTACCGAAAATCCATAGAAAGTTGAGAAAAGTTATTGAAACGTATCGAAAATGTGCCAAAAATCTATATAAAGTAGCGACAACGTATAGAAAATGTACCGCAAATCTATAGAAAGTTGAGAAAAAGTATCGAAATTTATCGAAAGAGAAACGAAAATCCAGTGAAAGTGGCGAAAAGTTATCGAAACGTATCGAATATGTGCCAAAAATCTATATAAAGTAGCGACAACGTATAGAAAATGTACCGCAAATCTATAGAAAGTTGAGAAAAAGTATCGAAATTTATCGAAAGAGAAACGAAAATCCAGTGAAAGTGGCGAAAAGTTATCGAAACGTATCGAATATGTGCCAAAAATCAATATAAAGTAGCGACAACGTATAGAAAAGTATAGAAACGTATCGAAAATGTACCGAAAATCTATAGAAAGTTGAGAAAAGGTATCAAAATTTATCGAAAAAGAAACGAAAATCTATTGAAAGTGAGAAAAGTTGTCGAAACGTATCGAATAAGTGCCAAAAATCTATATAAAGTAGCGACAACGTACAGAAAAGTATAGAAACGTATCGAAAATGTACCGAAAATCCATAGAAAGTTGAGAAAAGTTATTGAAACGTATCGAAAATGTGAGAAAAATCTACATAAAGTAGCGATAACGTATAGAAAATGTACCGAAAATTTATAGAAAGTTGAGAAAAAGTATCGAAATTTATCGAAAAAGAAACGAAAATCCATTGAAAGTGGCGAAAAGTTATCGAAACGTATCGAATATGTGCCAAAAATCTATATAAATTAGCGACAACGTATAGAAAAGAATAGAAACGTATCGAAAATGTACCGAAAATCTATAGAAAGTTGAGAAAAAGTATCGAAATTTATCGAAAAAGAAACGAAAATCTATTGAAAGTGCGAAAAGTTGTCGAAACATATCGAATAAGTGCCAAAAATCTATATAAAGTAGCGACAACGTATAGAAAATGTACCAAAAATCTATAGAAAGTTGAGAAAAAGTATCGAAATTTATCGAAAAGGAAACGAAAATGCGTTGAAAGTGGCGAATATGTGCAAAAATCTATATAAAGTAGCGACAACGTATAGAAAAGTATATAAACGTATCGAGAATGTACCGAAAATCCATAGAAAGTTGAGAAAAAGTATCGAAATTTATCGAAAAAGAAACGAAAATCCATTGAAAGTGGCGAACAGTTATCGAAACGTATCGAATATGTGCCAAAAATATATATAAAGTAGCGACAACGTATAGGAAGCATACCGAAAATCTATAGAAAGTTGAGAAAAAGTATCGAAATTTATCGAAAAAAACGAAAATCCATTGAAAATGCGAAAAGTTTTCGAAACGTATCCAATAAGTGCCAAAAATCTATATAAAGTAGCGACAACGTACAGAAAAGTATAGAAACGTATCGAAAATGTACCGAAAATCAATAGAAAGTTGAGAAAAAGTATAGAAATGTATCGAAAAAGAAACGAAAATCCATAGAAAGCAGCGAATATGTGCCAAAAATCTATATAAAGTAGCGACAACGTATCGAAAATGTTCCGAAAATCTATAGAAAGTTGAGAAAAAGTATCGAAATTTATCGAAAAAGAAACGAACATCCATTGAATGTGGCGAAAAATTATCGAAACGTATCGAATATGTGCCAAAAATCTATATAAAGTAGCTACAACGTATCGAGAATGTACCGAAAATCTGTAGAAAGTTGAGAAAAAGTATCGAAATTTATCGAAAAAGAAACGGAAATCTATTGAAAGTGGCGAAAAGTTATCGAAACGTATCGAATATGTGCAAAAAATCTATATAAAGTAGCGAAAACGTATCGAAAATGTTCCGAAAATCTATAGAAAATTGAGAAAAAGTATCGAAATTTATCGAAAAAGAAACGAAAATCCATTGAAAGTGGCGAAAAGTTATCGAAACGTAGCGAATATGTGCCAAAAATCTATATAAAGTAGCTACAACGTATCGAAAATGTACCGAAAATCTATAGAAAGTTGAGAAAAAGTATCGAAATTTATCGAAAAAGAAACGAAAATCCATTGACAGTGGCGAAAAGTTATCGAAACGTATCGAATATGTGCAAAAAATCTATATAAAGTAGCGACAACGTACAGAAAAGTATAGAAACGTATCGAAAATGTACCGAAAATCAATAGAAAGTTGAGAAAAAGTATAGAAATGTATCGAAAAAGAAACTAAAATCCATAGCAAGCTGCGAAAATGTGAGAAAAATCTACATAAAGTAGCGATAACGTATAGAAAATGTACCGAAAATTTATAGAAAGTTGCGAAAAAGTATCGAAATTTATCGAAAAAGAAACGAAAATCCATTGAAAGTGGCGAACAGTTATCGAAACGTATCGAATATGTGCCAAAAATATATATAAAGTAGCGACAACGTATAGGAAGCATACCGAAAATCTATAGAAAGTTGAGAAAAAGTATCGAAATTTATCGAAAAAAACGAAAATCCATTGAAAGTGCGAAAAGTTTTCGAAACGTATCCAATAAGTGCCAAAAATCTATATAAAGTAGCGACAACGTACAGAAAAGTATAGAAACGTATCGAAAATGTACCGAAAATCAATAGAAAGTTGAGAAAAAGTATAGAAATGTATCGAAAAAGAAACGAAAATCCATAGAAAGCAGCGAATATGTGCCAAAAATCTATATAAAGTAGCGACAACGTATCGAAAATGTTCCGAAAATCTGTAGAAAGTTGAGAAAAAGTATCGAAATTTATCGAAAAAGAAACGGAAATCTATTGAAAGTGGCGAAAAGTTATCGAAACGTATCGAATATGTGCAAAAAATCTATATAAAGTAGCGAAAACGTATCCAAAATGTTCCGAAAATCTATAGAAAGTTGAGAAAAAGTATCGAAATTTATCGAAAAAGAAACGAAAATCCATTGAAAGTGGCGAAAAGTTATCGAAACGTATCGAAAATGTACCGAAAATCCATAGCAAGTTGAGAAAAGGTATCGAAACGTATCGAATATGTGCCAAAAATCTATATAAAGTAGCGACAACGTACAGAAAAGTATATAAACGTATCGAAAATTTACCGAAAATCCATAGAAAGTTGAGAAAAAGTAAAGAAATGTATCGAAAAAGAAACGAAAATCCATTGAAAGCGGCGCAAAGTTATCGAAACGTATCGAATATGTGCCAAAAATCTATATAAAGTAGCAACAACGTATAGAAAAGTATAGAAACGTATCGAAAATGTACCGAAAATCTATAGAAAGTTGAGAAAAAGTATAGAAATGTATCGAAAAAGAAATGAAAAACCATTGAAAGTGCGAAAAGTTGTCGAAACGTATCGAATAAGTGCCAAAAATCTATATAAAGTAGCGACAACGTATAGAAAATTATAGAAACGTATCAAAAATGTACCGAAAATCCATTGAAAATTGCAAAAACGTAAGAACAGTATCGGGGATGTAACCTAAATCTGTTGAAATTTGAAAAACCTATCAAAAATCTATAGAAAGTAACAAAAAGTTATCGAAACATATCGAAAATGTGACAAAAACCTATATAAAGGAGCGGCAACGTACATAAAAGTATAGAAAGTATCGAAAATTTACCGAAAATCCATAGAAAGTTGAGAAAAGGTATCGAAACTTATCGAATATGTGCAAAAAATCTATATAAAGTAGCGACAACGTACAGAAAAGTATAGAAACGTATCGAAAATGTACCGAAAATCCATAGAAAGTTGAGAAAAGGTATTGGAACGTATCGAAAATGTGAGAAAAATCTACATTAAGTTGCGACAACGTATAGAAAATGTACCGCAAATCTATAGAAAGTTGAGAAAAAGTATCGAAATTTATCGAAAAAGAAACGAAAATCCATTGAAAGTGGCGAAAAGTTATCGAAACGTATCGAATATGTGCCAAAAATCTATATAAAGTAGCGACAACGTATAGAAAAGTATAGAAACGTATCAAAAATGTACCGAAAATCTATAGAAAGTTGAGAAAAAGTATCGAAATTTATCGAACAAGAAACGAAAATCTATTGAAAGTGCGAAAAGTTGTCGAAACATATCAAATAAGTGCCAAAAATCTATATAAAGTAGCGACAACGTACAGAAAAGTATAGAAACGTATCGAAAATGTACCGAAAATCAATAGAAAGTTGAGAAAAAGTATAGAAATGTATCGAAAAAGAAACGAAAATCCATAGAAAGCAGCGAATATGTGCCAAAAATCTATATAAAGTAGCGACAACGTATCGAAAATGTTCCGAAAATCTATAGAAAGTTGAGAAAAAGTATCGAAATTTATCGAAAAAGAAACGAACATCCATTGAATGTGGCGAAAAATTATCGAAACGTATCGAATATGTGCCAAAAATCTATATAAAGTAGCTACAACGTATCGAGAATGTACCGAAAATCTGTAGAAAGTTGAGAAAAAGTATCGAAATTTATCGAAAAAGAAACGCAAATCCATTGAAAGTGCGAAAAGTTGTCGAAACATATCAAATAAGTGCCAAAAATCTATATAAAGTAGCGGCAACGTACAGAAAGGTATAGAAACGTATCGAAAATGTACCGAAAATCAATAGAAAGTTGAGAAAAAGTATAGAAATGTATCGAAAAAGAAACGAAAATCCATAGAAAGCAGCGAATATGTGCCAAAAATCTATATAAAGTAGCGACAACGTATCGAAAATGTTCCGAAAATCTATAGAAAGTTGAGAAAAAGTATCGAAATTTATCGAAAAAGAAACGAACATCCATTGAATGTGGCGAAAAGTTATCGAAACGTATCGAATATGTGCCAAAAATCAATATAAAGTAGCGACTACGTATAGAAAAGAATAGAAACGTATCGAAAATGTACCGAAAATCTATAGAAAGTTGAGAAAAAGTATAGAAATGTATCGAAAAAGAAACGAAAATCCATAGAAAGCAGCGAATATGTGCCAAAAATCTATATAAAGTAGCGACAACGTATAGAAAATGTACCGCAAATCTATAGAAAGTTGAGAAAAAGTATCGAAATTTATCGAAAGAGAAACGAAAATCCATTGAAAGTGGCGAAAAGTTATCGAAACGTATCGAATATGTGCCAAAACTCACTATAAAGTAGCGACTACGTATAGAAAAGAATAGAAACGTATCGAAAATGTACCGAAAATCTATAGAAAGTTGAGAAAAAGTATAGAAATGTATCGAAAAAGAAACGAAAATCCATAGAAAGCAGCGAATATGTGCCAAAAATCTATATAAAGTAGCGACAACGTATCGAAAATGTTCCGAAAATCTATAGAAAGTTGAGAAAAAGTATCGAAATTTATCGAAAAAGAAACGAACATCCATTGAATGTGGCGAAAAATTATCGAAACGTATCGAATATGTGCCAAAAATCTATATAAAGTAGCTACAACGTATCGAGAATGTACCGAAAATCTGTAGAAAGTTGAGAAAAAGTATCGAAATTTATCGAAAAAGAAACGGAAATCTATTGAAAGTGGCGAAAAGTTATCGAAACGTATCGAATATGTGCAAAAAATCTATATAAAGTAGCGAAAACGTATCGAAAATGTTCCGAAAATCTATAGAAAGTTGAGAAAAAGTATCGAAATTTATCGAAAAAGAAACGAAAATCCATTGAAAGTGGCGAAAAGTTATCGAAACGTATCGAATATGTGCCAAAAATCTATATAAAGTAGCTACAACGTATCGAAAATGTACCGAAAATCTATAGAAAGTTGAGAAAAAGTATCGAAATTTATCGAAAAAGAAACGAAAATCCATTGACAGTGGCGAAAAGTTATCGAAACGTATCGAATATGTGCAAAAAATCTATATAAAGTAGCGACAACGTACAGAAAAGTATAGAAACGTATCGAAAATGTACCGAAAATCAATAGAAAGTTGAGAAAAAGTATAGAAATGTATCGAAAAAGAAACTAAAATCCATAGAAAGCTGCGAAAATGTGAGAAAAATCTACATAAAGTAGCGATAACGTATAGAAAATGTACCGAAAATTTATAGAAAGTTGAGAAAAAGTATCGAAATTTATCGAAAAAGAAACGAAAATCCATTGAAAGTGGCGAACAGTTATCGAAACGTATCGAATATGTGCCAAAAATATATATAAAGTAGCGACAACGTATAGGAAGCATACCGAAAATCTATAGAAAGTTGAGAAAAAGTATCGAAATTTATCGAAAAAAACGAAAATCCATTGAAAGTGCAAAAAGTTTTCGAAACGTATCCAATAAGTGCCAAAAATCTATATAAAGTAGCGACAACGTACAGAAAAGTATAGAAACGTATCGAAAATGCACCGAAAATCAATAGAAAGTTGAGAAAAAGTATAGAAATGTATCGAAAAAGAAACGAAAATCTATAGAAAGCAGCGAATATGTGCCAAAAATCTATATAAAGTAGCGACAACGTATCGAAAATGTTCCGAAAATCTGTAGAAAGTTGAGAAAAAGTATCGAAATTTATCGAAAAAGAAACGGAAATCTATTGAAAGTGGCGAAAAGTTATCGAAACGTATCGAATATGTGCAAAAAATCTATATAAAGTAGCGAAAACGTATCCAAAATGTTCCGAAAATCTATAGAAAGTTGAGAAAAAGTATCGAAATTTATCGAAAAAGAAACGAAAATCCATTGAAAGTGGCGAAAAGTTATCGAAACGTATCGAAAATGTACCGAAAATCCATAGCAAGTTGAGAAAAGGTATCGAAACGTATCGAATATGTGCCAAAAATCTATATAAAGTAGCGACAACGTACAGAAAAGTATATAAACGTATCGAAAATTTACCGAAAATCCATAGAAAGTTGAGAAAAAGTAAAGAAATGTATCGAAAAAGAAACGAAAATCCATTGAAAGCGGCGCAAAGTTATCGAAACGTATCGAATATGTGCCAAAAATCTATATAAAGTAGCTACAACGTATCGAGAATGTACCGAAAATCAATAGAAAGTTGAGAAAAAGTATAGAAATGTATCGAAAAAGAAACGAAAATCCATAGAAAGCAGCGAATATGTGCCAAAAATCTATATAAAGTAGCGACAACGTATAGAAAATGTACCGCAAATCTATAGAAAGTTGAGAAAAAGTATCGAAATTTATCGAAAGAGAAACGAAAATCCATTGAAAGTGGCGAAAAGTTATCGAAACGTATCGAATATGTGCCAAAAATCAATATAAAGTAGCGACTACGTATAGAAAAGAATAGAAACGTATCGAAAATGTACCGAAAATCTATAGAAAGTTGAGAAAAAGTATCGAAATGTATCGAAAAAGAAACGAAAATCTATTGAAAGTGCGAAAAGTTGTCGAAACATATCGAATAAGTGCCAAAAATCTATATAAAGTAGCGACAACGTATAGAAAATGTACCAAAAATCTATAGAAAGTTGAGAAAAAGTATCGAAATTTATCGAAAAGGAAACGAAAATCCGTTGAAAGTGGCGAATATGTGCCAAAAATCTATATAAAGTAGCGACAACGTATAGAAAAGTATAGAAACGTATCGAGAATGTACCGAAAATCCATAGAAAGTTGAGAAAAAGTATCGAAAAAGAAACGAAAATCCATTGAAAGTGGCGAACAGTTATCGAAACGTATCGAATATGTGCCAAAAATATATATAAAGTAGCGACAACGTATCGAAAATGTTCCGAAAATCTATAGAAAGTTGAGAAAAAGTATCGAAATTTATCGAAAAAGAAACGAAAATCCATTGAATGTGGCGAAAAATTATCGAAACGTATCGAATATGTGCCAAAAATCTATATAAAGTAGCTACAACGTATCGAAAATGTACCGAAAATCCATAGAAAGGTGAGAAAAGGTATTGGAACGTATCGAAAATGTGAGAAAAATCTACATTAAGTTGCGACAACGTATAGAAAATGTACCGCAAATCTATAGAAAGTTGAGAAAAAGTATCGAAATTTATCGAAAAAGAAACGAAAATCCATTGAAAGTGGCGAAAAGTTATCGAAACGTATCGAATATGTGCCAAAAATCTATATAAAGTAGCGACAACGTATAGAAAAGTATAGAAACGTATAAAAAATGTACCGAAAATCTATAGAAAGTTGAGAAAAAGTATCGAAATTTATCGAAAAAGAAACGAAAATCTATTGAAAGTGCGAAAAGTTGTCGAAACATATAAAATAAGTGCCAAAAATCTATATAAAGTAAAGACAACGTACAGAAAAGTATAGAAACTTATCGAAAATGTACCGAAAATCCATAGAAAGTTGAGAAAAGTTATTGAAACGTATCGAAAATGTGAGAAAAATCTACATAAAGTAGCGATAACGTATAGAAAATGTACCGAAAATTTATAGAAAGTTGAGAAAAAGTATCGAAATTTATCGAAAAAGAAACGAAAATCCATTGAAAGTGGCGAAAAGTTATCGAAACGTATCGAATATGTGCCAAAAATCTATATAAATTAGCGACAACGTATAGAAAAGAATAGAAACGTATCGAAAATGTACCGAAAATCTATAGAAAGTTGAGAAAAAGTATCGAAATTTATCGAAAAAGAAACGAAAATCTATTGAAAGTGCGAAAAGTTGTCGAAACATATCGAATAAGTGCCAAAAATCTATATAAAGTAGCGACAACGTATAGAAAATGTACCAAAAATCTATAGAAAGTTGAGAAAAAGTATCGAAATTTATCGAAAAGGAAACGAAAATGCGTTGAAAGTGGCGAATATGTGCAAAAATCTATATAAAGTAGCGACAACGTATAGAAAAGTATATAAACGTATCGAGAATGTACCGAAAATCCATAGAAAGTTGAGAAAAAGTATCGAAATTTATCGAAAAAGAAACGAAAATCCATTGAAAGTGGCGAACAGTTATCGAAACGTATCGAATATTTGCCAAAAATATATATAAAGTAGCGACAACGTATAGGAAGCATACCGAAAATCTATAGAAAGTTGAGAAAAAGTATCGAAATTTATCGAAAAAAACGAAAATCCATTGATAGTGCGAAAAGTTTTCGAAACGTATCCAATAAGTGCCAAAAATCTATATAAAGTAGCGACAACGTACAGAAAAGTATAGAAACGTATCGAAAATGTACCGAAAATCAATAGAAAGTTGAGAAAAAGTATAGAAATGTATCGAAAAAGAAACGAAAATCCATAGAAAGCAGCGAATATGTGCCAAAAATCTATATAAAGTAGCGACAACGTATCGAAAATGTTCCGAAAATCTATAGAAAGTTGAGAAAAAGTATCGAAATTTATCGAAAAAGAAACGAACATCCATTGAATGTGGCGAAAAATTATCGAAACGTATCGAATATGTGCCAAAAATCTATATAAAGTAGCTACAACGTATCGAGAATGTACCGAAAATCTGTAGAAAGTTGAGAAAAAGTATCGAAATTTATCGAAAAAGAAACGGAAATCTATTGAAAGTGGCGAAAAGTTATCGAAACGTATCGAATATGTGCAAAAAATCTATATAAAGTAGCGAAAACGTATCGAAAATGTTCCGAAAATCTATAGAAAGTTGAGAAAAAGTATCGAAATTTATCGAAAAAGAAACGAAAATCCATTGAAAGTGGCGAAAAGTTATCGAAACGTATCGAATATGTGCCAAAAATCTATATAAAGTAGCTACAACGTATCGAAAATGTACCGAAAATCTATAGAAAGTTGAGAAAAAGTATCGAAATTTATCGAAAAAGAAACGAAAATCCATTGACAGGGGCGAAAAGTTATCGAAACGTATCGAATATGTGCAAAAAATCTATATAAAGTAGCGACAACGTACAGAAAAGTATAGAAACGTATCGAAAATGTACCGAAAATCAATAGAAAGTTGAGAAAAAGTATAGAAATGTATCGAAAAAGAAACTAAAATCCATAGAAAGCTGCGAAAATGTGAGAAAAATCTACATAAAGTAGCGATAACGTATAGAAAATGTACCGAAAATTTATAGAAAGTTGAGAAAAAGTATCGAAATTTATCGAAAAAGAAACGAAAATCCATTGAAAGTGGCGAACAGTTATCGAAACGTATCGAATATGTGCCAAAAATATATATAAAGTAGCGACAACGTATAGGAAGCATACCGAAAATCTATAGAAAGTTGAGAAAAAGTATCGAAATTTATCGAAAAAAACGAAAATCCATTGAAAGTGCGAAAAGTTTTCGAAACGTATCCAATAAGTGCCAAAAATCTATATAAAGTAGCGACAACGTACAGAAAAGTATAGAAACGTATCGAAAATGTACCGAAAATCAATAGAAAGTTGAGAAAAAGTATAGAAATGTATCGAAAAAGAAACGAAAATCCATAGAAAGCAGCGAATATGTGCCAAAAATCTATATAAAGTAGCGACAACGTATCGAAAATGTTCCGAAAATCTGTAGAAAGTTGAGAAAAAGTATCGAAATTTATCGAAAAAGAAACGGAAATCTATTGAAAGTGGCGAAAAGTTATCGAAACGTATCGAATATGTGCAAAAAATCTATATAAAGTAGCGAAAACGTATCCAAAATGTTCCGAAAATCTATAGAAAGTTGAGAAAAAGTATCGAAATTTATCGAAAAAGAAACGAAAATCCATTGAAAGTGGCGAAAAGTTATCGAAACGTATCGAAAATGTACCGAAAATCCATAGCAAGTTGAGAAAAGGTATCGAAACGTATCGAATATGTGCCAAAAATCTATATAAAGTAGCGACAACGTACAGAAAAGTATATAAACGTATCGAAAATTTACCGAAAATCCATAGAAAGTTGAGAAAAAGTAAAGAAATGTATCGAAAAAGAAACGAAAATCCATTGAAAGCGGCGCAAAGTTATCGAAACGTATCGAATATGTGCCAAAAATCTATATAAAGTAGCAACAAAATATAGAAAAGTATAGAAACGTATCGAAAATGTACCGAAAATCTATAGAAAGTTGAGAAAAAGTATAGAAATGTATCGAAAAAGAAATGAAAAACCATTGAAAGTGCGAAAAGTTGTCGAAACGTATCGAATAAGTGCCAAAAATCTATATAAAGTAGCGACAACGTATAGAAAATTATAGAAACGTATCAAAAATGTACCGAAAATCCATTGAAAATTGCAAACACGTAAGAACAGTATCGGGGATGTAACCTAAATCTGTTGAAATTTGAAAAACCTATCAAAAATCTATAGAAAGTAACAAAAAGTTATCGAAACATATCGAAAATGTGACAAAAACCTATATAAAGGAGCGGCAACGTACATAAAAGTATAGAAAGTATCGAAAATTTACCGAAAATCCATAGAAAGTTGAGAAAAGGTATCGAAACTTATCGAATATGTGCAAAAAATCTATATAAAGTAGCGACAACGTACAGAAAAGTATAGAAACGTATCGAAAATGTACCGAAAATCCATAGAAAGTTGAGAAAAGGTATTGGAACGTATCGAAAATGTGAGAAAAATCTACATTAAGTTGCGACAACGTATAGAAAATGTACCGCAAATCTATAGAAAGTTGAGAAAAAGTATCGAAATTTATCGAAAAAGAAACGAAAATCCATTGAAAGTGGCGAAAAGTTATCGAAACGTATCGAATATGTGCCAAAAATCTATATAAAGTAGCGACAACGTATAGAAAAGTATAGAAACGTATCAAAAATGTACCGAAAATCTATAGAAAGTTGAGAAAAAGTATCGAAATTTATCGAACAAGAAACGAAAATCTATTGAAAGTGCGAAAAGTTGTCGAAACATATCAAATAAGTGCCAAAAATCTATATAAAGTAGCGACAACGTACAGAAAAGTATAGAAACGTATCGAAAATGTACCGAAAATCAATAGAAAGTTGAGAAAAAGTATAGAAATGTATCGAAAAAGAAACGAAAATCCATAGAAAGCAGCGAATATGTGCCAAAAATCTATATAAAGTAGCGACAACGTATCGAAAATGTTCCGAAAATCTATAGAAAGTTGAGAAAAAGTATCGAAATTTATCGAAAAAGAAACGAACATCCATTGAATGTGGCGAAAAATTATCGAAACGTATGGAATATGTGCCAAAAATCTATATAAAGTAGCTACAACGTATCGAGAATGTACCGAAAATCTGTAGAAAGTTGAGAAAAAGTATCGAAATTTATCGAAAAAGAAACGGAAATCTATTGAAAGTGGCGAAAAGTTATCGAAACGTATCGAATATGTGCAAAAAGTCTATATAAAGTATCGAAAATGTTCCGAAAATCTATAGAAAGTTGAGAAAAAGTATCGAAATTTATCGAAAAAGAAACGAAAATCCATTGAAAGTGGCGAAAAGTTATCGAAACGTATCGAATATGTGCCAAAAATCTATATAAAGTAGCTACAACGTATCGAAAATGTACCGAAAATCTATAGAAAGTTGAGAAAAAGTATCGAAATTTATCGAAAAAGAAACGAAAATCCATTGAAAGTGGCGAAAAGTTATCGAAACGTATCGAATATGTGCAAAAAATCTATATAAAGTAGCGACAACGTACAGAAAAGTATAGAAACGTATCGAGAATGTACCGAAAATCAATAGAAAGTTGAGAAAAAGTATAGAAATGTATCGAAAATGAAACTAAAATCCATAGAAAGCAGCGAAAATGTGAGAAAAATCTACATAAAGTAGCGATAACGTATAGAAAATGTACCGAAAATTTATAGAAAGTTGAGAAAAAGTATCGAAATTTATCGAAAAAGAAACGAAAATATATTGAAAGTGGCGAACAGTTATCGAAACGTATCGAATATGTGCCAAAAATATATATAAAGTAGCGCCAACGTATAGGAAGCATACCGAAAATCTATAGAAAGTTGAGAAAAAGTATCGAAATTTATCGAAAAAAACGAAAATCCATTGAAAGTGCGAAAAGTTTTCGAAACGTATCCAATAAGTGCCAAAAATCTATATAAAGTAGCGACAACGTACAGAAAAGTATAGAAACGTATCGAAAATGTACCGAAAATCAATAGAAAGTTGAGAAAAAGTATAGAAATGTATCGAAAAAGAAACGAAAATCCCTAGAAAGCAGCGAATAAGTGCCAAAAATCTATATAAAGTAGCGACAACGTATCGAAAATGTTCCGAAAATCTGTAGAAAGTTGAGAAAAAGTATCGAAATTTATCGAAAAAGAAACGGAAATCTATTGAAAGTGGCGAAAAGTTATCGAAACGTATCGAATATGTGCAAAAAATCTATATAAAGTAGCGAAAACGTATCGAAAATGTTCCGAAAATCTATAGAAAGTTGAGAAAAAGTATCGAAATTTATCGAAAAAGAAACGAAAATCTATTGAAAGTGGCGAAAAGTTATCGAAACGTATCGAAAATGTACCGAAAATCCATAGAAAGTTGAGAAAAGGTATCGAAACGTATCGAATATGTGCCAAAAATCTATATAAAGTAGCGACAACGTACAGAAAAGTATAGAAACGTATCGAAAATTTACCGAAAATCTATAGAAAGTTGAGAAAAAGTATAGAAATGTATCGAAAAAGAAATGAAAAACCATTGAAAGTGCGAAAAGTTGTCGAAACTTATCGAATAAGTGCCAAAAATCTATATAAAGTAGCGACAACGTATAGAAAAGAATAGAAACGTATCGAAAATGTACCGAAAATCTATAGAAAGTTGAGAAAAAGTATAGAAATGTATCGAAAAAGAAATGAAAAACCATTGAAAGTGCGAAAAGTTGTCGAAACTTATCGAATAAGTGCCAAAAATCTATATAAAGTAGCGACAACGTATAGAAAATTATAGAAACGTATCATAAATGTACCGAAAACCCATTGAAAATTGCAAAAACGTAAGAACAGTATCGGAGATGTAACCTAAATCTGTTGAAATTTGAAAAACCTATCAAAAATCTATAGAAAGTAACAAAAAGTTATCGAAACATATCGAAAATGTGACAAAAACCTATATAAAGGAGCGGCAACGTACAGAAAAGTATAGAAAGTATCGAAAATTTACCGAAAATCCATAGAAAGTCGAAACTTATCGAATATGTGCAAAAAATCTATATAAAGTAGCGACAACGTACAGAAAAGTATAGAAACGTATCGAAAATGTACCGAAAATTCATAGAAAGTTGAGAAAAGGTATCGGAACGTATCGAAAATGTGAGAAAAATCTACATTAAGTTGCGACAACGTATAGAAAATGTACTGCAAATCTATAGAAAGTTGAGAAAAAGTATCGAAATTTATCGAAAAAGAAACGAAAATCCATTGAAAGTGGCGAAAAGTTATCGAAACGTATCGAATATATGCCAAAAATCTATATAAAGTAGCGACAACGTATAGAAAAGTATAGAAACGTATCAAAAATGTACCGAAAATCTATAGAAAGTTGAGAAAAAGTATCGAAATTTATGAAAAAGAAACAAAAATCTATTGAAAGTGCGAAAAGTTGTCGAAACATATCAAATAAGTGCCAAAAATCTATATAAAGTAGCGACAACGTACAGAAAAGTATAGAAACGTATCGAAAATGTACCGAAAATCAATAGAAAGTTGAGAAAAAGTATAGAAATGTATCGAAAAAGAAACGAAAATCCATAGAAAGCAGCGAATATGTGCCAAAAATCTATATAAAGTAGCGACAACGTATCGAAAATGTTCCGAAAATCTATAGAAAGTTGAGAAAAAGTATCGAAATTTATCGAAAAAGAAACGAACATCCATTGAATGTGGCGAAAAATTATCGAAACGTATCGAATATGTGCCAAAAATCTATATAAAGTAGCTACAACGTATAGAGAATGTACCGAAAATCTGTAGAAAGTTGAGAAAAAGTATCGAAATTTATCGAAAAAGAAACGGAAATCTATTGAAAGTGGCGAAAAGTTATCGAAACGTATCGAATATGTGCAAAAAATCTATATAAAGTAGCGACAACGTATAGGAAGCATACCGAAAATCTATAGAAAGTTGAGAAAAAGTATCGAAATTTATCGAAAGAGAAACGGAAATCTATTGAAAGTGGCGAAAAATTATCGAAACGTATCGAATATGTGCCAAAAATCTATATAAAGTAGCTACAACGTATCGAGAATGTACCGAAAATCTGTAGAAAGTTGAGAAAAAGTATCGAAATTTATCGAAAAAGAAACGGAAATCTATTGAAAGTGGCGAAAAGTTATCGAAACGTATCGAATATGTGCCAAAAATCTATATAAAGTAGCGAAAACGTATCGAAAATGTTCCGAAAATCTATAGAAAACTGAGAAAAAGTATCGAAATTTATCGAAAAAGAAACGAAAATCCATTGAAAGTGGCGAAAAGTTATCGAAACGTATCGAATATGTGCCAAAAATCTATATAAAGTAGCTACAACGTATGGAAAATGTACCGAAAATCTATAGAAAGTTGAGAAAAAGTATCGAAATTTATCGAAAAAGAAACGAAAATCCATTGAAAGTGGCGAAAAGTTATCGAAACGTATCGAATATGTGCAAAAAATCTATATAAAGTAGCGACAACGTACAGAAAAGTATAGAAACGTATCGAAAATGTACCGAAAATCAATAGAAAGTTGAGAAAAAGTATAGAAATGTATCGAAAAAGAAACTAAAATCCATAGAAAGCAGCGAAAATGTGAGAAAAATCTACATAAACTAGTGATAACGTATAGAAAATGTACCGAAAATTTATAGAAAGTTGAGAAAAAGTATCGAAATTTATCGAAAAAGAAACGAAAATCCATTGAAAGTGGCGAACAGTTATCGAAACGTATCGAATATGTGCCAAAAATATATATAAAGTAGCGACAACGTATAGGAAGCATACCGAAATCTATAGAAAGTTGAGAAAAAGTATCGAAATTTATCGAAAAAAACGAAAATCCATTGAAAGTGCGAAAAGTTTTCGAAACGTATCCAATAAGTGCCAAAAATCTATATAAAGTAGCGACAACGTACAGAAAAGTATAGAAACGTATCGAAAATGTACCGAAAATCAATAGAAAGTTGAGAAAAAGTATAGAAATGTATCGAGAAAGAAACGAAAATCCATAGAAAGCAGCGAATATGTGCCAAAAATCTATATAAAGTAGCGACAACGTATAGGAAGCATACCGAAAATCTATAGAAAGTTGAGAAAAAGTATCGAAATTTATCGAAAAAAACGAAAATCCATTGAAAGTGCGAAAAGTTTTCGAAACGTATCCATTAAGTGCCAAAAATCTATATAAAGTAGCGACAACGTACAGAAAAGTATAGAAACGTATCGAAAATGTTCCGAAAATCTGTAGAAAGTTGAGAAAAAGTATCGAAATTTATCGAAAAAGAAACGGAAATCTATTGAAAGTGGCGAAAAGTTATCGAAACGTATCGAATATGTGCAAAAAATCTATATAAAGTAGCGAAAACGTATCGAAAATGTTCCGAAAATCTATAGAAAGTTGAGAAAAAGTATCGAAATTTATCGAAAAAGAAACGAAAATCCATTGAAAGTGGCGAAAAGTTATCGAAACGTATCGAAAATGTACCGAAAATCCATAGAAAGTTGAGAAAAGGTATCGAAACGTATCGAATATGTGCCAAAAATCTATATAAAGTAGCGACAACGTACAGAAAAGTATATAAACGTATCGAAAATTTACCGAAAATCCATAGAAAGTTGAGAAAAAGTATAGAAATGTTTCGAAAAAGAAACGAAAATCCATTGAAAGCGGCGCAAAGTTATCGAAACGTATCGAATATGTGCCAAAAATCTTTATAAAGTAGCAACAACGTATAGAAAAGTATAGAAACGTATCGAAAATGTACCGAAAATCTATAGAAAGTTGAGAAAAAGTATAGAAATGTATCGAAAAAGAAACGAAAAACCATTGAAAGTGCGAAAAGTTGTCGAAACGTATCGAATAAGTGCCAAAAATCTATATAAAGTAGCGACAACGTATAGAAAATTATAGAAACGTATCAAAAATGTACCGAAAATCCATTGAAAATTGCAAAAACGTAAGAACAGTATCGGAGATGTAACCTAAATCTGTTGAAATTTGAAAAACCTATCAAAAATCTATAGAAATGTGACAAAAACCTATATAGAGGAGCGGCAACGTACAGAAAAGTATAGAAAGTATCGAAAATTTACCGAAAATCCATAGAAAGTTGAGAAAAGGTATCGAAACTTATCGAATATGTGCAAAAAATCTATATAAAGTAGCGACAACGTACAGAAAAGTATAGAAACGTATCGAAAATGTACCGAAAATCCATGGAAAGTTGAGAAAAGGTATTGGAACGTATCGAAAATGTGAGAAAAATCTACATTAAGTTGCGACAACGTATAGAAAATGTACCGCAAATCTATAGAAAGTTGAGAAAAAGTATCGAAATTTATCGAAAAAGAAACGAAAAACCATTGAAAGTGGCGAAAAGTTATCGAAACGTATCGAATATGTGCCAAAAATCTATATAAAGTAGCGACAACGTATAGAAAAGTATAGAAACGTATCAAAAATGTACCGAAAATCTATAGAAAGTTGAGAAAAAGTATCGAAATTTATCGAACAAGAAACGAAAATCTATTGAAAGTGCGAAAAGTTGTCGAAACATATCAAATAAGTGCCAAAAATCTATATAAAGTAGCGACAACGTACAGAAAAGTATAGAAACGTATCGAAAATGTACCGAAAATCAATAGAAAGTTGAGAAAAAGTATAGAAATGTATCGAAAAAGAAACGAAAATCCATAGAAAGCAGCGAATATGTGCCAAAAATCTATATAAAGTAGCGACAACGTATCGAAAATGTTCCGAAAATCTATAGAAAGTTGAGAAAAAGTATCGAAATTTATCGAAAAAGAAACGAACATCCATTGAATGTGGCGAAAAATTATCGAAACGTATCGAATATGTGCCAAAAATCTATATAAAGTAGCTACAACGTATCAAAAATGTACCGAAAATCTATAGAAAGTTGAGAAAAAGTATCGAAATTTATCGAAAAAGAAACGAAAATCCATTGAAAGTGGCGAAAAGTTATCGAAACGTATCGAATATGTGCAAAAAATCTATATAAAGTAGCGACAACGTACAGAAAAGTATAGAAACGTATCGAAAATGTACCGAAAATCAATAGAAAGTTGAGAAAACGTATAGAAATGTATCGAAAAAGAAACTAAAATCAATAGAAAGCAGCGAAAATGTGAGAAAAATCTACATAAAGTAGCGATAACGTATAGAAAATGTACCGAAAATTTATAGAAAGTTGAGAAAAAGTATCGAAATTTATCGAAAAAGAAACGAAAATCCATTGAAAGTGGCGAACAGTTATCGAAACGTATCGAATATGTGCCAAAAATATATATAAAGTAGCGACAACGTATAGGAAGCATACCGAAAATCTATAGAAAGTTGAGAAAAAGTATCGAAATTTATCGAAAAAAACGAAAATCCATTGAAAGTGCGAAAAGTTTTCGAAACGTATCCAATAAGTGCCAAAAATCTATATAAAGTAGCGACAACGTACAGAGAAGTATAGAAACGTATCGAAAATGTACCGAAAATCAATAGAAAGTTGAGAAAAAGTATAGAAATGTATCGAGAAAGGAACGAAAATCCATAGAAAGCAGCGAATATGTGCCAAAAATCTATATAAAGTAGCGACAACGTATAGGAAGCATACCGAAAATCTATAGAAAGTTGAGAAAAAGTATCGAAATTTATCGAAAAAAACGAAAATCCATTGAAAGTGCGAAAAGTTTTCGAAACGTATCCAATAAGTGCCAAAAATCTATATAAAGTAGCGACAACGTACAGAAAAGTATAGAAACGTATCGAAAATGTTCCGAAAATCTGTAGAAAGTTGAGAAAAAGTATCGAAATTTATCGAAAAAGAAACGGAAATCTATTGAAAGTGGCGAAAAGTTATCGAAACGTATCGAATATGTGCAAAAAATCTATATAAAGTAGCGAAAACGTATCGAAAATGTTCCGAAAATCTATAGAAAGTTGAGAAAAAGTATCGAAATTTATCGAAAAAGAAACGAAAATCCATTGAAAGTGGCGAAAAGTTATCGAAACGTATCGAAAATGTACCGAAAATCCATAGAAAGTTGAGAAAAGGTATCGAAACGTATCGAATATGTGCCAAAAATCTATATAAAGTAGCGACAACGTACAGAAAAGTATATAAACGTATCGAAAATTTACCGAAAATCCATAGAAAGTTGAGAAAAAGTATAGAAATGTATCGAAAAAGAAACGAAAATCCATTGAAAGCGGCCAAAGTTATCGAAACGTATCGAATATGTGCAAAAAATCTATATAAAGTAGCGACAACGTACAGAAAAGTATAGAAACGTATCGAAAATGTACCGAAAATCCATGGAAAGTTGAGAAAAGGTATTGGAACGTATCGAAAATGTGAGAAAAATCTACATTAAGTTTCGACAACGTATAGAAAATGTACCGCAAATCTATAGAAAGTTGAGAAAAAGTATCGAAATTTATCGAAAAAGAAACGAAAATCCATTGAAAGTGGCGAAAAGTTATCGAAACGTATCGAATATGTGCCAAAAATCTATATAAAGTAGCGACAACGTATAGAAAAGTATAGAAACGTATCAAAAATGTACCGAAAATCTATAGAAAGTTGAGAAAAAGTATCGAAATTTATCGAACAAGAAACGAAAATCTATTGAAAGTGCGAAAAGTTGTCGAAACATATCAAATAAGTGCCAAAAATCTATATAAAGTAGCGACAACGTACAGAAAAGTATAGAAACGTATCGAAAATGTACCGAAAATCAATAGAAAGTTGAGAAAAAGTATAGAAATGTATCGAAAAAGAAACGAAAATCCATAGAAAGCAGCGAATATGTGCCAAAAATCTATATAAAGTAGCGACAACGTATCGAAAATGTTCCGAAAATCTATAGAAAGTTGAGAAAAAGTATCGAAATTTATCGCAAAAGAAACGAACATCCATTGAATGTGGCGAAAAATTATCGAAACGTATCGAATATGTGCCAAAAATCTATATAAAGTAGCTACAACGTATCAAAAATGTACCGAAAATCTATAGAAAGTTGAGAAAAAGTATCGAAATTTATCGAAAAAGAAACGAAAATCCATTGAAAGTGGCGAAAAGTTATCGAAACGTATCGAATATGTGCAAAAAATCTATATAAAGTAGCGACAACGTACAGAAAAGTATAGAAACGTATCGAAAATGTACCGAAAATCAATAGAAAGTTGAGAAAAAGTATAGAAATGTATCGAAAAAGAAACTAAAATCCATAGAAAGCAGCGAAAATGTGAGAAAAATCTACATAAAGTAGCGATAACGTATAGAAAATGTACCGAAAATTTATAGAAAGTTGAGAAAAAGTATCGAAATTTATCGAAAAAGAAACGAAAATCCATTGAAAGTGGCGAACAGTTATCGAAACGTATCGAATATGTGCCAAAAATATATATAAAGTAGCGACAACGTATAGGAAGCATACCGAAAATCTATAGAAAGTTGAGAAAAAGTATCGAAATTTATCGAAAAAAACGAAAATCCATTGAAAGTGCGAAAAGTTTTCGAAACGTATCCAATAAGTGCCAAAAATCTATATAAAGTAGCGACAACGTACAGAAAAGTATAGAAACGTATCGAAAATGTACCGAAAATCAATAGAAAGTTGAGAAAAAGTATAGAAATGTATCGAAAAAGAAACGAAAATCCATAGAAAGCAGCGAATATGTGCCAAAAATCTATATAAAGTAGCGACAACGTATCGAAAATGTTCCGAAAATCTGTAGAAAGTTGAGAAAAAGTATCGAAATTTATCGAAAAAGAAACGGAAATCTATTGAAAGTGGCGAAAAGTTATCGAAACGTATCGAATATGTGCAAAAAATCTATATAAAGTAGCGAAAACGTATCGAAAATGTTCCGAAAATCTATAGAAAGTTGAGAAAAAGTATAGAAATGTATCGAAAAAGAAATGAAAAACCATTGAAAGTGCGAAAAGTTGTCGAAACGTATCGAATAACTCTTTTCGTTACGGTGGCCACCACAGGTAACCACCTATATTTTGAGGTTTTACTCAACACAGCGCCAGCTTACGGAAATCATAGGTAACGTCGGCTGTCAATAAGCAAGCTGTGCGATTCTTATGAAAAAAAATATTTGAAAATAAACAGAGCAACCGTCGATTACAGTTATGAAAGTTTAGTAAAATTCGTGAACTTCACAGTCGTGGTTGTGTGTGCTAATTTTATCTTCCCTTGTGAGCACAAAATAAATCTTGTGGTTTAATTTTGTGCAAATTGCGTACTTTGTTATTAACAAAAAACAAAAAAAGTAAAATCTTTTAAAACTTTTAAGTAAATTAGACTTATTCAAAGTGGTTAGCAGCGGTAACCACCGTGCGGTAAGTGACTAAATTATGAGAAAGTTCACGGTGAAGTGCAAGGTAGAATAAATTTACTCTTTTTAGGTAAAATGGCCAAGAACAAGTTGTCGGATCGGGAAATTGAAGCATTCTTGTTTGAAGATATACCTTCAGACATTGATAGCTGTGCAGGTGGTGATCTGTCTGATGAGGATGATCAATGGGAAGAGGAGTCTCCTTTATTAGACCAGAATCTTCTTCGGTCAGATGACGAGTTTGATGAAATTCCATTAGCTCAGCTACTTGGAAGTAATAAACCGGCTAACCAAGTTGCTCCGCTACCATTTCATTCATTCCAACCTCCCAAATGGAAGAAAGCGTATACAATTTTGGATCCTGATAACTTTGAGCCTTCATCTCATTTGCCGGACGAAATATATGATTATGTAGTGAGCCATAGTGTGACTCCTCTCAAAATTTTTAATTTACTTTGGACGGATAACATTATGCAACATATAGTATTTCACACGAACCTATATGCTCAACAAAAGGGAGTTTCTTACAAACCAGTCAGTGTAGAAAAGATGTCCATTTTTATTGCTCTGAATTTAATAATGGGCATAAAGAAAAGTCCAAGTTATAGAGACTACTGGTCATCCTCACCTGATTTGCATGACGAATATATATCACATTTTATGCCGTTCAACCGTTTTGCATGGATTCTTGGACACTTACATTTAAATGACAACAATCTTTTGCCTTCACGGAACGATCCGAATCATGACAAATTATATAAGGTGCGCCCTTTTATAGAAATGCTCCGAGAATCTTACAAAAAAAACTACAACCACTCTGAAAAGATCGCTATCGACGAGTCAATGATCAAATTCAAAGGTAGAAGCTGTCTGAAGCAATATATGCCGAAAAAGGCTATCAAAAGGGGTTACAAGGTATGGACAAAGTGTGCTTCTTCTTCTTGCCCTCTAGCATTGAAAGATTATAACGAAAACATGAACTTCGTAGATAAATTCGATCAATTGAAGGGTAGCTACGCGATTGATCGAAAATCTAAAAAGTGGTGGCACCGCATATTCTTTCATTTTTTAGATTGCACAGTGGTAAATGCATTCCTAATTTATAAAGAGTGCCAAAAAGACGAAACATCAGGATTAGATGAACTGTGCCTCAAGGACTTTAGACGCCAAGTTTATCAAGATATGCTTGCACCGGCCTATGTCAGCAATAAGAGAAGGTTTTCGCAAATCTCTGGCAAATCTTCACCTAAATGTGCTTCTATCAAGAAGCACAAACACGAGGTACCTGAATCAATACGACTTGCTGAAGGTAACCATCAACCCATAAGAGGTACTAAAAGGCGATGCAGTGCATGTAGCACGAAAAACAAACCAGTACGCACAGTATGGAGCTGCATAATATGCCAAGTACCTCTTTGCTACAGGGAAGGAAAACAATGTTTTAATAATCACCATCGTCGTTTGTAATATACTATGTATTTTATTGTTTTAAATAAAGAAAAAAAAAACGAAAAATTTGAACACTTATTTCACAGTGGTTACCATAAGTAACCACCTTATAACGGACCCCCCCCCCTGACGTACAACAAAAAAAGTTGCAGCTATCTCTTAATTTTACCCTCCTAACAAGAGTATGCTAGAATTTGTGTTTCTAGCCTTGCCAGATAAAAACCGTGACGTAAAGAGATAAGGGCCAAAAATCTATATAAAGTAGCGACAACGTATAGAAAATTATAGAAACGTATCAAAAATGTACCGAAAATCCATTGAAAATTGCAAAAAGGTAAGAACAGTATCGGAGATGTAACCTAAATCTGTTGAAATTTGAAAAACCTATCAAAAATCTATAGAAAGTAACAAAAAGTTATCGAAACATATCGAAAATGTGACAAAAACCTATATAAAGGAGCGGCAACGTACAGAAAAGTATAGAAAGTATCGAAAATGTGCAAAAAATCTATATAAAGTAGCGACAACGTACAGAAAAGTATAGAAACGTATCGAAAATGTACCGAAAATCCATAGAAAGTTGAGAAAAGGTATTGGAACGTATCGAAAATGTGCGAAAAATCTACATTAAGTTGCGACAACGTATAAAAAATGTACCGCAAATCTATAGAAAGTTGAGAAAAAGTATCGAAATTTATCGAAAAAGAAACGAAAATCCATTGAAAGTGGCGAAAAGTTATCGAAACGTATCGAATATGTGCCAAAAATCTATATAAAGTAGCGACAACGTATAGAAAAGTATAGAAACGTATCAAAAATGTACCGAAAATCTATAGAAAGTTGAGAAAAAGTATCGAAATTTATCGAAAAAGAAACGAAAATCTATTGCAAGTGCGAAAAGTTGTCGAAAAATATCAAATAAGTGCCAAAAATCTATATAAAGTAGCGACAACGTACAGAAAAGTATAGAAACGTATCGAAAATGTACCGAAAATCCATAGAAAGTTGAGAAAAGGTATCGAAACGTATCGAATATGTGCCAAAAATCTATATAAAGTAGCGACAACGTATAGAAAATGTACCGCAAATCTATAGAAAGTTGAGAAAAAGTATCGAAATTTATCGAAAGAGAAACGAAAATCCATTGAAAGTGGCGAAAAGTTATCGAAACGTATCGAATATGTGCCAAAAATCAATATAAAGTAGCGACAACGTATAGAAAAGAATAGAAACGTATCGAAAATGTACCGAAAATCTATAGAAAGTTGAGAAAAAGTATCGAAATTTATCGAAAAAGAAACGAAAATCTATTGAAAGTGCGAAAAGTTGTCGAAACATATCGAATAAGTGCCAAAAATCTATATAAAGTAGCGACAACGTATAGAAAATGTACCAAAAATCTATAGAAAGTTGAGAAAAAGTATCGAAATTTATCGAAAAGGAAACGAAAATCCGTTGAAAGTGGCGAATATGTGCCAAAAATCTATATAAAGTAGCGACAACGTATAGAAAAGTATAGAAACGTATCGAGAATGTACCGAAAATCCATAGAAAGTTGAGAAAAAGTATCGAAATTTATCGAAAAAGAAACGAAAATCCATTGAAAGTGGCGAACAGTTATCGAAACGTATCGAATATGTGCCAAAAATATATATAAAGTAGCGACAACGTATAGGAAGCATACCGAAAATTTATAGAAAAATGAGAAAAAGTATCGGAATTTATCGAAAAAGAAATTAAAATCCATTGAAAGTGCGAAAAGTTGTCGAAACGTATCGCATAAGTGCCAAAAATCTATATAAAGTAGCGACAACGTATAGGAAATTATAGAAACGTATCAAAAATTTACCGAAAATCCATTGAAAATTGCAAAAACGTAAGAAAAGTATCGGAGATGTAACCTAAATCTGTTGAAATTTGAAAAAACCTATCAAAAATGATCGGAACGTATCGCAAAAGGAACAAAAATCTATAGAAAGTAACAAAAAGTTATCGAAACGTATCGAATATGTGACAAAAATCTATATAAAGTAGCGGCAACGTACAGAAAAGTATAGAAAGTATAGAAAATGTACCGAAAATCCATAGAAAGTTGAGAAAAGTTATCGAAACTTATCGAATATGTGAGAAAACACTATATAAAGTAGCGACAACGTTCAGAAAAGTATAGAAACGTATCGAAAATTTACGGAAAATCCATAGAAAGTAGAGAAAACGTATCGAAAAGTATTGAAACGTATCGAAAAAGAATCGAGTATCCATTGAAAGTGGATAAAAGTTATCGAAACGTATCGAAAAAGAATATAAAATCTATAGAAAGTAACAAAAAGGTATCGAAACGTATCGAAAATGTACCGAAAATCCATAGAAAGTTGAGAAAAGGTATCGAAACGTATCGAATATGTGCCAAAAATCTATATAAAGTAGCGACAACGTACAGAAAAGTATATAAACGTATCGAAAATTTACCGAAAATCCATAGAAAGTTGAGAAAAAGTATAGAAATGTATCGAAAAAGAAACGAAAATCCATTGAAAGCGGCGCAAAGTTATCGAAACGTATCGAATATGTGCCAAAAATCTATATAAAGTAGCGACAACGTATAGAAAAGTATAGAAACGTATCGAAAATGTACCGAAAATCTATAGAAAGTTGAGAAAAAGTATAGAAATGTATCGAAAAAGAAACGAAAATCCATTGAAAGCGGCGCAAAGTTATCGAAACGTATCGAATATGTGCCAAAAATCTATTTAAAGTAGCAACAACGTATAGAAAAGTATAGAAACGTATCGAAAATGTACCGAAAATCTATAGAAAGTTGAGAAAAAGTATAGAAATGTATCGAAAAAGAAACGAAAATCCATTGAAAGCGGCGCAAAGTTATCGAAACGTATCCAATAAGTGCCAAAAATCTATATAAAGTAGCGACAACGTACAGAAAAGTATAGAAACGTATCGAAAATGTACTGAAAATTAATAGAAAGTTGAGAAAAGGTATCGAAACGTATCGAAAATGTGAGAAAAATCTATATAAAGTAGCGACAACGTACAGAAAAGTATGGAAACGTATCGAAAATTTACCGAAAAACCATAGAAAGTCGAGAAAAATTATAGAAATGTATCGAAAAAGAAACGAAAATCCATAGAAAGCAGCGAATATGTGCCAAAAATATATATAAAGTAGCGACATCGTATCGAAAATGTTCCGAAAATCTATAGAAAGTTGAGAAAAAGTATCGAAATTTATCGAAAAGAAACGAAAATCCATTGAAAGTGGCGAAAAATTATCGAAACGTATCGAATATGTGGCAAAAATCTATATAAAGAAGCTACAACGTATCGAAAATGTACCGAAAATCTATAGAAAGTTGAGAAAAAGTATCGAAATTTATCGAAAAAGAAACGGAAATCCATTGAAAGTGGCGAAAAGTTATCGAAACGTATCGAATATGTGCAAAAAATCTATATAAAGTAGCGACAAAGTCTCGAAAATGTTACGAAAATCTATAGAAAGTTGAGAAAAAGTATCGAAATTTATCGAAAAAGAAACGGAAATCCATTGAAAGTGGCGAAAAGTTATCGAAACATATCGAATATGTGCAAAAAATATATATAAAGTAGCGACAACGTATAGAAAAGTAGCGACAACGTATAGAAAATGTACCGCAAATCTATAGAAAGTTGAGAAAAAGTATCGGAATTTATCGAAAAAGAAATTAAAATCCATTGAAAGTGCGAAAAGTTGTCGAAACGTATCGCATAAGTGCCAAAAATCTATATAAAGTAGCGACAACGTATAGGAAATTATAGAAACGTATCAAAAATTTACCGAAAATCCATTGAAAATTGCAAAAACGTAAGAAAAGTATCGGAGATGTAACCTAAATCTGTTGAAATTTGAAAAAACCTATCAAAAATGATCGGAACGTATCGCAAAAGGAACAAAAATCTATAGAAAGTAACAAAAAGTTATCGAAACGTATCGAATATGTGACAAAAATCTATATAAAGTAGCGGCAACGTACAGAAAAGTATAGAAAGTATAGAAAATGTACCGAAAATCCATAGAAAGTTGAGAAAAGGTATCGAAACTTATCGAATATGTGAGAAAACACTATATAAAGTAGCGACAACGTTCAGAAAAGTATAGAAACGTATCGAAAATTTACGGAAAATCCATAGAAAGTAGAGAAAACGTATCGAAAAGTATTGAAACGTATCGAAAAAGAAACGAAAATCCATTGAAAGCGGCGCAAAGTTATCGAAACGTATCGAATATGTGCCAAAAATCTATATAAAGTAGCAACAACGTATAGAAAAGTAGCGACAACGTATAGAAAATGTACCGCAAATCTATAGAAAGTTGATAAAAAGTATCGAAATTTATCGAAAAAAACGAAAATCCATTGAAAATGCGAAAAGTTGTCGAAGCGTATCCAATAAGTGCCAAAAATCTATATAAAGTAGCGACAACGTATAGAAAAGTATAGAAACGTATCGAAAATGTACCGAAAGTTGAGAAAAAGTATCGAAATTTATCAAAAAAGAAACGAAAATCCATTGAAAGTGCGAAAAGTTCTCGAAACGTATCGAATATGTGCCAAAAATCTATATAAAGTAGCGACAACGTATAGAAAAGTATAGAAACGTATCGAATATGTGCAAAAAATCTATATAAGTAGCGACAACGTCTCGAAAATGTTCCGAAAATCTATAGAAAGTTGAGAAAAAGTATCGAAATTTATCGAAAAAGAAACGGAAATCCATTGAAAGTGGCGAAAAGTTATCGAAACGTATCGAATATGTGCAAAAAATCTATATAAAGTAGCGACAACGTATAGAAAATGTACCGCAAATCTATAGAAAGTTGAGAAAAAGTATCGGAATTTATCGAAAAAGAAATTAAAATCCATTGAAAGTGCGAAAAGTTGTCGAAACGTATCGCATAAGTGCCAAAAATCTATATAAAGTAGCGACAACGTATAGGAAATTATAGAAACGTATCAAAAATGTACCGAAAATCCATTGAAAATTGCAAAAACGTAAGAAAAGTATCGGAGATGTAACCTAAATCTGTTGAAATTTGAAAAAACCTATCAAAAATGAACGTATCGCAAAAGGAACAAAAATATATAGAAAGTAACAAAAAGTTGTCGAAACGTATCGCATAAGTGCCAAAAATCTATATAAAGTAGCGACAACGTATAGGAAATTATAGAAACGTATCAAAAATGTACCGAAAATCCATTGAAAATTGCAAAAACGTAAGAAAAGTATCGGAGATGTAACCTAAATCTGTTGAAATTTGAAAAAACTTATCAAAAATGATCGGAACGTATCGCAAAAGGAACAAAAATCTATAGAAAGTAACAAAAAGTTATCGAAACGTATCGAAAATGGGACAAAAATCTATATAAAGTAGCGGCAACGTACAGAAAAGTATAGAAAGTATAGAAAATGTACCGAAAATCCATAGAAAGTTGAGAAAAGGTATCGAAACTTATCGAATATGTGAGAAAACTCTATATAAAGTAGCGACAACGTTCAGAAAAGTATAGAAACGTATCGAAAATTTTCCGAAAATCCATAGAAAGTTGAGAAAACGTATCGAAAAGTATTGAAACGTATCGGAAAAGAAACGAAAATCCATTGAAAGCGGCGCAAAGTTATCGAAACGTATCGAATATGTGCCAAAAATCTATATAAAGTAGCAACAACGTATAGAAAAGTAGCGACAACGTATAGAAAATGTACCGCAAATCTATAGAAAGTTGAGAAAAAGTATCGAAATTTATCGAAAAAAACGAAAATCCATTGAAAATGCGAAAAGTTGTCGAAACGTATCCAATAAGTGCCAAAAATCTATATAAAGTAGCAACAACGTATAGAAAAGTATAGAAACGTATCGAAAATGTACCGAAAATCTATAGAAAGTTGAGAAAAAGTATAGAAATGTATCGAAAAAGAAACGAAAATCCATTGAAAAAGTCGCAAAGTTATCGAAACGTATCGAATATGTGCCAAAAATCTATATAAAGTAGCGACAACGTATAGAAAAGTATAGAAACGTATCGAAAATGTACCGAAAATCTATAGAAAGTTGAGAAAAAGTATAGAAATGTATCGAAAAAGAAACGAAAATCCATTGAAAGCGGCGCAAAGTTATCGAAACGTATCGAATATGTGCCAAAAATCTATTTAAAGTAGCAACAACGTATAGAAAAGTATAGAAACGTATCGAAAATGTACCGAAAATCTATAGAAAGTTGAGAAAAAGTATAGAAATGCATCGAAAAGGAAACGAAAATCCATTGAAAGCGGCGCAAAGTTATCGAAACGTATCCAATAAGTGCCAAAAATCTATATAAAGTAGCGACAACGTACAGAAAAGTATAGAAACGTATCGAAAATGTACTGAAAATTAATAGAAAGTTGAGAAAAGGTATCGAAACGTATCGAAAATGTGAGAAAAATCTATATAAAGTAGCGACAACGTACAGAAAAGTATGGAAACGTATCGAAAATTTACCGAAAAACCATAGAAAGTCGAGAAAAATTATAGAAATGTATCGAAAAAGAAACGAAAATCCATAGAAAGCAGCGAATATGTGCCAAAAATCTATATAAAGTAGCGACATCGTATCGAAAATGTTCCGAAAATCTATAGAAAGTTGAGAAAAAGTATCGAAATTTATCGAAAAGAAACGAAAATCCATTGAAAGTGGCGAAAAATTATCGAAACGTATCGAATATGTGGCAAAAATCTATATAAAGAAGCTACAACGTATCGAAAATGTACCGAAAATCTATAGAAAGTTGAGAAAAAGTATCGAAATTTATCGAAAAAGAAACGGAAATCCATTGAAAGTGGCGAAAAGTTATCGAAACGTATCGAATATGTGCAAAAAATCTATATAAAGTAGCGACAAAGTCTCGAAAATGTTACGAAAATCTATAGAAAGTTGAGAAAAAGTATCGAAATTTATCGAAAAAGAAACGGAAATCCATTGAAAGTGGCGAAAAGTTATCGAAACATATCGAATATGTGCAAAAAATATATATAAAGTAGCGACAACGTATAGAAAAGTAGCGACAACGTATAGAAAATGTACCGCAAATCTATAGAAAGTTGAGAAAAAGTATCGGAATTTATCGAAAAAGAAATTAAAATCCATTGAAAGTGCGAAAAGTTGTCGAAACGTATCGCATAAGTGCCAAAAATCTATATAAAGTAGCGACAACGTATAGGAAATTATAGAAACGTATCAAAAATTTACCGAAAATCCATTGAAAATTGCAAAAACGTAAGAAAAGTATCGGAGATGTAACCTAAATCTGTTGAAATTTGAAAAAACCTATCAAAAATGATCGGAACGTATCGCAAAAGGAACAAAAATCTATAGAAAGTAACAAAAAGTTATCGAAACGTATCGAATATGTGACAAAAATCTATATAAAGTAGCGGCAACGTACAGAAAAGTATAGAAAGTATAGAAAATGTACCGAAAATCCATAGAAAGTTGAGAAAAGGTATCGAAACTTATCGAATATGTGAGAAAACACTATATAAAGTAGCGACAACGTTCAGAAAAGTATAGAAACGTATCGAAAATTTACGGAAAATCCATAGAAAGTAGAGAAAACGTATCGAAAAGTATTGAAACGTATCGAAAAAGAAACGAAAATCCATTGAAAGCGGCGCAAAGTTATCGAAACGTATCGAATATGTGCCAAAAATCTATATAAAGTAGCAACAACGTATAGAAAAGTAGCGACAACGTATAGAAAATGTACCGCAAATCTATAGAAAGTTGATAAAAAGTATCGAAATTTATCGAAAAAAACGAAAATCCATTGAAAATGCGAAAAGTTGTCGAAACGTATCCAATAAGTGCCAAAAATCTATATAAAGTAGCGACAACGTATAGAAAAGTATAGAAACGTATCGAAAATGTACCGAAAGTTGAGAAAAAGTATCGAAATTTATCAAAAAAGAAACGAAAATCCATTGAAAGTGCGAAAAGTTCTCGAAACGTATCGAATATGTGCCAAAAATCTATATAAAGTAGCGACAACGTATAGAAAAGTATAGAAACGTATCGAAAATTTTCCGAAAATCCATAGAAAGTTGAGAAAACGTATCGAAAAGTATTGAAACGTATCGAAAAACAAACGAAAATCCATTGAAAGCGGCCCAAAGTTATCGAAACGTATCGAATATGTGCCAAAAATCTATATAAAGTAGCAACAACGTATAGAAAAGTAGCGACAACGTATAGAAAATGTACCGCAAATCTATAGAAAGTTGAGAAAAAGTATCGAAATTTATCGAAAAAGAAACGAAAATCCATTGAAAGTGGCGAAAAGTTATCGAAACGTATCGAATATGTGACAAAAATCTATATATAGTAGCGACAACGTATAGAAAAGTATAGAAATGTATCGAAAATGTTCCGAAAATCTATAGAAAGTTGAGAAAAAGTATCGAAATTTATCGAAAAAGAAACGAAAATCCATTGAAAGTGGCGAAAAGTTATCGAAACGTATCGAATATGTGCCAAAAATCTATATAAAGTAGCTACAACGTATCGAAAATGTACCGAAAATTTATAGAAAGTTGAGAAAAAGTATCGCAAATGTACCGCAAATCTATAGAAAGTTGAGAAAAAGTATCGAAACGTATCGAAAATGTGAGAAAAATCTACATAAAGTAGCGACAACGTATAGAAAATGTACCGCAAATCTATAGAAAGTTGAGAAAAAGTATCGAAATTTATCGAAAAAGAAACGAAAATCCATTGAAAGTGGCGAAAAGTTATCGAAACGTATCGAATATGTGCCAAAAATCTATATAAAGTAGCGACAACGTATAGGAAATTATAGAAACGTATCAAAAATGTACCGAAAATCCATTGAAAATTGCAAAAACGTAAGAAAAGTATCGGAGATGTAACCTAAATCTGTTGAAATTTGAAAAAACTTATCAAAAATGATCGGAACGTATCGCAAAAGGAACAAAAATCTATAGAAAGTAACAAAAAGTTATCGAAACGTATCGAAAATGGGACAAAAATCTATATAAAGTAGCGGCAACGTACAGAAAAGTATAGAAAGTATAGAAAATGTACCGAAAATCCATAGAAAGTTGAGAAAAGGTATCGAAACTTATCGAATATGTGAGAAAACTCTATATAAAGTAGCGACAACGTTCAGAAAAGTATAGAAACGTATCGAAAATTTTCCGAAAATCCATAGAAAGTTGAGAAAACGTATCGAAAAGTATTGAAACGTATCGAAAAAGAAACGAAAATCCATTGAAAGCGGCGCAAAGTTATCGAAACGTATCAAATATGTGCCAAAAATCTATATAAAGTAGCAACAACGTATAGAAAAGTAGCGACAACGTATAGAAAATGTACCGCAAATCTATAGAAAGTTGAGAAAAAGTATCGAAATTTATCGAAAAAAACGAAAATCCATTGAAAATGCGAAAAGTTGTCGAAACGTATCCAATAAGTGCCAAAAATCTATATAAAGTAGCGACAACGTATTGAAAAGTATAGAAACGTATCGAAAATGTACCGAAAATCTATAGAAAGTTGAGAAAAAGTATCGAAATTTATCGAAAAAGAAACGAAAATCCATTGAAAGTGGCGAAAAGTAATCGAAACGTATCGAATATGTGCCAAAAATCTATATAAAGTAGCGACAACGTATAGAAAAGTATAGAAACGTATCGAAAATGTACCGAAAATCTATAGAAAGTTGAGAAAAAGTATCGAAATTTATCGAAAAAGAAACGAAAATCCATTGAAAGTGGCGAAAAGTTATCGAAACGTATCGAATATGTGCCAAAAATCTATATAAAGTAGCGACAACGTATAGAAAAGTATAGAAACGTATCGAATATGTGCAAAAAATCTATATAAAGTAGCGACAACGTCTCGAAAATGTTCTGAAAATCTATAGAAAGTTGAGAAAAAGTATCGAAATTTATCGAAAAAGAAACGGAAATCCATTGAAAGTGGCGAAAAGTTATCGAAACGTATCGAATATGTGCAAAAAATCTATATAAAGTAGCGACAACGTATAGAAAAGTAGCGACAACGTATAGAAAATGTACCGCAAATCTATAGAAAGTTGAGAAAAAGTATCGGAATTTATCGAAAAAGAAATTAAAATCCATTGAAAGTGCGAAAAGTTGTCGAAACATATCGAATAAGTGCCAAAAATCTATATAAAGTAGCGACAACGTATAGAAAATGTACCAAAAATCTATAGAAAGTTGAGAAAAAGTATCGGAATTTATCGAAAAAGAAATTTAAATCCATTGAAAGTGCGAAAAGTTGTCGAAACGTATCGCATAAGTGCCAAAAATCTTTATAAAGTAGCGACAACGTATAGGAAATTATAGAAACGTATCAAAAATGTACCGAAAATCCATTGAAAATTGCAAAAACGTAAGAAAAGTATCGGAGATGTTACCTAAATCTGTTGAAATTTGAAAAAACCTATCAAAAATGATCGGAACGTATCGCAAAAGGAACAAAAATCTATAGAAAGTAACAAAAAGTTATCGAAACGTATCGAAAATGGGACAAAAATCTATATAAAGTAGCGGCAACGTACAGAAAAGTATAGAAAGTATAGAAAATGTACCGAAAATCCATAGAAAGTTGAGAAAAGTTATCGAAACTTATCGAATATGTGAGAAAACTCTATATGAAGTAGCGACAACGTTCAGAAAAGTATAGAAACGTATCGAAAATTTTCCGAAAATCCATAGAAAGTTGAGAAAACGTATCGAAAAGTATTGAAACGTATCGAAAAAGAAACGAAAATCCATTGAAAGCGGCGCAAAGTTATCGAAACGTATCGAATATGTGCCAAAAATCTATATAAAGTAGCAACAACGTATAGAAAAGTAGCGACAACGTATAGAAAATGTACCGCAAATCTATAGAAAGTTGAGAAAAAGTATCGAAATTTATCGAAAAAAACGAAAATCCATTGAAAATGCGAAAAGTTGTCGAAACGTATCCAATAAGTGCCAAAAATCTATATAAAGTAGCGACAACGTATAGAAAAGTATAGAAACGTATCGAAAATGTACCGAAAATCTATAGAAAGTTGAGAAAAAGTATCGAAATTTATCGAAAAAGAAACGAAAATCCATTGAAAGTGGCGAAAAGTTATCGAAACGTATCGAATATGTGCCAAAAATCTATATAAAGTAGCGACAACGTATAGAAAAGTATAGAAACGTATCGAAAATGTACCGAAAATCTATAGAAAGTTGAGAAAAAGTATCGAAATTTATCGAAAAAGAAACGAAAATCCATTGAAAGTGGCGAAAAGTTATCGAAACTTATCGAATATGTGAGAAAACACTATATAAAGTAGCGACAACGTTCAGAAAAGTATAGAAACGTATCGAAAATTTACGGAAAATCCATAGAAAGTAGAGAAAACGTATCGAAAAGTATTGAAACGTATCGAAAAAGAATCGAGTATCCATTGAAAGTGGATAAAAGTTATCGAAACGTATCGAAAAAGAATATAAAATCTATAGAAAGTAACAAAAAGGTATCGAAACGTATCGAAAATGTACCGAAAATCCATAGAAAGTTGAGAAAAGGTATCGAAACGTATCGAATATGTGCCAAAAATCTATATAAAGTAGCGACAACGTACAGAAAAGTATATAAACGTATCGAAAATTTACCGAAAATCCATAGAAAGTTGAGAAAAAGTATAGAAATGTATCGAAAAAGAAACGAAAATCCATTGAAAGCGGCGCAAAGTTATCGAAACGTATCGAATATGTGCCAAAAATCTATATAAAGTAGCAACAACGTATAGAAAAGTATAGAAACGTATCGAAAATGTACCGAAAATCTATAGAAAGTTGAGAAAAAGTATAGAAATGTATCGAAAAAGAAACGAAAATCCATTGAAAAAGTCGCAAAGTTATCGAAACGTATCGAATATGTGCCAAAAATCTATATAAAGTAGCGACAACGTATAGAAAAGTATAGAAACGTATCGAAAATGTACCGAAAATCTATAGAAAGTTGAGAAAAAGTATAGAAATGTATCGAAAAAGAAACGAAAATCCATTGAAAGTGGCGAAAAGTTATCGAAACGTATCGAATATGTGCCAAAAATCTATATAAAGTAGCGACAACGTATAGAAAATGTACCGCAAATCTATAGAAAGTTGAGAAAAAGTATCGGAATTTATCGAAAAAGAAATTAAAATCCATTGAAAATGCGAAAAGTTGTCGAAACGTATCGCATAAGTGCCAAAAATCTATATAAAGTAGCGACAACGTATAGGAAATTATAGAAACGTATCAAAAATGTACCGAAAATCCATTGAAAATTGCAAAAACGTAAGAAAAGTATCGGAGATGTAACCTAAATCTGTTGAAATTTGAAAAAACCTATCAAAAATGAACGTATCGCAAAAGGAACAAAAATCTATAGAAAGTAACAAAAAGTTGTCGAAACGTATCGCATAAGTGCCAAAAATCTATATAAAGTAGCGACAACGTATAGGAAATTATAGAAACGTATCAAAAATGTACCGAAAATCCATTGAAAATTGCAAAAACGTAAGAAAAGTATCGGAGATGTAACCTAAATCTGTTGAAATTTGAAAAAACTTATCAAAAATGATCGGAACGTATCGCAAAAGGAACAAAAATCTATAGAAAGTAACAAAAAGTTATCGAAACGTATCGAAAATGGGACAAAAATCTATATAAAGTAGCGGCAACGTACAGAAAAGTATAGAAAGTATAGAAAATGTACCGAAAATCCATAGAAAGTTGAGAAAAGGTATCGAAACTTATCGAATATGTGAGAAAACTCTATATAAAGTAGCGACAACGTTCAGAAAAGTATAGAAACGTATCGAAAATTTTCCGAAAATCCATAGAAAGTTGAGAAAACGTATCGAAAAGTATTGAAACGTATCGGAAAAGAAACGAAAATCCATTGAAAGCGGCGCAAAGTTATCGAAACGTATCGAATATGTGCCAAAAATCTATATAAAGTAGCAACAACGTATAGAAAAGTAGCGACAACGTATAGAAAATGTACCGCAAATCTATAGAAAGTTGAGAAAAAGTATCGAAATTTATCGAAAAAAACGAAAATCCATTGAAAATGCGAAAAGTTGTCGAAACGTATCCAATAAGTGCCAAAAATCTATATAAAGTAGCGACAACGTATAGAAAAGTATAGAAACGTATCGAAAATGTACCGAAAATCTATAGAAAGTTGAGAAAAAGTATCGAAATTTATCGAAAAAGAAACGAAAATCCATTGAAAGTGGCGAAAAGTTATCGAAACTTATCGAATATGTGCCAAAAATCTATATAAAGTAGCGACAACGTATAGAAAAGTATAGAAACGTATCGAAAATGTACCGAAAATCTATAGAAAGTTGAGAAAAAGTATCGAAATTTATCGAAAAAGAAACGAAAATCCATTGAAAGTGGCGAAAAGTTATCGAAACGTATCGAATATGTGCCAAAAATCTATATAAAGTAGCGACAACGTTCAGAAAAGTATAGAAACGTATCGAAAATTTTCCGAAAATCCATAGAAAGTTGAGAAAACGTATCGAAAAGTATTGAAACGTATCGAAAAACAAACGAAAATCCATTGAAAGCGGCCCAAAGTTATCGAAACGTATCGAATATGTGCCAAAAATCTATATAAAGTAGCAACAACGTATAGAAAAGTAGCGACAACGTATAGAAAATGTACCGCAAATCTATAGAAAGTTGAGAAAAAGTATCGAAATTTATCGAAAAAGAAACGAAAATCCATTGAAAGTGGCGAAAAGTTATCGAAACGTATCGAATATGTGCCAAAAATCTATATAAAGTAGCTACAACGTATCGAAAATGTACCGAAAATTTATAGAAAGTTGAGAAAAAGTATCGCAAATGTACCGCAAATCTATAGAAAGTTGAGAAAAAGTATCGAAACGTATCGAAAATGTGAGAAAAATCTACATAAAGTAGCGACAACGTATAGAAAATGTACCGCAAATCTATAGAAAGTTGAGAAAAAGTATCGAAATTTATCGAAAAAGAAACGAAAATCCATTGAAAGTGGCGAAAAGTTATCGAAACGTATCGAATATGTGCCAAAAATCTATATAAAGTAGCGACAACGTATAGGAAATTATAGAAACGTATCAAAAATGTACCGAAAATCCATTGAAAATTGCAAAAACGTAAGAAAAGTATCGGAGATGTAACCTAAATCTGTTGAAATTTGAAAAAACTTATCAAAAATGATCGGAACGTATCGCAAAAGGAACAAAAATCTATAGAAAGTAACAAAAAGTTATCGAAACGTATCGAAAATGGGACAAAAATCTATATAAAGTAGCGGCAACGTACAGAAAAGTATAGAAAGTATAGAAAATGTACCGAAAATCCATAGAAAGTTGAGAAAAGGTATCGAAACTTATCGAATATGTGAGAAAACTCTATATAAAGTAGCGACAACGTTCAGAAAAGTATAGAAACGTATCGAAAATTTTCCGAAAATCCATAGAAAGTTGAGAAAACGTATCGAAAAGTATTGAAACGTATCGAAAAAGAAACGAAAATCCATTGAAAGCGGCGCAAGGTTATCGAAACGTATCGAATATGTGCCAAAAATCTATATAAAGTAGCAACAACGTATAGAAAAGTAGCGACAACGTATAGAAAATGTACCGCAAATCTATAGAAAGTTGAGAAAAAGTATCGAAATTTATCGAAAAAAACGAAAATCCATTGAAAATGCTAAAAGTTGTCGAAACGTATCCAATAAGTGCCAAAAATCTATATAAAGTAGCGACAACGTATTGAAAAGTATAGAAACGTATCGAAAATGTACCGAAAATCTATAGAAAGTTGAGAAAAAGTATCGAAATTTATCGAAAAAGAAACGAAAATCCATTGAAAGTGGCGAAAAGTAATCGAAACGTATCGAATATGTGCCAAAAATCTATATAAAGTAGCGACAACGTATAGAAAAGTATAGAAACGTATCGAAAATGTACCGAAAATCTATAGAAAGTTGAGAAAAAGTATCGAAATTTATCGAAAAAGAAACGAAAATCCATTGAAAGTGGCGAAAAGTTATCGAAACGTATCGAATATGTGCCAAAAATCTATATAAAGTAGCGACAACGTATAGAAAAGTATAGAAACGTATCGAATATGTGCAAAAAATCTATATAAAGTAGCGACAACGTCTCGAAAATGTTCTGAAAATCTATAGAAAGTTGAGAAAAAGTATCGAAATTTATCGAAAAAGAAACGGAAATCCATTGAAAGTGGCGAAAAGTTATCGAAACGTATCGAATATGTGCAAAAAATCTATATAAAGTAGCGACAACGTATAGAAAAGTAGCGACAACGTATAGAAAATGTACCGCAAATCTATAGAAAGTTGAGAAAAAGTATCGGAATTTATCGAAAAAGAAATTAAAATCCATTGAAAGTGCGAAAAGTTGTCGAAACATATCGAATAAGTGCCAAAAATCTATATAAAGTAGCGACAACGTATAGAAAATGTACCAAAAATCTATAGAAAGTTGAGAAAAAGTATCGGAATTTATCGAAAAAGAAATTTAAATCCATTGAAAGTGCGAAAAGTTGTCGAAACGTATCGCATAAGTGCCAAAAATCTTTATAAAGTAGCGACAACGTATAGGAAATTATAGAAACGTATCAAAAATGTACCGAAAATCCATTGAAAATTGCAAAAACGTAAGAAAAGTATCGGAGATGTTACCTAAATCTGTTGAAATTTGAAAAAACCTATCAAAAATGATCGGAACGTATCGCAAAAGGAACAAAAATCTATAGAAAGTAACAAAAAGTTATCGAAACGTATCGAAAATGGGACAAAAATCTATATAAAGTAGCGGCAACGTACAGAAAAGTATAGAAAGTATAGAAAATGTACCGAAAATCCATAGAAAGTTGAGAAAACGTATCGAAAAGTATTGAAACGTATCGAAAAAGAAACGAAAATCCATTGAAAGCGGCGCAAAGTTATCGAAACGTATCGAATATGTGCCAAAAATCTATATAAAGTAGCAACAACGTATAGAAAAGTAGCGACAACGTATAGAAAATGTACCGCAAATCTATAGAAAGTTGAGAAAAAGTATCGAAATTTATCGAAAAAAACGAAAATCCATTGAAAATGCGAAAAGTTGTCGAAACGTATCCAATAAGTGCCAAAAATCTATATAAAGTAGCGACAACGTATAGAAAAGTATAGAAACGTATCGAAAATGTACCGAAAATCTATAGAAAGTTGAGAAAAAGTATCGAAATTTATCGAAAAAGAAACGAAAATCCATTGAAAGTGGCGAAAAGTTATCGAAACGTATCGAATATGTGCCAAAAATCTATATAAAGTAGCGACAACGTATAGAAAAGTATAGAAACGTATCGAAAATGTACCGAAAATCTATAGAAAGTTGAGAAAAAGTATCGAAATTTATCGAACAAGAAACGAAAATCCATTGAAAGTGGCGAAAAGTTATCGAAACTTATCGAATATGTGAGAAAACACTATATAAAGTAGCGACAACGTTCAGAAAAGTATAGAAACGTATCGAAAATTTACGGAAAATCCATAGAAAGTAGAGAAAACGTATCGAAAAGTATTGAAACGTATCGAAAAAGAATCGAGTATCCATTGAAAGTGGATAAAAGTTATCGAAACGTATCGAAAAAGAATATAAAATCTATAGAAAGTAACAAAAAGGTATCGAAACGTATCGAAAATGTACCGAAAATCCATAGAAAGTTGAGAAAAGGTATCGAAACGTATCGAATATGTGCCAAAAATCTATATAAAGTAGCGACAACGTACAGAAAAGTATATAAACGTATCGAAAATTTACCGAAAATCCATAGAAAGTTGAGAAAAAGTATAGAAATGTATCGAAAAAGAAACGAAAATCCATTGAAAGCGGCGCAAAGTTATCGAAACGTATCGAATATGTGCCAAAAATCTATATAAAGTAGCAACAACGTATAGAAAAGTATAGAAACGTATCGAAAATGTATCGAAAATCTATAGAAAGTTGAGAAAAAGTATAGAAATGTATCGAAAAAGAAACGAAAATCCATTGAAAAAGTCGCAAAGTTATCGAAACGTATCGAATATGTGCCAAAAATCTATATAAAGTAGCGACAACGTATAGAAAAGTATAGAAACGTATCGAAAATGTACCGAAAATCTATAGAAAGTTGAGAAAAAGTATAGAAATGTATCGAAAAAGAAACGAAAATCCATTGAAAGCGGCGCAAAGTTATCGAAACGTATCGAATATGTGCCAAAAATCTATTTAAAGTAGCAACAACGTATAGAAAAGTATAGAAACGTATCGAAAATGTACCGAAAATCTATAGAAAGTTGAGAAAAAGTATAGAAATGTATCGAAAAAGAAACGAAAATCCATTGAAAGCGGCGCAAAGTTATCGAAACTTATCCAATAAGTGCCAAAAATCTATATAAAGTAGCGACAACGTATAGAAAATGTACCAAAAATCTATAGAAAGTTGAGAAAAAGTATCGGAATTTATCGAAAAAGAAATTAAAATCCATTGAAAGTGCGAAAAGTTGTCGAAACATATCGAATAAGTGCCAAAAATGTATATAAAGTAGCGACAACGTATAGAAAATGTACCAAAAATCTATAGAAAGTTGAGAAAAAGTATCGGAATTTATCGAAAAAGAAATTTAAATCCATTGAAAGTGCGAAAAGTTGTCGAAACGTATCGCATAAGTGCCAAAAATCTTTATAAAGTAGCGACAACGTATAGGAAATTATAGAAACGTATCAAAAATGTACCGAAAATCCATTGAAAATTGCAAAAACGTAAGAAAAGTATCGGAGATGTTACCTAAATCTGTTGAAATTTGAAAAAACCTATCAAAAATGATCGGAACGTATCGCAAAAGGAACAAAAATCTATAGAAAGTAACAAAAAGTTATCGAAACGTATCGAAAATGGGACAAAAATCTATATAAAGTAGCGGCAACGTACAGAAAAGTATAGAAAGTATAGAAAATGTACCGAAAATCCATAGAAAGTTGAGAAAAGTTATCGAAACTTATCGAATATGTGAGAAAACTCTATATGAAGTAGCACAACGTTCAGAAAAGTATAGAAACGTATCGAAAATTTTCCGAAAATCCATAGAAAGTTGAGAAAACGTATCGAAAAGTATTGAAACGTATCGAAAAAGAAACGAAAATCCATTGAAAGCGGCGCAAAGTTATCGAAACGTATCGAATATGTGCCAAAAATCTATATAAAGTAGCAACAACGTATAGAAAAGTAGCGACAACGTATAGAAAATGTACCGCAAATCTATAGAAAGTTGAGAAAAAGTATCGAAATTTATCGAAAAAAACGAAAATCCATTGAAAATGCGAAAAGTTGTCGAAACGTATCCAATAAGTGCCAAAAATCTATATAAAGTAGCGACAACGTATAGAAAAGTATAGAAACGTATCGAAAATGTACCGAAAATCTATAGAAAGTTGAGAAAAAGTATCGAAATTTATCGAAAAAGAAACGAAAATCCATTGAAAGTGGCGAAAAGTTATCGAAACGTATCGAATATGTGCCAAAAATCTATATAAAGTAGCGACAACGTATAGAAAAGTATAGAAACGTATCGAAAATGTACCGAAAATCTATAGAAAGTTGAGAAAAAGTATCGAAATTTATCGAAAAAGAAACGAAAATCCATTGAAAGTGGCGAAAAGTTATCGAAACTTATCGAATATGTGAGAAAACACTATATAAAGTAGCGACAACGTTCAGAGAAGTATAGAAACGTATCGAAAATTTACGGAAAATCCATAGAAAGTAGAGAAAACGTATCGAAAAGTATTGAAACGTATCGAAAAAGAATCGAGTATCCATTGAAAGTGGATAAAAGTTATCGAAACGTATCGAAAAAGAATATAAAATCTATAGAAAGTAACAAAAAGGTATCGAAACGTATCGAAAATGTACCGAAAATCCATAGAAAGTTGAGAAAAGGTATCGAAACGTATCGAATATGTGCCAAAAATCTATATAAAGTAGCGACAACGTACAGAAAAGTATATAAACGTATCGAAAATTTACCGAAAATCCATAGAAAGTTGAGAAAAAGTATAGAAATGTATCGAAAAAGAAACGAAAATCCATTGAAAGCGGCGCAAAGTTATCGAAACGTATCGAATATGTGCCAAAAATCTATATAAAGTAGCAACAACGTATAGAAAAGTATAGAAACGTATCGAAAATGTACCGAAAATCTATAGAAAGTTGAGAAAAAGTATAGAAATGTATCGAAAAAGAAACGAAAATCCATTGAAAAAGTCGCAAAGTTATCGAAACGTATCGAATATGTGCCAAAAATCTATATAAAGTAGCGACAACGTATAGAAAAGTATAGAAACGTATCGAAAATGTACCGAAAATCTATAGAAAGTTGAGAAAAAGTATAGAAATGTATCGAAAAAGAAACGAAAATCCATTGAAAGCGGCGCAAAGTTATCGAAACGTATCGAATATGTGCCAAAAATCTATTTAAAGTAGCAACAACGTATAGAAAAGTATAGAAACGTATCGAAAATGTACCGAAAATCTATAGAAAGTTGAGAAAAAGTATAGAAATGTATCGAAAAAGAAACGAAAATCCATTGAAAGCGGCGCAAAGTTATCGAAACGTATCCAATAAGTGCCAAAAATCTATATAAAGTAGCGACAACGTACAGAAAAGTATAGAAACGTATCGAAAATGTACTGAAAATTAATAGAAAGTTGAGAAAAGGTATCGAAACGTATCGAAAATGTGAGAAAAATCTATATAAAGTAGCGACAACGTACAGAAAAGTATGGAAACGTATCGAAAATTTACCGAAAAACCATAGAAAGTCGAGAAAAATTATAGAAATGTATCGAAAAAGAAACGAAAATCCATAGAAAGCAGCGAATATGTGCCAAAAATCTATATAAAGTAGCGACATCGTATCGAAAATGTTCCGAAAATCTATAGAAAGTTGAGAAAAAGTATCGAAATTTATCGAAAAGAAACGAAAATCCATTGAAAGTGGCGAAAAATTATCGAAACGTATCGAATATGTGGCAAAAATCTATATAAAGAAGCTACAACGTATCGAAAATGTACCGAAAATCTATAGAAAGTTGAGAAAAAGTATCGAAATTTATCGAAAAAGAAACGGAAATCCATTGAAAGTGGCGAAAAGTTATCGAAACGTATCGAATATGTGCAAAAAATCTATATAAAGTAGCGACAAAGTCTCGAAAATGTTACGAAAATCTATAGAAAGTTGAGAAAAAGTATCGAAATTTATCGAAAAAGAAACGGAAATCCATTGAAAGTGGCGAAAAGTTATCGAAACATATCGAATATGTGCAAAAAATATATATAAAGTAGCGACAACGTATAGAAAAGTAGCGACAACGTATAGAAAATGTACCGCAAATCTATAGAAAGTTGAGAAAAAGTATCGGAATTTATCGAAAAAGAAATTAAAATCCATTGAAAGTGCGAAAAGTTGTCGAAACGTATCGCATAAGTGCCAAAAATCTATATAAAGTAGCGACAACGTATAGGAAATTATAGAAACGTATCAAAAATTTACCGAAAATCCATTGAAAATTGCAAAAACGTAAGAAAAGTATCGGAGATGTAACCTAAATCTGTTGAAATTTGAAAAAACCTATCAAAAATGATCGGAACGTATCGCAAAAGGAACAAAAATCTATAGAAAGTAACAAAAAGTTATCGAAACGTATCGAATATGTGACAAAAATCTATATAAAGTAGCGGCAACGTACAGAAAAGTATAGAAAGTATAGAAAATGTACCGAAAATCCATAGAAAGTTGAGAAAAGGTATCGAAACTTATCGAATATGTGAGAAAACACTATATAAAGTAGCGACAACGTTCAGAAAAGTATAGAAACGTATCGAAAATTTACGGAAAATCCATAGAAAGTAGAGAAAACGTATCGAAAAGTATTGAAACGTATCGAAAAAGAAACGAAAATCCATTGAAAGCGGCGCAAAGTTATCGAAACGTATCCAATAAGTGCCAAAAATCTATATAAAGTAGCGACAACGTACAGAAAAGTATAGAAACGTATCGAAAATGTACTGAAAATTAATAGAAAGTTGAGAAAAGGTATCGAAACGTATCGAAAATGTGAGAAAAATCTATATAAAGTAGCGACAACGTACAGAAAAGTATGGAAACGTATCGAAAATTTACCGAAAAACCATAGAAAGTCGAGAAAAATTATAGAAATGTATCGAAAAAGAAACGAAAATCCATAGAAAGCAGCGAATATGTGCCAAAAATCTATATAAAGTAGCGACATCGTATCGAAAATGTTCCGAAAATCTATAGAAAGTTGAGAAAAAGTATCGAAATTTATCGAAAAGAAACGAAAATCCATTGAAAGTGGCGAAAAATTATCGAAACGTATCGAATATGTGGCAAAAATCTATATAAAGAAGCTACAACGTATCGAAAATGTACCGAAAATCTATAGAAAGTTGAGAAAAAGTATCGAAATTTATCGAAAAAGAAACGGAAATCCATTGAAAGTGGCGAAAAGTTATCGAAACGTATCGAATATGTGCAAAAAATCTATATAAAGTAGCGACAAAGTCTCGAAAATGTTACGAAAATCTATAGAAAGTTGAGAAAAAGTATCGAAATTTATCGAAAAAGAAACGGAAATCCATTGAAAGTGGCGAAAAGTTATCGAAACATATCGAATATGTGCAAAAAATATATATAAAGTAGCGACAACGTATAGAAAAGTAGCGACAACGTATAGAAAATGTACCGCAAATCTATAGAAAGTTGAGAAAAAGTATCGGAATTTATCGAAAAAGAAATTAAAATCCATTGAAAGTGCGAAAAGTTGTCGAAACGTATCGCATAAGTGCCAAAAATCTATATAAAGTAGCGACAACGTATAGGAAATTATAGAAACGTATCAAAAATTTACCGAAAATCCATTGAAAATTGCAAAAACGTAAGAAAAGTATCGGAGATGTAACCTAAATCTGTTGAAATTTGAAAAAACCTATCAAAAATGATCGGAACGTATCGCAAAAGGAACAAAAATCTATAGAAAGTAACAAAAAGTTATCGAAACGTATCGAATATGTGACAAAAATCTATATAAAGTAGCGGCAACGTACAGAAAAGTATAGAAAGTATAGAAAATGTACCGAAAATCCATAGAAAGTTGAGAAAAGGTATCGAAACTTATCGAATATGTGAGAAAACACTATATAAAGTAGCGACAACGTTCAGAAAAGTATAGAAACGTATCGAAAATTTACGGAAAATCCATAGAAAGTAGAGAAAACGTATCGAAAAGTATTGAAACGTATCGAAAAAGAAACGAAAATCCATTGAAAGCGGCGCAAAGTTATCGAAACGTATCGAATATGTGCCAAAAATCTATATAAAGTAGCAACAACGTATAGAAAAGTAGCGACAACGTATAGAAAATGTACCGCAAATCTATAGAAAGTTGATAAAAAGTATCGAAATTTATCGAAAAAAACGAAAATCCATTGAAAATGCGAAAAGTTGTCGAAACGTATCCAATAAGTGCCAAAAATCTATATAAAGTAGCGACAACGTATAGAAAAGTATAGAAACGTATCGAAAATGTACCGAAAGTTGAGAAAAAGTATCGAAATTTATCAAAAAAGAAACGAAAATCCATTGAAAGTGCGAAAAGTTCTCGAAACGTATCGAATATGTGCCAAAAATCTATATAAAGTAGCGACAACGTATAGAAAAGTATAGAAACGTATCGAATATGTGCAAAAAATCTATATAAGTAGCGACAACGTCTCGAAATTGTTCCGAAAATCTATAGAAAGTTGAGAAAAAGTATCGAAATTTATCGAAAAAGAAACGGAAATCCATTGAAAGTGGCGAAAAGTTATCGAAACGTATCGAATATGTGCAAAAAATCTATATAAAGTAGCGACAACGTATAGAAAATGTACCGCAAATCTATAGAAAGTTGAGAAAAAGTATCGGAATTTATCGAAAAAGAAATTAAAATCCATTGAAAGTGCGAAAAGTTGTCGAAACGTATCGCATAAGTGCCAAAAATCTATATAAAGTAGCGACAACGTATAGGAAATTATAGAAACGTATCAAAAATGTACCGAAAATCCATTGAAAATTGCAAAAACGTAAGAAAAGTATCGGAGATGTAACCTAAATCTGTTGAAATTTGAAAAAACCTATCAAAAATGAACGTATCGCAAAAGGAACAAAAATCTATAGAAAGTAACAAAAAGTTGTCGAAACGTATCGCATAAGTGCCAAAAATCTATATAAAGTAGCGACAACGTATAGGAAATTATAGAAACGTATCAAAAATGTACCGAAAATCCATTGAAAATTGCAAAAACGTAAGAAAAGTATCGGAGATGTAACCTAAATCTGTTGAAATTTGAAAAAACTTATCAAAAATGATCGGAACGTATCGCAAAAGGAACAAAAATCTATAGAAAGTAACAAAAAGTTATCGAAACGTATCGAAAATGGGACAAAAATCTATATAAAGTAGCGGCAACGTACAGAAAAGTATAGAAAGTATAGAAAATGTACCGAAAATCCATAGAAAGTTGAGAAAAGGTATCGAAACTTATCGAATATGTGAGAAAACTCTATATAAAGTAGCGACAACGTTCAGAAAAGTATAGAAACGTATCGAAAATTTTCCGAAAATCCATAGAAAGTTGAGAAAACGTATCGAAAAGTATTGAAACGTATCGGAAAAGAAACGAAAATCCATTGAAAGCGGCGCAAAGTTATCGAAACGTATCGAATATGTGCCAAAAATCTATATAAAGTAGCAACAACGTATAGAAAAGTAGCGACAACGTATAGAAAATGTACCGCAAATCTATAGAAAGTTGAGAAAAAGTATCGAAATTTATCGAAAAAAACGAAAATCCATTGAAAATGCGAAAAGTTGTCGAAACGTATCCAATAAGTGCCAAAAATCTATATAAAGTAGCGACAACGTATAGAAAAGTATAGAAACGTATCGAAAATGTACCGAAAATCTATAGAAAGTTGAGAAAAAGTATCGAAATTTATCGAAAAAGAAACGAAAATCCATTGAAAGTGGCGAAAAGTTATCGAAACTTATCGAATATGTGCCAAAAATCTATATAAAGTAGCGACAACGTATAGAAAAGTATAGAAACGTATCGAAAATGTACCGAAAATCTATAGAAAGTTGAGAAAAAGTATCGAAATTTATCGAAAAAGAAACGAAAATCCATTGAAAGTGGCGAAAAGTTATCGAAACGTATCGAATATGTGCCAAAAATCTATATAAAGTAGCGACAACGTTCAGAAAAGTATAGAAACGTATCGAAAATTTTCCGAAAATCCATAGAAAGTTGAGAAAACGTATCGAAAAGTATTGAAACGTATCGAAAAACAAACGAAAATCCATTGAAAGCGGCGCAAAGTTATCGAAACGTATCGAATATGTGCCAAAAATCTATATAAAGTAGCAACAACGTATAGAAAAGTAGCGACAACGTATAGAAAATGTACCGCAAATCTATAGAAAGTTGAGAAAAAGTATCGAAATTTATCGAAAAAGAAACGAAAATCCATTGAAAGTGGCGAAAAGTTATCGAAACGTATCGAATATGTGACAAAAATCTATATATAGTAGCGACAACGTATAGAAAAGTATAGAAATGTATCGAAAATGTTCCGAAAATCTATAGAAAGTTGAGAAAAAGTATCGAAATTTATCGAAAAAGAAACGAAAATCCATTGAAAGTGGCGAAAAGTTATCGAAACGTATCGAATATGTGCCAAAAATCTATATAAAGTAGCTACAACGTATCGAAAATGTACCGAAAATTTATAGAAAGTTGAGAAAAAGTATCGCAAATGTACCGCAAATCTATAGAAAGTTGAGAAAAAGTATCGAAACGTATCGAAAATGTGAGAAAAATCTACATAAAGTAGCGACAACGTATAGAAAATGTACCGCAAATCTATAGAAAGTTGAGAAAAAGTATCGAAATTTATCGAAAAAGAAACGAAAATCCATTGAAAGTGGCGAAAAGTTATCGAAACGTATCGAATATGTGCCAAAAATCTATATAAAGTAGCGACAACGTATAGGAAATTATAGAAACGTATCAAAAATGTACCGAAAATCCATTGAAAATTGCAAAAACGTAAGAAAAGTATCGGAGATGTAACCTAAATCTGTTGAAATTTGAAAAAACTTATCAAAAATGATCGGAACGTATCGCAAAAGGAACAAAAATCTATAGAAAGTAACAAAAAGTTATCGAAACGTATCGAAAATGGGACAAAAATCTATATAAAGTAGCGGCAACGTACAGAAAAGTATAGAAAGTATAGAAAATGTACCGAAAATCCATAGAAAGTTGAGAAAAGGTATCGAAACTTATCGAATATGTGAGAAAACTCTATATAAAGTAGCGACAACGTTCAGAAAAGTATAGAAACGTATCGAAAATTTTCCGAAAATCCATAGAAAGTTGAGAAAACGTATCGAAAAGTATTGAAACGTATCGAAAAAGAAACGAAAATCCATTGAAAGCGGCGCAAGGTTATCGAAACGTATCGAATATGTGCCAAAAATCTATATAAAGTAGCAACAACGTATAGAAAAGTAGCGACAACGTATAGAAAATGTACCGCAAATCTATAGAAAGTTGAGAAAAAGTATCGAAATTTATCGAAAAAAACGAAAATCCATTGAAAATGCGAAAAGTTGTCGAAACGTATCCAATAAGTGCCAAAAATCTATATAAAGTAGCGACAACGTATTGAAAAGTATAGAAACGTATCGAAAATGTACCGAAAATCTATAGAAAGTTGAGAAAAAGTATCGAAATTTATCGAAAAAGAAACGAAAATCCATTGAAAGTGGCGAAAAGTAATCGAAACGTATCGAATATGTGCCAAAAATCTATATAAAGTAGCGACAACGTATAGAAAAGTATAGAAACGTATCGAAAATGTACCGAAAATCTATAGAAAGTTGAGAAAAAGTATCGAAATTTATCGAAAAAGAAACGAAAATCCATTGAAAGTGGCGAAAAGTTATCGAAACGTATCGAATATGTGCCAAAAATCTATATAAAGTAGCGACAACGTATAGAAAAGTATAGAAACGTATCGAATATGTGCAAAAAATCTATATAAAGTAGCGACAACGTCTCGAAAATGTTCTGAAAATCTATAGAAAGTTGAGAAAAAGTATCGAAATTTATCGAAAAAGAAACGGAAATCCATTGAAAGTGGCGAAAAGTTATCGAAACGTATCGAATATGTGCAAAAAATCTATATAAAGTAGCGACAACGTATAGAAAAGTAGCGACAACGTATAGAAAATGTACCGCAAATCTATAGAAAGTTGAGAAAAAGTATCGGAATTTATCGAAAAAGAAATTAAAATCCATTGAAAGTGCGAAAAGTTGTCGAAACATATCGAATAAGTGCCAAAAATCTATATAAAGTAGCGACAACGTATAGAAAATGTACCAAAAATCTATAGAAAGTTGAGAAAAAGTATCGGAATTTATCGAAAAAGAAATTTAAATCCATTGAAAGTGCGAAAAGTTGTCGAAACGTATCGCATAAGTGCCAAAAATCTTTATAAAGTAGCGACAATGTATAGGAAATTATAGAAACGTATCAAAAATGTACCGAAAATCCATTGAAAATTGCAAAAACGTAAGAAAAGTATCGGAGATGTTACCTAAATCTGTTGAAATTTGAAAAAACCTATCAAAAATGATCGGAACGTATCGCAAAAGGAACAAAAATCTATAGAAAGTAACAAAAAGTTATCGAAACGTATCGAAAATGGGACAAAAATCTATATAAAGTAGCGGCAACGTACAGAAAAGTATAGAAAGTATAGAAAATGTACCGAAAATCCATAGAAAGTTGAGAAAAGTTATCGAAACTTATCGAATATGTGAGAAAACTCTATATGAAGTAGCGACAACGTTCAGAAAAGTATAGAAACGTATCGAAAATTTTCCGAAAATCCATAGAAAGTTGAGAAAACGTATCGAAAAGTATTGAAACGTATCGAAAAAGAAACGAAAATCCATTGGAAGCGGCGCAAAGTTATCGAAACGTATCGAATATGTGCCAAAAATCTATATAAAGTAGCAACAACGTATAGAAAAGTAGCGACAACGTATAGAAAATGTACCGCAAATCTATAGAAAGTTGAGAAAAAGTATCGAAATTTATCGAAAAAAACGAAAATCCATTGAAAATGCGAAAAGTTGTCGAAACGTATCCAATAAGTGCCAAAAATCTATATAAAGTAGCGACAACGTATAGAAAAGTATAGAAACGTATCGAAAATGTACCGAAAATCTATAGAAAGTTGAGAAAAAGTATCGAAATTTATCGAAAAAGAAACGAAAATCCATTGAAAGTGGCGAAAAGTTATCGAAACGTATCGAATATGTGCCAAAAATCTATATAAAGTAGCGACAACGTATAGAAAAGTATAGAAACGTATCGAAAATGTACCGAAAATCTATAGAAAGTTGAGAAAAAGTATCGAAATTTATCGAAAAAGAAACGAAAATCCATTGAAAGTGGCGAAAAGTTATCGAAACGTATCGAATATGTGCCAAAAATCTATATAAAGTAGCGACAACGTTCAGAAAAGTATAGAAACGTATCGAAAATTTTCCGAAAATCCATAGAAAGTTGAGAAAACGTATCGAAAAGTATTGAAACGTATCGAAAAAGAAACGAAAATCAATTGAAAGCGGCGCAAAGTTATCGAAACGTATCGAATATGTGCCAAAAATCTATATAAAGTAGCAACAAAGTATAGAAAAGTAGCGACAACGTATAGAAAATGTACCGCAAATCTATAGAAAGTTGAGAAAAAGTATCGAAATTTATCGAAAAAGAAACGAAAATCCATTGAAAGTGGCGAAAAGTTATCGAAACGTATCGAATATGTGCCAAAAATCTATATAAAGTAGCGACAACGTATAGAAAAGTATAGAAACGTATCGAAAATGTTCCGAAAATCTATAGAAAGTTGAGAAAAAGTATCGAAATTTATCGAAAAAGAAACGAAAATCCATTGAAAGTGGCGAAAAGTTATCGAAACGTATCGAATATGTGCCAAAAATCTATATAAAGTAGCTACAACGTATCGAAAATCTATAGAAAGTTGAGAAAAAGTATCGAAATTTATCGAAAAAGAAACGGAGACCATTGAAAAGGGCGAAAAGTTATCGAAACGTATCGAATATGTGCAAAAAATCTATATAAAGTAGTGACAACGTATAGAAAAGTATAGAAATGTATCGAAAATGTACCGAAAATCTATAGAAAAATGAGAAAAAGTATCGGAATTTATCGAAAAAGAAATTAAAATCCATTGAAAGTGCGAAAAGTTGTCGAAACGTATCGCATAAGTGCCAAAAATATATATAAAGTAGCGACAACGTATAGGAAATTATAGAAACGTATCAAAAATGTACCGAAAATCCATTGAAAATTGCAAAAACGTAAGAAAAGTATCGGAGATGTACCCTAAATCTGTTGAAATTTGAAAAAACCTAAATGATCGGAACGTATCGCAAAAGGAACAAAAATCTATAGAAAGTAACAAAAAGTAACCGAAACGTATCGAATATGTGACAAAAATCTATATAAAGTAGCGGCAACGTACAGAAAAGTATAGAAAGTATCGAAAATGTACCGAAAATCCATAGAAAGTTGAGAAAAGGTATCGAAACTTATCGAATATGTGAGAAAACTCTATATAAAGTAGCGACAACGTTCAGAAAAGTATAGAAACGTATCGAAAATTTTCCGAAAATCCATAGAAAGTTGAGAAAACGTATCGAAAAGTATTGAAACGTATCGAAAAAGAAACGAGTATCCATTGAAAGTGGATAAAAGTAATCGAAACGTATCGAAAAAGAATAGAAAATCTATAGAAAGTAACAAAAAGGTATCGAAACGTATCGAAAATGTACCGAAAATCCATAGAAAGTTGAGAAAAGGTATCGAAACGTATCGAATATGTGCCAAAAATCTATATAAAGTAGCAACAACGTATAGAAAAGTATAGAAACGTATCGAAAATGTACCGAAAATCTATAGAAAGTTGAGAAAAAGTATCGAAATTTATCGAAAAAGAAATGAAAATCCATTGAAAGTGCGAAAAGTTGTCGAAACGTATCGAATAAGTGCCAAAAATCTATATAAAGTAGCGACAACGTACATAAAAGTATAGAAACGTATCAAAAATGTACGAAAAATCCATAGAAAGGTGAGAAAAAGTATAGAAATATATCGAAAAAGAAACGAAAATCCATTGAAAGCGGCACAAAGTTATCGAAACGTATCGAATATTTGCCAAAAATCTATATAAAGTAGCAACACTGTTTAGAAAAGTAGCGACAACGTATAGAAAATGTACCGCAAATCTATAGAAAGTTGAGAAAAAGTATCGAAATTTATCGAAAAAGAAACGAAAATCCATTGAAAGTGGCGAAAAGTTATCGAAACGTATCGAATATGTGCCAAAAATCTATATAAAGTAGCGACAACGTATAGAAAAGTATAGAAACGTATCGAAAATGTACCGAAAATCTATAGAAAGTTGAGAAAAATTATCGAAATTTATCGAAAAAGAAACGAAAATCTATTGAAAGTGCGAAAAGTTGTCGAAACATATCGACTAAGTGCCAAAAATCTATATAAAGTAGCGACAACGTATAGAAAATGTACCAAAAATCTATAGAAAGTTGAGAAAAAGTATCGAAATTTATCGAAAAAGAAACGAAAATCCATTGAAAGTGGCGAAAAGTTATCGAAACGTATCGAATATGTGCCAAAAATATATATAAAGTAGCGACAACGTACAGAAAAGTATATAAACGTATCGAACAACGTATAGAAAAGTATAGAAACGTATCGCAAATGTACCGCAAATCTATAGAAAGTTGAGAAAAAGTATCGAAACGTATCGAAAATGTGAGAAAAATCTACATAATGTAGCGACAACGTATAGAAAATGTACCGCAAATCTATAGAAAGTTGAGAAAAAGTATCGAAATTTATCGAAAAAGAAACGAAAATCCATTGAAAGTGGCGAAAAGTTATCGAAACGTATCGAATATGTGCCAAAAATCTATATAAAGTAGCGACAACGTATAGAAAAGTATAGAAACGTATCGAAAATGTACCGAAAATCTATAGAAAGTTGAGAAAAATTATCGAAATTTATCGAAAAAGAAACGAAAATCTATTGAAAGTGCGAAAAGTTGTCGAAACATATCGAATAAGTGCCAAAAATCTATATAAAGTAGCGACAACGTATAGAAAATGTACCAAAAATCTATAGAAAGTTGAGAAAAAGTATCGAAATTTATCGAAAAAGAAACGAAAATCCATTGAAAGTGGCGAAAAGTTATCGAAACGTATCGAATATGTGCCAAAAATATATATAAAGTAGCGACAACGTACAGAAAAGTATATAAACGTATCGAACAACGTAGAGAAAAGTATAGAAACGTATCGCAAATGTACCGCAAATCTATAGAAAGTTGAGAAAAAGTATCGAAACGTAACGAAAATGTGAGAAAAATCTACATAAAGTAGCGACAACGTATAGAAAATGTACCGCAAATCTATAGAAAGTTGAGAAAAAGTATCGAAATTTATCGAAAAAGAAACGAAAATCTATTGAAAGTGCGAAAAGTTGTCGAAACATATCGAATAAGTGCCAAAAATCTATATAAAGTAGCGACAACGTATAGAAAATGTACCAAAAATCTATAGAAAGTTGAGAAAAAGTATCGGAATTTATCGAAAAAGAAATTAAAATCCATTGAAAGTGCGAAAAGTTGTCGAAACGTATCGCATAAGTGCCAAAAATCTTTATAAAGTAGCGACAACGTATAGGAAATTATAGAAACGTATCAAAAATGTACCGAAAATCCATTGAAAATTGCAAAAACGTAAGAAAAGTATCGGAGATGTAACCTAAATCTGTTGAAATTTGAAAAAACCTATCAAAAATGATCGGAACGTATCGCAAAAGGAACAAAAATCTATAGAAAGTAACAAAAAGTTGTCGAAACGTATCGCATAAGTGCCAAAAATCTATATAAAGTAGCGACAACGTATAGGAAATTATAGAAACGTATCAAAAATGTACCGAAAATCCATTGAAAATTGCAAAAACGTAAGAAAAGTATCGGAGATGTAACCTAAATCTGTTGAAATTTGAAAAAACGTATCAAAAATGATCGGAACGTATCGCAAAAGGAACAAAAATCTATAGAAAGTAACAAAAAGTTATCGAAACGTATCGAAAATGGGACAAAAATCTATATAAAGTAGCGGCAACGTACAGAAAAGTAAAGAAAGTATAGAAAATGTACCGAAAATCCATAGAAAGTTGAGAAAAGGTATCGAAACTTATCGAATATGTGAGAAAACTCTATATAAAGTAGCGACAACGTTCAGAAAAGTATAGAAACGTATCGAAAATTTTCCGAAAATCCATAGAAAGTTGAGAAAACGTATCGAAAAGTATTGAAACGTATCGAAAAAGAAACGAAAATCCATTGAAAGCGGCGCAAAGTTATCGAAACGTATCGAATATGTGCCAAAAATCTATATAAAGTAGCAACAACGTATAGAAAAGTAGCGACAACGTATAGAAAATGTACCGCAAATCTATAGAAAGTTGAGAAAAAGTATCGAAATTTATCGAAAAAAACGAAAATCCATTGAAAATGCGAAAAGTTGTCGAAACGTATCCAATAAGTGCCAAAAATCTATATAAAGTAGCGACAACGTATAGAAAAGTATAGAAACGTATCGAAAATGTACCGAAAATCTATAGAAAGTTGAGAAAAAGTATCGAAATTTATCGAAAAAGAAACGAAAATCCATTGAAAGTGGCGAAAAGTTATCGAAACGTATCGAATATGTGCCAAAAATCTATATAAAGTAGCGACAACGTATAGAAAAGTATAGAAACGTATCGAAAATGTACCGAAAATCTATAGAAAGTTGAGAAAAAGTATCGAAATTTATCGAAAAAGAAACGAAAATCCATTGAAAGTAGCGAAAAGTTATCGAAACGTATCGAATATAAGCCAAAAATCTATATAAAGTAGCGACAACGTATAGAAAAGTATAGAAACGTATCGAATATGTGCAAAAAATCTATATTAAGTAGCGACAACGTCTCGAAAATGTTCCGAAAATCTATAGAAAGTTGAGAAAAAGTATCGAAATTTATCGAAAAAGAAACGGAAATCCATTGAAAGTGGCGAAAAGTTATCGAAACGTATCGAATATGTGCAAAAATCTATATAAAGTAGCGACAACGTATAGAAAAGTAGCGACAACGTATAGAAAATGTACCGCAAATCTATAGAAAGTTGAGAAAAAGTATCGGAATTTATCGAAAAAGAAATTAAAATCCATTGAAAGTGCGAAAAGTTGTCGAAACGTATCGCATAAGTGCCAAAAATCTTTATAAAGTAGCGACAACGTATAGGAAATTATAGAAACGTATCAAAAATGTACCGAAAATCCATTGAAAATTGCAAAAACGTAAGAAAAGTATCGGAGATGTAACCTAAATCTGTTGAAATTTGAAAAAACCTAACAAAAATGATCGGAACGTATCGCAAAAGGAACAAAAATCTATAGAAAGTAACAAAAAGTTGTCGAAACGTATCGCATAAGTGCCAAAAATCTATATAAAGTAGCGACAACGTATAGGAAATTATAGAAACGTATCGAAAATGTACCGAAAATCTATAGAAAGTTGAGAAAAAGTATCGAAATTTATCGAAAAAGAAACGAAAATCCATTGAAAGTGGCGAAAAGTAATCGAAACGTATCGAATATGTGCCAAAAATCTATATAAAGTAGCGACAACGTACAGAAAAGTATAGAAACGTATCGAAAATGTACCGAAAATCTATAGAAAGTTGAGAAACAGTATCGAAATTTATCGAAAAAGAAACGAAAATCTATTGAAAGTGCGAAAAGTTGTCGAAACATATCGAATAAGTGCCAAAAATCTATATAAAGTAGCGACAACGTATAGAAAAGTATAGAAACGTATCGAATATGTGCAAAAAATCTATATTAAGTAGCGACAACGTCTCGAAAATGTTCCGAAAATCTATAGAAAGTTGAGAAAAAGTATCGAAATTTATCGAAAAAGAAACGGAAATCCATTGAAAGTGGCGAAAAGTTATCGAAACGTATCGAATATGTGCAAAAATCTATATAAAGTAGCGACAACGTATAGAAAAGTAGCGACAACGTATAGAAAATGTACCGCAAATCTATAGAAAGTTGAGAAAAAGTATCGGAATTTATCGAAAAAGAAATTAAAATCCATTGAAAGTGCGAAAAGTTGTCGAAACGTATCGCATAAGTGCCAAAAATCTTTATAAAGTAGCGACAACGTATAGGAAATTATAGAAACGTATCAAAAATGTACCGAAAATCCATTGAAAATTGCAAAAACGTAAGAAAAGTATCGGAGATGTAACCTAAATCTGTTGAAATTTGAAAAAACTTATCACAAATGATCGGAACGTATCGCAAAAGGAACAAAAATCTATAGAAAGTAACAAAAAGTTATCGAAACGTATCGAAAATGGGACAAAAATCTATATAAAGTAGCGGCAACGTACAGAAAAGTATAGAAAGTATAGAAAATGTACCGAAAATCCATAGAAAGTTGAGAAAAGGTATCGAAACTTATCGAATATGTGAGAAAACTCTATATAAAGTAGCGACAACGTTCAGAAAAGTATAGAAACGTATCGAAAATTTTCCGAAAATCCATAGAAAGTTGAGAAAACGTATCGAAAAGTATTGAAACGTATCGAAAAAGAAACGAAAATCCATTGAAAGCGGCGCAAAGTTATCGAAACGTATCAAATATGTGCCAAAAATCTATATAAAGTAGCAACAACGTATAGAAAAGTAGCGACAACGTATAGAAAATGTACCGCAAATCTATAGAAAGTTGAGAAAAAGTATCGAAATTTATCGAAAAAAACGAAAATCCATTGAAAATGCGAAAAGTTGTCGAAACGTATCCAATAAGTGCCAAAAATCTATATAAAGTAGCGACAACGTATAGAAAAGTATAGAAACGTATCGAAAATGTACCGAAAATCTATAGAAAGTAGAGAAAAAGTATCGAAATTTATCGAAAAAGAAACGAAAATCCATTGAAAGTGGCGAAAAGTAATCGAAACGTATCGAATATGTGCCAAAAATCTATATAAAGTAGCGACAACGTATAGAAAAGTATAGAAACGTATCGAAAATGTACCGAAAATCTATAGAAAGTTGAGAAACAGTATCGAAATTTATCGAAAAAGAAACGAAAATCCATTGAAAGTGGCGAAAAGTTATCGAAACGTATCGAATATGTGCCAAAAATCTATATAAAGTAGCGACAACGTTCAGAAAAGTATAGAAACGTATCGAACATTTTCCGAAAATCCATAGAAAGTTGAGAAAACGTATCGAAAAGTATTGAAACGTATCGAAAAAGAAACGAAAATCCATTGAAAGCGGCGCAAAGTTATCGAAACGTATCGAATATGTGCCAAAAATCTATATAAAGTAGCAACAACGTATAGAAAAGTAGCGACAACGTATAGAAAATGTACCGCAAATCTATAGAAAGTTGAGAAAAAGTATCGAAATTTATCGAAAAAGAAACGAAAATCCATTGAAAGTGGCGAAAAGTTATCGAAACGTATCGAATATGTGCAAAAAATCTATATAAAGTAGCGACAACGTATAGAAAAGTATAGAAATGTATCGAAAATGTACCGAAAATCTATAGAAAAATGAGAAAAAGTATCGGAATTTATCGATAAAGAAACGAAAATCCATTGAAAGCGGCGCAAAGTTATCGAAACGTATCGAATATGTGCCAAAAATCTATATAAAGTAGCAACAACGTATAGAAAAGTAGCGACAACGTATAGAAAATGTACCGCAAATCTATAGAAAGTTGAGAAAAAGTATCGAAATTTATCGAAAAAGAAACGAAAATCCATTGAAAGCGGCGCAAAGTTATCGAAACGTATCGAATATGTGCCAAAAATCTATATAAAGTAGCAACAACGTATAGAAAAGTAGCGACAACGTATAGAAAATGTACCGCAAATCTATAGAAAGTTGAGAAAAAGTATCGAAATTTATCGAAAAAGAAACGGAAATCCATTGAAAGTGGCGAAAAGTTATCGAAACGTATCGAATATGTGCAAAAATCTATATAAAGTAGCGACAACGTATAGAAAAGTATAGAAATGTATCGAAAATGTACCGAAAATCTATAGAAAAATGAGAAAAAGTATCGGAATTTATCGAAAAAGAAATTAAAATCCATTGAAAGTGCGAAAAGTTGTCGATACGTATCGCATAAGTGCCAAAAATATATATAAAGTAGCGACAACGTATAGGAAATTATAGAAACGTATCAAAAATGTACCGAAAATCCATTGAAAATTGCAAAAACGTAAGAAAAGTATCGGAGATGTAACCTAAATCTGTTGAAATTTGAAAAAACCTATCAAAAATGATCGGAACGTATCGCAAAAGGAACAAAAATCTATAGAAAGTAACAAAAAGTAACCGAAACGTATCGAATATGTGACAAAAATCTATATAAAGTAGCGGCAACGTACAGAAAAGTATAGAAAGTATCGAAAATGTACCGAAAATCCATAGAAAGTTGAGAAAAGGTATCGAAACTTATCGAATATGTGAGAAAACTCTATATAAAGTAGCGACAACGTTCAGAAAAGTATAGAAACGTATCGAAAATTTTCCGAAAATCCATAGAAAGTTGAGAAAACGTATCGAAAAGTTTGAAACGTATCGAAAAAGAAACGAGTATCCATTGAAAGTGGATAAAAGTTATCGAAACGTATCGAAAAAGAATAGAAAATCTATAGAAAGTAACAAAAAGGTATCGAAACGTATCGAAACGTATCGAAAATGTACCGAAAATCCATAGAAAGTTGAGAAAAGGTATCGAAACGTATCAAATATGTGCCAAAAATCTATATAAAGTAGCGACAACGTACAGAAAAGTATACAAACGTATCGAAAATTTACCGAAAATCCATAGAAAGTTGAGAAAAATTATAGAAATGTATCGAAAAAGAAACGAAAATCCATTGAAAGCGGCGCAAAGTTATCGAAACGTATCGAATATGTGCCAAAAATCTATATAAAGTAGCAACAACGTATAGAAAAGTATAGAAACGTATCGAAAATGTACCGCAAATCTATAGAAATTTGAGAAAAAGTATCGAAATTTATCGAAAAAGAAACGAAAATCCATTGAAAGTGGCGAAAAGTTATCGAAACGTATCGAATATGTGCCAAAAATCTATATAAAGTAGCGACAACGTATAGAAAAGTATAGAAACGTATCGAAAATGTACCGAAAATCTATAGAAAGTTGAGAAAAATTATCGAAATTTATCGAAAAAGAAACGAAAATCTATTGAAAGTGCGAAAAGTTGCCGAAACATATCGAATAAGTGCCAAAAATCTATATAAAGTAGCGACAACGTATAGAAAATGTACCAAAAATCTATAGAAAGTTGAGAAAAAGTATCGAAATTTATAGAAAAAGAAACGAAAATCCATTGAAAGTGGCGAAAAGTTATCGAAACGTATCGAATATGTGCCAAAAATATATATAAAGTAGCGGCAACGTACAGAAAAGTATATAAACGTATCGAACAACGTATAGAAAAGTATAGAAACGTATCGCAAATGCACCGCAAATCTATAGAAAGTTGAGAAAAAGTATCGAAACGTATCGAAAATGTGAGAAAAATCTACATAAAGTAGCGACAACGTATAGAAAATGTACCGCAAATCTATAGAAAGTTGAGAAAAAGTATCGAAATTTATCGAAAAAGAAACGAAAATCCATTGAAAGTGGCGAAAAGTTATCGAAACGTATCGAATAAGTGCCAAAAATCTATATAAAGGAGCGACAACGTACAGAAAAGTATATAAACGTATCGAACAACGTATAGAAAACTATAGAAACGTATCGCAAATGTACCGCAAATCTATAGAAAGTTGAGAAAAAGTATCGAAATGTATCGAAACAGAAACGAAAATCCATTGAAAGTGGCGAAAATTTATCGAAACGTATCGAACATGTGCAAAAAATCTATATAAAGTAGCGACAACGCATAGAAAAGTATAGAAACGTATCGAAAATGTACCGAAAATCTATAGAAAGTTGAGAAAAAGTATCGAAATTTATCGAAAAAGAAACGAAAATCCATTGAAAGTGGCGAAAAGTTATCGAAACGTATCGAATATGTGCCAAAAATATATATAAAGTAGCGACAACGTACAGAAAAGTATATAAACGTATCGAACAACGTATAGAAAAGTATAGAAACGTATCGCAAATGTACCGCAAATCTATAGAAAGTTGAGAAAAAGTATCGAAACGTATCGAATATGTGCCAAAAATATATATAAAGTAGCGACAACGTATAGAAAATGTACCGAAAATCTATAGAAAGTTGAGAAAAAGTATCGAAATTTATCGAAAAAGAAACGCAAATCCATTGAAAGTGGCGAAAAGTTGTCAAAACGTATCGAATAAGTGCCAAAAATCTATATAAAGTAGCGACAACGTACAGAAAAGTATAGAAACGTATCGAAAATGTACTGAAAATTAATAGAAAGTTGAGAAAAGGTATCGAAACGTATCGAAAATGTGAGAAAAAATCTATATAAAGTAGCGACAACGTACAGAAAAGTATGGAAACGCATCGAAAATTTACCGAAAAACCATAGAAAGTCGAGAAAAATTATAGAAATGTATCGAAAAAAAAACGAAAATCCATAGAAAGCAGCGAATATGTGCCAAAAATCTATATAAAGTAGCGACATCGTATCGAAAATGTTCCGAAAATCTATAGAAAGTTGAGAAAAAGTATCGAAATTTATCGAAAAGAAACGAAAATCCATTAAAAGTGGCGAAAAATTATCGAAACGTATCGAATATGTGGCAAAAATCTATATAAAGAAGCTACAACGTATCGAAAATGTACCGAAAATCTATAGAAAGTTGAGAAAAAGTATCGAAATTTATCGAAAAAGAAACGGAAATCCATTGAAAGTGGCGAAAAGTTGTCGAAACATATCGAATAAGTGCCAAAAATCTATATAAAGTAGCGACAACGTATAGAAAATGTACCAAAAATCTATAGAAAGTTGAGAAAAAGTATCGGAATTTATCGAAAAAGAAATTAAAATCCATTGAAAGTGCGAAAAGTTGTCGAAACGTATCGCATAAGTGCCAAAAATCTTTATAAAGTAGCGACAACGTATAGGAAATTATAGAAACGTATCAAAAATGTACCGAAAATCCATTGAAAATTGCAAAAACGTAAGAAAAGTATCGGAGATGTAACCTAAATCTGTTGAAATTTGAAAAAACCTATCAAAAATGATCGGAACGTATCGCAAAAGGAACAAAAATCTATAGAAAGTAACAAAAAGTTGTCGAAACGTATCGCATAAGTGCCAAAAATCTATATAAAGTAGCGACAACGTATAGGAAATTATAGAAACGTATCAAAAATGTACCGAAAATCCATTGAAAATTGCAAAAACGTAAGAAAAGTATCGGAGATGTAACCTAAATCTGTTGAAATTTGAAAAAACGTATCAAAAATGATCGGAACGTATCGCAAAAGGAACAAAAATCTATAGAAAGTAACAAAAAGTTATCGAAACGTATCGAAAATGGGACAAAAATCTATATAAAGTAGCGGCAACGTACAGAAAAGTAAAGAAAGTATAGAAAATGTACCGAAAATCCATAGAAAGTTGAGAAAAGGTATCGAAACTTATCGAATATGTGAGAAAACTCTATATAAAGTAGCGACAACGTTCAGAAAAGTATAGAAACGTATCGAAAATTTTCCGAAAATCCATAGAAAGTTGAGAAAACGTATCGAAAAGTATTGAAACGTATCGAAAAAGAAACGAAAATCCATTGAAAGCGGCGCAAAGTTATCGAAACGTATCGAATATGTGCCAAAAATCTATATAAAGTAGCAACAACGTATAGAAAAGTAGCGACAACGTATAGAAAATGTACCGCAAATCTATAGAAAGTTGAGAAAAAGTATCGAAATTTATCGAAAAAAACGAAAATCCATTGAAAATGCGAAAAGTTGTCGAAACGTATCCAATAAGTGCCAAAAATCTATATAAAGTAGCGACAACGTATAGAAAAGTATAGAAACGTATCGAAAATGTACCGAAAATCTATAGAAAGTTGAGAAAAAGTATCGAAATTTATCGAAAAAGAAACGAAAATCCATTGAAAGTGGCGAAAAGTTATCGAAACGTATCGAATATGTGCCAAAAATCTATATAAAGTAGCGACAACGTCTAGAAAAGTATAGAAACGTATCGAAAATGTACCGAAAATCTATAGAAAGTTGAGAAAAAGTATCGAAATTTATCGAAAAAGAAACGAAAATCCATTGAAAGTAGCGAAAAGTTATCGAAACGTATCGAATATAAGCCAAAAATCTATATAAAGTAGCGACAACGTATAGAAAAGTATAGAAACGTATCGAATATGTGCAAAAAATCTATATTAAGTAGCGACAACATCTCGAAAATGTTCCGAAAATCTATAGAAAGTTGAGAAAAAGTATCGAAATTTATCGAAAAAGAAACGGAAATCCATTGAAAGTGGCGAAAAGTTATCGAAACGTATCGAATATGTGCAAAAATCTATATAAAGTAGCGACAACGTATAGAAAAGTAGCGACAACGTATAGAAAATGTACCGCAAATCTATAGAAAGTTGAGAAAAAGTATCGGAATTTATCGAAAAAGAAATTAAAATCCATTGAAAGTGCGAAAAGTTGTCGAAACGTATCGCATAAGTGCCAAAAATCTTTATAAAGTAGCGACAACGTATAGGAAATTATAGAAACGTATCAAAAATGTACCGAAAATCCATTGAAAATTGCAAAAACGTAAGAAAAGTATCGGAGATGTAACCTAAATCTGTTGAAATTTGAAAAAACCTATCAAAAATGATCGGAACGTATCGCAAAAGGAACAAAAATCTATAGAAAGTAACAAAAAGTTGTCGAAACGTATCGCATAAGTGCCAAAAATCTATATAAAGTAGCGACAACGTATAGGAAATTATAGAAACGTATCAAAAATGTACCGAAAATCCATTGAAAATTGCAAAAACGTAAGAAAAGTATCGGAGATGTAACCTAAATCTGTTGAAATTTGAAAAAGCTTATCACAAATGATCGGAACGTATCGCAAAAGGAACAAAAATCTATAGAAAGTAACAAAAAGTTATCGAAACGTATCGAAAATGGGACAAAAATCTATATAAAGTAGCGGCAACGTACAGAAAAGTATAGAAAGTATAGAAAATGTACCGAAAATCCATACAAAGTTGAGAAAAGGTATCGAAACTTATCGAATATGTGAGAAAACTCTATATAAAGTAGCGACAACGTTCAGAAAAGTATAGAAACGTATCGAAAATTTTCCGAAAATCCATAGAAAGTTGAGAAAACGTATCGAAAAGTATTGAAACGTATCGAAAAAGAAACGAAAATCCATTGAAAGCGGCGCAAAGTTATCGAAACGTATCAAATATGTGCCAAAAATCTATATAAAGTAGCAACAACGTATAGAAAAGTAGCGACAACGTATAGAAAATGTACCGCAAATCTATAGAAAGTTGAGAAAAAGTATCGAAATTTATCGAAAAAAACGAAAATCCATTGAAAATGCGAAAAGTTGTCGAAACGTATCCAATAAGTGCCAAAAATCTATATAAAGTAGCGACAACGTATAGAAAAGTATAGAAACGTATCGAAAATGTACCGAAAATCTATAGAAAGTAGAGAAAAAGTATCGAAATTTATCGAAAAAGAAACGAAAATCCATTGAAAGTGGCGAAAAGTAATCGAAACGTATCGAATATGTGCCAAAAATCTATATAAAGTAGCGACAACGTATAGAAAAGTATAGAAACGTATCGAAAATGTACCGAAAATCTATAGAAAGTTGAGAAACAGTATCGAAATTTATCGAAAAAGAAACGAAAATCTATTGAAAGTGCGAAAAGTTGTCGAAACATATCGAATAAGTGCCAAAAATCTATATAAAGTAGCGACAACGTATTGAAAAGTATAGAAACGTATCGAAAATGTACCGAAAATCTATAGAAAGTTGAGAAAAAGTATCGAAATTTATCGAAAAAGAAACGAAAATCCATTGAAAGTGGCGAAAAGTAATCGAAACGTATCGAATATGTGCCAAAAATCTATATAAAGTAGCGACAACGTATAGAAAAGTATAGAAACGTATCGAAAATGTACCGAAAATCTATAGAAAGTTGAGAAAAAGTATCGAAATTTATCGAAAAAGAAACGAAAATCCATTGAAAGTGGCGAAAAGTTATCGAAACGTATCGAATATGTGCCAAAAATCTATATAAAGTAGCGACAACGTATAGAAAAGTATAGAAACGTATCGAATATGTGCAAAAAATCTATATAAAGTAGCGACAACGTCTCGAAAATGTTCTGAAAATCTATAGAAAGTTGAGAAAAAGTATCGAAATTTATCGAAAAAGAAACGGAAATCCATTGAAAGTGGCGAAAAGTTATCGAAACGTATCGAATATGTGCAAAAAATCTATATAAAGTAGCGACAACGTATAGAAAAGTAGCGACAACGTATAGAAAATGTACCGCAAATCTATAGAAAGTTGAGAAAAAGTATCGGAATTTATCGAAAAAGAAATTAAAATCCATTGAAAGTGCGAAAAGTTGTCGAAACATATCGAATAAGTGCCAAAAATCTATATAAAGTAGCGACAACGTATAGAAAATGTACCAAAAATCTATAGAAAGTTGAGAAAAAGTATCGGAATTTATCGAAAAAGAAATTTAAATCCATTGAAAGTGCGAAAAGTTGTCGAAACGTATCGCATAAGTGCCAAAAATCTTTATAAAGTAGCGACAACGTATAGGAAATTATAGAAACGTATCAAAAATGTACCGAAAATCCATTGAAAATTGCAAAAACGTAAGAAAAGTATCGGAGATGTAACCTAAATCTGTTGAAATTTGAAAAAACGTATCAAAAATGATCGGAACGTATCGCAAAAGGAACAAAAATCTATAGAAAGTAACAAAAAGTTATCGAAACGTATCGAAAATGGGACAAAAATCTATATAAAGTAGCGGCAACGTACAGAAAAGTAAAGAAAGTATAGAAAATGTACCGAAAATCCATAGAAAGTTGAGAAAAGGTATCGAAACTTATCGAATATGTGAGAAAACTCTATATAAAGTAGCGACAACGTTCAGAAAAGTATAGAAACGTATCGAAAATTTTCCGAAAATCCATATAAAGTTGAGAAAACGTATCGAAAAGTATTGAAACGTATCGAAAAAGAAACGAAAATCCATTGAAAGCGGCGCAAAGTTATCGAAACGTATCGAATATGTGCCAAAAATCTATATAAAGTAGCAACAACGTATAGAAAAGTAGCGACAACGTATAGAAAATGTACCGCAAATCTATAGAAAGTTGAGAAAAAGTATCGAAATTTATCGAAAAAAACGAAAATCCATTGAAAATGCGAAAAGTTGTCGAAACGTATCCAATAAGTGCCAAAAATCTATATAAAGTAGCGACAACGTATAGAAAAGTATAGAAACGTATCGAAAATGTACCGAAAATCTATAGAAAGTTGAGAAAAAGTATCGAAATTTATCGAAAAAGAAACGAAAATCCATTGAAAGTGGCGAAAAGTTATCGAAACGTATCGAATATGTGCCAAAAATCTATATAAAGTAGCGACAACGTATAGAAAAGTATAGAAACGTATCGAAAATGTACCGAAAATCTATAGAAAGTTGAGAAAAAGTATCGAAATTTATCGAAAAAGAAACGAAAATCCATTGAAAGTAGCGAAAAGTTATCGAAACGTATCGAATATAAGCCAAAAATCTATATAAAGTAGCGACAACGTATAGAAAAGTATAGAAACGTATCGAATATGTGCAAAAAATCTATATTAAGTAGCGACAACGTCTCGAAAATGTTCCGAAAATCTATAGAAAGTTGAGAAAAAGTATCGAAATTTATCGAAAAAGAAACGGAAATCCATTGAAAGTGGCGAAAAGTTATCGAAACGTATCGAATATGTGCAAAAATCTATATAAAGTAGCGACAACGTATAGAAAAGTAGCGACAACGTATAGAAAATGTACCGCAAATCTATAGAAAGTTGAGAAAAAGTATCGGAATTTATCGAAAAAGAAATTAAAATCCATTGAAAGTGCGAAAAGTTGTCGAAACGTATCGCATAAGTGCCAAAAATCTTTATAAAGTAGCGACAACGTATAGGAAATTATAGAAACGTATCAAAAATGTACCGAAAATCCATTGAAAATTGCAAAAACGTAAGAAAAGTATCGGAGATGTAACCTAAATCTGTTGAAATTTGAAAAAACCTATCAAAAATGATCGGAACGTATCGCAAAAGGAACAAAAATCTATAGAAAGTAACAAAAAGTTGTCGAAACGTATCGCATAAGTGCCAAAAATCTATATAAAGTAGCGACAACGTATAGGAAATTATAGAAACGTATCAAAAATGTACCGAAAATCCATTGAAAATTGCAAAAACGTAAGAAAAGTATCGGAGATGTAACCTAAATCTGTTGAAATTTGAAAAAACTTATCACAAATGATCGGAACGTATCGAAAAAGGAACAAAAATCTATAGAAAGTAACAAAAAGTTATCGAAACGTATCGAAAATGGGACAAAAATCTATATAAAGTAGCGGCAACGTACAGAAAAGTATAGAAAGTATAGAAAATGTACCGAAAATCCATAGAAAGTTGAGAAAAGGTATCGAAACTTATCGAATATGTGAGAAAACTCTATATAAAGTAGCGACAACGTTCAGAAAAGTATAGAAACGTATCGAAAATTTTCCGAAAATCCATAGAAAGTTGAGAAAACGTATCGAAAAGTATTGAAACGTATCGAAAAAGAAACGAAAATCCATTGAAAGCGGCGCAAAGTTATCGAAACGTATCAAATATGTGCCAAAAATCTATATAAAGTAGCAACAACGTATAGAAAAGTAGCGACAACGTATAGAAAATGTACCGCAAATCTATAGAAAGTTGAGAAAAAGTATCGAAATTTATCGAAAAAAACGAAAATCCATTGAAAATGCGAAAAGTTGTCGAAACGTATCCAATAAGTGCCAAAAATCTATATAAAGTAGCGACAACGTATAGAAAAGTATAGAAACGTATCGAAAATGTACCGAAAATCTATAGAAAGTAGAGAAAAAGTATCGAAATTTATCGAAAAAGAAACGAAAATCCATTGAAAGTGGCGAAAAGTAATCGAAACGTATCGAATATGTGCCAAAAATCTATATAAAGTAGCGACAACGTATAGAAAAGTATAGAAACGTATCGAAAATGTACCGAAAATCTATAGAAAGTTGAGAAACAGTATCGAAATTTATCGAAAAAGAAACGAAAATCCATTGAAAGTGGCGAAAAGTTATCGAAACGTATCGAATATGTGCCAAAAATCTATATAAAGTAGCGACAACGTTCAGAAAAGTATTGAAACGTATCGAAAAAGAAACGAAAATCCATTGAAAGCGGCGCAAAGTTATCGAAACGTATCGAATATGTGCCAAAAATCTATATAAAGTAGCAACAACGTATAGAAAAGTAGCGACAACGTATAGAAAATGTACCGCAAATCTATAGAAAGTTGAGAAAAAGTATCGAAATTTATCGAAAAAGAAACGAAAATCCATTGAAAGTGGCGAAAAGTTATCGAAACGTATCGAATATGTGCAAAAAATCTATATAAAGTAGCGACAACGTATAGAAAAGTATAGAAATGTATCGAAAATGTACCGAAAATCTATAGAAAAATGAGAAAAAGTATCGGAATTTATCGAAAAAGAAACGAAAATCCATTGAAAGCGGCGCAAAGTTATCGAAACGTATCGAATATGTGCCAAAAATCTATATAAAGTAGCAACAACGTATAGAAAAGTAGCGACAACGTATAGAAAATGTACCGCAAATCTATAGAAAGTTGAGAAAAAGTATCGAAATTTATCGAAAAAGAAACGAAAATCCATTGAAAGCGGCGCAAAGTTATCGAAACGTATCGAATATGTGCCAAAAATCTATATAAAGTAGCAACAACGTATAGAAAAGTAGCGACAACGTATAGAAAATGTACCGCAAATCTATAGAAAGTTGAGAAAAAGTATCGAAATTTATCGAAAAAGAAACGGAAATCCATTGAAAGTGGCGAAAAGTTATCGAAACGTATCGAATATGTGCAAAAATCTATATAAAGTAGCGACAACGTATAGAAAAGTATAGAAATGTATCGAAAATGTACCGAAAATCTATAGAAAAATGAGAAAAAGTATCGGAATTTATCGAAAAAGAAATTAAAATCCATTGAAAGTGCGAAAAGTTGTCGATACGTATCGCATAAGTGCCAAAAATATATATAAAGTAGCGACAACGTATAGGAAATTATAGAAACGTATCAAAAATGTACCGAAAATCCATTGAAAATTGCAAAAACGTAAGAAAAGTATCGGAGATGTAACCTAAATCTGTTGAAATTTGAAAAAACCTATCAAAAATGATCGGAACGTATCGCAAAATGAACAAAAATCTATAGAAAGTAACAAAAAGTAACCGAAACGTATCGAATATGTGACAAAAATCTATATAAAGTAGCGGCAACGTACAGAAAAGTATAGAAAGTATCGAAAATGTACCGAAAATCCATAGAAAGTTGAGAAAAGGTATCGAAACTTATCGAATATGTGAGAAAACTCTATATAAAGTAGCGACAACGTTCAGAAAAGTATAGAAACGTATCGAAAATTTTCCGAAAATCCATAGAAAGTTGAGAAAACGTATCGAAAAGTATTGAAACGTATCGAAAAAGAAACGAGTATCCATTGAAAGTGGATAAAAGTTATCGAAACGTATCGAAAAAGAATAGAAAATCTATAGAAAGTAACAAAAAGGTATCGAAACGTATCGAAAATGTACCGAAAATCCATAGAAAGTTGAGAAAAGGTATCGAAACGTATCAAATATGTGCCAAAAATCTATATAAAGTAGCGACAACGTACAGAAAAGTATACAAACGTATCGAAAATTTACCGAAAATCCATAGAAAGTTGAGAAAAATTATAGAAATGTATCGAAAAAGAAACGAAAATCCATTGAAAGCGGCGCAAAGTTATCGAAACGTATCGAATATGTGCCAAAAATCTATATAAAGTAGCAACAACGTTTAGAAAAGTATAGAAACGTATCGAAAATGTACCGCAAATCTATAGAAATTTGAGAAAAAGTATCGAAATTTATCGAAAAAGAAACGAAAATCCATTGAAAGTGGCGAAAAGTTATCGAAACGTATCGAATATGTGCCAAAAATCTATATAAAGTAGCGACAACGTATAGAAAAGTATAGAAACGTATCGAAAATGTACCGAAAATCTATAGAAAGTTGAGAAAAATTATCGAAATTTATCGAAAAAGAAACGAAAATCTATTGAAAGTGCGAAAAGTTGCCGAAACATATCGAATAAGTGCCAAAAATCTATATAAAGTAGCGACAACGTATAGAAAATGTACCAAAAATCTATAGAAAGTTGAGAAAAAGTATCGAAATTTATAGAAAAAGAAACGAAAATCCATTGAAAGTGGCGAAAAGTTATCGAAACGTATCGAATATGTGCCAAAAATATATATAAAGTAGCGGCAACGTACAGAAAAGTATATAAACGTATCGAACAACGTATAGAAAAGTATAGAAACGTATCGCAAATGCACCGCAAATCTATAGAAAGTTGAGAAAAAGTATCGAAACGTATCGAAAATGTGAGAAAAATCTACATAAAGTAGCGACAACGTATCGAAAATGTACCGAAAATCTATAGAAAGTTGAGAAAAAGTATCGAAATTTATCGAAAAAGAAACGCAAATCCATTGAAAGTGGCGAAAAGTTATCGAAACGTATCGAATAAGTGCCAAAAATCTATATAAAGGAGCGACAACGTACAGAAAAGTATATAAACGTATCGAACAACGTATAGAAAACTATAGAAACGTATCGCAAATGTACCGCAAATCTATAGAAAGTTGAGAAAAAGTATCGAAATGTATCGAAACAGAAACGAAAATCCATTGAAAGTGGCGAAAATTTATCGAAACGTATCGAACATGTGCAAAAAATCTATATAAAGTAGCGACAACGCATAGAAAAGTATAGAAACGTATCGAAAATGTACCGAAAATCTATAGAAAGTTGAGAAAAAGTATCGAAATTTATCGAAAAAGAAACGAAAATCCATTGAAAGTGGCGAAAAGTTATCGAAACGTATCGAATATGTGCCAAAAATATATATAAAGTAGCGACAACGTACAGAAAAGTATATAAACGTATCGAACAACGTATAGAAAAGTATAGAAACGTATCGCAAATGTACCGCAAATCTATAGAAAGTTGAGAAAAAGTATCGAAACGTATCGAATATGTGCCAAAAATATATATAAAGTAGCGACAACGTATAGAAAATGTACCGAAAATCTATAGAAAGTTGAGAAAAAGTATCGAAATTTATCGAAAAAGAAACGCAAATCCATTGAAAGTGGCGAAAAGTTGTCAAAACGTATCGAATAAGTGCCAAAAATCTATATAAAGTAGCGACAACGTATAGAAAAGTATAGAAACGTATCGAAAATGTACCGAAAATCTATAGAAAGTTGAGAAAAAGTATCAAAATTTATCGAAATAGAAATTAAAATCCATTGAAAGTGCGAAAAGTTGTCGAAACGTATCGCATAAGTGCCAAAAATCTATATAAAGTAGCGACAACGTACAGAAAAGTATAGAAACGTATCGAAAATGTCCCGAAAATCCATAGAAAGTTGTGATGTGTGCTCTTCGAATATTCTACGAGTTTTTTTTTTGCACTGAATGTCTTTAATGCCTAATGTCTTAGCCAGTTCTGTACTCAATTCTACAGTTCTATTAGTATATATTTTAAACTCTCTTCAGTTATTTTAAATCTATTACGTTTCCACTGAACAATAAAAATTCCTTAAAGCAAGCTAGTCTGACGTTGTGAAATTCTCGGCCATTTTGTTCAAAACCCTGGAAGACGAATGACGTCCGATAAGTTACTGTGCGGTATAATTTCAATTCGAGTAATTTCTCAATTTTATCTGCCGAAATCTAAGTAATCCTGATTTAAGATAATCAAAAAAAAAAAAAGAGTTTGATTGCAATCAATATTTCATTGTGGTGTTTAAAAACATATTTATGACACCAAGTTTTATATTTTCACGGAAGGGTGCTCCGGTAGCTTAAGCGCTCCGGTGGACGATTTTCTTCGCTAAGTCTAAACTGTAGCCAAATTCTTGACATTTATCCTTAGAAATCATTGGTACGTATGATTAAGTCACGATTTAGAGTTTTCAATAGTTTAAGTTACTTGTACGCTCACTCCATAGGATGTTATACTTCCAGTTAGAGGCCCGGGGCAGTTACGGTAATCTCTGCATTACATCTGCCTGACCGAAAAATTACTATTTTCTTTGACGTAAATCGAAATATCAATTTTCACCAGACTTACATTCAAATACCAGCAGTTCTTGTTGTGCGGCGATTTTGGCGACCAGTTCAATACCAAATTTAACAAAAGGAATAAGAATTAACTTAAATTTGTTGCTAAGTTAAAGTTTAGATAAAATCCAAAATATAAAGTCAAATCAAGCAGTGAACTAATATTGTAAAAATTAGAGTATCTTGCATTTAAATATTTCTCTATATTACATGCATGTCTTGAAATTTGAAGCGTTCGTAATGTACAAGCAATAATATAAATTTAAAAGTATACGTAATATTTGGTACACATACATTCATTATTGAAGCCATCATACATCTGCTTTCAACATCAAGGTACCTAGCTGTTTGCGCAAACAACGTGGGATCGAGACGGTGAAGGTATGTACCTCTTACTTTGAACATACAGTGTATATCATTTCCACAAATTTATATTGTTGCTTCATTGGTTTCTGGGTGTTTGTTTCTCATTGGGGTTTTATATTGATTTCGTTAATTAGATAACGTAAAAATAAATCGAATTTCGAATATCTGAACTTCTTTAAATTAACGTAAATTGTGTATCTCTGAAGAGGTATATCGTAATTTTCTTTAGTATTAATTTTTTTTTTATCGTAAATAGTTTAACATAACTTTCATATCGTTTAATGAATATTACAGTTGTACAACAATGAATGTGAACAGAGGTGATATATTCCTCTCATTTCAACTAAAAAATGGTTTCATGTAAAGAAAATTATCTCTGTTTCTCCGTCTATTACATAAAGTTTTCTATGATGTTTTGAATTAGTCTGAAGTGCGGTTTGCAGTTTCGTAAGGTTTTATGATTTTTTATGTAAGAAAAATCAAGTGCATGAAATAAATGGTTATGTATGTATGCAGTGGCAATGTTTCACATAAGAACCCACCCCAGCCGAAGAGCTTAGACCTGGTTCGACTAGCATGCACACCCGGGTGACATTACACTGCCGCTAGAACATCAGCAACTTATGTACGGTATAAGTAAACTCGTATAGAATAAGTTGTAGCAAGTGCTATGCGTAGACAGCAGGAAGTTATTTCTCGTGACTTCGAAACCACAATTGAACGTATGATTGCTAGCACCTTAGAACAACAATTTGCTAACATAAATTTGAATCTGTTGCAACCTCGCATGGAAATGCCACTACCAGACAGGGAAGATTTTAATTCAACAGCTACAAGCAACATGGTAGGACAAGCTACAACTCCACAAGCTGTAATGGGCGTTTCTAAGTTTTTAATTTGTTTACTTATTCCCCAAATATTTCTTTTATCATTAAATTTCAAGTCAATTTTTTTTAGGTCAATTCAATAAAATGTACATATCAGTTCAATAAAATCTATTACAGAAATTATTGACTGTTATATACATATATTTACGTCATTGTCATATGGCGGATATAACACTTAAACGACTTGCACAGTGATCTGTCAAATCTTTGTACAGCATCCTCTGTACCATTTTCCTTCTTTTCCGACAGACCAGCGAGCAGAGCAAGTGTTAAATTAAATTGTGCGGTGAAAAATAAAATACAAGTGTCCTTGTCAAAGTTTAGTTATATACGTTCAAATAAATTTATACATATAAATTAGCGAACTAAAATTAAGGAGTCCTTGGCTACCTTAGCGGATTAACGTGCCGCAGTACAAGTTTACACTTGGTAAGATTACCTTTTTTTTTAATTTTTCTTTTTTGTCGTAAAATGCAAAAGGTTTCAAGGGTTTCTAAAAACTAATTATCATCCACAGACATTCAATTTCTCTGGCATTTCGTAATTTATAGCGATATATACATACCTCGAAAGACACACGTGCCCCCGTATCATTGGGAAAACGCGGGATTTATGGCTTACCTTGATTGTCGGAACAAAGTCTAACCACCACTTGTACATACATATATACATATGTGCACCATTCAATTACTTTGCGTTGAAATCTCTTCTCAACATGGAAACCAGAGCTCGGATGCTAACGCAGTATGAATCGTTATAGAGCCTTAAATTTCCTTACAATTCTTGCAAGATGTTTGAACCCAAAGGATTATTTAAAGAAACGAAATTCTAAGATTGGCGATTCGATAATCACATTCTTACAAGCTTTTCTTCATAACATTTAACCTTTTTTTATATATAAATACTTACCTCTTAATAGTGTTAATTCATAACCTAAATCACCAAAAAAAATGATTTTATAAATTACTAAAAATGAGTTAATAATCTAGTTAGTGAACATAAAAAGTTAGTGTAAGAAATTAGTTTTTATACTTAGGCATCACTTTGTATTAGGTGTAAGACATACCTACATTAAACATACATATATTAAGAAACAAGAAAGAGTTGCATACGTACAGAGATACATACATGCATTACATACGTACATTAGGTACGCATGGCAAATCAGCTGATCCATGCACATGGTCATGAACTGATCTCCTTAACATTGTTTCTTTGCTGTTTCATTTTCTTTACTCTCTCAAATGCACAAACTCAAAATTGCAGAATTTAAATGTTAAAAACATATTAATTAGGTTTGAGAGAGCGGTATGATCTATTAAAATTGTTTTAGTATATCATTGTTACTTTTGCTTTTCCTAATTTTCTCTGTAAGCACATACCTATGTACATACATATATAAGTTTTCTGGCAGGCGGGATAAAACCGTATACAAACGAAAATTTATGATCACCATGATAGACTAATAATTCTCAGCTTGGTACCAATATTTTTTTATGACTATGTAAGTTTAAAGAGGAAACGTAGAAAATTGGTTTAAGAAATGCAAGGTTCATTAATGTTTATTTCAAAAATTATTGTAAATTAATAACAACAATTTTGCTCATAAATATAGCAACAACGACGAGCATGGAAGGCCTTCTACGCTTCATCGATGTCAAATGTAAGTGATTCATTTTGTTTCTACATACATATTTTATTTAACTTTTATAAAATTTTGCCATTTGTTATGTATACATATGTGAATATATATATATGTTTGTATACTGCATGCGAATATGAGCATATTGAGTTACAGTAATTTGTCGATCTTTTGAGAGATCACGCATACAGACATGTATGTGCATACATACATATGATCTAGTTTTTTCATTTTCTCTCATTATCTTACATACATATGTACATATGTATATATATTTTTGTTTGTACTTATGCATATGTAAAATAATTAAATGCAGGTCAATGACTACATAAAGTAATGTACAATATTGAGGTGAATCATGGCTCAGCTGAGACTACCCCTTAAAATTAATGTTAGTAGCGATTAAAATGAGTTTTTGCAAAACTTAAATAACTCCTAATTCTGGAAATTGTAAAAACGTAATTATGTATTAAATTTGTTTCTTTTTGAGAATTAGAAGAATAATTTCGAAATTAGCTTGGTTGTTCTTATAAAACATTTCCGGGAGGAATACATGCAAATGTTACGAATATCCTAATTTTTATTGATGGTATGTTGAACAGGAATAAATGATTATGCTTATTGTTAAGGAAAATAGTATATAAGAATACATTATGCGTTATTTCAATAAGTTTTGTGGAAAAAATGAATATTACCTGAGATTAAAAGCAAATTCGAATAGCACTTTGAAATCTTAAAAATGTCTTTATAATCTTGTTCCAATTGTTTTCCGGGTAATGAAGTGAAGTGGTAAGCGTGCTTAAGGGGCCTAACAAACATTTTTTTTAAGCGCAAGAAAGGCCATGGTAGGGTGGGTGCAGAAGCGCGAGCGCGGGTAAAACTTCGCTGCTCCCAGCGTGCAAACATGTTTAGTTTCTGTATTTTTCTTTTCATTTAGTTTCCGTTTTAATCAACCATTCCAGGTACATTTTCTTACAAAATTTTTTTCTTTACCACAACCATGGTTATATTTTTTTGTGATTTCTAAAACAAAATAGGGGCTCTGTAATAGCATTGTAATGACATAGATCTTAGGGAAGAGGTCGCGAACTCCCCAACCACTGCTTGTTAGCCGCCAAGACGGGCCCCGATAGACCTCGCTCCCAACGGTCAAAGTGTAAAAGACTCTGAAGCCGTAAATCCGGCGTATTACTTCTCGGTTGCATCCGGTTCCTTTTCTTCTTGCAGTAGTGTAACAACATTATGACATACTCGTAAGATTTGTAATTGAAGACGCTGGTGATATTTCCGCAGTAACTGATGTATCAAGCAGGAAGTGTTGGAATTGTGATCAGGTCGGTCACAATTACAAAGAGTGCTTTTAGCCGCGCCGTGTATTTTGCTATGGCTGCGGACTTATCGCCTTTTTTTTCCTACTTGTCCAAATTGTAACAAGTCGGGAAACGTACGACGGGATGTTTGCAACACCAACAGCAAACATCCGAAACGACAGTAAGCGCAGAACCAAAACCAGTTCAAATTTTAAAGTCGCAACCAAATTTGACTAACGAATTATCAGAGTTACCACGGTTACATCCCATAAAACCCTTAAATGAACGACTTAAAGAATATAAAAGTCGGCGCGAACAGATTTTCAAACATACGCGTTCGGCACTTCGCGCTAGAGAGTATTGGAAAGAAGTTGGTCACACGCGAATTAAATTAATATCGACCATTATTTGTAAGCCAGGAGATGTTAGGCCTTATGCAGCTATTCGTGTTCTAGATTGTGAAAGACTCGGTTTACTGGACTCTGGGGCTACAATTAGTTGTCTTGGGGGAAAGTTAGCACCGGAGGTATTAAGAAGAAAGAACGAGCTTCGGGTTAAGACATTTAAATCTCATACACGGACTGCAGACGGAGCGACACAGCAAGTTGAAGGCGGTGTCGATTTATCGGTTACATACAAACAAGAAACTCAAATAATTAAATTTTATATAATACGAAATTTATCACAAGACATCTACCTGGGGGTTAACTTTTGGAGAGTGTTCAAGTTGGCATCTCACATTATTAGCGAAACTAACCTTTGTGAGGAGTATGAAAACGTTCATGCTCTCACACATGAACAGCGACAGAAGCTTAATGCTTCAATATTGTGCTTTCCTTCGTATGAGGAAAATGGATTAGGAAAAACTACGCTATTAGAACATGAGATAGACGTAGGTACCGCAAAGCCAATAAAGCAGAGACATTTTCCGATTTCACCGGCTATCGAAAAATTAGTAGGACAGGAAATCGAACGCATGCTAAAACTCGGTGTTATCGAAGAATCTAACAGCGCGTGGTCATCACCTGTTGTTCTAGTTAGAAAGCCTGGTAAATTGAGACTTTGTTTGGATAGTCGAAAGGTTAACGAAGCGACGCAAAAAGACGCATACCCATTGCCGCATATAGAGGGTATATTGAGTAGACTTCCGCGCGCAGAATTTATATCTAGTTTAGATTTAAAAGACGCTTTTTGGCAAATTCCACTGGAAGCCAGCTCACGCGAGAAAACAGCTTTCACAATCCCCAATCGACCGCTTTATCAGTTCACGCTTATGCCGTTCGGACTGTGTAACGCACCGCAAACCATGTCCCGGTTAATGGATAAAGTAATTCCTTACAATTTGAAAGAGCGCGTATTCGTTTACCTAGATGATCTGTTGCTAGTTTCAGAAGATTTTACTTCGCACATAAATTTGTTACAGGAAGTCGCGTGTCACATACGAAAGGCAGGTTTGACGATCAATATCGCAAAAAGTAAGTTTTGTTTGAAACAAGTAAACTATTTAGGGTACATAATTGGACGCGGAACGCTCCAGATAGATCCAGCAAAAGTTTCGGCGATAGTAGAATATCCACCTCCGAAAACTGTACGACAGCTTCGTCGCTTTTTAGGAATGGCCGGCTGGTATCGGCGTTTCATCGCAAACTTCGCGGACATAACACAACCTTTGACGGAACCATCAAAGAAGAACAACTTTTTTAAGTGGACAGAGAAAACACAAGAAGCTTTTGAAAGAACATCAGCAACTTATGTACGGTATAAGTAAAATTACATAACACATGGCGCCCAACGTGGGGCTCGACACTATTGTGGGTACCTGAACCGGTTTTTTTTTCCCAGATTATCGTGTTTATGGCGAAGGAATTCGATTAAATGCCGAAGTCGTTTAGCTAACCACACGTAGACATTAGTAACATTTTCTCAGTGGGAACTGTGATCTCACATGCTTTGTCATTTGGAACAGAGTGAAGTATCAGTTGTTTGTTACACTCTGCCAGTGGCATACGTGTGAGTGATTGGTTTCAAACTGTTATACTTTTGCATGCATCTAATCGACTACGATTTAGTTGATTGTGTGTAAATAATAATAGTTGGCTTGCTCTTGCGCACAAGTTATTTTTATTTTCTTTCGCGAAACAGACATTGGGAAAGAAGCACTTGGTCATCTTCGAGAAAGTCAACATCTGGAATTCACATACTACAAACATATGTACATTGTGCAGAAGAATTTATTTGAAGAAAAAAAAAAAAAAAAAGAAAGCATTTTGCTGTTAACATTTAATTGTATATAAATTGGAAAATATTTAATACATAAAGTGACTTTATCTATATATTAATATATTTAAACGGTGTGCTTTAAAGATTTGCAAAGGGAATAAAGGCATTCCTATACACATACATACATACATACTAAGATTTGTTTGATTTCATTTTGTTTGTTTTTGTGTTTGTTCAAAATGGCTGTTTAACATAGCAATGAGAATTTGATAGGAATAAATGCAACCGAGGGATTGTGCACAATATGCAATGAGGCAATTGTAAACCCTGATGTTGCAGTGGCTCCATGCCAGCATAGTTTCCATCGTAATTGCATTTCTACATGGTTTTGCAGCAACAATACAAGCCCATTATGTCGTAGAGATTACTACAGGTGGTGCAATACCTCGTGGACGATTAGCACGAGCAGATACTGCTTCTTTAGAACGCGCTAATGTAGAACCAGGACAGAGAATATACAATACTCGTGGACGGACTCGTGGCCCACGGAATGGACAAAATCGTAACACCCAACAACATAACAATGACTTAACTCGTATAGAATAAGTTGTAGCAAGTGCTATGCGTAGACAGCAGGAAGTTATTTCTCGTGACTTCGAAACCACAATTGAACGTATGATTGCTAGCACCTTAGAACAACAATTTGCTAACATAAATTTGAATCTGTTGCAACCTCGCATGGAAATGCCACTACCAGACAGGGAAGATTTTAATTCAACAGCTACAAGCAACATGGTAGGACAAGCTACAACTCCACAAGCACCATATTATGATGAGGGTGATCGTACGCGTGCTTCTCAACCACAAATAAATAGTACTTGCTTGACCCCAGAGGCTATAAGGAAAATTATTTCGGGCTGGAAATTGGCTTTTGACGGCTCTAGTGACGGAATTTCAGTAAATGAGTTTATTTACAGAGTAAACGCATTAACGAGGTCATCCTTAAGTGGAAATTTTACGACTCTTTGTCAGAATGTTCACATTTTGTTTGAAGGAAAAGCCAAGAATTGGTTTTGGCGTTACCATCGCGCAAATAGGGTAATCGATTGGTTTGATGTTTGTGATGCATTGAAAACTAACTTTAGGGACGTGCGCACAGATTTCTATATCAAAGACTCAATTCGTAGGAGGAAGCAAAAACCAAACGAATCATTTGAGAAGAACTTAGACAGTGTTTTATCTATATGCGATGCTTTGAATACGCCTATGTCAGAGCGAGAGCTAGTTGAAACTCTGATAAGGAATTTACGATCTGAAATACGGCTAGAATTGTTACATTTTAATATAAGTAACCTGAATGACTTACGGCGTGCTTGTCTCAGGCGTGAAAGCTTTCTTGAAACCGTGCAAGGATCATTAAAATCGCCTGTTAGACAGTTTAGCATTCCTAGACGACAAATATCAGGAGTTGAACACATTGATATTGAGCTAGAATCACCTGTAATTGAAGACGCTGGTGATATTTCCGCAGTAACTGATGTATCAAGCAGGAAGTGTTGGAATTGAGATCAGGTCGGTAACAATTACAAAGAGTGCTTTTAGCCGCGCCGTGTATTTTGCTTTGGCTGCGGACTTATCGCCTTTTTTTTCCTACTTGTCCAAATTGTAACAAGTCGGGAAACGTACGACGGGATGTTTGCAACACCAACAGCAAACATCCGAAACGACAGTAAGCGCAGAACCAAAACCAGTTCAAATTTTAAAGTCGCAACCAAATTTGACTAACGAATTATCAGAGTTACCACGGTTACATCCCATAAAACCCTTAAATGAACGACTTAAAGAATATAAAAGTCGGCGCGAACAGATTTTCAAACAGACGCGTTCGGCACTTCGCGCTAGAGAGTATTGGAAAGAAGTTGGTCACACGCGAAATAAATTAATATCGACCATTATTTGTAAGCCAGGAGATGTTAGGCCTTATGCAGCTATTCGTGTTCTAGATTGTGAAAGACTCGGTTTACTGGACTCTGGGGCTATAATTAGTTGTCTTGGGGGAAAGTTAGCACCGGAGGTATTAAGAAGAAAGAACGAGCTTCGGGTTAAGGCATTTAAATCTCATACACGGACTGCAGACGGAGCGACACAGCAAGTTGAAGGCGGTGTCGATTTATCGGTTACATACAAACAAGAAACTCAAATAATTAAATTTTATATAATACGAAATTTATCACAAGACATCTACCTGGGGGTTAACTTTTGGAGAGTGTTCAAGTTGGCATCTCACATTATTAGCGAAACTAACCTTTGTGAGGAGTATGAAAACGTTCATGCTCTCACACATGAACAGCGACAGAAGCTTAATGCTTCAATATTGTGCTTTCCTTCGTGTGAGGAAAATGGATTAGGAAAAACTACGCTATTAGAACATGAGATAGACGTAGGTACCGCGAAGCCAATAAAGCAGAGACATTTTCCGATTTCACCGGCTATCGAAAAATTAGTAGGACAGGAAATCGAACGCATGCTAAAACTCGGTGTTATCGAAGAATCTAACAGCGCGTGGTCATCACCTGTTGTTCTAGTTAGAAAGCCTGGTAAATTGAGACTTTGTTTGGATAGTCGAAAGGTTAACGAAGCGACGCAAAAAGACGCATACCCATTGCCGCATATAGAGGGTATATTGAGTAGACTTCCGCGCGCAGAATTTATATCTAGTTTAGATTTAAAAGACGCTTTTTGGCAAATTCCACTGGAAGCCAGCTCACGCGAGAAAACAGCTTTCACAATCCCCAATCGACCGCTTTATCAGTTCACGCTTATGCCGTTCGGACTGTGTAACGCACCGCAAACCATGTCCCGGTTAATGGATAAAGTAATTCCTTACAATTTGAAAGAGCGCGTATTCGTTTACCTAGATGATCTGTTGCTAGTTTCAGAAGATTTTACTTCGCACATAAATTTGTTACAGGAAGTCGCGTGTCACATACGAAAGGCAGGTTTGACGATCAATATCGCAATAAGTAAGTTTTGTTTGAAACAAGTAAACTATTTAGGTTACATAGTTGGACGCGGAACGCTCCAGATAGATCCAGCAAAAGTTTCGGCGATAGTAGATTATCCACCTCCGAAAACTGTACGACAGCTTCGTCGCTTTTTAGGAATGGCCGGCTGGTATCGGCGTTTCATCGCAAACTTCGCGGACATAACACAACCTTTGACGGAACTATTAAAGAAAAACAACTTTTTTAAGTGGACAGAGAAAACACAAGAAGCTTTTGAAAGAACATCAGCAACTTATGTACGGTATAAGTAAAATTACATAACACATGGCGCCCAACGTGGGGCTCGACACTATTGTGGGTACCTGAACCGGTTTTTTTTTCCCAGATTATCGTGTTTATGGCGAAGGAATTCGATTAAATGCCGAAGTCGTTTAGCTAACCAAACGTAGACATTGGTAACATTTTCTCAGTGGGAACTGTGATTTCACATGCTTTGTCATTTGGAACAGAGTGAAGTATCAGTTGTTTGTTACACTCTGCCAGTGGCATACGTGTGAGTGATTGGTTTCAAACTGTTATACTTTTGCATGCATCTAATCGACTACGATTTAGTTGATTGTGTGTAAATAATAATAGTTGGCTTGCTCTTGCGCACAAGTTATTTTTATTTTCTTTCGCGAAACAGACATTGGGAAAGAAGCACTTGGTCATCTTCGAGAAAGTCAACATCTGGAATTCACATACTACAAACATATGTACATTGTGCAGAAGAATTTATTTGAAGAAAAAAAAAAAAAAAAAAAAAGAAAGCATTTTGCTGTTAACATTTAATTGTATATAAATTGGTAAATATTTAATACATAAAGTGACTTTATCTATATATTAATATATTTAAACGGTGTGCTTTAAAGATTTGCAAAGGGAATAAAGGCATTCCTATACACATACATACATACATACTAAGATTTGTTTGATTTCATTTTGTTTGTTTTTATGTTTGTTCAAAATGGCTGTTCAACATAGCAATGAGAATTTGATAGGAATAAATGCAACCGAGGGATTGTGCACAATATGCAATGAGGCAATTGTAAACCCTGATGTTGCAGTGGCTCCATGCCAGCATAGTTTCCATCGTAATTGCATTTCTACATGGTTTTGCAGCAACAATACAAGCCCATTATGTCGTAGAGATTACTACAGGTGGTGCAATACCTCGTGGACGATTAGCACGAGCAGATACTGCTTCTTTAGAACGCGCTAATGTAGAACCAGGACAGAGAATATACAATACTCGTGGACGGACTCGTGGCCCACGGAATGGACAAAATAGTAACACCCAACAACATAACAATGACTTAACTCGTACAGAATAAGTTGTAGCAAGTGCTATGCGTAGACAGCAGGAAGTTATTTCTCGTGACTTCCAAACCACAATTGAACGTATGATTCCTAGCACCTTAGAACAACAATTTCCTAACATAAATTTGAATCTGTTGCAACCTCGCATGGAAATGCCACTACCAGACAGGGAAGATTTTAATTCAACAGCTACAAGCAACATGGTAGGACAAGCTACAACTCCACAAGCACCATATTATGATGAGGGTGATCGTACGCGTGCTTCTCAACCACAAATAAATAGTACTTGCTTGACCCCAGAGGCTATAAGGAAAATTATTTCGGGTTGGAAATTGGCTTTTGACGGCTCTAGTGACGGAATTTCAGTAAATGAGTTTATTTACAGAGTAAACGCATTAACGAGGTCATCCTTAAGTGGAAATTTTACGTCTCTTTGTCAGAATGTTCACATTTTGTTTGAAGGAAAAGCCAAGAATTGGTTTTGGCGTTACCATCGCGCAAATAGGGTAATCGATTGGTTTGATGTTTGTGATGCATTGAAAACTAACTTTAGGGACGTGCGCACAGATTTCGATATCAAAGACTCAATTCGTAGGAGGAAGCAAAAACCAAACGAATCATTTGAGAAGAACTTAGACAGTGTTTTATCTATATGCGATGCTTTGAATACGCCTATGTCAGAGCGAGAGCTAGTTGAAACTCTGATAAGGAATTTACGATCTGAAATACGGCTAGAATTGTTACATTTTAATATAAGTAACCTGAATGACTTACGGCGTGCTTGTCTAAGGCGTGAAAGCTTTCTTGAAACCGTGCAAGGATCATTAAAATCGCCTGTTAGACAGTTTAGCATTCCTAGACGACAAATATCAGGAGTTGAACACATTGATATTGAGCTAGAATCACCTGTAATTGAAGACGCTGGTGATATTTCCGCAGTAACTGATGTATCAAGCAGGAAGTGTTGGAATTGTGATCAGGTCGGTCACAATTACAAAGAGTGCTTTTAGCCGCGCCGTGTATTTTGCTATGGCTGCGGACTTATCGGCTTTTTTTTCCTACTTTTCCAAATTGTAACAAGTCGGGAAACGTACGACGGGATGTTTGCAACACCAACAGCAAACATCCGAAACGACAGTAAGCGCAGAACCAAAACCAGTTCAAATTTTAAAGTCGCAACCAAATTTGACTAACGAATTATCAGAGTTACCACGGTTACATCCCATAAAACCCTTAAATGAACGACTTAAAGAATATAAAAGTCGGCGCGAACAGATTTTCAAACAGACGCGTTCGGCACTTCGCGCTAGAGAGTATTGGAAAGAAGTTGGTCACACGCGAAATAAATTAATATCGACCATTATTTGTAAGCCAGGAGATGTTAGGCCTTATGCAGCTATTCGTGTTCTAGATTGTGAAAGACTCGGTTTACTGGACTCTGGGGCTACAATTAGTTGTCTTGGGGGAAAGTTAGCACCGGAGGTATTAAGAAGAAAGAACGAGCTTCGGGTTAAGTCATTTAAATCTCATACACGGACTGCAGACGGAGCGACACAGCAAGTTGAAGGCGGTGTCGATTTATCGGTTACATACAAACAAGAAACTCAAATAATTAAATTTTATATAATACGAAATTTATCACAAGACATCTACCTGGGGGTTAACTTTTGGAGAGTGTTCAAGTTGGCATCTCACATTATTAGCGAAACTAACCTTTGTGAGGAGTATGAAAACGTTCATGCTCTCACACATGAACAGCGACAGAAGCTTAATGCTTCAATATTGTGCTTTCCTTCGTATGAGGAAAATGGATTAGGAAAAACTACGCTATTAGAACATGAGATAGACGTAGGTACCGCGAAGCCAATAAAGCAGAGACATTTTCCGATTTCACCGGCTATCGAAAAATTAGTAGGACAGGAAATCGAACGCATGCTAAAACTCGGTGTTATCGAATAATCTAACAGCGCGTGGTCATCACCTGTTGTTCTAGTTAGAAAGCCTGGTAAATTGAGACTTTGTTTGGATAGTCGAAAGGTTAACGAAGCGACGCAAAAAGACGCATAACCATTGCCGCATATAGAGGGTATATTGAGTAGACTTCCGCGCGCAGAATTTATATCTAGTTTAGATTTAAAAGACGCTTTTTGGCAAATTCCACTGGAAGCCAGCTCACGCGAGAAAACAGCTTTCACAATCCCCAATCGACCGCTTTATCAGTTCACGCTTATGCCGTTCGGACTGTGTAACGCACCGCAAACCATGTCCCGGTTAATGGATAAAGTAATTCCTTACAATTTGAAAGAGCGCGTATTCGTTTACCTAGATGATCTGTTGCTAGTTTCAGAAGATTTTACTTCGCACATAAATTTGTTACAGGAAGTCGCGTGTCACATACGAAAGGCAGGTTTGACGATCAATATCGCAATAAGTAAGTTTTGTTTGAAACAAGTAAACTATTTAGGTTACATAGTTGGACGCGGAACGCTCCAGATAGATCCAGCAAAAGTTTCGGCGATAGTAGATTATCCACCTCCGAAAACTGTACGACAGCTTCGTCGCTTTTTAGGAATGGCCGGCTGGTATCGGCGTTTCATCGCAAACTTCGCGGACATAACACAACCTTTGACGGAACTATTAAAGAAAAACAACTTTTTTAAGTGGACAGAGAAAACACAAGAAGCTTTTGAAAGAACATCAGCAACTTATGTACGGTATAAGTAAAATTACATAACACATGGCGCCCAACGTGGGGCTCGACACTATTGTGGGTACCTGAACCGGTTTTTTTTTCCCAGATTATCGTGTTTATGGCGAAGGAATTCGATTAAATGCCGAAGTCGTTTAGCTAACCAAACGTAGACATTGGTAACATTTTCTCAGTGGGAACTGTGATCTCACATGCTTTGTCATTTGGAACAGAGTGAAGTATCAGTTGTTTGTTACACTCTGCCAGTGGCATACGTGTGAGTGATTGGTTTCAAACTGTTATACTTTTGCATGCATCTAATCGACTACGATTTAGTTGATTGTGTGTAAATAATAATAGTTGGCTTGCTCTTGCGCACAAGTTATTTTTATTTTCTTTCGCGAAACAGACATTGGGAAAGAAGCACTTGGTCATCTTCGAGAAAGTCAACATCTGGAATTCACATACTACAAACATATGTACATTGTGCAGAAGAATTTATTTGAAGAAAAAAAAAAAAAAAAAAAAAAAGCATTTTGCTGTTAACATTTAATTGTATATAAATTGGTAAATATTTAATACATAAAGTGACTTTATCTATATATTAATATATTTAAACGGTGTACTTTAAAGATTTGCAAAGGGAATAAAGGCATTCCTATACACATACATACATACATACTAAGATTTGTTTGATTTCATTTTGTTTGTTTTTATGTTTGTTCAAAATGGCTGTTCAACATAGCAATGAGAATTTGATAGGAATAAATGCAACCGAGGGATTGTGCACAATATGCAATGAGGCAATTGTAAACCCTGATGTTGCAGTGGCTCCATGCCAGCATAGTTTCCATCGTAATTGCATTTCTACATGGTTTTGCAGCAACAATACAAGCCCATTATGTCGTAGAGATTACTACAGGTGGTGCAATACCTCGTGGACGATTAGCACGAGCAGATACTGCTTCTTTAGAACGCGCTAATGTAGAACCAGGACAGAGAATATACAATACTCGTGGACGGACTCGTGGCCCACGGAATGGACAAAATAGTAACACCCAACAACATAACAATGACTTAACTCGTACAGAATAAGTTGTAGCAAGTGCTATGCGTAGACAGCAGGAAGTTATTTCTCGTGACTTCCAAACCACAATTGAACGTATGATTCCTAGCACCTTAGAACAACAATTTGCTAACATAAATTTGAATCTGTTGCAACCTCGCATGGAAATGCCACTACCAGACAGGGAAGATTTTAATTCAACAGCTACAAGCAACATGGTAGGACAAGCTACAACTCCACAAGCACCATATTATGATGAGGGTGATCGTACGCGTGCTTCTCAACCACAAATAAATAGTACTTGCTTGACCCCAGAGGCTATAAGGAAAATTATTTCGGGTTGGAAATTGGCTTTTGACGGCTCTAGTGACGGAATTTCAGTAAATGAGTTTATTTACAGAGTAAACGCATTAACGAGGTCATCCTTAAGTGGAAATTTTACGACTCTTTGTCAGAATGTTCACATTTTGTTTGAAGGAAAAGCCAAGAATTGGTTTTGGCGTTACCATCGCGCAAATAGGGTAATCGATTGGTTTGATGTTTGTGATGCATTGAAAACTAACTTTAGGGACGTGCGCACAGATTTCTATATCAAAGACTCAATTCGTAGGAGGAAGCAAAAACCAAACGAATCATTTGAGAAGAACTTAGACAGTGTTTTATCTATATGCGATGCTTTGAATACGCCTATGTCAGAGCGAGAGCTAGTTGAAACTCTGATAAGGAATTTACGATCTGAAATACGGCTAGAATTGTTACATTTTAATATAAGTAACCTGAATGACTTACGGCGTGCTTGTCTAAGGCGTGAAAGCTTTCTTGAAACCGTGCAAGGATCATTAAAATCGCCTGTTAGACAGTTTAGCATTCCTAGACGACAAATATCAGGAGTTGAACACATTGATATTGAGCTAGAATCACCTGTAATTGAAGACGCTGGTGATATTTCCGCAGTAACTGATGTATCAAGCAGGAAGTGTTGGAATTGTGATCAGGTCGGTCACAATTACAAAGAGTGCTTTTAGCCGCGCCGTGTATTTTGCTATGGCTGCGGACTTATCGGCTTTTTTTTCCTACTTTTCCAAATTGTAACAAGTCGGGAAACGTACGACGGGATGTTTGCAACACCAACAGCAAACATCCGAAACGACAGTAAGCGCAGAACCAAAACCAGTTCAAATTTTAAAGTCGCAACCAAATTTGACTAACGAATTATCAGAGTTACCACGGTTACATCCCATAAAACCCTTAAATGAACGACTTAAAGAATATAAAAGTCGGCGCGAACAGATTTTCAAACAGACGCGTTCGGCACTTCGCGCTAGAGAGTATTGGAAAGAAGTTGGTCACACGCGAAATAAATTAATATCGACCATTATTTGTAAGCCAGGAGATGTTAGGCCTTATGCAGCTATTCGTGTTCTAGATTGTGAAAGACTCGGTTTACTGGACTCTGGGGCTACAATTAGTTGTCTTGGGGGAAAGTTAGCACCGGAGGTATTAAGAAGAAAGAACGAGCTTCGGGTTAAGTCATTTAAATCTCATACACGGACTGCAGACGGAGCGACACAGCAAGTTGAAGGCGGTGTCGATTTATCGGTTACATACAAACAAGAAACTCAAATAATTAAATTTTATATAATACGAAATTTATCACAAGACATCTACCTGGGGGTTAACTTTTGGAGAGTGTTCAAGTTGGCATCTCACATTATTAGCGAAACTAACCTTTGTGAGGAGTATGAAAACGTTCATGCTCTCACACATGAACAGCGACAGAAGCTTAATGCTTCAATATTGTGCTTTCCTTCGTATGAGGAAAATGGATTAGGAAAAACTACGCTATTAGAACATGAGATAGACGTAGGTACCGCGAAGCCAATAAAGCAGAGACATTTTCCGATTTCACCGGCTATCGAAAAATTAGTAGGACAGGAAATCGAACGCATGCTAAAACTCGGTGTTATCGAAGAATCTAACAGCGCGTGGTCATCACCTGTTGTTCTAGTTAGAAAGCCTGGTAAATTGAGACTTTGTTTGGATAGTCGAATTGCCGCATATAGAGGGTATATTGAGTAGACTTCCGCGCGCAGAATTTATATCTAGTTTAGATTTAAAAGACGCTTTTTGGCAAATTCCACTGGAAGCCAGCTCACGCGAGAAAACAGCTTTCACAATCCCCAATCGACCGCTTTATCAGTTCACGCTTATGCCGTTCGCACTGTGTAACGCACCGCAAACTATGTCCCGGTTAATGGATAAAGTAATTCCTTACAATTTGAAAGAGCGCGTATTCGTTTACATAGATGATCTGTTGCTAGTTTCAGAAGATTTTACTTCGCACATAAATTTGTTACAGGAAGTCGCGTGTCACATACGAAAGGCAGGTTTGACGATCAATATCGCAAAAAGTAAGTTTTGTTTGAAACAAATAAACTATTTAGGTTACATAGTTGGACACGGAACGCTCCAGATAGATCCAGCAAAAGTTTCGGCGATAGTAGAATATCCACCTCCGAAAACTGTACTACAGCTTCGTCGCTTTTAAGGAATGGCCGGCTGGTATCGGCGTTTCATCGCAAACTTCGCGAACATAACACAACCTTTGACGGAACTATTAAAGAAAAACAACTTTTTTAAGTGGACAGAGAAAACACAAGAAGCTTTTGAAAGTGTTAAGCAGCGCTTAACATCTGCGCCGTTTCTAGCAAACCCTGATTTTTCCAAGTCATTTATTGTTCAGTGTGACGCGAGTCAAATGGGAGTAGGCGCAGTGCTAGCTCAATTGAATGAGAGCGGAGATGAAGTCCCGATCGCCTATATGTCTCAGAAATTGAACAAAGCGAAGCGCAACTATTCCGTTACTGAACGGGAATGTTTGGCGGCAGTGTTAGGCATAAAAAAATTTCGTCCTTATGTGGAAGGCCAGGAATTTAAAATAATTACCGATCACGCAAGCTTGCGTTGGCTCATGAATCAGTCGGACCTAAACGGACGACTAGCGCGCTGGGCGCTTAAACTGCAAGCGTTCCAGTTTACCATTGAGCACCGTAAAGGAAGTCAAAACGTAGTGCCAGACACACTATCACGAACGCACTGTGACAGTATCGATAAAATAGAAAGCGTTCAGATAGACTATATACCGGACGTTGACCTTGCATGACCACATTTTAAAGACGCGGACTACAATGATATTCGCAGTAAGATTTTAGGCAGCGCGGACAAGTATCCTGATTTTGAAGTCAGAGAACAATATGTTTATCATCGAAACGATCATTACACGGGCGACAGTGAACAACAGGAATCCTCATGGAAGCTTGTTGTACCCGAAGGGTTAAGAGAAGAGTTATTGCGCAATGCGCATAACAATCCTTTGAGCGCGCACGGTGGGATTGCTAAAACCACTGAGCGTGTACGACGTTACTTCTTCTGGCCGGCGCTCTGGCGTTCGGTACGCGACTACATTGAAAAGTGTGAAACGTGTAAAACCACGAAACATCCAAATAAAATACTTAGCCCTCCTATGGGAAATTTCGTAACGACAGAACGGATTTTTGAGCGACTTTTCATTGACCTCATTGGACCTTTTCCCCGATCTAAAAACGGACATATTGGCATTTTGATTGTGTTGGATCAATTGTCTAAATTCACTTTTCTTTGTCCTTTAAAAAGGTTTACAACTACACCAATAATAAACTTTCTCAAAGAACATGTATTTGACGTATTTGGAGTGACGGAATTTCTCGTAAGCGACGATGGCAGTCAATTTAAGTCAGGTGAATTTGAAGCGTTTCTAACGAAATGTGGTATTAAACACATATGTACCGCGGTGCATTCTCCACAAAGCAATAGCTCTGAATGCGTCAATCGCTTAATAAACGCGGCGTTACGTGCCTACCTAAAAGAAGATCAGCGCGAATGGGATCAGCACTTAAGCAGTATCAATTGCGCTCTGCGTAACTCGGTGCATCAGTCAACCTCAAAGAGTCCTTATTATACAGTTTGTGGACAGCACATGGTGACGCATGGGGGTAACTATAAACTGTTAAGAAATATAGGCATGCTTGAAGAGGGACGTATACAAAACACTGAAAACAGACACAACATACTTTTACTAATACGAGACACTGTACGAAACCAAATTCAAAAATCGCATGATATTGATAAGAAGACTTATAATTTAAGAGCAAGGCCAGCCGCGTTTAAAGAAGGACAGCTAGTACTTCGTAGGAATTTTACACTTAGCGACCAAAGTAAGAATTTTAATAGCAAGTTGGCTCCTACGTTTCTCAAGGCGCGGGTTCGAAATAAGCAAGGATCTGCCTACTACATACTGGAAGACGAAGGCGGTAAATTACTCGGAACGTACCACTGCAAGGATATACAACGACTATGAGACGAAACTGATACGGCATATTTTCGGTCCTCTTACTTCTCAAAATTCTCGATAGGCTCTAATTTTTAATTTGTGTTTGTGATGTGTGCGAGTTTTTTTTTGCACTGAATGTCTTTAATGCCTAATGTCTTAGCCACTTCTGTACTCAATTCTACAGTTCTATTAGTATATATTTTAAACTCTCTTCAGTTATTTTAAATCTATTACGTTTCCACTGAACAATAAAAATTCCTTAAAGCAAGCTAGTCTGACGTTGTGAAATTCTCGGCCATTTTGTTCAAAACCCTGGAAGACGAATGACGTCTGATAAGTTACTGTGCGGTAGAATTTCAATTCGAGTAATTTCTCAATTTTATCTGCCGAAATCTAAGTAATCCTGATTTAAGATAATCAAAAAAAAAAAGGGTTTGATTGCAATCAATATTTCATTGTGGTGTTTAAAAACATATTTATGACACCAAGTTTTATATTTTCACGGAAGGGTGCTCCTGTAGCTTAAGCGCTCCGGTGGACGATTTTCTTCGCTAAGTCTAAACTGTAGCCAAATTCTTGACATTTATCCTTAGAAATCATTGGTACGTATGATTAAGTCACGATTTAGAGTTTTCAATAGTTTAAGTTACTTGTACGCTCACTCCATAGGATGTTATACTTCCAGTTAGAGGCCCGGGGCAGTTACGGTAATCTCTGCATTACATCTGCCTGACCGAAAAATTACTATTTTCTTTGACGTAAATCGAAATATCAATTTTCACCAGACTTACATTCAAATACCAGCAGTTCTTGTTGTGCGGCGATTTTGGCGACCAGTTCAATACCAAATTTAACAAAAGGAATAAGAATTAACTTAAATTTGTTGCTAAGTTAAAGTTTATATAAAATCCAAAATATAAAGTCAAATCAAGCAGTGAACTAATATTGTAAAAATTAGAGTATCTTGCATTTAAATATTTCTCTATATTACATGCATGTCTTGAAATTTGAAGCGTTCGTAATGTACAAGCAATAATATAAATTTAAAAGTATACGTAATATTTGGTACACATACATTCATTATTGAAGCCATCATACATCTGCTTTCAACATCAAGGTACCTAGCTGTTTGCGCAAACAACGTGGGATCGAGACGGTGAAGGTATGTACCTCTTACTTTGAGCATACAGTGTATATCATTTCCACAAATTTATATTGTTGCTTCTTTGGTTTCTGGGTGTTTGTTTCTCATTGGGGTTTTATATTGATTTCGTTAATTAGATAACGTAAAAATAAATCGAATTTCGAATATCTGAACTTCTTTAAATTAACGTAAATTGTATATCTCTGAAGAGGTATATCGTAATTTTCTTTAGTATTAATTTTTTTTTATCGTAAATAGTTTAACATAACTTTCATATCGTTTAATGAATATTACAGTTGTACAACAATGAATGTGAACAGAGGTGATATATTCCTCTCATTTCAACTAAAAAATGGTTTCATGTAACGAAAATGAATTTTAAGAACATGAATAAATTGTAAAGTAATTGGAGTATGTGAGCCAGATGTTGACTTAATTCAAATAGGTGGGTTGGGAGAGACCAACATGTTCTCTCACATATGGAAGGGAAGGGAGTGAGAAGGAGACAATTACATCTGTGTCTCCTGTAAAGTGTTTGATTTTTATCACGTTTCGTTGTCGCCTAACATTTCGCTGCGTTTGTCCGACCCAGCGGCAAATTATCTCTGTTTCTCCGTCTATTACATAAAGTTTTCTATGATGTTTTGAATTAGTCTGAAGTGCGGTTTGCAGTTTCGTAAGGTTTTATGATTTTTTATGTAAGAAAAATCAAGTGCATGAAATAAATGGTTATGTATGTATGCAGTGGCAATGTTTCACATAAGAACCCACCCCAGCCGAAGAGCTTAGACCTGGTTCGACTAGCATGCACACCCGGGTGACATTACACTGCCGCTAGAACATCAGCAACTTATGTACGGTATAAGTACAATTACATAACACATGGCGCCCAACGTGGGGCTCGACACTATTGTGGGTACCTGAACCGGTTTTTGTTTCCCAGATTATCGTGTTTATGGCGAAGGAATTCGATTAAATGCCGAAGTCGTTTAGCTAACCAAACGTAGACATTGGTAACATTTTCTCAGTGGGAACTGTGATCTCACATGCTTTGTCATTTGGAACAGAGTGAAGTATCAGTTGTTTGTTACACTCTGCCAGTGGCATACGTGTGAGTGATTGGTTTCAAACTGTTATACTTTTGCATGCATCTAATCGACTACGATTTAGTTGATTGTGTGTAAATAATAATAGTTGGCTTGCTCTTGCGCACAAGTTATTTTTATTTTCTTTCGCGAAACAGACATTGGGAAAGAAGCACTTAGTCATCTTCGAGAAAGTCAATTTGAAGAAAAAAAAAAAAAAAAAAAAAGCATTTTGCTGTTAACATTTAATTGTATATAAATTGGAAAATATTGAATACATAAAGTGACTTTATCTATATATTAATATATTTAAACGGTGTGCTTTAAAGATTTGCAAAGGGAATAAAGGCATTCCTATACACATACATACATACATACTAAGATTTGTTTGATTTGATTTTGTTTGTTTTTGTGTTTGTTCAAAATGGCTGTTCAACATAGCAATGAGAATTTGATAGGAATAAATGCAACCGAGGGATTGTGCACAATATGCAATGAGGCAATTGTAAACCCTGATGTTGCAGTGGCTCCATGCCAGCATAGTTTCCATCGTAATTGCATTTCTACATGGTTTTGCAGCAACAATACAAGCCCATTATGTCGTAGAGATTACTACAGGTGGTGCAATACCTCGTGGACGATTAGCACGAGCAGATACTGCTTCTTTAGAACGCGCTAATGTAGAACCAGGACAGAGAATATACAATACTCGTGGACGGACTCGTGGCCCACGGAATGGACAAAATCGTAACACCCAACAACATAACAATGACTTAACTCGTATAGAATAAGTTGTAGCAACTGCTATGCGTAGACAGCAGGAAGTTATTTCTCGTGACTTCGAAACCACAATTGAACGTATGATTGCTAGCACCTTAGAACAACAATTTGCTAACATAAATTTGAATCTGTTGCAACCTCGCATGGAAATGCCACTACCAGACAGGGAAGATTTTAATTCAACAGCTACAAGCAACATGGTAGGACAAGCTACAACTCCACAAGCACCATATTATGATGAGGGTGATCGTACGCGTGCTTCTCAACCACAAATAAATAGTACTTGCTTGACCCCAGAGGCTATAAGGAAAATTATTTCGGGCTGGAAATTGGCTTTTGACGGCTCTAGTGACGGAATTTCAGTAAATGAGTTTATTTACAGAGTAAACGCATTAACGAGGTCATCCTTAAGTGGAAATTTTACGTCTCTTTGTCAGAATGTTCACATTTTGTTTGAAGGAAAAGCCAAGAATTGGTTTTGGCGTTACCATCGCGCAAATAGGGTAATCGATTGGTTTCATGTTTGTGATGCATTGAAAACTAACTTTAGGGACGTGCGCACAGATTTCGATATCAAAGACTCAATTCGTAGGAGGAAGCAAAAACCAAACGAATCATTTGAGAAGAACTTAGACAGTGTTTTATCTATATGCGATGCTTTGAATACGCCTATGTCAGAGCGAGGCGTGAAAGCTTTCTTGAAACCGCGCAAGGATCATTAAAATCGCCTGTTAGACAGTTTAGCATTCCTAGACGACAAATATCAGGAGTTGAACACATTGATATTGAGCTAGAATCACCTGTAATTGAAGACGCTGGTGATATTTCCGCAGTAACTGATGTATCAAGCAGGAAGTGTTGGAATTGTGATCAGGTCGGTCACAATTACAAAGAGTGCTTTTAGCCGCGCCGTGTATTTTGCTATGGCTGCGGACTTATCGGCTTTTTTTTCCTACTTTTCCAAATTGTAACAAGTCGGGAAACGTACGACGGGATGTTTGCAACACCAACAGCAAACATCCGAAACGACAGTAAGCGCAGAACCAAAACCAGTTCAAATTTTAAAGTCGCAACCAAATTTGACTAACGAATTATCAGAGTTACCACGGTTACATCCCATAAAACCCTTAAATGAACGACTTAAAGAATATAAAAGTCGGCGCGAACAGATTTTCAAACAGACGCGTTCGGCACTTCGCGCTAGAGAGTATTGGAAAGAAGTTGGTCACACGCGAAATAAATTAATATCGACCATTATTTGTAAGCCAGGAGATGTTAGGCCTTATGCAGCTATTCGTGTTCTAGATTGTGAAAGACTCGGTTTACTGGACTCTGGGGCTACAATTAGTTGTCTTGGGGGAAAGTTAGCACCGGAGGTATTAAGAAGAAAGAACGAGCTTCGGGTTAAGGCATTTAAATCTCATACACGGACTGCAGACGGAGCGACACAGCAAGTTGAAGGCGGTGTCGATTTATCGGTTACATACAAACAAGAAACTCAAATAATTAAATTTTATATAATACGAAATTTATCACAAGACATCTACCTGGGGGTTAACTTTTGGAGAGTGTTCAAGTTGGCATCTCACATTATTAGCGAAACTAACCTTTGTGAGGAGTATGAAAACGTTCATGCTCTCACACATGAACAGCGACAGAAGCTTAATGCTTCAATATTGTGCTTTCCTTCGTGTGAGGAAAATGGATTAGGAAAAACTACGCTATTAGAACATGAGATAGACGTAGGTACCGCGAAGCCAATAAAGCAGAGACATTTTCCGATTTCACCGGCTATCGAAAAATTAGTAGGACAGGAAATCGAACGCATGCTAAAACTCGGTGTTATCGAAGAATCTAACAGCGCGTGGTCATCACCTGTTGTTCTAGTTAGAAAGCCTGGTAAATTGAGACTTTGTTTGGATAGTCGAAAGGTTAACGAAGCGACGCAAAAAGACGCATACCCATTGCCGCATATAGAGGGTATATTGAGTAGACTTCCGCGCGCAGAATTTATATCTAGTTTAGATTTAAAAGACGCTTTTTGGCAAATTCCACTGGAAGCCAGCTCACGCGAGAAAACAGCTTTCACAATCCCCAATCGACCGCTTTATCAGTTCACGCTTATGCCGTTCGGACTGTGTAACGCACCGCAAACCATGTCCCGGTTAATGGATAAAGTAATTCCTTACAATTTGAAAGAGCGCGTATTCGTTTACCTAGATGATCTGTTGCTAGTTTCAGAAGATTTTATTTCGCACATAAATTTGTTACAGGAAGTCGCGTGTCACATACGAAAGGCAGGTTTGACGATCAATATCGCAAAAAGTAAGTTTTGTTTGAAACAAGTAAACTATTTAGTTTACATAGTTGGACGCGGAACGCTCCAGATAGATCCAGCAAAAGTTTCGGCGATAGTAGAATATCCACCTTCGAAAACTGTACTACAGCTTCGTCGCTTTTAAGGAATGGCCGGCTGGTATCGGCGTTTCATCGCAAACTTCGCGGACATAACACAACCTTTGACGGAACTATTAAAGAAAAACAACTTTTTTAAGTGGACAGAGAAAACACAAGAAGCATTTGAAAGTGTTAAGCAGCGCTTAACATCTGCGCCGTTTCTTGCAAACCCTGATTTTTCCAAGTCATTTATTGTTCAGTGTGACGCGAGTCAAATGGGAGTAGGCGCAGTGCTAGCTCAATTGAATGAGAGCGGAGATGAAGTCCCGATCGCCTATATGTCTCAGAAATTGAACAAAGCGAAGCGCAACTATTCCGTTACTGAACGGGAATGTTTGGCGGCAGTGTTAGGCATAAAAAAATTTCGTCCTTATGTGGAAGGCCAGGAATTTAAAAGAATTACCGATCACGCAAGCTTGCGTTGGCTCATGAATCAGTCGGACCTAAACGGACGACTAGCGCGCTGGGCGCTTAAACTGCAAGCGTTCCAGTTTACCATTGAGCACCGTAAAGGAAGTCAAAACGTAGTGCCAGACACACTATCACGAACGCACTGTGACAGTATCGATAAAATAGAAAGCGTTCAGATAGACTATGTACCGGACATTGACCTTGCATGACCACATTTTAAAGACGCGGACTACAATGATCTTCGCAGTAAGATTTTAGGCAGCGCGGACAAGTATCCTGATTTTGAAGTCAGAGAACAATATGTTTATCATCGAAACGATCATTACACGGGCGACAGTGAACAACAGGAATCCTCATGGAAGCTTGTTGTACCCGAAGGGTTAAGAGAAGAGTTATTGCGCAATGCGCATAACAATCCTTTGAGCGCGCACGGTGGGATTGCTAAAACCACTGAGCGTGTACGACGTTACTTCTTCTGGCCGGCGCTCTGGCGTTCGGTACGCGACTACATTGAAAAGTGTGAAACGTGTAAAACCACGAAACATCCAAATAAAATACTTAGCCCTCCTATGGGAAATTTCGTAACGACAGAACGGATTTTTGAGCGACTTTTCATTGACCTCATTGGACCTTTTCCCCGATCTAAAAACGGACATATTGGCATTTTGATTGTGTTGGATCAATTGTCTAAATTCACTTTTCTTTGTCCTTTAAAAAGGTTTACAACTACACCAATAATAAACTTTCTCAAAGAACATGTATTTGACGTATTTGGAGTGCCGGAATTTCTCGTAAGCGACGATGGCAGTCAATTTAAGTCAGGTGAATTTGAAGCGTTTCTAACGAAATGTGGTATTAAACACATATGTACCGCGGTGCATTCTCCACAAAGCAATAGCTCTGAACGCGTCAATCCCTTAATAAACGCGGCGTTACGTGCCTACCTAAAAGAAGATCAGCGCGAATGGGATCAGCACTTAAGCAGTATCAATTGCGCTCTGCGTAACTCGGTGCATCAGTCAACCTCAAAGAGTCCTTATTATACAGTTTGTGGACAGCACATGGTGACGCATGGGGGTAACTATAAACTGTTAAGAAATATAGGCATGCTTGAAGAGGGACGTATACAAAACACTGAAAACAGACACAACATACTTTTACTAATACGAGACACTGTACGAAACCAAATTCAAAAATCGCATGATATTGATAAGAAGACTTATAATTTAAGAGCAAGGCCAGCCGCGTTTAAAGAAGGACAGCTAGTACTTCGTAGGAATTGTACACTTAGCGACCAAAGTAAGAATTTTAATAGCAAGTTGGCTCCTACGTTTCTCAAGGCGCGGGTTCGAAATAAGCAAGGATCTGCCTACTACATACTGGAAGACGAAGGCGGTAAATTACTCGGAACGTACCACTGCAAGGATATACAACGACTATGAGACGAAACTGATACGGCATATTTTCGGTCCTCTTACTTCTCAAAATTCTCGATAGGCTCTAATTTTTAATTTGTGTTTGTGATGTGTGCGAGTTTTTTTTTGCACTGAATGTCTTTAATGCCTAATGTCTTAGCCACTTCTACAGTTCTATTAGTATATATTTTAAACTCTCTTCAGTTATTTTAAATCTATTACGTTTCCACTGAACAATAAAAATTCCTTAAAGCAAGCTAGTCTGACATTTTGTTCAAAACCCTGGAAGACGAATGACGTCTGATAAGTTACTGTGCGGTATAATTTCAATTCGAGTAATTTCTCAATTTTATCTGCCGAAATCTAAGTAATCCTGATTTAAGATAATCAAAAAAAAAAAAAGAGTTTGATTGCAATCAATATTTCATTGTGGTGTTTAAAAACATATTTATGACACCAAGTTTTATATTTTCACGGAAGGGTGCTCCGGTAGCTTAAGCGCTCCGGTGGACGATTTTCTTCGCTAAGTCTAAACTGTAGCCAAATTCTTGACATTTATCCTTAGAAATCATTGGTACGTATGATTAAGTCACGATTTAGAGTTTTCAATAGTTTAAGTTACTTGTACGCTCACTCCATATGATGTTATACTTCCAGTTAGAGGCCCGGGGCAGTTACGGTAATCTCTGCATTACATCTGCCTGACCGAAAAATTACTATTTTCTTTGACGTAAATCGAAATATCAATTTTCACCAGACTTACATTCAAATACCAGCAGTTCTTGTTGTGCGGCGATTTTGGCGACCAGTTCAATACCAAATTTAACAAAAGGAATAAGAATTAACTTAAATTTGTTGCTAAGTTAAAGTTTAGATAAAATCCAAAATATAAAGTCAAATCAAGCAGTGAACTAATATTGTAAAAATTAGAGTATCTTGCATTTAAATATTTCTCTATATTACATGCATGTCTTGAAATTTGAAGCGTTCGTAATGTACAAGCAATAATATAAATTTAAAAGTATACGTAATATTTGGTACACATACATTCATTATTGAAGCCATCATACATCTACTTTCAACATCAAGGTACCTAGCTGTTTGCGCAAACAACGTGGGATCGAGACGGTGAAGGTATGTACCTCTTACTTTGAACATACAGTGTATATCATTTCCACAAATTTATATTGTTGCTTCTTTGGTTTCTGGGTGTTTGTTTCTCATTGGGGTTTTATATTGATTTCGTTAATTAGATAACGTAAAAATAAATCGAATTTCGAATATCTGAACTTCTTTAAATTAACGTAAATTGTATATCTCTGAAGAGGTATATCGTAATTTTCTTTAGTATTAATTTTTTTTTTATCGTAAATAGTTTAACATAACTTTCATATCGTTTAATGAATATTACAGTTGTACAACAATGAATGTGAACAGAGGTGATATATTCCCCTCATTTCAACTAAAAAATGGTTTCATGTAACGAAAATGAATTTTAAGAACATGAATAAATTGTAAAGTAATTGGAGTATGTGAGCCAGATGTTCACTTAATTCAAATAGGTGGGTTGGGAGAGACCAACATGTTCTCTCACATATGGAAGGGAAGGGAGTGAGAAGGAGACAATTACATCTGTGTCTCCTGTAAAGTGTTTGATTTTTATCACGTTTCGTTGTCGCCTAACATTTCGCTGCGTTTGTCCGACCCAGCGGCAAATTATCTCTGTTTCTCCGTCTATTACATAAAGTTTTCTATGATGTTTTGAATTAGTCTGAAGTGCGGTTTGCAGTTTCGTAAGGTTTTATGATTTTTTATGTAAGAAAAATCAAGTGCATGAAATAAATGGTTATGTATGTATGCAGTGGCAATGTTTCACATAAGAACCCACCCCAGCCGAAGAGCTTAGACCTGGTTCGACTAGCATGCACACCCGGGTGACATTACACTGCCGCTAGAACATCAGCAACTTATGTACGGTATAAGTACAATTACATAACACATGGCGCCCAACGTGGGGCTCGACACTATTGTGGGTACCTGAACCGGTTTTTGTTTCCCAGATTATCGTGTTTATGGCGAAGGAATTCGATTAAATGCCGAAGTCGTTTAGCTAACCAAACGTAGACATTGGTAACATTTTCTCAGTGGGAACTGTGATCTCACATGCTTTGTCATTTGGAACAGAGTGAAGTATCAGTTGTTTGTTACACTCTGCCAGTGGCATACGTGTGAGTGATTGGTTTCAAACTGTTATACTTTTGCATGCATCTAATCGACTACGATTTAGTTGATTGTGTGTAAATAATAATAGTTGGCTTGCTCTTGCGCACAAGTTATTTTTATTTTCTTTCGCGAAACAGACATTGGGAAAGAAGCACTTAGTCATCTTCGAGAAAGTCAATTTGAAGAAAAAAAAAAAAAAAAAAAAAGCATTTTGCTGTTAACATTTAATTGTATATAAATTGGAAAATATTGAATACATAAAGTGACTTTATCTATATATTAATATATTTAAACGGTGTGCTTTAAAGATTTGCAAAGGGAATAAAGGCATTCCTATACACATACATACATACATACTAAGATTTGTTTGATTTGATTTTGTTTGTTTTTGTGTTTGTTCAAAATGGCTGTTCAACATAGCAATGAGAATTTGATAGGAATAAATGCAACCGAGGGATTGTGCACAATATGCAATGAGGCAATTGTAAACCCTGATGTTGCAGTGGCTCCATGCCAGCATAGTTTCCATCGTAATTGCATTTCTACATGGTTTTGCAGCAACAATACAAGCCCATTATGTCGTAGAGATTACTACAGGTGGTGCAATACCTCGTGGACGATTAGCACGAGCAGATACTGCTTCTTTAGAACGCGCTAATGTAGAACCAGGACAGAGAATATACAATACTCGTGGACGGACTCGTGGCCCACGGAATGGACAAAATCGTAACACCCAACAACATAACAATGACTTAACTCGTATAGAATAAGTTGTAGCAACTGCTATGCGTAGACAGCAGGAAGTTATTTCTCGTGACTTCGAAACCACAATTGAACGTATGATTGCTAGCACCTTAGAACAACAATTTGCTAACATAAATTTGAATCTGTTGCAACCTCGCATGGAAATGCCACTACCAGACAGGGAAGATTTTAATTCAACAGCTACAAGCAACATGGTAGGACAAGCTACAACTCCACAAGCACCATATTATGATGAGGGTGATCGTACGCGTGCTTCTCAACCACAAATAAATAGTACTTGCTTGACCCCAGAGGCTATAAGGAAAATTATTTCGGGCTGGAAATTGGCTTTTGACGGCTCTAGTGACGGAATTTCAGTAAATGAGTTTATTTACAGAGTAAACGCATTAACGAGGTCATCCTTAAGTGGAAATTTTACGACTCTTTGTCAGAATGTTCACATTTTGTTTGAAGGAAAAGCCAAGAATTGGTTTTGGCGTTACCATCGCGCAAATAGGGTAATCGATTGGTTTGATGTTTGTGATGCATTGAAAACTAACTTTAGGGACGTGCGCACAGATTTCGATATCAAATACTCAATTCGTAGGAGGAAGCAAAAACCAAACGAATCATTTGAGAAGAACTTAGACAGTGTTTTATCTATATGCGATGCTTTGAATACGCCTATGTCAGAGCGAGAGCTAGTTCAAACTCTGATAAGGAATTTACGATCTGAAATACGGCTAGAATTGTTACATTTTAATATAAGTAACCTGAATGACTTACGGCGTGCTTGTCTAAGGCGTGAAAGCTTTCTTGAAACCGTGCAAGGATCATTAAAATCGCCTGTTAGACAGTTTAGCATTCCTAGACGACAAATATCAGGAGTTGAACACATTGATATTGAGCTAGAATCACCTGTAATTGAAGACGCTGGTGATATTTCCGCAGTAACTGATGTATCAAGCAGGAAGTGTTGGAATTGTGATCAGGTCGGTCACAATTACAAAGAGTGCTTTTAGCCGCGCCGTGTATTTTGCTATGGCTGCGGACTTATCGGCTTTTTTTTCCTACTTTTCCAAATTGTAACAAGTCGGGAAACGTACGACGGGATGTTTGCAACACCAACAGCAAACATCCGAAACGACAGTAAGCGCAGAACCAAAACCAGTTCAAATTTTAAAGTCGCAACCAAATTTGACTAACGAATTATCAGAGTTACCACGGTTACATCCCATAAAACCCTTTCATGAACGACTTAAAGAATATAAAAGTCGGCGCGAACAGATTTTCAAACAGACGCGTTCGGCACTTCGCGCTAGAGAGTATTGGAAAGAAGTTGGTCACACGCGAATTAAATTAATATCGACCATTATTTGTAAGCCAGGAGATGTTAGGCCTTATGCAGCTATTCGTGTTCTAGATTGTGAAAGACTCGGTTTACTGGACTCTGGGGCTACAATTAGTTGTCTTGGGGGAAAGTTAGCACCGGAGGTATTAAGAAGAAAGAACGAGCTTCGGGTTAAGGCATTTAAATCTCATACACGGACTGCAGACGGAGCGACACAGCAAGTTGAAGGCGGTGTCGATTTATCGGTTACATACAAACAAGAAACTCAAATAATTAAATTTTATATAATACGAAATTTATCACAAGACATCTACCTGGGGGTTAACTTTTGGAGAGTGTTCAAGTTGGCATCTCACATTATTAGCGAAACTAACCTTTGTGAGGAGTATGAAAACGTTCATGCTCTCACACATGAACAGCGACAGAAGCTTAATGCTTCAATATTGTGCTTTCCTTCGTGTGAGGAAAATGGATTAGGAAAAACTACGCTATTAGAACATGAGATAGACGTAGGTACCGCGAAGCCAATAAAGCAGAGACATTTTCCGATTTCACCGGCTATCGAAAAATTAGTAGGACAGGAAATCGAACGCATGCTAAAACTCGGTGTTATCGAAGAATCTAACAGCGCGTGGTCATCACCTGTTGTTCTAGTTAGAAAGCCTGGTAAATTGAGACTTTGTTTGGATAGTCGAAAGGTTAACGAAGCGACGCAAAAAGACGCATACCCATTGCCGCATATAGAGGGTATATTGAGTAGACTTCCGCGCGCAGAATTTATATCTAGTTTAGATTTAAAAGACGCTTTTTGGCAAATTCCACTGGAAGCCAGCTCACGCGAGAAAACAGCTTTCACAATCCCCAATCGACCGCTTTATCAGTTCACGCTTATGCCGTTCGGACTGTGTAACGCACCGCAAACCATGTCCCGGTTAATGGATAAAGTAATTCCTTACAATTTGAAAGAGCGCGTATTCGTTTACCTAGATGATCTGTTGCTAGTTTCAGAAGATTTTATTTCGCACATAAATTTGTTACAGGAAGTCGCGTGTCACATACGAAAGGCAGGTTTGACGATCAATATCGCAAAAAGTAAGTTTTGTTTGAAACAAGTAAACTATTTAGGTTACATAGTTGGACGCGGAACGCTCCAGATAGACCCAGCAAAAGTTTCGGCGATAGTAGAATATCCACCTTCGAAAACTGTACTACAGCTTCGTCGCTTTTAAGGAATGGCCGGCTGGTATCGGCGTTTCATCGCAAACTTCGCGGACATAACACAACCTTTGACGGAACTATTAAAGAAAAACAACTTTTTTAAGTGGACAGAGAAAACACAAGAAGCATTTGAAAGTGTTAAGCAGCGCTTAACATCTGCGCCGTTTCTTGCAAACCCTGATTTTTCCAAGTCATTTATTGTTCAGTGTGACGCGAGTCAAATGGGAGTAGGCGCAGTGCTAGCTCAATTGAATGAGAGCGGAGATGAAGTCCCGATCGCCTATATGTCTCAGAAATTGAACAAAGCGAAGCGCAACTATTCCGTTACTGAACGGGAATGTTTGGCGGCAGTGTTAGGCATAAAAAAATTTCGTCCTTATGTGGAAGGCCAGGAATTTAAAAGAATTACCGATCACGCAAGCTTGCGTTGGCTCATGAATCAGTCGGACCTAAACGGACGACTAGCGCGCTGGGCGCTTAAACTGCAAGCGTTCCAGTTTACCATTGAGCACCGTAAAGGAAGTCAAAACGTAGTGCCAGACACACTATCACGAACGCACTGTGACAGTATCGATAAAATAGAAAGCGTTCAGATAGACTATGTACCGGACATTGACCTTGCATGACCACATTTTAAAGACGCGGACTACAATGATCTTCGCAGTAAGATTTTAGGCAGCGCGGACAAGTATCCTGATTTTGAAGTCAGAGAACAATATGTTTATCATCGAAACGATCATTACACGGGCGACAGTGAACAACAGGAATCCTCATGGAAGCTTGTTGTACCCGAAGGGTTAAGAGAAGAGTTATTGCGCAATGCGCATAACAATCCTTTGAGCGCGCACGGTGGGATTGCTAAAACCACTGAGCGTGTACGACGTTACTTCTTCTGGCCGGCGCTCTGGCGTTCGGTACGCGACTACATTGAAAAGTGTGAAACGTGTAAAACCACGAAACATCCAAATAAAATACTTAGCCCTCCTATGGGAAATTTCGTAACGACAGAACGGATTTTTGAGCGACTTTTCATTGACCTCATTGGACCTTTTCCCCGATCTAAAAACGGACATATTGGCATTTTGATTGTGTTGGATCAATTGTCTAAATTCACTTTTCTTTGTCCTTTAAAAAGGTTTACAACTACACCAATAATAAACTTTCTCAAAGAACATGTATTTGACGTATTTGGAGTGCCGGAATTTCTCGTAAGCGACGATGGCAGTCAATTTAAGTCAGGTGAATTTGAAGCGTTTCTAACGAAATGTGGTATTAAACACATATGTACCGCGGTGCATTCTCCACAAAGCAATAGCTCTGAACGCGTCAATCCCTTAATAAACGCGGCGTTACGTGCCTACCTAAAAGGAGATCAGCGCGAATGGGATCAGCACTTAAGCAGTATCAATTGCGCTCTGCGTAACTCGGTGCATCAATCAACCTCAAAGAGTCCTTATTATACAGTTTGTGGACAGCACATGGTGACGCATGGGGGTAACTATAAACTGTTAAGAAATATAGGCATGCTTGAAGAGGGACGTATACAAAACACTGAAAACAGACACAACATACTTTTACTAATACGAGACACTGTACGAAACCAAATTCAAAAATCGCATGATATTGATAAGAAGACTTATAATTTAAGAGCAAGGCCAGCCGCGTTTAAAGAAGGACAGCTAGTACTTCGTAGGAATTTTACACTTAGCGACCAAAGTAAGAATTTTAATAGCAAGTTGGCTCCTACGTTTCTCAAGGCGCGGGTTCGAAATAAGCAAGGATCTGCCTACTACATACTGGAAGACGAAGGCATGTGCTATGGAATAGAGGGGCTAGTGGGAGAAATAGCAGACATGTTGAATGGAAGCTACATGCCGGAGCTAAAAATAATAGAGATAGGAGAAATAAGGAAGAGAGACAAATCGCTAATAAAGGAAAGATGTCAAAATTTAGCAAGCAAAATAATGAGCCAAGTGAATGAAATGAAATTACTCGGAACGTACCACTGCAAGGATATACAACGACTATGAGACGAAACTGATACGGCATATTTTCGGTCCTCTTACTTCTCAAAATTCTCGATAGGCTCTAATTTTTAATTTGTGTTTGTGATGTGTGCGAGTTTTTTTTTGCACTGAATGTCTTTAATGCCTAATGTCTTAGCCACTTCTACAGTTCTATTAGTATATATTTTAAACTCTCTTCAGTTATTTTAAATCTATTACGTTTCCACTGAACAATAAAAATTCCTTAAAGCAAGCTAGTCTGACGTTGTGAAATTCTCGGCCATTTTGTTCAAAACCCTGGAAGACGAATGACGTCTGATAAGTTACTGTGCGGTATAATTTCAATTCGAGTAATTTCTCAATTTTATCTGCCGAAATCTAAGTAATCCTGATTTAAGATAATCAAAAAAAAAAAAAAGAGTTTGATTGCAATCAATATTTCATTGTGGTGTTTAAAAACATATTTATGACACCAAGTTTTATATTTTCACGGAAGGGTGCTCCGGTAGCTTAAGCGCTCCGGTGGACGATTTTCTTCGCTAAGTCTAAACTGTAGCCAAATTCTTGACATTTATCCTTAGAAATCATTGGTACGTATGATTAAGTCACGATTTAGAGTTTTCAATAGTTTAAGTTACTTGTACGCTCACTCCATATGATGTTATACTTCCAGTTAGAGGCCCGGGGCAGTTACGGTAATCTCTGCATTACATCTGCCTGACCGAAAAATTACTATTTTCTTTGACGTAAATCGAAATATCAATTTTCACCAGACTTACATTCAAATACCAGCAGTTCTTGTTGTGCGGCGATTTTGGCGACCAGTTCAATACCAAATTTAACAAAAGGAATAAGAATTAACTTAAATTTGTTGCTAAGTTAAAGTTTAGATAAAATCCAAAATATAAAGTCAAATCAAGCAGTGAACTAATATTGTAAAAATTAGAGTATATTGCATTTAAATATTTCTCTATATTACATGCATGTCTTGAAATTTGAAGCGTTCGTAATGTACAAGCAATAATATAAATTTAAAAGTATACGTAATATTTGGTACACATACATTCATTATTGAAGCCATCATACATCTACTTTCAACATCAAGGTACCTAGCTGTTTGCGCAAACAACGTGGGATCGAGACGGTGAAGGTATGTACCTCTTACTTTGAACATACAGTGTATATCATTTCCACAAATTTATATTGTTGCTTCTTTGGTTTCTGGGTGTTTGTTTCTCATTGGGGTTTTATATTGATTTCGTTAATTAGATAACGTAAAAATAAATCGAATTTCGAATATCTGAACTTCTTTAAATTAACGTAAATTGTATATCTCTGAAGAGGTATATCGTAATTTTCTTTAGTATTAATTTTTTTTTTATCGTAAATAGTTTAACATAACTTTCATATCGTTTAATGAATATTACAGTTGTACAACAATGAATGTGAACAGAGGTGATATATTCCCCTCATTTCAACTAAAAAATGGTTTCATGTAACGAAAATGAATTTTAAGAACATGAATAAATTGTAAAGTAATTGGAGTATGTGAGCCAGATGTTCACTTAATTCAAATAGGTGGGTTGGGAGAGACCAACATGTTCTCTCACATATGGAAGGGAAGGGAGTGAGAAGGAGACAATTACATCTGTGTCTCCTGTAAAGTGTTTGATTTTTATCACGTTTCGTTGTCGCCTAACATTTCGCTGCGTTTGTCCGACCCAGCGGCAAATTATCTCTGTTTCTCCGTCTATTACATAAAGTTTTCTATGATGTTTTGAATTAGTCTGAAGTGCGTTTTGCAGTTTCGTAAGGTTTTATGATTTTTTATGTAAGAAAAATCAAGTGCATGAAATAAATGGTTATGTATGTATGCAGTGGCAACGTTTCACATAAGAACCCACCCCAGCCGAAGAGCTTAGACCTGGTTCGACTAGCATGCACACCCGGGTGACATTACACTGCCGCTAGAACATCAGAAACTTATGTACGGTATAAGTACAATTACATAACAAATGGCGCCCAACGTAGGGCTCGACACTATTGTGGGTACCTGAACCGGTTTTTGTTTCCCAGATTATCGTGTTTATGGCGAAGGAATTCGATTAAATGCCGAAGTCGTTTAGCTAACCAAACGTAGACATTGGTAACATTTTCTCAGTGGGAACTGTGATCTCACATGCTTTGTCATTTGGAACAGAGTGAAGTATCAGTTGTTTGTTACACTCTGCCAGTGGCATACGTGTGAGTGATTGGTTTCAAACTGTTATACTTTTGCATGCATCTAATCGACTACGATTTAGTTGATTGTGTGTAAATAATAATAGTTGGCTTGCTCTTGCGCACAAGTTATTTTTATTTTCTTTCGCGAAACAGACATTGGGAAAGAAGCACTTGGTCATCTTCGAGAAAGTCAATTTGAAGAAAAAAAAAAAAAAAAGAAAGCATTTTGCTGTTAACATTTAATTGTATATAAATTGGAAAATATTGAATACATAAAGTGACTTTATCTATATATTAATATATTTAAACGGTGTGCTTTAAAGATTTGCAAAGGGAATAAAGGCATTCCTATACACATACATACATACATACTAAGATTTGTTTGATTTGTTTTTGGTTTGTTTTTGTGTTTGTTCAAAATGGCTGTTCAACATAGCAATGAGAATTTGATAGGAATAAATGCAACCGAGGGATTGTGCACAATATGCAATGAGGCAATTGTAAACCCTGATGTTGCAGTGGCTCCATGCCAGCATAGTTTCCATCGTAATTGCATTTCTACATGGTTTTGCAGCAACAATACAAGCCCATTATGTCGTAGAGATTACTACAGGTGGTGCAATACCTCGTGGACGATTAGCACGAGCAGATACTGCTTCTTTAGAACGCGCTAATGTAGAACCAGGACAGAGAATATACAATACTCGTGGACGGACTCGTGGCCCACGGAATGGACAAAATCGTAACACCCAACAACATAACAATGACTTAACTCGTATAGAATAAGTTGTAGCAACTGCTATGCGTAGACAGCAGGAAGTTATTTCTCGTGACTTCGAAACCACAATTGAACGTATGATTGCTAGCACCTTAGAACAACAATTTGCTAACATAAATTTGAATCTGTTGCAACCTCGCATGGAAATGCCACTACCAGACAGGGAAGATTTTAATTCAACAGCTACAAGCAACATGGTAGGACAAGCTACAACTCCACAAGCACCATATTATGATGAGGGTGATCGTACGCGTGCTTCTCAACCACAAATAAATAGTACTTGCTTGACCCCAGAGGCTATAAGGAAAATTATTTCGGGCTGGAAATTGGCTTTTGACGGCTCTAGTGACGGAATTTCAGTAAATGAGTTTATTTACAGAGTAAACGCATTAACGAGGTCATCCTTAAGTGGAAATTTTACGTCTCTTTGTCAGAATGTTCACATTTTGTTTGAAGGAAAAGCCAAGAATTGGTTTTGGCGTTACCATCGCGCAAATAGGGTAATCGATTGGTTTGATGTTTGTGATGCATTGAAAACTAACTTTAGGGACGTGCGCACAGATTTCGATATCAAAGACTCAATTCGTAGGAGGAAGCAAAAACCAAACGAATCATTTGAGAAGAACTTAGACAGTGTTTTATCTATATGCGATGCTTTGAATACGCCTATGTCAGAGCGAGAGCTAGTTGAAACTCTGATAAGGAATTTACGATCTGAAATACGGCTAGAATTGTTACATTTTAATATAAGTAACCTGAATGACTTACGGCGTGCTTGTCTAAGGCGTGAAAGCTTTCTTGAAACCGTGCAAGGATCATTAAAATCGCCTGTTAGACAGTTTAGCATTCCTAGACGACAAATATCAGGAGTTGAACACATTGATATTGAGCTAGAATCACCTGTAATTGAAGACGCTGGTGATATTTCCGCAGTAACTGATGTATCAAGCAGGAAGTGTTGGAATTGTGATCAGGTCGGTCACAATTACAAAGAGTGCTTTTAGCCGCGCCGTGTATTTTGCTATGGCTGCGGACTTATCGGCTTTTTTTCCTACTTGTCCAAATTGTAACAAGTCGGGAAACGTACGACGGGATGTTTGCAACACCAACTGCAAACATCCGAAACGACAGTAAGCGCAGAACCAAAACCAGTTCAAATTTTAAAGTCGCAACCAAATTTGACTAACGAATTATCAGAGTTACCACGGTTACATCCCATAAAACCCTTAAATGAACGACTTAAAGAATATAAAAGTCGGCGCGAACAGATTTTCAAACAGACGCGTTCGGCACTTCGCGCTAGAGAGTATTGGAAAGAAGTTGGTCACACGCGAATTAAATTAATATCGACCATTATTTGTAAGCCAGGAGATGTTAGCCCTTATGCAGCTATTCGTGTTCTAGATTGTGAAAGACTCGGTTTACTGGACTCTGGGGCTACAATTAGTTGTCTTGGGGGAAAGTTAGCACCGGAGGTATTAAGAAGAAAGAACGAGCTTCGGGTTAAGGCATTTAAATCTCATACACGGACTGCAGACGGAGCGACACAGCAAGTTGAAGGCGGTGTCGATTTATCGGTTACATACAAACAAGAAACTCAAATAATTAAATTTTATATAATACGAAATTTATCACAAGACATCTACCTGGGGGTTAACTTTTGGAGAGTGTTCAAGTTGGCATCTCACATTATTAGCGAAACTAACCTTTGTGAGGAGTATGAAAACGTTCATGCTCTCACACATGAACAGCGACAGAAGCTTAATGCTTCAATATTGTGCTTTCCTTCGTGTGAGGAAAATGGATTAGGAAAAACTACGCTATTAGAACATGAGATAGACGTAGGTACCGCGAAGCCAATAAAGCAGAGACATTTTCCGATTTCACCGGCTATCGAAAAATTAGTAGGACAGGAAATCGAACGCATGCTAAAACTCGGTGTTATCGAAGAATCTAACAGCGCGTGGTCATCACCTGTTGTTCTAGTTAGAAAGCCTGGTAAATTGAGACTTTGTTTGGATAGTCGAAAGGTTAACGAAGCGACGCAAAAAGACGCATACCCATTGCCGCATATAGAGGGTATATTGAGTAGACTTCCGCGCGCAGAATTTATATCTAGTTTAGATTTAAAAGACGCTTTTTGGCAAATTCCACTGGAAGCCAGCTCACGCGAGAAAACAGCTTTCACAATCCCCAATCGACCGCTTTATCAGTTCACGCTTATGCCGTTCGGACTGTGTAACGCACCGCAAACCATGTCCCGGTTAATGGATAAAGTAATTCCTTACAATTTGAAAGAGCGCGTATTCGTTTACCTAGATGATCTGTTGCTAGTTTCAGAAGATTTTATTTCGCACATAAATTTGTTACAGGAAGTCGCGTGTCACATACGAAAGGCAGGTTTGACGATCAATATCGCAAAAAGTAAGTTTTGTTTGAAACAAGTAAACTATTTAGGTTACATAGTTGGACGCGGAACGCTCCAGATAGATCCAGCAAAAGTTTCGGCGATAGTAGAATATCCACCTCGGAAAACTGTACTACAGCTTCGTCGCTTTTAAGGAATGGCCGGCTGGTATCGGCGTTTCATCGCAAACTTCGCGGACATAACACAACCTTTGACGGAACTATTAAAGAAAAACAACTTTTTTAAGTGGACAGAGAAAACACAAGAAGCATTTGAAAGTGTTAAGCAGCGCTTAACATCTGCGCCGTTTCTTGCAAACCCTGATTTTTCCAAGTCATTTATTGTTCAGTGTGACGCGAGTCAAATGGGAGTAGGCGCAGTGCTAGCTCAATTGAATGAGAGCGGAGATGAAGTCCCGATCGCCTATATGTCTCAGAAATTGAACAAAGCGAAGCGCAACTATTCCGTTACTGAACGGGAATGTTTGGCGGCAGTGTTAGGCATAAAAAAATTTCGTCCTTATGTGGAAGGCCAGGAATTTAAAAGAATTACCGATCACGCAAGCTTGCTTTGGCTCATGAATCAGTCGGACCTAAACGGACGACTAGCGCGCTGGGCGCTTAAACTGCAAGCGTTCCAGTTTACCATTGAGCACCGTAAAGGCAGTCAAAACGTAGTGCCAGACACACTATCACGAACGCACTGTGACAGTATCGATAAAATAGAAAGCGTTCAGATAGACTATGTACCGGACATTGACCTTGCATGACCACATTTTAAAGACGCGGACTACAATGATCTTCGCAGTAAGATTTTAGGCAGCGCGGACAAGTATCCTGATTTTGAAGTCAGAGAACAATATGTTTATCATCGAAACGATCATTACACGGGCGACAGTGAACAACAGGAATCCTCATGGAAGCTTGTTGTACCCGAAGGGTTAAGAGAAGAGTTATTGCGCAATGCGCATAACAATCCTTTGAGCGCGCACGGTGGGATTGCTAAAACCACTGAGCGTGTACGACGTTACTTCTTCTGGCCGGCGCTCTGGCGTTCGGTACGCGACTACATTGAAAAGTGTGAAACGTGTAAAACCACGAAACATCCAAATAAAATACTTAGCCCTCCTATGGGAAATTTCGTAACGACAGAACGGATTTTTGAGCGACTTTTCATTGACCTCATTGGACCTTTTCCCCGATCTAAAAACGGACATATTGGCATTTTGATTGTGTTGGATCAATTGTCTAAATTCACTTTTCTTTGTCCTTTAAAAAGGTTTACAACTACACCAATAATAAACTTTCTCAAAGAACATGTATTTGACGTATTTGGAGTGCCGGAATTTCTCGTAAGCGACGATGGCAGTCAATTTAAGTCAGGTGAATTTGAAGCGTTTCTAACGAAATGTGGTATTAAACACATATGTACCGCGGTGCATTCTCCACAAAGCAATAGCTCTGAACGCGTCAATCGCTTAATAAACGCGGCGTTACGTGCCTACCTAAAAGGAGATCAGCGCGAATGGGATCAGCACTTAAGCAGTATCAATTGCGCTCTGCGTAACTCGGTGCATCAGTCAACCTCAAAGAGTCCTTATTATACAGTTTGTGGACAGCACATGGTGACGCATGGGGGTAACTATAAACTGTTAAGAAATATAGGCATGCTTGAAGAGGGACGTATACAAAACACTGAAAACAGACACAACATACTTTTACTAATACGAGACACTGTACGAAACCAAATTCAAAAATCGCATGATATTGATAAGAAGACTTATAATTTAAGAGCAAGGCCAGCCGCGTTTAAAGAAGGACAGCTAGTACTTCGTAGGAATTTTACACTTAGCGACCAAAGTAAGAATTTTAATAGCAAGTTGGCTCCTACGTTTCTCAAGGCGCGGGTTCGAAATAAGCAAGGATCTGCCTACTACATACTGGAAGACGAAGGCGGTAAATTACTCGGAACGTACCACTGCAAGGATATACAACGACTATGAGACGAAACTGATACGGCATATTTTCGGTCCTCTTACTTCTCAAAATTCTCGATAGGCTCTAATTTTTAATTTGTGTTTGTGATGTGTGCGAGTTTTTTTTTGCACTGAATGTCTTTAATGCCTAATGTCTTAGCCACTTCTACAGTTCTATTAGTATATATTTTAAACTCTCTTCAGTTATTTTAAATATATTACGTTTCCACTGAACAATAAAAATTCCTTAAAGCAAGCTAGTCTGACGTTGTGAAATTCTCGGCCATTTTGTTCAAAACCCTGGAAGACGAATGACGTCTGATAAGTTACTGTGCGGTAGAATTTCAATTCGAGTAATTTCTCAATTTTATCTGCCGAAATCTAAGTAATCCTGATTTAAGATAATCAAAAAAAAAAAGGGTTTGATTGCAATCAATATTTCATTGTGGTGTTTAAAAACATATTTATGACACCAAGTTTTATATTTTCACGGAAGGGTGCTCCTGTAGCTTAAGCGCTCCGGTGGACGATTTTCTTCGCTAAGTCTAAACTGTAGCCAAATTCTTGACATTTATCCTTAGAAATCATTGGTACGTATGATTAAGTCACGATTTAGAGTTTTCAATAGTTTAAGTTACTTGTACGCTCACTCCATAGGATGTTATACTTCCAGTTAGAGGCCCGGGGCAGTTACGGTAATCTCTGCATTACATCTGCCTGACCGAAAAATTACTATTTTCTTTGACGTAAATCGAAATATCAATTTTCACCAGACTTACATTCAAATACCAGCAGTTCTTGTTGTGCGGCGATTTTGGCGACCAGTTCAATACCAAATTTAACAAAAGGAATAAGAATTAACTTAAATTTGTTGCTAAGTTAAAGTTTAGATAAAATCCAAAATATAAAGTCAAATCAAGCAGTGAACTAATATTGTAAAAATTAGAGTATCTTGCATTTAAATATTTCTCTATATTACATGCATGTCTTGAAATTTGAAGCGTTCGTAATGTACAAGCAATAATATAAATTTAAGAGTATACGTAATATTTGGTACACATACATTCATTATTGAAGCCATCATACATCTGCTTTCAACATCAAGGTACCTAGCTGTTTGCGCAAACAACGTGGTATCGAGACGGTGAAGGTATGTACCTCTTACTTTGAACATACAGTGTATATCATTTCCACAAATTTATATTGTTGCTTCTTTGGTTTCTGGGTGTTTGTTTCTCATTGGGGTTTTATATTGATTTCGTTAATTAGATCACGTAAAAATAAATCGAATTTCGAATATCTGAACTTCTTTAAATTAACGTAAATTGTATATCTCTGAAGAGGTATATCGTAATTTTCTTTAGTATTAATTTTTTTTTTATCGTAAATAGTTTAACATAACTTTCATATCGTTTAATGAATATTACAGTTGTACAACAATGAATGTGAACAGAGGTGATATATTCCTCTCATTTCAACTAAAAAATGGTTTCATGTAACGAAAATGAATTTTAAGAACATGAATAAATTGTAAAGTAATTGGAGTATGTGAGCCAGATGTTGACTTAATTCAAATAGGTGGGTTGGGAGAGACCAACATGTTCTCTCACATATGGAAGGGAAGGGAGTGAGAAGGAGACAATTACATCTGTGTCTCCTGTGAAGTGTTTGATTTTTATCACGTTTCGTTGTCGCCTAACATTTCGCTGTGTTTGTCCGACCCAGCGGGAAATTATCTCTGTTTCTCCGTCTATTACATAAAGTTTTCTATGATGTTTTGAATTAATCTGAAGTGCGTTTGGCAGTTTCGTAAGGTTTCATGATTTTTTATGTAAGAAAAATCAAGTGCATGAAATAAATGGTTATGTATGTATGCAGTGGCAATGTTTCACATAAGAACCCACCCCAGCCGAAGAGCTTAGACCTGGTTCGACTAGCATGCACACCCGGGTGACATTACACTGCCGCTAGAACATCAGCAACTTATGTACGGTATAAGTACAATTACATAACAAATGGCGCCCAACGTGGGGCTCGACACTATTGTGGGTACCTGAACCGGTTTTTTTTTCCAGATTATCGTGTTTATGGCGAAGGAATTAGATTAAATGCCGAACCAAACGTAGACATTGGTAACATTTTCTCAGTGGGAACTGTGATCTCACATGCTTTGTCATTTGGAACAGAGTGAAGTATCAGTTGTTTGTTACACTCTGCCAGTGGCATACGTGTGAGTGATTGGTTTAAAACTGTTATACTTTTGCATGCATCTAATCGACTACGATTTAGTTGATTGTGTGTAAATAATAATAGTTGGCTTGCTCTTGCGCACAAGTTATTTTTATTTTCTTTCGCGAAGCAGACATTGGGAAAGAAGCACTTGGTCATCTTCGAGAAAGTCAACATCTGGAATTCACATACTACAAACATATGTACATTGTGCAGAAGAATTTATTTGAAGAAAAAAAAAAAAGAAAGCATTTTGCTGTTAACATTTAATTGTATATAAATTGGAAAATATTTAATACATAAAGTGACTTTATCTATATATTAATATATTTAAACGAGGGATTGTGCACAATATGTAATGAGGCAATTGTAAACCCTGATGTTGCAGTGGCTCCATGCCAGCATAGTTTCCATCGTAATTGCATTTCTACACGGTTTTGTAGCAACAATACATGCCCATTATGTCGTAGAGTTTGTGATTCGAATGATTTTACTGATTTGAATGGACAGGCTATTCGATTAGAGATTACTACAGGTGGTGCAATAACTCGTGGACGATTAGCACGAGCAGATACTGCTTCTTTAGAACGCGCTAATGTAGAACCAGGACAGAGAATATACAATACTCGTGGACGGACTCGTGGCCCACGGAATGGACAAAATCGTAACACCCAACAACATAACAATGACTTAACTCGTACAGAATAAGTTGTAGCAAGTGCTATGCGTAGACAGCAGGAAGTTATTTCTCGTGACTTCCAAACCACAATTGAACGTATGATTCCTAGCACCTTAGAACAACAATTTGCTAACATAAATTTGAATCTGTTGCAACCTCGCATGGAAATGCCACTACCAGACAGGGAAGATTTTAATTCAACAGCTACAATCAACATGGTAGGACAAGCTACAACTCCACAAGCACCATATTATTATGAGGGTGATCGTACGCGTGCTTCTCAACCACAAATAAATAGTACTTGCTTGACCCCAGAGGCTATAAGGAAAATTATTTCGGGTTGGAAATTGGCTTTTGACGGCTCTAGTGACGGAATTTCAGTAAATGAGTTTATTTACAGAGTAAACGCATTAACGAGGTCATCCTTAAGTGGAAATTTTACGTCTCTTTGTCAGAATGTTCACATTTTGTTTGAAGGAAAAGCCAATAATTGGTTTTGGCGTTACCATCGCGCAAATAGGGTAATCGATTGGTTTGATGTTTGTGATGCATTGAAAACTAACTTTAGGGACGTGCGCACAGATTTCGATATCAAAGACTCAATTCGTAGTAGGAAGCAAAAACCAAACGAATCATTTGAGAAGTACTTAGACAGTGTTTTATCTATATGCGATGCTTTGAATACACCTATGTCAGAGCGAGAGCTAGTTGAAACTCTGATAAGGAATTTACGATCTGAAATACGGCTAGAATTGTTACATTTTAATATAAGTAACCTGAATGACTTACGGCGTGCTTGTCTAAGGCGTGAAAGCTTTCTTCAAACCGTTCAAGGATCATTAAAATCGCCTGTTAGACAGTTTAGCATTCCTAGACGACAAATATCAGGAGTTGAACACATTGATATTGAGCTAGAATCACCTGTAATTGAAGACGCTGGTGATATTTCCGCAGTAACTGATGTATCAAGCAGGAAGTGTTGGAATTGTGATCAGGTCGGTCACAATTACAAAGAGTGCGTTAAGCCGCGCCGTGTATTTTGCTATGGCTGCGGACTTATCGCCTTTTTTTTCCTACTTGTCCAAATTGTAACAAGTCGGGAAACGTACGACGGGATGTTTGCAACACCAACAGCAAACATCCGAAACGACAGTAAGCGCAGAACCAAAACCAGTTCAAATTTTAAAGTCGCAACCAAATTTGACTAACGAATTATCAGAGTTACCACGGTTACATCCCATAAAACCCTTTCATGAACGACTTAAAGAATATAAAAGTCGGCGCGAACAGATTTTCAAACAGACGCGTTCGGCACTTCGCGCTAGAGAGTATTGGAAAGAAGTTGGTCACACGCGAATTAAATTAATATCGACCATTATTTGTAAGCCAGGAGATGTTAGGCCTTATGCAGCTATTCGTGTTCTAGATTGTGAAAGACTCGGTTTACTGGACTCTGGGGCTACAATTAGTTGTCTTGGGGGAAAGTTAGCACCGGAGGTATTAAGAAGAAAGAACGAGCTTCGGGTTAAGACATTTAAATCTCATACACGGACTGCAGACGGAGCGACACAGCAAGTTGAAGGCGGTGTCGATTTATCGGTTACATACAAACAAGAAACTCAAATAATTCAATTTTATATAATACGAAATTTATCACAAGACATATACCTGGGGGTTAACTTTTGGAGAGCGTTCAAGTTGGCATCTCACATTATTAGCGAAACTAACCTTTGTGAGGAGTATGAAAACGTTCATGCTCTCACACATGAACAGCGACAGAAGCTTAATGCTTCAATATTGTGCTTTCCTTCGTATGAGGAAAATGGATTAGGAAAAACTACGCTATTAGAGCATGAGATAGACGTAGGTACCGCGAAGCCAATAAAGCAGAGACATTTTCCGATTTCACCGGCTATCGAAAAATTAGTAGGACAGGAAATCGAACGCATGCTAAAACTCGGTGTTATCGAAGAATCTAACAGCGCGTGGTCATCACCTGTTGTTCTAGTTAGAAAGCCTGGTAAATTGAGACTTTGTTTGGATAGTCGAAAGGTTAACGAAGCGACGCAAAAAGACGCATAACCATTGCCGCATATAGAGGGTATATTGAGTAGACTTCCGCGCGCAGAATTTATATCTAGTTTAGATTTAAAAGACGCTTTTTGGCAAATTCCACTGGAAGCCAGCTCAAAACCACTTTTTTAAGTGGACAGAGAAAACACAAGAAGCATTTGAAAGTGTTAAGCAGCGCTTAACATCTGCGCCGTTTCTTGCAAACCCTGATTTTTCCAAGTCATTTATTGTTCAGTGTGACGCGAGTCAAATGGGAGTAGGCGCAGTGCTAGCTCAATTGAATGAGAGCGGAGATGAAGTCCCGATCGCCTATATGTCTCAGAAATTGAACAAAGCGAAGCGCAACTATTCCGTTACTGAACGGGAATGTTTGGCGGCAGTGTTAGGCATAAAAAAATTTCGTCCTTATGTGGAAGGCCAGGAATTTAAAATAATTACCGATCACGCAAGCTTGCGTTGGCTCATGAATCAGTCGGACCTAAACGGACGACTAGCGCGCTGGGTGCTTAAACTGCAAGCGTTCCAGTTTACCATTGAGCACCGTAAAGGAAGTCAAAACGTAGTGCCAGACACACTATTACGAACGCACTGTGACAGTATCGATAAAATAGAAAGCGTTCAGATAGACTATGTACCGGACATTGACCTTGCATGACCACATTTTAAAGACGCGGACTACAATGATCTTCGCAGTAAGATTTTAGGCATCCTGATTTTGAAGTCAGAGAACAATATGTTTATCATCGAAACGATCATTACACGGGCGACAGTGAACAACAGGAATCCTCATGGAAGCTTGTTGTACCCGAAGGGTTAAGAGAAGAGTTATTGCGCAATGCGCATAACAATCCTTTGAGCGCGCACGGTGGGATTGCTAAAACCACTGAGCGTGTACGACGTTACTTCTTCTGGACGGCGCTCTGGCGTTCGGTACGCGACTACATTGAAAAGTGTGAAACGTGTAAAACCACGAAACATCCAAATAAAATACTTAGCCCTCCTATGGGAAATTTCGTAACGACAGAACGGATTTTTGAGCGACTTTTCATTGACCTCATTGGACATTTTCCCCGATCTAAAAACGGACATATTGGCATTTTGATTGTGTTGGATCAATTGTCTAAATTCACTTTTCTTTGTCCTTTAAAAAGGTTTACAACTACACCAATAATAAACTTTCTCAAAGAACATGTATTTGACGTATTTGGAGTGCCGGAATTTCTCGTAAGCGACGATGGCAGTCAATTTAAGTCAGGTGAATTTGAAGCGTTTTTAACGAAATGTGGTATTAAACACATATGTACCGCGGTGCATTCTCCACAAAGCAATAGCTCTGAACACGTCAATCGCTCAATAAACGCGGCGTTACGTGCATACCTAAAAGGAGATCAGCGCGAATGGGATCAGCACTTAAGCAGTATCAATTGCGCTCTGCGTAACTCGGTGCATCAATCAACCTCAAAGAGTCCTTATTATACAGTTTGTGGACAGCACATGGTGACGCATGGGGGTAACTATAAACTGTTAAGAAATATAGGTATGCTTGAAGAGGGACGTATACAAAACACTGAAAACAGACACAACATACTTTTACTAATACGAGACACTGTACGAAACCAAATTCAAAAATCGCATGATATTAATAAGAAGACTTATAATTTAAGAGCAAGGCCAGCCGCGTTTAAAGAAGGACAGCTAGTACTTCGTAGGAATTTTACACTTAGCGACCAAAGTAAGAATTTTAATAGCAAGTTGGCTCCTACGTTTCTCAAGGCGCGGGTTCGAAATAAGCAAGGATCTGCCTACTACATACTGGAAGACGAAGGCGGTAAATTACTCGGAACGTACCACTGCAAGGATATACAACGACTATGAGACGAAACTGATACGGCATATTTTCGGTCCTCTTACTTCTCATCGCATACATTTTCTCAATTTCAAAATTCTCGATAGGCTCTAATTTTTAATTTGTGTTTGTGATGTGTGCGAGTTTTTTTTTGCACTGAATGTCTTTAATGCCTAATGTCTTAGCCACTTCTACAGTTCTATTAGTATATATTTTAAACTCTCTTCAGTTATTTTAAATCTATTACGTTTCCACTGAACAATAAAAATTCCTTAAAGCAAGCTAGTCTGACGTTGTGAAATTCTCGGCCATTTTGTTCAAAACCCTGGAAGACGAATGACGTCTGATAAGTTACTGTGCGGTATAATTTCAATTCGAGTAATTTCTCAATTTTATCTGCCGAAATCTAAGTAATCCTGATTTAAGATAATCAAAAAAAAAAAAAGAGTTTGATTGCAATCAATATTTCATTGTGGTGTTTAAAAACATATTTATGACACCAAGTTTTATATTTTCACGGAAGGGTGCTCCGGTAGCTTAAGCGCTCCGGTGGACGATTTTCTTCGCTAAGTCTAAACTGTAGCCAAATTCTTGACATTTATCATTAGAAATCATTGGTACGTATGATTAAGTCACGATTTAGAGTTTTCAATAGTTTAAGTTACTTGTACGCTCACTCCATAGGATGTTATACTTCCAGTTAGAGGCCCGGGGCAGTTACGGTAATCTCTGCATTACATCTGCCTGACCGAAAAATTACTATTTTCTTTGACGTAAATCGAAATATCAATTTTCACCAGACTTACATTCAAATACCAGCAGTTCTTGTTGTGCGGCGATTTTGGCGACCAGTTCAATACCAAATTTAAAAAAAGGAATAAGAATTAACTTAAATTTGTTGCTAAGTTAAAGTTTAGATAAAATCCAAAATATAAAGTCAAATCAAGCAGTGGACTAATATTGTAAAAATTAGAGTATCTTGCATTTAAATATTTCTCTATATTACATGCATGTCTTGAAATTTGAAGCGTTCGTAATGTACAAGCAATAATATAAATTTAAAAGTATACGTAATATTTGGTACACATACATTCATTATTGAAGCCATCATACATCTGCTTTCAACATCAAGGTACCTAGCTGTTTGCGCAAACAACGTGGGATCGAGACGGTGAAGGTATGTACCTCTTACTTTGAACATACAGTGTATATCATTTCCACAAATTTATATTGTTGCTTCTTTGGTTTCTGGGTGTTTGTTTCTCATTGGGGTTTTATATTGATTTCGTTAATTAGATAACGTAAAAATAAATCGAATTTCGAATATCTGAACTTCTTTAAATTAACGTAAATTGTATATCTCTGAAGAGGTATATCGTAATTTTCTTTAGTATTAATTTTTTTTTATCGTAAATAGTTTAACATAACTTTCATATCGTTTAATGAATATTACAGTTGTACAACAATGAATGTGAACAGAGGTGATATATTTCCCTCATTTCAACTAAAAAATGGTTTCATGTAACGAAAATGAATTTTAAGAACATGAATAAATTGTAAAGTAATTGGAGTATGTGAGCCAGATGTTGACTTAATTCAAATAGGTGCGTTGGGAGAGACCAACATGTTCTCTCACATATGGAAGGGAAGGGAGTGAGAAGGAGACAATTACATCTGTGTCTCCTGTAAAGTGTTTGATTTTTATCACGTTTCGTTGTCGCCTAACATTTCGCTGCGTTTGTCCGACCCAGCGGCAAATTATCTCTGTTTCTCCGTCTATTACATAAAGTTTTCTATGATGTTTTGAATTAGTCTGAAGTGCGTTTTGCAGTTTCGTAAGGTTTTATGATTTTTTATGTAAGAAAAATCAAGTGCATGAAATAAATGGTTATGTATGTATGCAGTGGCAATGTTTCACATAAGAACCCACCCCAGCCGAAGAGCTTAGACCTGGTTCGACTAGCATGCACACCCGGGTGACATTACACTGCCGCTAGAACATCAGCAACTTATGTACGGTATAAGTACAATTACATAACAAATGGCGCCCAACGTGGGGCTCGACACTATTGTGGGTACCTGAACCGGTTTTTTTTCCCCAGATTATCGTGTTTATGGCGAAGGAATTAGATTAAATGCCGAAGTCGTTTAGCTAACCAAACGTAGACATTGGTAACATTTTCTCAGTGGGAACTGTGATCTCACATGCTTTGTCATTTGGAACAGAGTGAAGTATCAGTTGTTTGTTACACTCTGCCAGTGGCATACGTGTGAGTGATTGGTTTCAAACTGTTATACTTTTGCATGCATCTAATCGACTACGATTTAGTTGATTGTGTGTAAATAATAATAGTTGGCTTGCTCTTGCGCACAAGTTATTTTTATTTGCTTTCGCGAAGCAGACATTGGGAAAGAAGTACTTGGTCATCTTCGAGAAAGTCAACATCTGGAATTCACATACTACAAACATATGTACATTGTGCAGAAGAATTTATTTGAAGAAAAAAAAAAAGAAAGCATTTTGCTGTTAACATTTAATTGTATATAAATTGGAAAATATTTAATACATAAAGTGACTTTATCTATATATTAATATATTTAAACGGTGTGCTTTAAGAATTTGCAAAGGGAATAAAGGCATTCCTATACACATACATACATACATACTAAGATTTGTTTGATTTGATTTTGTTTGTTTTTGTGTTTGTTCAAAATGGCTGTTCAACATAGCAATGAGAATTTGATAGGAATAAATGCAACCGAGGGATTGTGCACAATATGCAATGAGGCAATTGTAAACCCTGATGTTGCAGTGGCTCCATGCCAGCATAGTTTCCATCGTAATTGCATTTCTACACGGTTTTGTAGCAACAATACATGCCCATTATGTCGTAGGGTTTGTGATTCGAATGATTTTACTGATTTGAATGGACAGGCTATTCGATTAGAGATTACTACAGGTGGTGCAATAACTCGTGGACGATTAGCACGAGCAGATACTGCTTCTTTAGAACGCGCTAATGTAGAACCAGGACAGAGAATATACAATACTCGTGGACGGACTCGTGGCCCACGGAATGGACAAAATCGTAACACCCAACAACATAACAATGACTTAACTCGTACAGAATAAGTTGTAGCAAGTGCTATACGTAGACAGCAGGAAGTTATTTCTCGTGACTTCCAAACCACAATTGAACGTATGATTCCTAGCACCTTAGAACAACAATTTGCTAACATAAATTTGAATCTGTTGCAACCTCGCATGGAAATGCCACTACCAGACAGGGAAGATTTTAATTCAACAGCTACAAGCAACATGGTAGGACAAGCTACAACTCCACAAGCACCATATTATTATGAGGGTGATCGTACGCGTGCTTCTCAACCACAAATAAATAGTACTTGCTTGACCCCAGAGGCTATAAGGAAAATTATTTCGGGTTGTTAATTGGCTTTTGACGGCTCTAGTGACGGAATTTCAGTAAATGAGTTTATTTACAGAGTAAACGCATTAACGAGGTCATTCTTATGTGGAAATTTTACGTCTCTTTGTGAGAATGTTCACATTTTGTTTGAAGGAAAAGCCAAGAATTGGTTTTGGCGTTACCATCGCGCAAATAGGGTAATCGATTGGTTTGATGTTTGTGATGCATTGAAAACTAACTTTAGGGACGTGCGCACAGATTTCGATATCAAAGACTCAATTCGTAGTAGGAAGCAAAAACCAAACGAATCATTTGAGAAGTACTTAGACAGTGTTTTATCTATATGCGATGCTTTGAATACACCTATGTCAGAGCGAGAGCTAGTTGAAACTCTGATAAGGAATTTACGATCTGAAATACGGCTAGAATTGTTACATTTTAATATAAGTAACCTGAATGACTTACGGCGTGCTTGTCTAAGGCGTGAAAGCTTTCTTCAAACCGTTCAAGGATCATTAAAATCGCCTGTTAGACAGTTTAGCATTCCTAGACGACAAATATCAGGAGTTGAACACATTGATATTGAGCTAGAATCACCTGTAATTGAAGACGCTGGTGATATCAAGCAGGAAGTGTTGGAATTGTGATCAGGTCGGTCACAATTACAAAGAGTGCGTTAAGCCGCGCCGTGTATTTTGCTATGGCTGCGGACTTATTGCCTTTTTTTTCCTACTTGTCCAAATTGTAACAAGTCGGGAAACGTAGGACGGGATGTTTGCAACACCAACAGCAAACATCCGAAACGACAGTAAGCGCAGAACCAAAACCAGTTCAAATTTTAAAGTCGCAACCAAATTTGACTAACGAATTATCAGAGTTACCACGGTTACATCCCATAAAACCCTTTCATGAACGACTTAAAGAATATAAAAGTCGGCGCGAACAGATTTTCAAACAGACGCGTTCGGCACTTCGCGCTAGAGAGTATTGGAAAGAAGTTGGTCACACGCGAATTAAATTAATATCGACCATTATTTGTAAGCCAGGAGATGTTAGGCCTTATGCAGCTATTCGTGTTCTAGATTGTGAAAGACTCGGTTTACTGGACTCTGGGGCTACAATTAGTTGTCTTGGGGGAAAGTTAGCACCGGAGGTATTAAGAAGAAAGAACGAGCTTCGGGTTAAGACATTTAAATCTCATACACGGACTGCAGACGGAGCGACACAGCAAGTTGAAGGCGGTGTCGATTTATCGGTTACATACAAACAAGAAACTCAAATAATTCAATTTTATATAATACCAAATTTATCACAAGACATCTACCTGGGGGTTAACTTTTGGAGAGCGTTCAAGTTGGCATCTCACATTATTAGCGAAACTAACCTTTGTGAGGAGTATGAAAACGTTCATGCTCTCACACATGAACAGCGACAGAAGCTTAATGCTTCAATATTGTGCTTTCCTTCGTATGAGGAAAATGGATTAGGAAAAACTACGCTATTAGAACATGAGATAGACGTAGGTACCGCGAAGCCAATAAAGCAGAGACATTTTCCGATTTCACCGGCTATCGAAAAATTAGTAGGACAGGAAATCGAACGCATGCTAAAACTCGGTGTTATCGAAGAATCTAACAGCGCGTGGTCATCACCTGTTGTTCTAGTTAAAAAGCCTGGTAAATTGAGACTTTGTTTGGATAGTCGAAAGGTTAACGAAGCGACGCAAAAAGACGCATACCCATTGCCGCATATAGAGGGTATATTGAGTAGACTTGCGCGCGCAGAATTTATATCTAGTTTAGATTTAAAAGACGCTTTTTGGCAAATTCCACTGGAAGCCAGCTCACGCGAGAAAACAGCTTTCACAATCCCCAATCGACCGCTTTATCAGTTCACGCTTATGCCGTTCGGACTGTGTAACGCACCGCAAACCATGTCCCGGTTAATGGATAAAGTAATTCCTTACAATTTGAAAGAGCGCGTATTCGTTTACCTAGATGATCTGTTGCTAGTTTCAGAAGATTTTACTTCGCACATAAATTTGTTACAGGAAGTCGCGTGTCACATACGAAAGGCAGGTTTGACGATCAATATCGCAAAAAGTAAGTTTTGTTTGAAACAAGTAAACTATTTAGGTTACATAGTTGGACGCGGAACGCTCCAGACAGATCCAGCAAAAGTTTCGGCGATAGTGGAATATCCACCTCCGAAAACTGTACGACAGCTTCGTCGCTTTTTAGGAATGGCCGGCTGGTATCGGCGTTTCATCGCAAACTTCGCGGACATAACACAACCTTTGACGGAACTATTAAAGAAAAACAACTTTTTTAAGTGGACAGAGAAAACACAAGAAGCTTTTGAAAGTGTTAAGCAGCGCTTAACGTCTGCGCCGTTTCTTGCAAACCCTGATTTTTCCAAGTCATTTATTGTTCAGTGTGACGCGAGTCAAATGGGAGTAGGCGCAGTGCTAGCTCAATTGAATGAGAGCGGAGACGAAGTCCCGATCGCCTATATGTCTCAGAAATTGAACAAAGCGAAGCGCAACTATTCCGTTACTGAACGGGAATGTTTGGCGGCAGTGTTAGGCATAAAAAAATTTCTTCCTTATGTGGAAGGCCAGGAATTTAAAATAATTACCGATCACGCAAGCTTGCGTTGGCTCATGAATCAGTCGGACCTAAACGGACAACTAGCGCGCTGGGTGCTTAAACTGCAAGCGTTCCAGTTTACCATTGAGCACCGTAAAGGAAGTCAAAACGTAGTGCCAGACACACTATCACGAACGCACTGTGACAGTATCGATAAAATAGAAAGCGTTCAGATAGACTATGTACCGGACATTGACCTTGCATGACCACATTTTAAAGACGCGGACTACAATGATCTTCGCAGTAAGATTTTAGGCAGCGCGGACAAGTATCCTGATTTTGAAGTGAGAGAACAATATGTTTATCATCGAAACGATTACACGGGCGACAGTGAACAACAGGAATCCTCATGGAAGCTTGTTGTACCCGAAGGGTTAAGAGAAGAGTTATTGCGCAATGCGCATAACAATCCTTTGAGCGCGCACGGTGGGATTGCTAACACCACTGAGCGTGTACGACGTTACTTCTTCTGGCCGGCGCTCTGGCGTTCGGTACGCGACTACATTGAAAAGTGTGAAACGTGTAAAACCACGAAACATCCAAATAAAATACTTAGCCCTCCTATGGGAAATTTCGTAACGACAGAACGGATTTTTGAGCGACTTTTCATTGACCTCATTGGACCTTTTCCCCGATCTAAAAACGGACATATTGGCATTTTGATTGTGTTGGATCAATTGTCTAAATTCACTTTTCTTTGTCCTTTAAAAAGGTTTACAACTACACCAATAATAAACTTTCTCAAAGAACATGTATTTGACGTATTTGGAGTGCCGGAATTTCTCGTAAGCGACGATGGCAGTCAATTTAAGTCAGGTGAATTTGAAGCGTTTCTAACGAAATGTGGTATTAAACACATATGTACCGCGGTGCATTCTCCACAAAGCAATAGCTCTGAACGCGTCAATCGCTCAATAAACGCGGCGTTACGTGCCTACCTAAAAGGAGATCAGCGCGAATGGGATCAGCACTTAAGCAGTATCAATTGCGCTCTGCGTAACTCGGTGCATCAATCAACCTCAAAGAGTCCTTATTATACAGTTTGTGGACAGCACATGGTGACGCATGGGGGTAACTATAAACTGTTAAGAAATATAGGCATGCTTGAAGAGGGACGTATACAAAACACTGAAAACAGACACAACATACTTTTACTAATACGAGACACTGTACGAAACCAAATTCAAAAATCGCATGATATTGATAAGAAGACTTATAATTTAAGAGCAAGGCCAGCCGCGTTTAAAGAAGGACAGCTAGCACTTCGTAGGAATTTTACACTTAGCGACCAAAGTAAGAATTTTAATAGCAAGTTGGCTCCTACGTTTCTCAAGGCGCGGGTTCGAAATAAGCAAGGATCTGCCTACTACATACTGGAAGACGAAGGCGGTAAATTACTCGGAACGTACCACTGCAAGGATATACAACGACTATGAGACGAAACTGATACGGCATATTTTCGGTCCTCTTACTTCTCAAAATTCTCGATAGGCTCTAATTTTTAATTTGTGTTTGTGATGTGTGCGAGTTTTTTTTTGCACTGAATGTCTTTAATGCCTAATGTCTTAGCCACTTCTACAGTTCTATTAGTATATATTTTAAACTCTCTTCAGTTATTTTAAATCTATTACGTTTCCACTGAACAATAAAAATTCCTTAAAGCAAGCTAGTCTGACGTTGTGAAATTCTCGGCCATTTTGTTCAAAACCCTGGAAGACGAATGACGTCTGATAAGTTACTGTGCGGTATAATTTCAATTCGAGTAATTTCTCAATTTTATCTGCCGAAATCTAAGTAATCCTGATTTAAGATAATCAAAAAAAAAAAGAGTTTGATTGCAATCAATATTTCATTGTGGTGTTTAAAAACATATTTATGACACCAAGTTTTATATTTTCACGGAAGGGTGCTCCGGTAGCTTAAGCGCTCCGGTGGACGATTTTCTTCGCTAAGTCTAAACTGTAGCCAAATTCTTGACATTTATCATTAGAAATCATTGGTACGTATGATTAAGTCACGATTTAGAGTTTTCAATAGTTTAAGTTACTTGTACGCTCACTCCATAGGATGTTATACTTCCAGTTAGAGGCCCGGGGCAGTTACGGTAATCTCTGCATTACATCTGCCTGACCGAAAAATTACTATTTTCTTTGACGTAAATCGAAATATCAATTTTCACCAGACTTACATTCAAATACCAGCAGTTCTTGTTGTGCGGCGATTTTGGCGACCAGTTCAATACCAAATTTAACAAAAGGAATAAGAATTAACTTAAATTTGTTGCTAAGTTAAAGTTTAGATAAAATCCAAAATATAAAGTCAAATCAAGCAGTGAACTAATATTGTAAAAATTAGAGTATCTTGCATTTAAATATTTCTCTATATTACATGCATGTCTTGAAATTTGAAGCGTTCGTAATGTACAAGCAATAATATAAATTTAAAAGTATACGTAATATTTGGTACACATACATTCATTATTGAAGCCATCATACATCTACTTTCAACATCAAGGTACCTAGCTGTTTGCGCAAACAACGTGGGATCGAGACGGTGAAGGTATGTACCTCTTACTTTGAACATACAGTGTATATCATTTCCACAAATTTATATTGTTGCTTCTTTGGTTTCTGGGTGTTTGTTTCTCATTGGGGTTTTATATTGATTTCGTTAATTAGATAACGTAAAAATAAATCGAATTTCGAATATCTGAACTTCTTTAAATTAACGTAAATTGTATATCTCTGAAGAGGTATATCGTAATTTTCTTTAGTATTAATTTTTTTTTATCGTAAATAGTTTAACATAACTTTCATATCGTTTAATGAATATTACAGTTGTACAACAATGAATGTGAACAGAGGTGATATATTCCCCTCATTTCAACTAAAAAATGGTTTCATGTAACGAAAATGAATTTTAAGAACATGAATAAATTGTAAAGTAATTGGAGTATGTGAGCCAGATGTTCACTTAATTCAAATAGGTGGGTTGGGAGAGACCAACATGTTCTCTCACATATGGAAGGGAAGGGAGTGAGAAGGAGACAATTACATCTGTGTCTCCTGTAAAGTGTTTGATTTTTATCACGTTTCGTTGTCGCCTAACATTTCGCTGCGTTTGTCCGACCCAGCGGCAAATTATCTCTGTTTCTCCGTCTATTACATAAAGTTTTCTATGATGTTTTGAATTAGTCTGAAGTGCGTTTTGCAGTTTCGTAAGGTTTTATGATTTTTTATGTAAGAAAAATCAAGTGCATGAAATAAATGGTTATGTATGTATGCAGTGACAATGTTTCACATAAGAACCCACCCCAGCCGAAGAGCTTAGACCTGGTTCGACTAGCATGCACACCCGGGTGACATTACACTGCCGCTAGAACATCAGCAACTTATGTACGGTATAAGTACAATTACATAACAAATGGCGCCCAACGTGGGGCTCGACACTATTGTGGGTACCTGAACCGGTTTTTTTTCCCCAGATTATCGTGTTTATGGCGAAGGAATTAGATTAAATGCCGAAGTCGTTTAGCTAACCAAACGTAGACATTGGTAACATTTTCTCAGTGGGAACTGTGATCTCACATGCTTTGTCATTTGGAACAGAGTGAAGTATCAGTTGTTTGTTACACTCTGCCAGTGGCATACGTGTGAGTGATTGGTTTCAAACTGTTATACTTTTGCATGCATCTAATCGACTACGATTTAGTTGATTGTGTGTAAATAATAATAGTTGGCTTGCTCTTGCGCACAAGTTATTTTTATTTGCTTTCGCGAAGCAGACATTGGGAAAGAAGCACTTGGTCATCTTCGAGAAAGTCAACATCTGGAATTCACATACTACAAACATATGTACATTGTGCAGAAGAATTTATTTGAAGAAAAAAAAAAGAAAGCATTTTGCTGTTAACATTTAATTGTATATAAATTGGAAAATATTTAATACATAAAGTGACTTTATCTATATATTAATATATATAAACGGTGTGCTTTAAGAATTTGCAAAGGGAATAAAGGCATTCCTATACACATACATACATACATACTAAGATTTGTTTGATTTGATTTTGTTTGTTTTTGTGTTTGTTCAAAATGGCTGTTCAACATAGCAATGAGAATTTCATAGGAATAAATGCAACCGAGGGATTGTGCACAATATGCAATGAGGCAATTGTAAACCCTGATGTTGCAGTGGCTCCATGCCAGCATAGTTTCCATCGTAATTGCATTTCTACACGGTTTTGTAGCAACAATACATGCCCATTATGTCGTAGGGTTTGTGATTCGAATGATTTTACTGATTTGAATGGACAGGCTATTCGATTAGAGATTACTACAGGTGGTGCAATAACTCGTGGACAATTAGCACGAGCAGATACTGCTTCTTTAGAACGCGCTAATGTAGAACCAGGACAGAGAATATACAATACTCGTGGACGGACTCGTGGCCCACGGAATGGACAAAATCGTAACACCCAACAACATAACAATGACTTAACTCGTACAGAATAAGTTGTAGCAAGTGCTATACGTAGACAGCAGGAAGTTATTTCTCGTGACTTCCAAACCACAATTGAACGTATGATTCCTAGCACCTTAGAACAACAATTTGCTAACATAAATTTGAATCTGTTGCAACCTCGCATGGAAATGCCACTACCAGACAGGGAAGATTTTAATTCAACAGCTACAAGCAACATGGTAGGACAAGCTACAACTCCACAAGCACCATATTATTATGAGGGTGATCGTACGCGTGCTTCTCAACCACAAATAAATAGTACTTGCTTGACCCCAGAGGCTATAAGGAAAATTATTTCGGGTTGTTAATTGGCTTTTGACGGCTCTAGTGACGGAATTTCAGTAAATGAGTTTATTTACAGAGTAAACGCATTAACGAGGTCATCCTTATGTGGAAATTTTACGTCTCTTTGTCAGAATGTTCACATTTTGTTTGAAGGAAAAGCCAAGAATTGGTTTTGGCGTTACCATCGCGCAAATAGGGTAATCGATTGGTTTGATGTTTGTGATGCATTGAAAACTAACTTTAGGGACGTGCGCACAGATTTCGATATCAAAGACTCAATTCGTAGTAGGAAGCAAAAACCAAACGAATCATTTGAGAAGTACTTAGACAGTGTTTTATCTACATATATGCGATGCTTTGAATACACCTATGTCAGAGCGAGAGCTAGTTGAAACTCTGATAAGGAATTTACGATCTGAAATACGGCTAGAATTGTTACATTTTAATATAAGTAACCTGAATGACTTACGGCGTGCTTGTCTAAGGCGTGAAAGCTTTCTTCAAACCGTTCAAGGATCATTAAAATCGCCTGTTAGACAGTTTAGCATTCCTAGACGACAAATATCAGGAGTTGAACACATTGATATTGAGCTAGAATCACCTGTAATTGAAGACGCTGGTGATATCAAGCAGGAAGTGTTGGAATTGTGATCAGGTCGGTCACAATTACAAAGAGTGCGTTAAGCCGCGCCGTGTATTTTGCTATGGCTGCGGACTTATTGCCTTTTTTTTCCTACTTGTCCAAATTGTAACAAGTCGGGAAACGTACGACGGGATGTTTGCAACACCAACAGCAAACATCCGAAACGACAGTAAGCGCAGAACCAAAACCAGTTCAAATTTTAAAGTCGCAACCAAATTTGACTAACGAATTATCAGAGTTACCACGGTTACATCCCATAAAACCCTTTCATGAACGACTTAAAGAATATAAAAGTCGGCGCGAACAGATTTTCAAACAGACGCGTTCGGCACTTCGCGCTAGAGAGTATTGGAAAGAAGTTGGTCACACGCGAATTTAATTAATATCGACCATTATTTGTAAGCCAGGAGATGTTAGGCCTTATGCAGCTATTCGTGTTCTAGATTGTGAAAGACTCGGTTTACTGGACTCTGGGGCTACAATTAGTTGTCTTGGGGGAAAGTTAGCACCGGAGGTATTAAGAAGAAAGAACGAGCTTCGGGTTAAGACATTTAAATCTCATACACGGACTGCAGACGGAGCGACACAGCAAGTTGAAGGCGGTGTCGATTTATCGGTTACATACAAACAAGAAACTCAAATAATTCAATTTTATATAATACCAAATTTATCACAAGACATCTACCTGGGGGTTAACTTTTGGAGAGCGTTCAAGTTGGCATCTCACATTATTAGCGAAACTAACCTTTGTGAGGAGTATGAAAACGTTCATGCTCTCACACATGAACAGCGACAGAAGCTTAATGCTTCAATATTGTGCTTTCCTTCGTATGAGGAAAATGGATTAGGAAAAACTACGCTATTAGAACATGAGATAGACGTAGGTACCGCGAAGCCAATAAAGCAGAGACATTTTCCGATTTCACCGGCTATCGAAAAATTAGTAGGACAGGAAATCGAACGCATGCTAAAACTCGGTGTTATCGAAGAATCTAACAGCGCGTGGTCATCACCTGTTGTTCTAGTTAGAAAGCCTGGTAAATTGAGACTTTGTTTGGATAGTCGAAAGGTTAACGAAGCGACGCAAAAAGACGCATACCCATTGCCGCATATAGAGGGTATATTGAGTAGACTTCCGCGCGCAGAATTTATATCTAGTTTAGATTTAAAAGACGCTTTTTGGCAAATTCCACTGGAAGCCAGCTCACGCGAGAAAACAGCTTTCACAATCCCCAATCGACCGCTTTATCAGTTCACGCTTATGCCGTTCGGACTGTGTAACGCACCGCAAACCATGTCCCGGTTAATGGATAAAGTAATTCCTTACAATTTGAAAGAGCGCGTATTCGTTTACCTAGATGATCTGTTGCTGGTTTCAGAAGATTTTACTTCGCACATAAATTTGTTACAGGAAGTCGCGTGTCACATACGAAAGGCAGGTTTGACGATCAATATCGCAAAAAGTAAGTTTTGTTTGAAACAAGTAAACTATTTAGGTTACATAGTTGGACGCAGAACGCTCCAGATAGATCCAGCAAAAGTTTCGGCGATAGTAGAATATCCACCTCCGAAAACTGTACGACAGCTTCGTCGCTTTTTAGGAATGGCCGGCTGGTATCGGCGTTTCATCGCAAACTTCGCGGACATAACACAACCTTTGACGGAACTATTAAAGAAAAACAACTTTTTTAAGTGGACAGAGAAAACACAAGAAGCTTTTGAAAGTGTTAAGCAGCGCTTAACGTCTGCGCCGTTTCTTGCAAACCCTGATTTTTCCAAGTCATTTATTGTTCAGTGTGACGCGAGTCAAATGGGAGTAGGCGCAGTGCTAGCTCAATTGAATGAGAGCGGAGACGAAGTCCCGATCGCCTATATGTCTCAGAAATTGAACAAAGCGAAGCGCAACTATTCCGTTACTGAACGGGAATGTTTGGCGGCAGTGTTAGGCATAAAAAAATGTCTTCCTTATGTGGAAGGCCAGGAATTTAAAATAATTACCGATCACGCAAGCTTGCGTTGGCTCATGAATCAGTCGGACCTAAACGGACAACTAGCGCGCTGGGTGCTTAAACTGCAAGCGTTCCAGTTTACCATTGAGCACCGTAAAGGAAGTCAAAACGTAGTGCCAGACACACTATCACGAACGCACTGTGACAGTATCGATAAAATAGAAAGCGTTCAGATAGACTATGTACCGGACATTGACCTTGCATGACCACATTTTAAAGACGCGGACTACAATGATCTTCGCAGTAAGATTTTAGGCAGCGCGGACAAGTATCCTGATTTTGAAGTCAGAGAACAATATGTTTATCATCGAAACGATCATTACACGGGCGACAGTGAACAACAGGAATCCTCATGGAAGCTTGTTGTACCCGAAGGGTTAAGAGAAGAGTTATTGCGCAATGCGCATAACAATCCTTTGAGCGCGCACGGTGGGATTGCTAAAACCACTGAGCGTGTACGACGTTACTTCTTCTGGCCGGCGCTCTGGCGTTCGGTACGCGACTACATTGAAAAGTGTGAAACGTGTAAAACCACGAAACATCCAAATAAAATACTTAGCCCTCCTATGGGAAATTTCGTAACGACAGAACGGATTTTTGAGCGACTTTTCATTGACCTCATTGGACCTTTTCCCCGATCTAAAAACGGACATATTGGCATTTTGATTGTGTTGGATCAATTGTCTAAATTCACTTTTCTTTGTCCTTTAAAAAGGTTTACAACTACACCAATAATAAACTTTCTCAAAGAAGATGTATTTGACGTATTTGGAGTGCCGGAATTTCTCGTAAGCGACGATGGCAGTCAATTAAAGTCAGGTGAATTTTAAGCGTTTCTAACGAAATGTGGTATTAAACACATATGTACCGCGGTGCATTCTCCACAAAGCAATAGCTCTGAACACGTCAATCGCTCAATAAACGCGGCGTTACGTGCCTACCTAAAAGGAGATCAGCGCGAATGGGATCAGCACTTAAGCAGTATCAATTGCGCTCTGCGTAACTCGGTGCATCAATCAACCTCAAAGAGTCCTTATTATACAGTTTGTGGACAGCACATGGTGACGCATTGGGGTAACTATAAACTGTTAAGAAATATAGGTATGCTTGAAGAGGGACGTATACAAAACACTGAAAACAGACACAACATACTTTTACTAATACGAGGCACTGTACGAAACCAAATTCAAAAATCGCATGATATTAATAAGAAGACTTATAATTTAAGAGCAAGGCCAGCCGCGTTTAAAGAAGGACAGCTAGTACTTCGTAGGAATTTTACACTTAGCGACCAAAGTAAGAATTTTAATAGCAAGTTGGCTCCTACGTTTCTCAAGGCGCGGGTTCGAAATAAGCAAGGATCTGCCTACTACATACTGGAAGACGAAGGCGGTAAATTACTCGGAACGTACCACTGCAAGGATATACAACGACTATGAGACGAAACTGATACGGCATATTTTCGGTCCTCTTACTTCTCATCGCATACATTTTCTCAATTTCAAAATTCTCGATAGGCTCTAATTTTTAATTTGTGTTTGTGATGTGTGCGAGTTTTTTTTTGCACTGAATGTCTTTAATGCCTAATGTCTTAGCCACTTCTACAGTTCTATTAGTATATATTTTAAACTCTCTTCAGTTATTTTAAATCTATTACGTTTCCACTGAACAATAAAAATTCCTTAAAGCAAGCTAGTCTGACGTTGTGAAATTCTCGGCCATTTTGTTCAAAACCCTGGAAGACGAATAACGTCTGATAAGTTACTGTGCGGTATAATTTCAATTCGAGTAATTTCTCAATTTTATCTGCCGAAATCTAAGTAATCCTGATTTAAGATAATCAAAAAAAAAAAAAGAGTTTGATTGCAATCAATATTTCATTGTGGTGTTTAAAAACATATTTATGACACCAAGTTTTATATTTTCACGGAAGGGTGCTCCGGTAGCTTAAGCGCTCCGGTGGACGATTTTCTTCGCTAAGTCTAAACTGTAGCCAAATTCTTGACATTTATCCTTAGAAATCATTGGTACGTATGATTAAGTCACGATTTAGAGTTTTCAATAGTTTAAGTTACTTGTACGCTCACTCCATATGATGTTATACTTCCAGTTAGAGGCCCGGGGCAGTTACGGTAATCTCTGCATTACATCTGCCTGACCGAAAAATTACTATTTTCTTTGACGTAAATCGAAATATCAATTTTCACCAGACTTACATTCAAATACCAGCAGTTCTTGTTGTGCGGCGATTTTGGCGACCAGTTCAATACCAAATTTAACAAAAGGAATAAGAATTAACTTAAATTTGTTGCTAAGTTAAAGTTTAGATAAAATCCAAAATATAAAGTCAAATCAAGCAGTGAACTAATATTGTAAAAATTAGAGTATCTTGCATTTAAATATTTCTCTATATTACATGCATGTCTTGAAATTTGAAGCGTTCGTAATGTACAAGCAATAATATAAATTTAAAAGTATACGTAATATTTGGTACACATACATTCATTATTGAAGCCATCATACATCTACTTTCAACATCAAGGTACCTAGCTGTTTGCGCAAACAACGTGGGATCGAGACGGTGAAGGTATGTACCTCTTACTTTGAACATACAGTGTATATCATTTCCACAAATTTATATTGTTGCTTCTTTGGTTTCTGGGTGTTTGTTTCTCATTGGGGTTTTATATTGATTTCGTTAATTAGATAACGTAAAAATAAATCGAATTTCGAATATCTGAACTTCTTTAAATTAACGTAAATTGTATATCTCTGAAGAGGTATATCGTAATTTTCTTTAGTATTAATTTTTTTTTTATCGTAAATAGTTTAACATAACTTTCATATCGTTTAATGAATATTACAGTTGTACAACAATGAATGTGAACAGAGGTGATATATTCCCCTCATTTCAACTAAAAAATGGTTTCATGTAACGAAAATGAATTTTAAGAACATGAATAAATTGTAAAGTAATTGGAGTATGTGAGCCAGATGTTCACTTAATTCAAATAGGTGGGTTGGGAGAGACCAACATGTTCTCTCACATATGGAAGGGAAGGGAGTGAGAAGGAGACAATTACATCTGTGTCTCCTGTAAAGTGTTTGATTTTTATCACGTTTCGTTGTCGCCTAACATTTCGCTGCGTTTGTCCGACCCAGCGGCAAATTATCTCTGTTTCTCCGTCTATTACATAAAGTTTTCTATGATGTTTTGAATTAGTCTGAAGTGCGTTTTGCAGTTTCGTAAGGTTTTATGATTTTTTATGTAAGAAAAATCAAGTGCATGAAATAAATGGTTATGTATGTATGCAGTGGCAATGTTTCACATAAGAACCCACCCCAGCCGAAGAGCTTAGACTTGGTTCGACTAGCATGCACACCCGGGTGACATTACACTGCCGCTAGAACATCAGCAACTTATGTACGGTATAAGTACAATTACATAACAAATGGCGCCCAACGTGGGGCTCGACACTATTGTGGGTACCTGAACCGGTTCTTTTTCCCCAGATTATCGTGTTTATGGCGAAGGAATTAGATTAAATGCCGAAGTCGTTTAGCTAACCAAACGTAGACATTGGTAACATTTTCTCAGTGGGAACTGTGATCTCACATGCTTTGTCATTTGGAACAGAGTGAAGTATCAGTTGTTTGTTACACTCTGCCAATGGCATACGTGTGAGTGATTGGTTTCAAACTGTTATACTTTTGCATGCATCTAATCGACTACGATTTAGTTGATTGTGTGTAAATAATAATAGTTGGCTTGCTCTTGCGCACAAGTTATTTTTATTTGCTTTCGCGAAGCAGACATTGGGAAAGAAGCACTTGGTCATCTTCGAGAAAGTCAACATCTGGAATTCACATACTACAAACATATGTACATTGTGCAGAAGAATTTATTTGAAGAAAAAAAAAAAGAAAGCATTTTGCTGTTAACATTTAATTGTATATAAATTGGAAAATATTTAATACATAAAGTGACTTTATCTATATATTAATATATTTAAACGGTGTGCTTTAAGAATTTGCAAAGGGAATAAAGGCATTCCTATACACATACATACATACATACTAAGATTTGATTGATTTGATTTTGTTTGTTTTTGTGTTTGTTCAAAATGGCTGTTCAACATAGCAATGAGAATTTGATAGGAATAAATGCAACCGAGGGATTGTGCACAATATGCAATGAGGCAATTGTAAACCCTGATGTTGCAGTGGCTCCATGCCAGCATAGTTTCCATCGTAATTGCATTTCTACACCGTTTTGTAGCAACAATACATGCCCATTATGTCGTAGGGTTTGTGATTCGAATGATTTTACTGATTTGAATGGACAGGCTATTCGATTAGAGATTACTACAGGTGGTGCAATAACTCGTGGACGATTAGCACGAGCAGATACTGCTTCTTTAGAACGCGCTAATGTAGAACCCGGACAGAGAATATACAATACTCGTGGACGGACTCGTGGCCCACGGAATGGACAAAATAGTAACACCCAACAACATAACAATGACTTAACTCGTACAGAATAAGTTGTAGCAAGTGCTATGCGTAGACAGCAGGAAGTTATTTCTCGTGACTTCCAAACCACAATTGAACGTATGATTCCTAGCACCTTAGAACAACAATTTGCTAACATAAATTTGAATCTGTTGCAACCTCGCATGGAAATGCCACTACCAGACAGGGAAGATTTTAATTCAACAGCTACAAGCAACATGGTAGGACAAGCTACAACTCCACAAGCACCATATTATTATTATGAGGGTGATCGTACGCGTGCTTCTCAACCACAAATAAATAGTACTTGCTTGACCCCAGAGGCTATAAGGAAAATTATTTCGGGTTGTTAATTGGCTTTTGACGGCTCTAGTGACGGAATTTCAGTAAATGAGTTTATTTACAGAGTAAACGCATTAACGAGGTCATCCTTAAGTGGAAATTTTACGTCTCTTTGTCAGAATGTTCACATTTTGTTTGAAGGAAAAGCCAAGAATTGGTTTTGGCGTTACCATCGCGCAAATAGGGTAATCGATTGGTTTGATGTTTGTGATGCATTGAAAACTAACTTTAGGGACGTGCGCACAGATTTCGATATCAAAGACTCAATTCGTAGTAGGAAGCAAAAACCAAACGAATCATTTGAGAAGTACTTAGACAGTGTTTTATCTATATGCGATGCTTTGAATACACCTATGTCAGAGCGAGAGCTAGTTGAAACTCTGATAAGGAATTTACGATCTGAAATACGGCTAGAATTGTTACATTTTAATATAAGTAACCTGAATGACTTACGGCGTGCTTGTCTAAGGCGTGAAAGCTTTCTTGAAACCGTTCAAGGATCATTAAAATCGCCTGTTAGACAGTTTAGCATTCCTAGACGACAAATATCAGGAGTTGAACACATTGATATTGAGCTAGAATCACCTGTAATTGAAGACGCTGGTGATATCAAGCAGGAAGTGTTGGAATTGTGATCAGGTCGGTCACAATTACAAAGAGTGCGTTAAGCCGCGCCGTGTATTTTGCTATGGCTGCGGACTTATCGCCTTTTTTTTTCCTACTTGTCCAATTGTAACAAGTCGGGAAACGTACGACGGGATGTTTGCAACACCAACAGCAAACATCCGAAACGACAGTAAGCGCAGAACCAAAACCAGTTCAAATTTTAAAGTCGCAACCAAATTTGACTAACGAATTATCAGAGTTACCACGGTTACATCCCATAAAACCCTTTCATGAACGACTTAAAGAATATAAAAGTCGGCGCGAACAGATTTTCAAACAGACGCGTTCGGCACTTCGCGCTAGAGAGTATTGGAAAGAAGTTGGTCACACGCGAATTAAATTAATATCGACCATTATTTGTAAGCCAGGAGATGTTAGGCCTTATGCAGCTATTCGTGTTCTAGATTGTGAAAGACTCGGTTTACTGGACTCTGGGGCTACAATTAGTTGTCTTGGGGGAAAGTTAGCACCGGAGGTATTAAGAAGAAAGAACGAGCTTCGGGTTAAGACATTTAAATCTCATACACGGACTGCAGACGGAGCGACACAGCAAGTTGAAGGCGGTGTCGATTTATCGGTTACATACAAACAAGAAACTCAAATAATTAAATTTTATATAATACCAAATTTATCACAAGACATCTACCTGGGGGTTAACTTTTTGAGAGTGTTCAAGTTGGCATCTCACATTATTAGCGAAACTAACCTTTGTGAGGAGTATGAAAACGTTCATGCTCTCACACATGAACAGCGACAGAAGCTTAATGCTTCAATATTGTGCTTTCCTTCGTATGAGGAAAATGGATTAGGAAAAACTACGCTATTAGAACATGAGATAGACGTAGGTACCGCGAAGCCAATAAAGCAGAGACATTTTCTGATTTCACCGGCTATCGAAAAATTAGTAGGACAGGTAATCGAAGGCATGCTACAACTCGGTGTTATCGAAGAATCTAACAGCGCGTGGTCATCACCTGTTGTTCTAGTTAGAAAGCCTGGTAAATTGAGACTTTGTTTGGATAGTCGAAAGGTTAACGAAGCGACGCAAAAAGACGCATACCCATTGCCGCATATAGAGGGTATATTGAGTAGACTTGCGCGCGCAGAATTTAAATCTAGTTTAGATTTAAAAGACGCTTTTTGGCAAATTCCACTGGAAGCCAGCTCACGCGAGAAAACAGCTTTCACAATCCCCAATCGACCGCTTTATCAGTTCACGCTTATGCCGTTCGGACTGTGTAACGCACCGCAAACCATGTCCCGGTTAATGGATAAAGTAATTCCTTACAATTTGAAAGAGCGCGTATTCGTTTACCTAGATGATCTGTTGCTAGTTTCAGAAGATTTTACTTCGCACATAAATTTGTTACAGGAAGTCGCGTGTCACATACGAAAGGCAGGTTTGACGATCAATATCGCAAAAAGTAAGTTTTGTTTGAAACAAGTAAACTATTTAGGGTACATAGTTGGACGCGGAACGCTCCAGATAGATCCAGCAAAAGTTTCGGCGATAGTAGAATATCCACCTCCGAAAACTGTACGACAGCTTCGTCGCTTTTTAGGAATGGCCGGCTGGTATCGGCGTTTCATCGCAAACTTCGCGGACATAACACAACCTTTGACGGAACTATTAAAGAAAAACAACTTTTTTAAGTGGACAGAGAAAACACAAGAAGCTTTTGAAAGTGTTAAGCAGCGCTTAACGTCTGCGCCGTTTCTTGCAAACCCTGATTTTTCCAAGTCATTTATTGTTCAGTGTGACGCGAGTCAAATGGGAGTAGGCGCAGTGCTAGCTCAATTGAATGAGAGCGGAGACGAAGTCCCGATCGCCTATATGTCTCAGAAATTGAACAAAGCGAAGCGCAACTATTCCGTTACTGAACGGGAATGTTTGGCGGCAGTGTTAGGCATAAAAAAATTTCGTCCTTATGTGGAAGGCCAGGAATTTAAAAGAATTACCGATCACGCAAGCTTGCGTTGGCTCATGAATCAGTCGGACCTAAACGGACGACTAGCGCGCTGGGCGCTTAAACTGCAAGCGTTCCAGTTTACCATTGAGCACCGTAAAGGAAGTCAAAACGTAGTGCCAGACACACTATCACGAATGCACTGTGACAGTATCGATAAAATATAAAGCGTTCAGATAGACTATGTACCGGACATTGACCTTGCATGACCACATTTTAAAGACGCGGACTACAATGATCTTCGCAGTAAGATTTTAGGCAGCGCGGACAAGTATCCTGATTTTGAAGTCAGAGAACAATATGTTTATCATCGAAACGATCATTACACTGGCGACAGTAAACAACAGGAATCCTCATGGAAGCCTGTTGTACCCGAAGGGTTAAGAGAAGAGTTATTGCGCAATGCGCATAACAATCCTTTGAGCGCGCACGGTGGGATTGCTAAAACCACTGAGCGTTTACGACGTTACTTCTTCTGGCCGGCGCTCTGGCGTTCGGTACGCGACTACATTGAAAAGTGTGAAACGTGTAAAACCACGAAACATCCAAATAAAATACTTAGCCCTCCTATGGGAAATTTCGTAACGACAGAACGGATTTTTGAGCGACTTTTCATTGACCTCATTGGACCTTTTCCCCGATCTAAAAACGGACATATTGGCATTTTGATTGTGTTGGATCAATTGTCTAAATTCACTTTTCTTTGTCCTTTAAAAAGGTTTACAACTACACCAATAATAAACTTTCTCAAAGAACATGTATTTGACGTATTTGGAGTGCCGGAATTTCTCGTAAGCGACGATGGCAGTCAATTAAAGTAAGGTGAATTTGAAGCGTTTCTAATGAAATGTGGTATTAAACACATATGTACCGCGGTGCATTCTCCACAAAGCAATAGCTCTGAACGCGTCAATCGCTCAATAAACGCGGCGTTACGTGCCTACCTAAAAGGAGATCAGCGCGAATGGGAGCAGCACTTAAGCAGTATCAATTGCGCTCTGCGTAACTCGGTGCATCAATCAACCTCAAAGAGTCCTTATTATACAGTTTGTGGACAGCACATGGTGACGCATGGGGGTAACTATAAACTGTTAAGAAATATAGGTATGCTTGAAGAGGGACGTATACAAAACACTGAAAACAGACACAACATACTTTTACTAATACGAGGCACTGTACGAAACCAAATTCAAAAATCGCATGATATTAATAAGAAGACTTATAATCGCATGATATTAATAAGAAGACTGGAAATACGTTCGCTCCCGCGCTGTTGGATTTCCTTCAGGCAGCGGCCGTTGACCCACTCTCACAGTTGAATGTTATCCCAGCTGATCTGCCTATGTACCTTCTCTTCGTAGTTGTTGTCCTCGGTGTTAATTTTGATGGTTGTGCTTCAGTGCGTGTGCACGTATAGTTTTGTTGCAAATATCTGCTGCCTGTGTCTGTATGTGGAAGGATGTGTGTCGAATTCCTTTAAATGTTGGTGTACTGTTGGTGTGTAGATGTTGCTGTTGGTCTGCAATTGTTGCAAGTAGATGTAGATGTTGCTGTGGGTGTGTTGTTGGACGCATCTATTAGCAATTCTTATTATGCTAGGAGAGGTCCTTTCGTACTACGTACTGGCGACCTAAGAAGAATTAATTTAATATTTCCACATTAAAATAGATAGCGCTTTTTGTTTCATATAAATTTTATTTAATTTTACTTTTTATTTCTCTGAGTGCGTGTACATACTTACACACATTCAAATGTGTTCATGTGTATATGTGTGTGGGTACACATTTTATTTTTGTGTACGTATGCAGAAGCACTCAATCTGCCTAATTTTCTATATTTTTAATTTAAGAAAACTTGCCTCAACTCCAAATTTCGCTGACTAATTAGCAACTTCGACGATTTCCAAAAAAATAACGTTTGCGGATTGATCCCGTTTACTGCCCGTTTCGTCTCTAACGTTATGTAAGTATATATGTATATATAAAGTATATAATTCACTGCACTGATTTTCACCCGCGTAACGATTCAGATTTGCTGACACCGACACTTTTGTTCAACTAACTCTTTCAGCCTTCATCAGCCCTATTTTATTAGCGTTGGTCAAGCCGAAGGAGTTACTCATTCCCTATCTATTTGGCGCCAATTGGCCGAAGTTCAAAATTGGCATTCGCTCAATTTGTTGCACACGTACACATATATGCTCAATACTGCCTTATCGTATCGCCGGGTTAGCAAGGTTTCCCACCATTGGCGTTTACTCTGGTATGCTTATGCAAATTATGGTTACTTTACATCCGGCAGATACTTCGATTCACACACACATTCATACCGAGTATAAGTCTGTCGTAACAGGCTCGCACCCGTCGATGTTGCCTGCAACATGGAGCGTGTGCGTAAAAAAAAGTTATAACGCAACCTGTCTGTTCGCCTTCGTATGGCCCAACGTGTGGCTTCGACCCACGACCTAGAGCCGGGCTTCACCGTCCTACACAGATTTCACGCTCGTTCTAGTATGGGTATCACTGGGTCACTATCCATCTACACACGGTCACTTTCTACAAACTACTCTTAATCTATATCATTGGCGAATCTACTTACACTATATTACGGGTGTTGGTAACTATACCAGGAGTCATTATGGGTCAAGATATTATAATACGTAGAAAGATAGTCAGACACCTAAAAATATCAGACATTTTTTTTAAATAGTTATTCATCATTACTGACTAAATAAATGGATGTAAATATCCCGGAATTTGTTAATGCGTAGTCAAGTAAAAAAATTAGTCATTTAACAGAACCAACAGCCAAAACGTTAACCATAAGGACCGCTACATGTAGTCGTGCACTTACATTCATTATCACAACATCACAGCAATTAACATCAACGATACGGAAACTACGCTACAAAAATATCTTTCGCATGGTGTCACCTCGCTCATACATTGAGTTTCCAATTGTCCTTAAAACGATGCATCTGACTTGCTTTGGGGCCAGCTTAGCATTATAATCTTTTATTTGGGAACTTTGCTTGAAATTTCGGCGGTATACCACTTGTCCAATCTGAAACCTAATATCCCTACACCTAGTATTATAAGTCCTTTTACTTCTCTCATGTGCCAACTTCAGTTCTTTCATTAGTTTGTTCCTTATTAACTGGGATTTGTCTTTCCCTGTCTCAATTTCACATTCTGCACTCCCGACCTTACCCAACCTTCGGTATAGCTCATACGATGCAGCATGTTGTATCATAGGCATACCGAACAGGGCGTAGTACGGTGAGCTATTTATTGCCGTGTGTACTATGCTGCGCAACGCGAATGCCGCATCGCTAATGTGTTTGTCCCAGTTTCTCTGACTCTCGCTGATGTACGACCTCACAATTTGTAGGACAGAGCGATTCACTCTTTCGGCCGCATTGGCCTGGGGTGAGTAAAAAGCAGTCCTGACATGTTTGGTCCCATACCTCCCAAGAAAATAGTTAAATATTTCCGCAATAAATTGCCTTGCATTGTCCGAGTGGACATATTCGGGCACACCATAGATGTGGAATACTTCTTCTTCAAGGAATTTAATAACATTAGCTGACGTGGCACTTCTCATAGGCTTCAAAAAAACAAATTTGGTAAATTGATCTACACATACAAACACGAAGACATTACCACTACATGTACGTAGACACGGACCCATGAAGTCTATGAATAAACGCTGAAAAGGCCTCTCGGTTATATGTTGTTTCCCCATTAACGGTTTGTGAAAGGCACTCTGGGTTTTGTTGGCTTTACAAATTTCGCACCTCTTAACATAATTTTGAACATCGGTCACCATTCCTGGCCAAAAATAGCGATCACGTATTCTAGACAGTGTTTTTTTGATACCTCCATGACCTGCAGATGGTGCATCGTGCGATGATTCCACTATCCCTTGACGCAGCTCCGTCGGAACCCAGAGCTTCCAGGCATGGTCCTGCTGAAGGTCATATCCCGTGTTAAACTGCGTCCGTTTGTACACGTAACCGTCCGATACGGTCAGTTCCGGTAGTTTGTCTGCATTATCTGTCACCGTTTTCTTCAGTCCTTCGTACTCTTCCGTTTTGAAAAATGGCGAATCGAGGCTCACATCTAGCATTCGGCCATTCTTTGTAATTTCTTCCATGTCGGCGCGAGATAAGGCATCTGGTACGATGTTTTGGGACCCCTTCCTGTGTTGGATATCAAAATCGTAGCTTTGCAGTTTTAAACTCCACCTCGCGAGTCTGCCAGACAGGTCTTTTTGGTTCATTAGCCATTTCAGACTTGCGTGGTCAGTAATTACGGTAAAGGGAAGTCCCTCCACATATGGCCTAAACCTTTTCACGCTAAGCACCGCCGCGTAACATTCCAGTTCGGTGATGCTGTAGTTGCGTTGCGCCTTATTTAATTTCGCCGAAATATACGCTATCGGGCGCTCGTTGCTTTCATCATCCAGTTGGAAGAGTACGCCACCCACGCCGTCAGTTGACGCATCACATTGAATATAAAAGTGTCTGTTGAAGTCTGGGTGTGTCAGTACAGGTGCTGAAATTAGGCTCTCTTTCAAACGGTCAAATGCATTCTTGGCCTCGTCCGTAATCGTAAATTTCTTTATTTTGTCCTTCGTGAGGCAGTTGTGCAGCGGAGCTGCAATGGTCGCGCAGTCTTGTATGAATCTACGGTACCACCCTGACATCCCCAGGAACCGTCTAAGCTGCTTCGGCGTTCGTGGTTCCGGAAAGTCCTTTACCGCTGCTATTTTGTTTGCGTCAGTACGAATGCATCCATTTCCTACAACATACCGGAGATATCTTACTTCTTTAAAACAAAACTTGCTCTTTTCAACGTTTATAGTCAATTTAGCTTCACGGAGACACCTAGCTACTTTCTGTAACAAACACAAATGGGACAGCCTGTTTTTGGCGCCCTTTACTACAAGTGAAACTGGAGAATTTCAGCAACTGTTACTTTCCTCAATCACTCCTATTTCCAACATTCTATCTAATTCTGCATAAACAAGTTTTTAGATGGCGGGCGAAATAGGGTAGTGTCTTTGTTTAACCGGGAGATTTTCGTTCTCCACTTCTATCACGTGTTCTTCTTTATCTGTCTTGCCCAGCCCTAGCACAGAAAAGGAGGGAAATTGGGCCTTAATTCGCTCTAAGGACACGCTCTCGTCGTGGGGTTTCATGCCGAACTGCATCAAATGCCAAGTCGCCCTCGGCGGGTACAAGCTCTGCAACAACAGTCCCCTTTTCTTTTACGGTCACACCCCTACTCACTACGCTCATGCCGAATGCCTGCCAGAAATCGACGCCAAGATAATCTTCTTGCTGAAGCCCTGGAACTATTAAGAATTCGAGGTCCTTAGTCACATTGTCCCAGAGGACGGGCAGAGTGATAACTCCCACCACCGCAGTCTCCCCCCCACTAGCCGATCGAATATTCTGGCCTTTAGTTGGCATTATGAGGCTTTCCTTGCCCTCGAGGAGGTTCTCCGCGTTTTTGCGCAGGCAACTAGCACCAGAATCTAGGAGCGCGAGCACTTCATGATCTCCTATTCTTGTCTTAGCAAAGAAACGATTATCCCCCTTTAATGTAACTATAGTCGAAATTATTTTTCGACATATTCTTCTTAAGTTCTTTCTTTTTGTTCTCATCTTCTGTATTTTTCTATAGTTCCTACTCTTCCTTTCGTTTGTTACCTCCTCACAGAATATTCGCCTTCGTGCTTCTTCATATTCTAGTTTTCTTTGGTGTAGACTTTTTCTTCCTTTCCTATCTTCTACTGTTCCTAGCCTATCTGTAACTCCCTTACTACCTATTTCTCTTCTTAAAATGTTCATTGGGTTGCCTCCGGGAGATTCTTCTGCTGGCAAGAGTTCACGGATATCTCGGCCAGCTTCGGATTTCCCGGATTCGGCTTGTATACACAAAAAGACGAGTCACTACCACAAGCAAAACAAATCATACTATGAAACTTGGACTCACATTTACCTTCCTTTTGTGCATCAAGTAGGTTTTTCGCGAAATGGTCAACAGGTAGACCACACTTAAAACATAACATTAAGTGGAAAGGAGATGGACAAAACGAATGGATAGTGGATTTTTGGACATCGGGTTTAACGGACGGGTGCACTTTACTAGGGACTAAAACTATTTGTGGAGGTCTGCTAACCAGATTCCTACCTATTGCTTCCACGCACTTATCTTCTTTATTACGTTCGCCCTTTTCTTCTCCGATATACAAAAAAGGTTTATGCAGTTGAACTGTGCGGACGTGCTTTTACTATCGCTCCTCATATCCTTGTACATATATCTTGTAAATTATTATTATCAAAGTTGTTATAAATCTAAATTCTAATCAGAAGTAATCAAAACCATAAATCGCAAACTCATCGAACCATCAATCAAAAGAGTAAATTATTAAATCAATAAAAATAAAATAAAATAGAATAAAATAAAACATCATTCCAACCATAACTTGTGTGAACAATAAGTAAACAAAAACAACTACGTCGAGCCGTTTGTGTACTTTGCTCCCGCTGTTGCTGTCACTGCCGTTTATTGACAACGATTAGCTGGATATATTCTCTTCTGTGTTAACAGCTGTGCGGCTGTGCGTTGGTGCTTTTGTTTTTGTCTCTATTTCATTTTCTTATCCGTCTATCGCTGCAATTGCTCAGCATTCATTAAATAATGACTACTCGCACAAAATCTGCTCGCCTGGTAATCGCTTCACCGAATAAGATACTCGCAACTACGCCTAAGAGTGCCTTGCCCGACATTGCGTGGATCTCGCAGCTTGAAGCGAAGCTTATGAGTGCTATGACAGAAGTTGTAAGAGAGGTGGTAAAGGAATCAGCTGACGCTATTATGCAGAAACTGGGAGAGGCGACTGCTGAGCTGGCCAACATGAAGAGAGACCTACGAACTTTTGAGCGTAAAATTGAACAAATTGAGGGCGACCACAAAGAAATGGCAGAGCTGCGCAATGATGTATGCGCACTAAAGGAGGAAATGGAAAACAAAAGCGTTGAAACTGATGTTGTTATCAGCGGCATTCCGCAAGTGCCAGACGAAAAGGTAGGGGAAGTTTTCAATAAAATCTGTCAAGTTATGCAGCTGAATCCTCTCCCATATCGATCGGCTTTTCGTGTTCGCAACAGCAAAGCGAAAAATACACCGCTGATTGTTAAACTAGTCTCCTCCCATGATCGCTCCCTGTTATTTGCTGCCGCTGCCAAGTTTTTCAAATTAAACAAAAGAGGTATTGAGCTAAGTGATATTGGGCGCCAATCCGAAGGAACAATACATCTAAATGAATCTCTCACCAGGCGTACGCGTGCGGTGATGCAATTCGCCACTCAACTGAAAAGGCAAAAGTGTGTAACATCTGCCTTCTCTTTTAAGGGACAGGTGTTTGTTCGTGTGCGGCCAAATGAAGCCGCGGTTAAAGTAGTCAGCATAGATGAAATTAAAGCGTTAACTGCTGACAGCAAATGACTAGTTTCTAAGATTTATTGTAATGTTCTTTGTATTTTTTGCTTTTCTTATATCTTGATTCGCTTTACCTTTCTCTTTTCTTACCTTACCCCTTTATCCATTCTGAGTGCTATGTATGTATATGTGGTTATTATTTGTCATCGCCCCCTGTGTGCAGCATTTATTGCTCTGCATTGTTTATATGAACAGTAAAAAATATGGTGGCTCCAAAGACGGCACCTATAATTTGATCCGGCTCATTGGCAATCAAAAACGCGGTCTAAGAGTATGCCATCTTAATGCTCAAAGCCTCCAACCTAAAATTGACGAATTTAGATACATATTTGAATGCTCCAATGTTGATGTTGTATGTGTATCTGAGACTTGGTTCTCTTCGTGTCATATTGATAACTTAATATGTATTAGTGGCTATAAAGTGTTTCGTCTAGACAGAATCGGGAATGGTGGTGGTGTCGCTATATATGTAAAATCTGGCATTTCGTGTAAACTTAAATGTAAATCTGAACCTTTAGAAAGTGTTGAGTATATTTTCGTCGAGCTGGCATCTAAAACAAAGACAATTTTAGTTGGATGTGTATATAGACCTAATCGCCAGATTGCATATTCCAATTTCGTTGATTTTGTTGAAAATCTGAGTTTAAACTATAGTGACATTATTATAACTGGTGATTTTAACAGTAACTTACTAACGGAAACCAAATTCTCGCTCTCGATGGAAAATCTCGGTCTGTACTCGGTGAACAATACGATACCTACCCATTTTACGCAAACTAACAACACCCTATTAGACGTATTCTTTGTAAATGAAATGACTAAAGTAATTCTCTATGACCAACTATCTGTACCAAACTTCTCAAAGCATGATTTAATTTTTCTTATTTACGATTTTACTTTTACGTATGATACGTTTCAATATACATATCGCGACTTCATGCATATTAATTATAACCATCTTGAGTTAGCTGTGGACGCTGTCGACTGGAAATCTGTTCAAAATTTGGTTTCGGCGGAAGAACAGATATGCTTTCTACAAAAAAACATCAGCACACTTTTTGATAAGTTTGTACCGCTTGTTACTAGAACAAACATAGTGAGGAGCAAGCCATGGTTCAATAATGACATTAGGAAATCAATTGACAAGCGAAATAAGGCGTATAATAGATGGAAACAATCCAAGTCGGAAAATAACTATCTAGACTACAAGATCCTAAGAAGAGAAGTTACCAAGGCCATTAAGGCACAAAAATCTAAATTCTATGAACAAAAATTTAGCTCTGCCGTGGGTTCTAGGCAAACATGGAATCATATTCGCGAAATCGGCATTGGTAATAGAAACATTCCGGGCAATGAATCCCTTAATGTGAATGAGCTTAATGAAAAATTTGTCCAAGTGCCCGCTGGTAGTAATAATAATATCTGTTATGATCGTTATAATGTTGGTAAAACTGTCTCTGTGCCTGGTTTCTGTTTTAAATGTATTGATGAATGTGATGTTGTCCAATCTATACTGAGTGTTAAATCTAATGCTGTTGGTCTTGATGATGTGCATCCAATATTTGTTAAGTGTTTACTGCCTAAAATTTTAACTTTTATCACCTATGCATTTAATACTATTCTGACTACGTCTTCATTTCCAAACTGCTGGAAAATGGCCAAAATCATTCCGGTTAAAAAGCCCAATGGTGAATATAGGCCCATTGCGATACTTCCTTATTTATCTAAGGTACTGGAAAAAATTATGAGCAAGCAAATCAACCACTTTATATCAAAGAACTCCTTGATGACCCCGCACCAATCAGGCTTTACTACAAATAGAAGTTGTATTACAGCGCTCATTAAAGTCTCGGACGATATTCGGCTAAATATTGACAAAAATCACGTAACATTTTTAACTCTTCTTGACCACTCAAAAGCTTTTGACACCGTTGACCATAAATTAATGTGCTTAAAACTTGACAGCCTATTCAACTTTTCAACATCGGCAGTAAACCTAGTAAAGTCTTATCTTGTTCACCGTTCGCAATCCGTAAGTGTACGTGGCAGTGTGTCTAACCCGTTGCCTATTTCTAAAGGTGTTCCGCAAGGATCAATTCTTGGTCCTCTACTGTTCACGTTGTACATTAATGACCTTCCAACTGTTTTGAAATATAGTAATATTCACGTTTACGCAGATGACGTCCAACTGTATCTTTGTTGTCCCCTAGTATCTGTCAATGCATGTATTACTAACCTAAACACAGACTTATATTGCTTGAATCAGTGGGCGTCTGACAATGGCTTGGCGCTTAATCCAAGCAAGTCCCAGTGCATTGTTATCTACAAGAAATATTTAAACCTTGACGGCTATAACGAGGTAAAACTCAACAATTCTGTGATAAAATACGTGGACACAGCAAAAAACCTAGGAATAGTTTTCAATAGAACTTTGACGTGGAACAACCATATTCTTAGCACTATTGGCAAAGTATATGGCATGCTTCGGACTCTGTGGGGTATTCAGTACTTTACGCCGTTAAAAATACGACTTTTACTAGCCAAAACGTATCTTTTACCGACGTTATTATATGGTTGTGAATTGTTTGCAAATTGTGATAGTATATGTAGTTGGAAACTTAATGTTCTGTACAATAATATCGCGCGATATATTTTTGGTATTAAACGTTATGAGCACATTTCTGAATTCGCGTTAAAAATCTTTTCTATAACTTTTGATGACATACTCAAAGTCAGGTGCTTAACGTTATTGCATAAAGTCATGACAACTAAGGAGCCGAGTTATCTGAAGGAACGACTGTCATGGACCAGATCTTCCCGGTTTCCGACTATTTCGTCTTTGAAATCGAGTTGCCTGACCTCTGAACGTCAATTCCTTGTGTACTCGGTCCGTCTTTGGAATTGTTTACCACCAGCGATTAGGAATAATAAAACCACGCTGCGATTCAAAGGTGAACTCATGTGTCACTTTACTAAATAATTGATATGGATACCATTAACTCTTCTTTTTGAATCTATTGATCTCTTCTTTCCTTTTTTTCTTCTACTAAACTTTCTTACTAATCTTATTATATCTTCTATCTTAATATCTATTTAAATTCATATACTTGTATTTTTTTTGTTAAGTCTAAATCTAAGTCTAAATTTAAGACAAATTTTATGTTATAATTAGGTATCTACGAGTACATGCACTGTAATTTAAAACCTCTGGTTGTTGTGCATGTACCTTAATAATCAAATCAAAATACTCCAGCTCATTTACTATCTTTGGTCTATTTTTATTTTCTTTAATAACTTTCTCTGCCCGCTTACATTCAGATTTTAGCTCTGCCAGAGATGACATTCGTGATGCAAATGTTAAATTCGCTAAGTACGGCTTCAGATTCCCCCTGATTATGCCTATCAATTCGCGCTCCGGGATCTTTTTCTTGAGGCGGAACGTGAGGTTGTGAACGTCACTGTAAAACTACTCGAAGGATTATTGAGGGGATTGTTTTCTTTCCATGATCTCTCGGATCACCTCATAATCAGATTCAGCCGCCCCGAAGTGACCCAACAATTCGGCCCTCAGCTCGAAGTATCCAAACTTCGGGTCATCAGCGTGGTCTTCGAGTTCTTGCCAGTACCATTTCAGTGCTCTGCCAGTAACAAGGCAATGGAAGTACTGCACGTACAACAAAAAGGACGGCGCCTAAATGCTCTTGAAAACATGGAAATATATAAACAAAAAACATTTGATGGGAGGATAATAAACGAACAAATAAACAGCAACTCTGATGCGATATTTGCACCATTAAGGCTTGTTTACAAAAAACAAAACAAAGACGTAGGTAAAATGACAGATACCAACATACAAAACAAACCTGCAATACCTAAACGGACTAAAATTACTGACTATATACCTGTTCTTACCGCAAAGACAGATTCGTGATAAAATATACATTTTTGGACTCTAACCGCGCGAGACTTTAGGTACCTATATTCAGGACACTTAACATTTGCTAACATTTACGATTATGCACCAATACCTGATTGACCAAATAAATGGAATAAATACGGAACAACAGACATAAACTGCACAGAACGAAATTTGACACTGAAGATGGCACAACGCCGAAACCGGTTTGTCTCCAAACCAAACTTGACAAGGGATGACGGAAAATCGTTCCAACAAATATCAGCAATGGAAGTCGGTATATAGCTGGTAGTAGGAGATACCGTACTGCTCCCTCATCTTTTCGGCACGAAAAATGAAACTCTCGATTGATATGCCCTTAGTGGAACCATCGAACTTTAGATGCCACTTTTCTAAATCTATTTTCTTCCACGACTTTGCCTCATGTCTCGCTTGATAGTCCTCATCGTTTTGGAGCCTCGGGGCTGTGCTGCGTTGGCCCCCTGTCGACTCTTTGTGCCTTGTCGCGTCAGGTGTTGATGTCATTGCGTTCCGATTCCCTGGTGCTCTTGGAGAGGACTCTACTCCTGCTACCCTGCTGTTAAGGTTCCGCACATTTTCTCTCAATTGGCGGACCTCATTCATGAAATAAAAAAAAACCAGCAAAAATAAAATAATAGCTAAAATTTTACGTTTTATAAAAAAAATCCTTTAATTTATAAAAAAAAATTTTTAAATTCAAAGGTTAAAATGAAACTACAACAATCCAAATCAAATATCAAAAGGGAATAAAAAGGACCCTAAAAAAAGTTAAATATATACAAAGAAGAATCCAAAATTATATGTTTATCAAAAAAAGTAAATATTTACACGCGGCGTATACGGAATATACGCTCCGGTGTAAAGTTTATGGAAAAATAAGAAATGAACAAGTGTTTTGATATTAGCTATCGAATTTATTCGCTTTAAAACGTTACAAATCGGAATCTGTGATGATATGATAATATGTATATAACAGTATGAATTACCTCCGTAGTGGCGTGGTGGCTGCTGGATAACTTGATTGTCTCGTCTTCGGAAAAGAAGTGATCAGACCGAGTTTGTTTAAACGCCGTTGAACCGCCAAACGGTGCACCGAGTTAAGGGGAAAGTTAACGAAAGGGCACCGTTTGGCGGCAAGTACCGGCGCTCCGAAAAGTGTTTTTTTTTTTTTTTTTTTTTTTTTTTTTTTTTTTTTTTTTTACGAGGAGGAAGCATCGAAAGCCTTACCGTCACCGGTTTGTCAGTGTGGGACTTTAACCCTAACTAAACCTCCTACTGTCTGAGTACCATTTCCCCCGGTACTACCGTCAGGTATTTCGTCGGGAGATGGCTTGAGCTTCCGCTCTACGTACGTGAAGTCTGTTTGTACCGCCCTCTGTACTGTTGTTTGTTACATCTTCGTGGGGGTTTAAATTGCCCCGTTTCATTTCCAAGCATTTTTTTTTTTTTTTTTTTTTTTGCTTGACTGCCGGTTGGAACGAACGAGGTTCCAAGCCGCTCAACATGGTATTTCTCCTATTATATAAACTATTGATTTTAATATAATTTACGATTTTAGATTACCTTGCCCGCCGGTCGGAACGAACTGGTTTCCGAGCCGCTCTGTTACTCTCTTTACTTCTTCTCGTCTGGTTTTTCAAAATTTATGGTTTCCAACTATTCTGCAACGGTCGGAACGGACTGGATTCCGAGCCGTCTACTTACTTAATTCGATTTTTTCTGCTTTGTATGAACTATTGGAAAAAACACAATATTTTATAGCTGAGGATTTAACATACATATATATATAAATTTCTCAAAAGTAGTTTATTGAGCACTAACCTTTCTTGGTAGCCGGAACGGACGAGATTCCGGGCTACCCGGCCGTGTGTAACCGCTTTGGGCTGTTCGTTGGGAGCTGTGCTTAAGGCCAAAGAGCCAAACTGCTTACATTTTTTATTTTTATTTTTTTTTTTTTTATTAGTGCAGGCAGTCGGAACGGACTAGGTTCCGAGCCGCCGATTCGGTGTGAAGTTAGTTGCCGTCAACCGACATTAAAAGATTATGTATTTCTGCGGAGTCGTTCCGCCTGACGTAGTTTCGATATTACCATATTTGCCATGTTGCAGACGGCAGACCAGTTTTCGATCGATTCGAGCATTATATCGATCAAATTCTCTACTTTTGTCAGCCGCCCTACCTGTACGTTTAGGCAGTTTCGTTCATCTTCAAAATATGTGCAGGCAAAAAAGCAATGTTCAGCATCTTGGATATCGTCCTCTTCGCAGAGAGTGCAGTAAGGGTCATCATCGATTTTAAATCTATAAAAGTAAGATTTAAAACAGCCATGCCCCGTAAGCATTTGGGTTAACTGGAAGTTTACTTCTCCATGTTTCCGGCTTAACCATTTTTCTATTGATGGTATGAGACGGTGTGTCCAGCGACCTTTATCTGTCTGGTCCCAACGGCATTGCCACTGTTGCCAGCAGATCTTGATTTCTGCTTGGCGATTCGCCTTGTTTACAGATCTTGCCAACGTCTGCGTCGCCAGGATATCTATTGGACATAGGCCAGCAATAACCAACGCAGCATCTTCCGATGTAGTTCGGTAAGCGCAGCATACCTTAACCGCGCAGAGCCGGTATAAAGACTTCGCTTCGCGTGCGTATGACGTCTTCTTAAAGGCTTCACCCCAGATTTGAAACCCGTATAGCAGGACACTTCTGACTATATTGGCGTATAACTGCCTTCGCTGTTGCTTTGGACCTCCGACGTTAAGCATCAGTCTCGAAAGCGCTACTGCGACTTTTTCCGCTTTTCCGACTGCATACTCAATATGCCGCTTGAATGTTAATCTAGCATCCAGTATGATTCCGAGGTATTTCAGATCTGGGGCTGATTCTATTTCATGGCCACATACGTTTATTTTCGCCACTTCTCGGATCTTCCTGCTGCTAATTAGCACTGTCTCGGTTTTTTGCTGTGCAAGCTCTAGACCTGCATCGAGGAGCCAGTTTTGAACACTAGTGATCGAGTTGTTTGCACTCTCTTCAATGTCTTTTATGTGCTTAGCTACGACCACAATGGCATATTTCCGCTCCGAAAAGTGTTTTTTTTTTTTTTTTTTTTTCGGTTACGACCAGGGAGGAGGAATCTTCATAGATACGAACAGCCCGTACTGCCCGCATGCCCGATTTGCCTCCTGGCACCTACGGACTAAACCCAACCTCCTTCGTACGCTGGGCCTGTGGCACCCCTGCGGGACTATCAATTCCGATATTACTTCGCAGGGCAGGCACTGGACGTTATTCTTCGTCTTCACTCAGCGTGCGTTATATTTCTGCGCGGTTCGCGTATCGCTCGTCTATTCGAAGTCTTTTCATTACTCCCGTGATGGTGTCTACACATTTGTGCCAAATATCTTTATCGGACAGCATAACCTTCAGCAAGCCTTCCGGAGACACTGCTTTTCCCATATAACGTTCTAGATCGTTGCGTTCTGTGTCGAATCTGTGGCAGTCCATCAGTATGTGTTCGGCGCTTTCAATTTTCTGATCGCAGTATAAGCAGAAGGGGTGGTCAACGTGCTTGTATTTATGTAAATATTGTCGGAAGCAGCCATGCCCGGTAAGGAACTGGGTGAGGTAGAAATTTGTTTCTCCGTGTTTTCTCTTAATCCACTCGTCTACCCTTGGGATCAATCTCTTTGTCCAACGTCCTTTTGGGGACGAGTCCCACCTTTGTTGCCACTCGTCGATGCTTTGTTGCACCATCTTGCTGCGTTCGTTTGGGCTATGCTTTATTGCTGCCGCCGTTCTTGCAGCTATGTCTACCGGGCATCTTCCAGCCAGCAAATTTGCAGCCTCGTCTGACACAGTCACGAATGCACAGCATACTCTAAGAGATGATAATCTGTGCACCGAGGCTGGTGCTCTCATATATGAGGTTATAGGGGTCGCGCTTGCCCAGATTGGTGCCGCGTACATTAAAATTGATGAGCTGACGCTCGCAAGCAGGGTTCTTTGTTTCTCTTTTGGGCCTCCCATATTTGGCATGAGTCTTGCAAGAGCCATACTGGTCTTCCTTGCCTTCTCACTGGCATATTTCAAGTGTTCCTTAAAGATCAGTCGTGGATCGAGTACGACACCGAGGTATTTTAAAGTTTGCGCTGACATTACAGTATGTTCTCCTATGCGGATTTGAATCTTTTCCAGCTTTTTTCGACCGGTCATGAGCAATGCCTCTGTCTTGTGATCAGCCAACTCTAGTCCTGCGTTCTGCAGCCAAGTTTTTGCTGACGCTATTGCTTCGCTACACATGCGCGACACGTCCACCAGATGTTTCGCCACTACTACGATCGCTATGTCATCCGCATAGCCTATTATAGACACGCCCTCGGGTTTTTCAATTTTAAGGATGCCATCATACATGATGTTTCAAAGGATTGGTCCGAGGACCGAACCCTGCGGCACACCACCTGTGACATGGTACCTTTTTGGGCCTTCATTTGTATCATAAAATAACTCTCTTTCGCTAAAATAGCTTAGGAGTATGCGCGTCAAGTAGTCCGGAACTTTCATCTCTATTAACGCCTTAATTATGTGGTGCCAGTTGGCGGAGTTGAACGCATTTTTTACATCCAGCGTGACAACAGCGCAGTACTGTTTTGTTCCTTCGAACCATCTTTTGCCCTCGAGTGCTCTTCGCGCTATATCGCAGACGGACGCAATGGAGTCGACCGTTGACCGCATTTTTCGGAAGCCGTATTGTTGATTCGAGAGTCCCCTGTCACCCTCCGTGATCTCTTGGAGTCGCGCGCATATAATTGCTTCCAGTATTTTTCCTGCTGTGTCTAACATGCACAAAGGTCTATATGAGGACGGCTCTTCTGGGGGCTTATTACCCTTGGGTAGTAAAACTAGCCGTTGACGCTTCCATTTCTTTGGAAAGGTGCCTTGTTGTATGCACTACGTGTACAGTTTGCTAAAGGTTTCAGTCTTCTTCTTAATAATATACTTCAGGATGCTATTCGGTATACCGTCCATGCCTGGGGACTTATTGCTTTTGATTTTTGCTGCAGCGGCGAGCACTTCGGTATTTGTTACTGGAGGGATCTCGGTGGGCTCTACTTTTAGCTCTCTTGGTGCGCTACATGCTTCTTGCTGCGGAAAAAGCCCTGAGACAATGCGTTTCATTATATGTGGGCATACTGGCGGCTTGGCGTTACGCCCTTTTAGGTTTTTCAGGACGATGTGGTATCCGCTGCCCCAGGGGTTGTCGTCCACGTCTTTGATAAGTTCCACAAAGGCCTCGCGCTTGCTTTTTTGTATTTCTTTTCGCAGTCTCACTCGCCCGTTTTTATACCCATCTTGGAAACATTGGTACTCGGAATTGCTCCTTGCCCTCTGCCTTTGGTATTGTCGGCGCAGTCTTAAACATTCCCCTCGCAGCTCCGCTATTTCCTTTGTCCACCAGTAAGCGGGTGTTCTCTCCTTTCCGCTCTTTTTACGTGGCATTGATGCATTGCAAATGTCGGTGACATGCTTAATTAGTGTATTAGCGCACGTATTAGGGCTTTCATTGTTTCCATCGAGTGTGTCTGGAAGGAGTTCCGTCATATATTCCAACATGCTGTTATCAAGCATTTTTGTTTTCCAACCAATTCTCTGAACTTTCGACCCTTTTTTCCTATTCGAAGAGTTTCGGTGCGAGTTTATGGTAAATTTAATGGCAAAGTGGTCGCTGAATGTAAATTCATCGGAAACATCCCATGTTATATTATTATATATTGCAGGACTGCTAAAGGTCAGGTCAATGATTGAACCCGCGTTGCCCTTTTGGAATGTGTTTTTCCTTCCGTTATTGAGTAGCACGACATTAAGACTGGCAAAGGCTTCAAGAAGCGCCTGACCCCGTGGAGTTGTTTTTGGGCTACCCCATTCGACGGCCCATGCGTTGAAGTCTCCAGATATTATGAGGGGTGTTTTTCCCAGCGCGTCTGCTACCAGACGACTTAGCATGTTTTTATAAGCATCTAACGGTTCACTTGGTGGCGCGTAGCAGCTGTAAAAGTGGATTTTGCCAATTTTTGCGTAGATAAAGCCCTGCTGTTGGTCGTTGCCCATGGATTCAATGGGGAAGTCTCCGCATGCCCATATTGCAGTTTTTTTCCCTTTGTCTTGCAGCCAACTTCCTTCCACTGAGGGTTCTTTGTACTGCTCGCTGATGAGCGCAATATCAATCTTTTGTTCGTATACTGCTTGCTTTAGGAGGTCTTGTGCAGCCTTGCAGTGATTTAAATTAATCTGTATGCACTTAATCATTGTTTTATCTGGTTGACCGCTTTTTTGTACGCTGGGCATCTGTAGCTTCCAGTAGGGTGGTCTTGTGCTGTCTTGCAAATGGCGCATTTGGGATCTGCTTTGCATTGCTTGGCGAAGTGTCCTTTCTCTCCACAATGAAGACACGTACCGCTGCGATCTTCGGCGGACTTGCAATGCCTGGATATGTGTCCAAAATCGAGGCATCGATAACACCTGAGGGGACTGATTAGTTCCCTAATTCGGCAGTTGACCCAGCCAATGCGAATTCGTCCCGCCTCTACTAAAGTTTTTGCGTCTCGTGATGAAAGGCTTATGAGAGCAGTTTGCGTTCCATTTCTTAACGTTTTTATGGATTTGACTGGAACTGGATTCCCATAATTTACTTCGGGGAATTGGTGCTTGATTGCATCGCCAACCTCTTCTCGAATCTCTACATTTACTGTGTGGGTCAGGACTTTTACGTTTGCGACGTTTTTTAGTACCTCGTTAGCGCACTCTCTGAACTTGCTTGCCACGTGGCCGGTTTTATCGCGTAATTGGACTAGTAAGTCTCCCCTAGCTGTGGTGACAATTTTGTTGACGCTTTGCCCTAGTTCTTGCATTGCGGGTTGCTTCTTCATTTGCTTGATGATGTCCGCATATGAGGTTTCGCCTGTTTTTGAGATTATTACCGCATCAGGCTTTGACGCTTTCCTTGCGGTTTTGCTCAATTTTTTCTGGTTTTGCACCAGGGTCCATTTGTGAGCTGGGGTTTCTGCCCTTGCGGCCGCCTTGTTTATAACCTTTGCCTCAGTATTTCTTTTAGTCGATTCTGCCTGCGCCTGGCTCGCGTTTACTGTCGGCTTGCTAACCTTTCGGTCACTTGAAGTTTGGACGTATTGCTCTCTGGTTTTCTTGTTTCTTTTGTTGCTTACGTCCGCGTTCTGCACTTCTGTTGCCTCTTTGTGCAACTTCGCAATTTCCCCGACTAGATCGCGCATGGGTTGGTGAATGGATCTTCTGCCTCCGCCTATCATGCTTAGAAGCTCATTTATCTTATAGCCCAACTCTTTCATAGGGCTTTTGACGTTTGCAGGAGAGTTTTCGGCCATAGGGGCTACCCCACGGCTGATATCCGGTGGTGAGGAGCGCGAACGTAAATTTTCTGCAACATTCAGTGGGGCCTTTATCGCTTATATCGGCTTTTTTGGCTTTTTTCGCTTCTTGACATCCATCGTCTTCTAAAGCGAGCGCACTTCTCTTTTGGACTTCGCTTTTTTCGGCTTCAGTCCTTTCCCTTACTCTCGGAGGGGAGTGCATAACACCTGAACTCCGCCTAAATGGGTTTTCGGCGGGTTCAGCCATTCGCCATGAGTTTCGGATTAGTCCGCTGCTAATTTTGTGCGCACCGTTGTATCAGGAGTGATCGTATACTGCTTTATCGACGTATGGGTTGTGTCCTTGCTATTCGGAGGAAAACCGGACTTAGAGGTTTGCTTATCGACGAAAGTCACTGCTTTATCACTTTCACTATTTCCAGCTGTTTTGCAGCTTGTAGTTGAACACACACTTTGGGTCAGCTGTTTAGTGCGCCAAAAATAGTTGTGTTTGCTGTTGGTGTTGTTTTTGTTTTCTTTATGAAAACCCAAAACAAAACAAACGCTGAAAAAAAGGTTTATAAATTTTCTTACAGATGATGATACTTATCTGGATTCCGTTTGTGTCGGTGTTTTTCACTGTTGCAGGGAAGCGGGTAGTTTTAACAACCGCCCTGTACACTTTTTTTCGGATACACCGTCACTTTTCACTATATATCTTTGATAAAACACAGAGCTAATAAGATTGGCGACTGTTCACAACAATTGCTGTGTGTGTGCAGGTGGGTGAAAGTGTGTGTGTGTGTGAGTGTGTACACGCAAACCGCTTACTAGGGGGCGCGTACGATTAGTCGGTCGAAGGAGGGTGGCGATGAGATTTAGGCCGGAAGCCTAAACATACCGGCCCCCTTGCTGTCAGCAAACTTACAGAGAAGTGCGCGCCACCACGCTCACGTGCGGGAATATAATTCTATGAAAAAATAAACTTAAATACTACGATATGGACGTGTTATGGATGAATTTCAGTGCTTTTAAATAGTTTACAAATAAGTAAATATACATGAAGTGTATAATATGTTAATAATAATTTGTTTAAATTTTTAATTTACGCATATCGTTCGTTTGCTGAAAAATTTATTGGAGTTATATAGGTCTCTACAACGGTTTTGGTACGAAAATGATTAACGTTGGTGAGCACCGGAGACCATCAGGCCAAAGATTGTGGCCTGTGTGAGGAGACCGCCGACTGTCGTAGGAGGGGGGTCGCTCAGCATAATCTGGGGGACCACATCGCACCCCAGGGTTAGTCTCACGGGTGTGGACTAGTAGAACTGCGGGCCCGCAAGCCGCATTAGCCTGAATGGGAGCGCCACCTTTGGGTCCAGTGTTTCTCGCGAAACGATGCGGCTATAATATTCGACAACGGTCGCCTGCGTCGTAATTCTTTCCGCTACGCCATGTCTTCCCCTGAGAATCAGTGCGCACGTTGCTCCGCGCTCTGTTGTGGCGCGCTCGAGTCGGAGGGTTCGCGCCAGCTCATCGTCTATTATCGTGGCCGACGCACAGGGGTCGACCAGCGCGCGGACCAGATGGAGGCGCCCCCCTGCTTCTATTTTGGCCACCACAGTTGGTGCCACGGCTTCAAAGACCCTCGTTAGGGGGGGAATGTTAGAACTGGTGAGTCGCCCGGTTCGGAAGCTGGCCGGTTGGCCCAGTCGCCTCAGCATAGCCCCACGAGGGACGATTGCATCGCGGCGCGTTGTGGGAGGGAGTGGTCGGGAAGGACGTGTTCCCGAGCCACCCATACGTTGGTGGTTTTCGCGTGTTGACAGTCGGAAAGGACAAGTTTCCGAGCTGTCCTCAGTGTGACGAACACGCCGCTGAGCAGGCGGTCTGAATGGACGTGATCCAGAGCCGCGCTGCTTTGACGGTCGGAATGGACGGGTTTCCGAGCCGTCTGCGTGCTTTTCGTTGTGCAGTTTCGGACGCAATCTCCTTATTCTGTATATTTCCGTGGTTGTCGGCTGGGCATATTCTTCGAGTTCCTCCGTTTCCAGCCTCTCCGCCTCCTCAACTTGCTGCGCCCAGGACAACGTCTGCCCAGTGAGGTCGAGTGACAATACCTCGTCCATTTCCGGCAGCGTTGCGGAGCTTAACGATCGGCGAGCATCTTCCTCGTCGAGGTGCAGAGTGATGTGATGCTTGTCGTGGCACCTGAAGCACCGCCCCTGGCTGCCGCATATTTCCCGGTGATGAAACGGGGATAGGCAGTTGGTGCAGTACCGGTGAAGGATGACCTTTCGGAGTCTCTCTTCCGCTGATGTCTTCCGATATATCGGGCAGAACCGTAATCCGTGGTTCTTGTCGCAGAGTCGACATGCGATCTCGAATCGCTGGCCACGGTCCTCCTGCTTGGTTCGCGTTACTGTGAAACGGCCCATATTTCTAGAAAAGGTACATTGTTGTTATCTATCTCCCACTTTCTTGTCGTTATTGGGTGGCGAGTAGTGGCTAATACGCTCCTAACTATTCCCTTGCAATTGGTTAAGAAGTTGCAATGGAATGCTAAAAAACTGATAGAGAGCTAAGTACTATAATGCGAAAACTCGTCAGTGTAGGCTACTTATAAGGTGAGTATGTTCAGAGTTGCATTTTGCTTATTGCCCTTTTTAAGGTAGTTACCAGAGGGTCTAACAAAGGTTCATGCCAGATTTCTGGTATGCTGCCAATTACCGGCGAGCTATGGAAGGCGTAAAAATTTGTGCTATTTGGTGTGCTGAGGGTGCCCATTCTTGAGGTACTACGCGTAAAATCGGTTTGTCAACATTCATTTAGTTATCTTCTATCGGAAATACAGATAAGGTATGGCAACGCTGTGTGAGTTGTTTTCACCACCCACACTTGACCGGTGTCCTGACTGGTTAGCGGTCATTTGGCGCATAACCTACAGCATAACATACAGCACGCGGTTGAACAAAGTTATGGATAATCCAAATTTGTAAGTAGCAATTTACGTATTGCATGGCTATTTTTATTTTATGCGCTTATTATTATTTTCTTTATTATTTTTTTTTTTCTCAGGAATCAATTGGGAGATTGGACCCCGGTGAAGAAAGTCGTAACCATGCGCGTGGTTGTGCACACCCGGGGCCTTGAAACACGTCGGGTGGTGGTTTGCCATTGGCGTGGTGCTCCGACTCAACCCAAGATTGGGTTGGGTGCATCGAAGCCCGTCCCGCCGCCCCACGCATGACCCTGCGTGTAACTACTGATGGCTTTGGCCTACGTAGTGTGGAGGTCCGGCCCTTTGTGTCTACCGTGGGCAGCTAAAATTGTGGTTCTAGACGAGTTGTTCTTACTTGTAGTATTAAGTGAAGTGAAAAAACTTGAATTGCATTAAATGAAATTAAATTGAATTAAAAATAATCGAAAGTTCATTCATTACTTGTTTTTCATGGTGTAGTGTATCAAGAAACCACATATATACAAACACACATTTCAACACTAAATAAAACATACAAATGCACAAACATACATAAACATAAATATGCATATCAAAATATGTACAACACGCGCCAGCCCAAAACATAGGTCATTGCTCGAGTCGCGCATTACATTACATAAACAATAGCGACTTTAACTTGAGTACAAGCGCATACAAACATACATACAAGTTTCTTGCTGCACTCAGCATTCTTCGCGTACGAGCCAATATTGTTATGTATACAATTGGCCGTACATATGTAAGCATTAGTAAATTAGAATATTGTAAGTATAAATAAGCGTGAAAATATGAAAATAAAATCAATTGCAATCAAACCGAGAACCTGATACTTTACATGGCGATCCTGCCAGTTCTATCGGCAACTTGCCTTCTATATCGGCAAGCTGCCTTTTAAATATTCAAATCCTGCCAGTTCTATCGGCAACTTGCCTTCTATATCGGCAAGCTGCCTTTTAAACATTCAAATCCTGCCAGTTCTATCGGCAACTTGCCTTCTAAATATATCGGCAAGCTGCCTTGTAATAATCACTGCCAGTTCCAGCGGCAACTTGCCTTACATATCCAGATCCTGCCAGTTCCAGCGGCAACTTGCCTTACATATTGGCAAGCTGCCTTAATCCTGGACCACACGCGCCTTGCCTTTAATATTGGCAAGCTGCCCTTGTAAGAAAAATGAGCGCAGAAAATTTCGAAGAAATTTTAAAGAAATGGACAAAGAAGTATAGGAGGCGCAACACAAACAAAAAAGACAACACCGCAAAAATACCAATTACTAAGCCCCTTAAAAGGAAACGAGGAGGAAAAAAGTATCGTCAACGCAGGAAGGTAGCAGAACTATACAAAGAAATCAACCTACAGACGTCATCAATCAAAAAGAAAAAGCTAAAAAATGCAATCAAGGAGATAAGGAAATTATAATATCATATACGAGTATTGAAAAATTTTAAATAAATATATTTTGGCAACCTAACGGCTGCCTATTAATTGGCAAGAATTGAAAAATTCTTGCCGTAAAATACAATAAATATATATTACTAGTAAGCAATGCTTAATTATTAGCAAATATTTAAAACAAAAATGGGTGCAGAAAACTCCAAAATAAAAAATGCCGACGCCAACGTCGTTAACCAAATAGAAGTTGTTGATCACACAGAGGCATTAGACTCCATAAAACTAATGTTACTGCTAATAACAATATTCAGTTGCATTGAACTATTTTTAAAAATATACTCTACACATAATAGGATATTAAAGAAAAAATATTTAAGCCGCGCAGACGGTTTAGATAAAGTATAATAGATGTTTAGTTAATACTTAATCAAATTTTCAATGGGCCGATGGGAAGAAGTTTGTAAAATATTTTTAGAAGAAAAAGGAATAGCAGAGAAATCCTACAAATGTATAAATAAAAACATAAAAATAAGGACAGAGACAGTAGTCAAACATTTAACAATAATATTAACATCTCTCAATAGATTAGGTAAGGAAATACGAGAAATAAATAGCCAGCTCACTAAAAGTCACCAAATAGAAGCATATCAAATATTTTCAAGTGTCAGAGATAAACTAGTATCCTCACTTGCCAGGTACAACATAGAAGTGACGGTACCAACTATATTCGAACACGACATACTAATTGACTTTGAACCCTTATTATTAGATACAACCACCGATTTAGAGGAAGACGAAGAAGAACAGACAGAGAAAGAATTACAAAAACTTAATTTCAAAAAAACAAAATTCAAAATGGCACAAACAACGGTAGAATTCATTAAGACGGCATCGTCAATTCTACCCGAGTTTGACGGTAAACCAGAAAACCTACCCAGTTTTTTGGATGCTCTTGATATTCTTGAACAAATCAAGGATAGTCATGAAGCCATTCCAATTTCTATGATTAAAACAAAACTTAAAGGCACAGCTAGAAATTTAATAAGTAATGAACAAACAATACTAGAAATAAAACTTAAATTAAAACGCAGTATAAAAGGCGAGTCAGTAGAAGTACTAACAGCCAAACTACTAAATATCCAACAACGCACTAAGACAGCCAACCAATATACAAATGAAATTGAAAAATTGACAAAATCTTTAGAAGGAGCATACATCTCCGATGGCCTGACCTCCGAGCTAGCAACAAAATATGCTACACAATCAGCTGTAAAAGCGATATGTAAAAACTGCTCAAATGAAAAAGTTAAAATGATAATGCAAGCAGGAACGTTCACTTCGATGAACGAGGCAATATCAAAATTTACAAACAGTTGTACTGAAGTTACAGGTAACCCTAACTCAGTATTACAACTTCGCCAGCAAGGAAATTATCGTGGTAACTTCCGTAGAGGTTATCAAAGTAATAATTACAGAACATTCCCACGCAGTAACAATAACAATAACAATAATTACCGACCAAACAATAATCATCAAAGACAGAATAGGAGTTATTATAATCAAACAAGACCGAATAACAGAACCAATGGTCGCAATGTACGTAACCTAAACCAACAAGAAAGTCAAAGTACGGGAAACCAGCAAACTCCACTTCAACAACAATAGATAGTGCAAAAAGAAGGGTATGCGTACTCAACCTACATCTAAATAACTACATATCTTGCAAAACAGCATTAAGCAACTCATATTCAACATTCCTGATAGACACAGGAGCAGATATATCAATTATTAAAAAGAATCGAATTGATACGAACATTATTATCAATAGTTCACAAATAACAGATTTAAAAGGTATTGGTCAAGAAATAATAAATACACTAGGAATAGTTAATACAGATTTAGTAGGTGATAATATATTAATTCGACACAAATTTCACGTAGTAGAAGACAATTTTCCAATTCCATGCGACGGCATTATAGGACTAGATTTTATTAAAAAATATAATTGTATATTAGATTATCAAAGGGATAAAGATTGGTTAATTCTCAGACCAAATGATTACCATGAAGACATAGCAATCCTTATGACAAATAGACCAACTATTAATACAATTACAGTACCCGCTAGATCAGAAGTTATACGCCAAGTTTATGTAAAAACCAGTAACACTGAAATTCTAATACCACATCAAGAACTTGATAATGGCATTTTTCTTGCAAATACAATTGCGAATAAAAATCAAACATTCGTAAAAATAATAAATACAACAGATAAAAACGCAATAATTGAAAATTATGATATAAAAACAGAAAACTTAAATGACTACATAATTCTGAAAAATACTTACACGAACAACGAAAATAATAACAGAAAACTAGAGAAATTGAAAAAGAATTTCCCACCATTCGTTAGCCAACAACTTAATACACTATGTTCAGAATATATTGATATTTTTTCCTTAGAAACAGAGCCCATAACTACTAATAATTTTTATAAGCAAAAACTACGTATGAAAGATGAGGAACCAGTTTACGTAAAAAACTATAGAATACCAGAAGCACATAAAACAGAAATAAATAAACACATTACTAAACTTATTAAGGATGATATAATAGAACCATCAATGTCAGAGTATAATAGCCCAGTACTACTAGTACCAAAAAAATCACTTCCAGGTAGTACAGATAAAAGATGGAGATTAGTAATTGACTTTAGATCAATAAATAAAAAACTAACAGCAGATAAATTCCCACTACCAAGAATTGATGATATTCTCGATCAATTAGGGAGAGCAAAATATTTTTCATGTTTAGACTTAATGTCTGGATTTCATCAAATTGAACTAAGCACAGAATCTAGAGATTTTACATCATTTACAGCAGACGGTGGTACTTATCGTTTTAAAAGACTACCATACGGTTTAAAAGTAGCCCCTAATTCATTTCAAAGAATGATGACCCTAGCATTCTCAGGTCTCAAACCATCCCAAGCATTCCTATATATGGATGATTTAGTAGTATTAGGATGTTCCGAAAACCATATGATGAAAAATTTACGAGACGTATTTTCCACTTGTAGAAAATATAACCTTAAGTTACACCCAGATAAATGTTTATTTTTTAATCAAGAAGTAACATATCTTGGACATAAATGTACCAGTAAAGGAATTTTACCAGACCGTAGTAAATTTGAAACAGTTCAAAAATACCCAGCACCCAAAAATGCCGACGAAGCAAAAAGATTCGTCGCGTTCTGTAACTATTATAGAAAATTCATACCACATTTCGCACATCACTCAAGAATTTTAACAAAACTTTGTAAAAAGAATGTAGTATTCGATTGGACAGAAGAGTGTGAAAAAGCATTTAATTATTTAAAAAATGCATTAATTAGTCCAAATATCCTACAATACCCCGATTTTAGTAAAGAATTTTGTATCACAACAGACGCAAGCGGTTTCGCATGCGGAGCAGTACTAAGTCAAGAATATGATGGAAAACAACTTCCAATTTCCTATGCCTCAAGATCATTCACTAAAGGTGAAGTAAATAAATCAACAATAGAAAAAGAATTAGCAGCAATACATTGGGCGATTACTTATTTCAGACCATACGTTTATGGCAGAAAATTCCTTATCAAAACAGACCATCGACCTTTAACATACCTTTTCTCAATGAAAAATCCATCATCAAAGTTAACTAGAATGAGATTATGCTTAGAAGAATATGAATTTGAGGTGGAGTACATAGCTGGAAAAGAAAACTATGTGGCAGACGCACTATCCCGCATAGATATAAATGATTTTAAAAACATGACAATCGAAGCAAATAAAATACTTCGAGTATCGACCAGATCGGCGACTAAACAGTCGAACAAGAACAAAAATCTTAAAGAAGATGAAAAATGTCACAAAGAGAACCCTAAAATATATGAAGCGCTTAATAAATATGAAATAAAAAGACATGTCGAGCTCGTTTTCAATCCTCCGAAATTATATTTCAAGAAAGGAAAGAAAATTTGTAGCCAAATAAATACAAGCAACCTAATTGTTGAGGCGAAAACTGACTTAGGACAATTATTTACCAGGCTTATGAAAGAAGCCGGCAATTTAGGACTTGTAAAAATACAATTGTCCTTAGGAGACAAATTGTTTAATTATACTCGAGTAGATGAATTTAAGTAAATAGGTACCAAAGTTCTCAAAAATTTAACAATCGCATTAACTCCGGAGGTTATGCAAGTGACAAATGCTGATCAAATTAATAAAATTCTTAAAGATTTTCACGATGACCCTGTTAAAGGTGGCCACCCAGGAATCAATCGTACGACTAACAAAATAAAACAAAAATTTTATTGGAAAAATATGAAAAATGACATTCGTAAATACATCAAGAAATGTATACACTGTAACAAAAACAAGACAGATAAACACCTTAAAGAACCAATGACAATTACAGAAACACCACCTAAAGCTTTTGATATAGTACAAATAGATACTATTGGACCACTTCCAAAATCAGAACATGGAAATGAATATGCAATCACTATCGTATGCCAATTAACAAAATATTTAATTGCGATTCCAATACAAAGCAAACACGCTAAAACAGTAGCAAAAGCAATATTTGAAAATTTCATTTTAATTTATGGACGTATGAAAACAATCATGACAGACATGGGAACTGAATACAAAAATAACGTTTTTGACGAGTTATGCAAACTTCTTAAAGTTGAGCATAAAACTTCAACACCGTACCATCACCAAACGTTAGGCACTGTAGAAAGAAGCCATAGAACTTTCAATGAATATGTACGTTCTTACATATCCAGTGATAAAGAAGATTGGGATGAATATATCAAATATTTTGCGTATTGTTATAATACAACACCTTCAACGGTTCATGGTTACTGTCCTTTTGAACTAGTTTTTGGAAAAATACCATCGACTTACGACTTTTTACAAGAAGACAAAATTAGCCCTCTATATAATTATGACGCATATGATAAAGAAATAAAATATAGGTTACAAGTAGCACAACAAAGAGCACAAAAATTAGTGCATCAAGCTAAGGAAAAACAAAAAATTTACTATGATAAAAACATACAAATAAAGGAAATACAAATAGGAGATTTAGTATTAGTTAAAGATGACACAGGTCATAAATTAGACAGTAAATACAAAGGGCCCTATAAGGTAGAAAGAGTAGATAAGAATAATAATTATACGTTAATTAATGAAAATAAGAAAATAATAATTCATAAGAATAGACTAAAATTGTTAGAATTAGAAAAATGAAATATACACAAAATAAAAATAAATCAGAAAAAAAAACCTGTTTATTTATAAGAAACAACTAATTATTATGATATTCCACTTAGCATAATAAGAAATTGTATTAGCTAAGCAAATAAAGCATACAAAATTTTTATTACTTAAGTACAATAACCTTTTTCAAGTGTAAAGAAAATAAAAGTACTTAATTGTAAAAGAATGCTCATACATTGACCTCACAATGTATAACCATTCTTCCTAAGGAAGGAGGTGTAGTGTATCAAGATATACAAACACACATTTCAACACTAAATAAAACATACAAATGCACAAACATACATAAACATAAATATGCATATCAAAATATGTACAACACGCGCCAGCCCAAAACATAGGTCATTGCTCGAGTCGCGCATTACATTACATAAACAATAGCGACTTTAACTTGAGTACAAGCGCATACAAACATACATACAAGTTTCTTGCTGCACTCAGCATTCTTCGCGTACGAGCCAATATTGTTATGTATACAATTGGCCGTACATATGTAAGCATTAGTAAATTAGAATATTGTAAGTATAAATAAGCGTGAAAATATGAAAATAAAATCAATTGCAATCAAACCGAGAACCTGATACTTTACAATGGTAAGTGAATTGAGTTGAATGAAATCAAATTGAGTTCAAAACAATTGAGAAATTCATTCATTAATTTTTTTTTGATTTTCGAATATTTACTTGAACATCCCTAGTTACTAGGTGTCCGATATGAGTGGTGACTTTGTCTGTCACCATAGCCTGCAACCCGACAAAATTTACGATCTTAGCCGATTTGGTTTGTGTCATTGGCTAAGTCGAGACGGTTGAATTGAATAAATTAAAATTAATCCACTGCAGATGACGCGCCACGATTGGTTTCACGCTCACCTAAATAATTATCCAGAATTGAGGAATCGTTCTGTTTTGATTTTGAAAAAAAAGGAAAAAAGGTGTAACATTCAAAAGGTTGAATAAAATTTCCAAGTTTTTTACTACTTTGAATTGTCGCACGTGGCAACACTGTATGTGTTTATTCACCACACCATGCCTGCCATTTTCTTGAATTGACTCAGCTGTCATTCAGAACATTTGCAGCAGCACGAGGTCGAGACAAATTGGATTTTTCTTACGCAATAATTGGTAAGTTACAGTAATTAAACGGTTAAGTATGTAGTAACTTAGATTATTTAGTATATATTTTACTAATTATTTCCCTATTTCAGGACAAATGCCACATCTGTCTGCCGATCAATTGCCAGCGCAGAATATGTGTACTGCATGCACATCCGCAAAGCCAGCGCGGTCCCAGCCTCGAAAAAAGCAAACACAGGTGTACGTGCAAGTTCGACGTGCCCGACAATGGCCCCGACAGCGGTGGTAGAAGCAGCACCCGCATCAGAATCATTGTCGGGCTCGGATAGAGCCAAATACACCGTGTGGCCGACCGATCCGCTAAAAACATGCCAACAATTCTGATTTGGATGAAATGGATGACGTTGCCGTAATCCAGAACGAGAATGAGAATTTACGTAAAGTTCGTGCCAGATTGCTTCAATGGGAATCAAGTAGCGATGCGCTTGCACCATTAAACGCTTTACAACTGGAATGTTTAGATGTGATAACCAACCAATGCCGGAACGAAAACGAGGTGCCGCCTAATACCACATTCGGCATAAACACGACGGAACAAATCAACGCACAACCTAACAAATCAACTTGTATGCAAGCTAGTAGTGAAAGTGCACAAGAATTGCTGGAATTGCCTTCACAAGGAATTAATAACACTAAAGACTTCTTATTATGCAATTGAAACAACGGGATGCAGAATGTGGAGAAATTCTCGAGCAGATGAACTCGGCAATAAAGCAGCTAAACTCATTGAGCACTGAATATGAAACAGTGTCACAAAAAACAAGTGCACTAAAATACGGCTAGTGAAAAGTTGACGGAGGAGCAGCTGCGTTTGCAAAAGTTAGGGGATGAAATCCAACGGAGGTTGCACTATTTCAGCCAAGTGGAGCTGCTACATCAGAGACTACAAAGTCCTACGCTCCCAGTTGCAAGTGATGCATTTCTCCAAGCCGTTGGTTATACGCTGCACTGCGTTCTAAACGTGATTCAACCAGTTGTGCGTCCCGCTTAATTTTTTACTGCAGCTGACTGGTATTTGCCATAATATAGTGCGAATGCAGCATCCGGAGAAGCAGTCGTTGCAGATGTGCTGGATTTGTTGTCGCTCCCTGTTGTTTGGAACATTATTGAATTCGTTTGTTTCGGATGCAGCGTAGCAGCGGTGGCTTGCGACATCACAACAGTTGTGTAATTTTTTATTAATGTCACAGCTTTCGCCAAACAATGTCTGTATTTAACGGTGTAAGCACCGGCATCTTTGAGTTTTGGATCTGCCCTCAGGTATTCAAGACACTCATCGATTCGATCCAGACAATCACGCCAATGCTGAACACGTATTTATTTATTCCCAATAAGAACTTTGTCACCTTTTGATGAGAAAACTTCAATTAAAATTTTATAAATTTTGATTGAATGTAAAGCTAATAGTGTATTTTCTTACCCCATAGTTCACTAAAATGTGCAGAAGGAATTAGAAATATAATTCCACAAGAGGTCAGTGCAAGGAAAGCTACTATTCAAATTCCGGGAAAAAGTATTCTTTGTTCTACATATTTATGGAAGCTTTATAAAAAGGAAAATATATATGTAGTAAATTAGGCATTTCGCTTTCGCGCATACTATGGACAATAATGTAGACGAAGCAAGACAAAACGGCAGTAACAAAAGCAATAACATCACGGCCAGTGCAGTACCTGCTACACAGCCTATTAGCAGCTCTATAGGTAGTATCAATATTAATAACAGCGGTAGTACGAACTCATCTTTTTGGAAGAATAGTGGACGATTGGTGCCAGGACGTCCCAGTCCTAAGCGCAGTGACGTCTCTAATCTTAACAACAATAGCTTTGGCCGTGGTGCAGTACGTGCTGGTGGGAAAGGTGACGGTATGGTATCAACATTTCGTGATTATCAACAATCTGTAAGCGATGCTTGGGATACGGGTGATGATGAGTTTTGCATAATATCAGGCGAAGCAGCAGGTGGATCATCGAAAAATGATTCGCGTATATCAAAAAAAGTATCACACACAGCTGCGCTAAATATCATTCAGACGCATCGCAGCTCATCAAGCATTGCCACTGTACGTTTATCAACAACAGAGCGCAAAAGTATAACAACAGCGCCGGCGGGAACTACCGATTCGACAACAACAAAAGTGCCAACAACTACCGCAGCAACAAAAATTACAACAGCCAAGACCCCTATCGATGGTGAGCTCTTCGAAATTAAACATTTACTTATTTTACGTGAACAAATCGCACCTTTTAGTGTTGACTTCACCATCAAAGAGACTTCGCTGGACTTCAGCAAAGTAAAAACTGCTGCATTCGGTTTGCTACACAAGCGCAAACAACTTTTCTCCATGGGCAGCAATAATGCCTTACTTGAGTTTCTCGAATTTCTGTTTGAGGGTACTCCACAGGTTAAGGAGAACTTGCTCGACTCACGCAAGGAAGTCGATCGTCAGTTGAAAACGGTGTGTGAGCACTTTATACGTGACGCGGTGCAAATGCTTGTATCGCCAATTTTGCAATTTTTGGATAAGGCACAAGCGTTACTCCATCAAAGTAAGATAACATAGCAACTACAAGCAGCGAAACTCCAGCTGCTCCGCTAAAAACAAATTACGCATTACGCCAAAGTGCATGGGCGAGCCCACAGCAAATTAGTGGTATCATTGAGGAGTCACAGCGTTCACTAAAAAGCAAATTGGCGACGCTGCAACGCTGCAACGCTCAATGCAACTCCACTTAAGTTCTGCGAAACTGAATTCGAATAAAATTATAAACTTTATTGATACAAGCCCGGATAGAACAGCCTAGTTACCTGAATATCGCTTGTTGTGTCAGCGGATATTCAAATCTAACAACATACGATTCTAAAAAACGACAGGATACACCACCCACATTTCGGAAGCAGGCCAGCGGTGCAGCGCCCGCAGCTTCATAAAGGGCCACAACGCCAACAACGAACCAATCACCGCCGCTGTATACATGTTTAATTGATCGTTTTCTTCTATAAATTATGAAATTTATTGCGGAGATCTAAAACTTTTACATTTTCAGATGGTGTGGATGTTAACTCGTTACTGGTACGATGTGGTATCTGCCGTTTTCAAGGTCCCTGGAAAAGATGGACGCTTTTGTTGGATCACCCTTTACTAGTGGCGGAGCGTGATGGGAAGGCGTAAGTCGGATCTTGGAATTTGGGGTGAGTTTGGTTTATGGTTACCTTTTAGATAGAAGGGGTTATATGGGTATATGTTCATTCTGGGATCGCTTCGGGCTCTGCTCTACGGTTAGGGTTTATCCGAATAAATTGGGTGAAGGATCTGACGATGGTCCGGAGAAGAACCATCAAAGAAAAAAAATTTTTTTTTTTTTTTTTTTTTTTTTTTGTAATATCGATTCAAGCCCTTTTTTATAGTTATCGTTGGGTTTGCTGGTGGTTGGTTGGGAAGAGAAATGAGGGTTTAGGCAGATTTAGTAGACGTTGGTTTTTCTGTGGTTTCACTGCCGTGTGGTAGCAGGACCAATTTTGCGATGGGTCTTGAAATCTCCCCCTTTTCTGTCACAACATCCGCCACTCTGACCTGTTTATCGGAACCTGGGTATACTTTCGTGACACGTCCCAGTCTCCATTCATTAGGTGGTAGGTTCTCTTCCTTAATCACTACAAGATCTCCTGATTGCAGATTACTTTGTGGATGCTTCCATTTGATGCGCTTTTGCATCTCATTCAGGTATTCTGACTTCCATCTTCTACAAAATAGTTGATGGAGGGCCTTGAGCTTTTCCCATCGATTGATGACAGAGGCAGGGTTTTCGTGGGTGTCAGGCTCGGGTTGAGCCAATAAATGTCCCCCCACTAAAAAGTGGCCTGGGGTAAGCGGCTCCAGGTCTGGTGGGTTGTTCGAAGCAGGACTCATTGGGCGTGAGTTGAGGCACGATTCAACTCGGCATAGGAGCGTCATAAACTCTTCTAACGTATGTTTTGTATTCGAGGCGATTTTCTTGAAATGGCTTTTAAAACTTTTTACCCCGGCCTCCCACAATCCTCCCATGTGTGGGGCAGCCGCCGGTATCAAATGCCAGGAAATCAATTGGTGCGAATACTTCGATAGGGTGCTACTGCGTGCTTCCACCATAAAGGCTTTGGCTTCGGATCGTAAAGATCGAGAAGCTCCAACAAAGTTAGTGCCATTGTCGGAATAAACGTTTTGCGGACAACCTCGTCTCGCGGTAAAACGGGCAAATGCAGCCAAAAAAGACGCGGCACTGAGGTCGGTGGTAGATTCGAGGTGTATGGCTTTGGTGGTGAAACATACAAATAAGCAGACATACCCTTTTGAAGTTCGGCATCCTCTCCCGCGATAGCTCTTAATATCAAAGGGTCCTGCGAAGTCTACACCGCTATTTGTGAAGGCCCGGGAGAAGGTGGTGCGTTCTTGGGGTAAGATGCCCATAATTTGCGTTTGAGTGCGTTTTTTATGAATGGTGCATACCTTACAATTATGAATGACAGATCGGATCATATTCTTTACCCGTGGGATCCAATACTGTGTTCGGATTATGCGTAGCATGAGCTGATTTTCTTCATGAAGGGAAATTCGATGGATGCACTGAACAATGAGTCGGGACAACCTGCAATCATACGGTAATATGATTGGATGTCGTTCACTATACTCCAGGTCTAACGAAGCACCTAGACGGCCTCCGATCCTTATAATATCAGCTGAATCGATGAAAGGGTTGAGAGGCAGAATTTCACTTTTCACTCCAATCGACTTATCAGATTTAAGACTCTTATATTCCTCTAAGTAATATTGCTTTTGAGAAAGGCTTATTAAGCGTTGAGTCGTTGCTTTAATTTCATCAGATGAAATGAGGCAAGACTATGCTTGAACAGAACATTTTGTTTTTGAGTATGTTCTTTGAAAGAATCTCAGAATGAATGAGATAACTCGCAAAGCCCTAGGTAAATCTGAAAATCGCTCGAGAAAAATGTTAATGTTGTTAATATATGTGGCAGCAGCGTGAACTTGTATCCTTTTTTCCTCAATGACTGTATTATAATGCTCTTCTTGTGCTGGCCATTGGGAATTGTCTTCTTGCAGCCAAGTAGGTCCCTGCCACCACAAGGCATTGTCGATCAGTTTGCTTGCTAATAATCCTCTGCTTGCTAAATCTGCAGGATTCGATGCAGAATCCACATGACGCCAGGTTTTGTTTCCAACCTTTTCTATTATCTTTGTTATTCGATGTGCCACAAAAGTTGACCACGAACAAGGTGGTTTCCGAATCCAGGCTAGCACAATTGTTGAGTCAGTCCAAATATTGATCTTTAAATGACTGAGGTTGAGATTATCGGTGACCGCTTCGACAATGTCCGCTAATAGGACTTCGCCACACAGTTCTAATCTAGGTAAGGATATTGTTTTTACTGGGGCTACTCTTGTCTTTGCCATGAGTAAGTTGACGAACACTTTGTTGGTGGTCTTAACCCGTAAGTAAATAGTTGCTCCATATGCTGTTTCTGACGCATCGCTAAACCCATGTATCTCGGCCTCTTCCGTTGGTGCGAATTGGACCCATCTTGGTATGCGGATGCTGTTGATTTCTGTATGATCACGCATAAATGCTAGCCATCGATCCAAAGTGGTTGACGATACTTCTTCATCCCAGCCTGTTTTTTCGAACCATATCTCTTGCATGATAATTTTTGCAATAATGATTATGGGTGCGAGCCAACCTAGAGGATCAAAAAGTTTGGCGATAGCAGAAAGTATTGCTCTCTTTGTGATTTTATTCTGGTCCTCAATCGGTTTTGCGTTGAAATAGAAATGGTCGGCATGAGCATTCCATCTGATGCCAAGTGCCTTCACCGTGCTGGTATCCTCAAACTCCAAGAAGTCTCCGGACAGCAAATGTTCCTTAGGTATGCCGTTTAATATTTCGCTACAGTTTGAGGTCCATTTTCTTAATGGGAAACCAGCCGATTGTAGTACGTGTGTTATCTCGTCTCTCGCTGTTATAGCAGCTTCTATACTGTGTTCCCCGGCGAGGACGTCATCGACGGACATACATCGTTTAAGAATGGTCGATGCTCGTGGGTGGGAAGTTTCCACGTCGTCGGCCAATTGATGTAAAGTCCTTATCGCCAGGAATGGGGCGCAGTTCATACCAAAGGTCACGGTTTTTAATTCGTATAGACTGATTGGATCTTGAGGATTGTTTCTGAAAACTATGCGTTGATACTTTACTTGGTTTTCGTTTATCAGAATTTGCCGATACATTTTCTCGATATCACTATTGAAAACGTACTTAAACAATCTCCAGCGCAGGATCAGTATTGTTAGGTCGGCTTGTAAGACTGGACCTGGGAGGAGGACATCATTCAGACTCACGCCGTTTGCGGTAGGACACGAGGCATTGAACACCACTCGGACCTTTGTTGAGACACTCTCTTCTTTCAGGACTGCATGGTGTGGTAGGAAGTAACAATCGGTGGAATCCGCTGCAACGTTGTTAGTAATTTTCGTCATGTGTCCAAGTGTCTCGTATTCCTTAACAACCCTGTTGTATTCCGTCTGTAGTACAGGCTTCTTTGCTAGTCGTGTCTCATTCCGGTAGAACTGAGAGCATGCACTTTTCAAGGAAGGCCCGAGGGAGACATGATTCGGAAAATCTTGTCGAAACGGTAGGGATACAACGTATTTTCCGTCAGAATCTCGTTGAATTGTTGTTTTGAAGAGCTTTTCACAATAAGCGTCTTCTTCGCTTGCCTTCCGCTTTTTAGGAATCTCCTCTAATTCCCAGAAAGCCGCTAACTGCTTATCCACTGAAACTTCGTTGAAAAATGAGACCATATTGGTGGAAGCACTCGAAGTTTCTGCATTGCCGGTAATTATCCACCCAAACACAGTTTCTTGGGCAATGAGTGTATTAAGTACATTTTTTCTTAAGCCATTTCGAATAAGTTGGGGATAAGCGTCTCCGCCTAGGATAAGATCAACTGGTTCGTTGACGAAGAACCTCTTATCCGCCAATACCAAGTCTGGGAATGCCTGCCTCGTCATTGCACTTACTTGGCAAGTTGGCAGATTCCCAGTTAGATGTGGTAGCACAAGGGCCACTGTTTCGATTTTGACTAGTGGGTCTGCGGAGGACCGCAGTTGTATTGCACATGCCTCTTTAACTTGCGCAGACTTGGTATTGTTGATTCCCGACACTTGAGCACAGAACCGCTGTGATGGTATGTTGATTCGGCGCTTGAGCTTTTCGGTAATGAATGAACACTCAGAACCCGAATCAATGAGTGCCCTAGCACAAAAGTTTGTGCCATTATAAAATATGTTGACACGTGCCGTACCTAGTAGCACTCCCACATTTGTGTTTGCGTAGCAAGAGTTTACGTTTTTCACAGCTTTGTCATTATTATTCGCAGATTCTCGTCTCCACTGTGCTTGCCTTGATGTTGAAGGTATGTCATCTTGGGGGTTCGGAGTTCCCCTCTGAGCTTGTGCTTTTGGCTGGAATGCTTCCACATGGAGCAGTGTGTGATGTCGCGAGTAACACGTGCTGCAATTGAAGGAGCTTGTGCATCTCGACACCGTATGTCCAAATGATAAGCAATTCAAGCACCCATTATTGCTCTTGACATACTCTATTTTTTGAGTCGTGGTTAGTTGTCGGAATCTTTGACAATTTCGTAATTTGTGGTCATTGCTTTGGCAAATTTTACAGGAATGTTGCTTCACGTTCGTTGGATAAGCGCCAAATCTTTTTGGAGGATTGTCAGTATTTTGCCGCAGGCTTTGTGGTTTAGGTGCCTGTGAAATTTTACTGGCTCTCAAGCCTGACACTGTTTCCAAAGTCTGAAACCGATTTGACAGGAATCGATCCATATCCTCCCATTTGGATATTTCGGTTTTGTTTTCAATGGATTGTTCCCATAGTGCCAGTGTGCATTCTGGCAGTTTTGTTGAGCACAAATATGTGATGATTGCATCCCAATTGGAGATGTCAATTTTATGACATTGAAGTGATGAGATGCAATTATTTATATCGCGCTGCAACTTTTTGATAGAGCTACTACATTCACTCTCAACTGACTTTAAGCTAAAGAGAAGCTTTAGCTGGGTGTTGACTAGTATACGTTTGTTTTCGTATCTGTCACGGAGGTTTTTCCAGGCTGTTGAAAAACCTTCGTTTGTTAATGGGCACCTTTGCACGATTTCTTTCGCTTCCCCTTGGGTTTTTTGGTTTAGATGAAATAGTTTTTCAACCGGGGTAAGACGTTTATTTATTATATATATGGCCGTGAACATATCTCGGAAAGAAGGCCATGAGAGATAATCTCCCCTAAAGACGTCTGTATCGCATGGAGGCAAATGAATATTGTGCTCGCGAGCAGGTTTATCTTCATTGACCTTCTCCGATTTGGTCAATTTTTCGGAGAGGTCGGCCATGGTAGTCTGGCAGCGAACAAAACTATAATAACTCATTTTATATTTTTTCTTTATAGCCGTGAGGTCTTTTGAAGATAGCTGTGTTGAACCAACGAGTTCATCATAAGCTACTTTAGTTTTTCCCCATAAAGCTTTAAGTTCATCTTGCTCAATTGCAATAGAGTGTTTTGTGTGTTCAGCTGCGTCAGCGCTGGTGTAGTCAGTTTCGAATTCTGCTACTGAGTCTGCCAACCGAATGAAGGTTTCCATTATTCGAGTTTCTGTGTCTATGACCGTAGTTGAAAAGTTTTCCAGAAAATTTTTATTGTCTCTTTTGAAATCTCTGACAAAATTAGTAGCCTTAGCCTAATCACTCTAGGAAAAAACACAAACGCCTCTTTAAAAAATAACAACTTGGTTTTATGTATGAAAGAATGTGCATATAAAAGTAATAGTATTTATTAATTCAATTATATATATGTATTTTTGTTAATATGTATTAATTTCTCTAGCTAACTCGCCACCCCAACGACCGGTGATTTTCAAGTGTATAATGTAAAATTTTATAGACGTGTATATGGAATACATATACCAATAACAATAACAATATGTACACGGCTGCGTATACGGAATATACGCAACAGTGCAATGTTTTACAATATTTATCCAAACAATATTTACACGGCCGCGTATACGGAATATACGCAACAGTATAAAGGTTTATTTTAATCTCGCAATTCTCAAAGTGGAACGTGATTAGATTCGTTTAAGTCGATCACTTGATGGAATAAGCAATGAAACAACAACACAGTGCGCGAAGTGATCAATAATATATGTGCGTGTGCATATATTGCGCAGACCGGTGATTTGGAAAAGTCTTACACAAAATTAATGTTCGCGCGTAAATTTTATTTTTATAAAGTGAACAATTTTATGTGTGAATACGCGGATTTATTGGAACAAAAGAAAATTCATCAATATCAATGTGCGTGCCTCAAAAATTGTCTTCACTGAATATTTTTCTTCACTCCTGCATTTGCGTTTACAAACTTTTTGAAGATTTTATTCAGATTGTTTTAAAGAAAAAAATGGAGTAGCACTGAAATTCAAACCACGTACCTTGTGTTTATAATATCTGGAATGATTGCAGTGCTGATTTGTTTTAACTTTATCTCTGTTCGGTGCGGATGCAAGTGCGGTTATAAGTGATGTTGTGTGTTAGCGACTCGTTCGCTTAAAGCTTCTCGCTCCGATATGGATATCAAGTGCTGAGATTAATTCTTGGAATAATGTGGTGTACGGTTATGAGTTGATCGCTCCGTAGTAGTAGTAGTGGACTGTATTTTCTCACGGCTCCAATAGGACCAATATTTACACGCGGCGTATACGGAATATACGCTCCGGTGTAAAGTTTATGGAAAAATAAGAAATGAACAAGTGTTTTGATATTAGCTATCGAATTTATTCGCTTTAAAACGTTACAAATCGGAATCTGTGATGATATGATAATATGTATATAACAGTATGAATTACCTTCGTAGTGGCGTGGTGGCTGCTGGATAACTTGATTGTCTCGTCTTCGGAAAAGAAGTGATCAGACCAAGTTTGTTTAAACGCCGTTGAACCGCCAAACGGTGCACCGAGTTAAGGGGAAAGTTAACGAAAGGGCACCGTTTGGCGGCAAGTACCGGCGCTCCGAAAAGTGTTTTTTTTTTTTTTTTTTTTTTTTTCAGGGGCGTTGTGGTAGCACTACCCTCAAGTGGCCCTTTGAAACCAGGATAAGCCTGTTTTTTTCGTCGAATTCTCCACCCCACGGAACTGCCGTCAAGCATTACATCATGGGGGGGGAAGGCGGTTAGTCGCCGCTGCTACGCCGAAGTCTTTCGAGGGTTCTCAACCTCTTCATTGCTTCTGCTTTGCATCACTAGCTGTCTTCCATTTTTTACTGCTTTGTAGCATAGACGCTACGAGCGATTCGGGTGTACAAATTACCCCGGTTATGTTACGAATTTTCCGTGAGATGTCATCAAATCGCGTGCACTCGAAGAATACGTGGTGGACGCTTTCTGTTGCGTCTCCTCCACAGTAATCGCACATCGGTCCGGTTCGTGTTTGAAGCGGTAGAGATATGCTTTAAAGCACCCGTGTCCCGTCAGGAACTGTGCTAAGTAGAAGTCTACTTCGCCGTGCTTTCTGGTCAACCAGCTTTTTAAATCTGGAATATAGCGGTATGTCCAGCGACCCTTTGTTGCGTTACTCCATCTGATCTGCCAGGTATGCGTGCTGGCCTCTCTTGCAAGGGATCGCTCCATTGTGTTTTCCGCAATGATTGCCGCTTCGTTCACTACTATATCGATAGGATACATCCCCGCGATTACTAGTGCTGCTTCGTCGGAAACCGTTTTAAAAGCGCAGCACACGCGGAGCGCGCATAGGCGGTATGTTGCTTTTATGCCACGCATGTACGATGCGCACTTTGATGCCGAGTGCCAGACTGAAGCGCCGTATAATATTTGGCTCTTTACTGTGCCTGCAATTAATTGGCGTCGTCGTTGCTTTGGACCGCGTGCATTTAGCATTATCCTCGATAGTGCAGTTACTGTGGCTGATGCTCTTACGTTGGCGTATTCGAGGTGCGATTTGAACGATAGCCTCCTATCTATCATTATTCCCAGGTACTTAACTGCTGGCAGTGTTGTTATATCGTGGTCGCCAACTTTTATTGTGACTGACTCCACCTTTTTCCTGCTGGATATGAGCACTGACTCTGTTTTCTGCTCCGCCAGTTTAAGTCCATTTTGCGCCAGCCACGACTGAACTAATGCTATAGCTCTATTCGTGGTGTCGCAAATTTCGCTCAGGTGTTTACCTGTAGTAATCAAAGCGATGTCGTCTGCGAATCCGATTATTTTTGCCTCGTTTGGCAGTTTTATACGTAGGACCCCGTCGTACATGACGTTCCAGAGTAATGGTCCGAGTACGGAGCCTTGTGGAACACCGCCTGTGACTTTCAAGTTTCTCGCGCCCGCTGATGTTGCGTACTCCAAAACGCGTCCTTCAAAATAGCTGCGCATGGTTTCTCGTAAGTAGCTGGATATTCCAATACGGTCCAGCGCATTTAGAGTTTTAGCCCAGTTGGCTGTGTTGAAGGCATTTTTAACATCAAGAGTCACCATTATGCAGTATTTTTTAGATCCCTCTAGCCATCGAGTTCCACTAATCGCCTCTTGTGCTATTTTTGTAGCCAAGTTTACGGCGTCGACGGTGGATCTTCCTTTTCTGAACCCGAACTGGGTTTCAGATAAACCGTTTGCGGCATCAACTTCGCTTTCAAGGCGGTTGTATATTATACGCTCTAGGATTTTACCTGCAGAGTCGAGCAAGCATATTGGTCTGTAGCTAGATGGCTCCGTTAGGGGTTTACCTGGTTTGGGCAAAAGTACCAGCGTTTGTCGCTTCCATATCGATGGGAACGTTGCCTCCGCCAAGCAGGTATTAAATATATCTACTACTGTTGATGTCACGTGGGTAAAGGCCAGTTTTAGCACCTTGTTTGGAACTCCGTCAGGACCCGGAGACTTTTTGTCATCGAGTCTCTTTAGTGCTTGAATAACTTCTTCAGCGGTAACCTTGCGGAAAACATGCTCTCTAGTTTTTGGGGTAGATGATACCAGCCTTCTTTGCTCTGGAAAAAGTATGTTCACTGTTTGTCTTAGGAATTGTGGACATGTTGGAATAGAGTCTTTTACTTCTTTTAATTTCTTTGTCACAATTTTGTATGCTGTTCCCCATGGATTATTTTCAGCTTCATCACAAAGTTCAAGGAAAGTGTAAAGGACTGTGTGTGTGTGTGTGTGTGCATGTGGGTGAAAGTGTGTGTGTGTGTGTGAGTGTGTACACGCAAACCGCTTACTAGGGGGCGCGTACGATTAGTCGGTCGAAGGAGGGTGGCGATGAGATTTAGGCCGGAAGCCTAAACAGTAAATTTAAAAGCGTATAAATTCAATTATTAACGCAGTAAAAAAAATTCTATTTGAAAGAATTTATAAAAAAAATGCAAAAGAAAAAGCGTAATTCAATTGTTAATAAAGAAAACAAATTTATTTAAAACGAATAAATATCGACTAAATTTATTTCAAAAGTCAATGTGCAAATACAAAAATTCAAAACCGAAATTCAAATCTAAGTATGCGTACTTATGCCAGTAAGTCTTGAATTAATAAAAAAATGCAACAAAAATAAAAGAATAAAAATATAAAATTTAAACGCAGTTTTTGGACTTAAACTAAATAGCAAATCTAATACCAAGAAAAATCCAATTTACAATCCAAAACTTAACAAAACGGGGTTAAAATTAAAACACGTAACCGAATAAAAAAATAAGAAAGTGCAGGTTTCATGACCCAATAAAAACGTATTTTAATATACAATATATTTGTATGTTTATATATATTTATATTGTAAAAAAAAATAATACGCATGTAATATTATTACGGTATAGAACGAAAATTTTATGATGATTTAAAAAAAAAAATAAATAATAAATAAATAATAAAATAAAATTTTAAACACACCCTAAGGCGTAGACATCTTTCAATTCGCTTTAGTTGGCGGATAATGTTTTATTGTTAGTAATAACCTTTTTTTTTTGTTTTTTTTTTTACATGTGCATATGTATATGTTTACAAATTATTATTCTATTTTTGGAATAATATTTATCTTTTCTGGAGTGTGAGTGGTATCACACTGGGCAAAGTCATTGTGAGGACGTCAAGTCCGTATGTATTCAGTCCAAAGTCGTCTAATCATCCTACTAGCGTATCATGTCAACCACCAGCGCCGGAGCGCCAAAGGCGGATGCCACAATTTTCCTACTACCCCCTTTTGCAGGTAAACCACGAACCTCACCAGTATGCGATGCCAGACCACACACCAGGTAGCTCTAATGGTTTATCTACACTACCTAAACCAACAAACACTTATAGTGACACTGCAACTTTGAATCCCACTTCATCAGTGCGTGGATGCAGCCAAGAAGGTACTTCAAAGCTGTAATTTACACTCCCCCCTTTTATTAATCACTAACTCACAATACATTTCCGGTGGCCGCAAGTGACATTGCCCTAGTAACCTTAAATCGTCCAATAAAAAAGTCAAAGAGAAGGAAAAAGAAATAAAAAAGGAGGAAGAAGAAGAAGAAATAATACAGCAAAAGGACATAGAGGCATGATATAAGAAAATAAAATTTACTTTGATTATAACGTTGGGCGCCATTGTTATGTGGGTGTCGACTGGCTAAGGCGAAGTGGTATGCAGGCATGGTTGCATAGGCCCAGGCTAGCTCGCCGGATGGGGGGGTTTCCACCTGCCTTACCCACCCCACATAGACAAAAATAATTATGCCTTAATGTGGTGATCGTAGCAAAGAAGAAGAAAAGGAGAAAGGAAAGTGACGTAGGAAAGCCTGTCCCGTCAGGTGGATTCGTCCCACCCCCTTCTGCGTGTCTTGCAAACGCGGCCTTGGGCGCTGCGTCAACTCCGACCACCTTTGCAGCGCCCCCTTACCTGACATGGTTCGTCTGTCTACGCGTCTACCAGTCTTGTCGCGGTCCCGTCATTAGTCAACGTCCTCACGTCCCTTCTTACGCCCTAGAGTATCACCCACACCAGAATTTGGGGGTTTACCACTCCATATTTACCATTATTCTCTCAGCCAGTAAATGATATGAACTTCATATTTCTCATTACAATTACAATTTTTCTTTATTCTTTTAAACTTCTACAATAGAACTAACTCTTTTCCTTAGTATAAAGAATAAATTCAATATGGTAATAAATCAATCATAATTTACCCCCTTTTTTTATAAACTAATCCCAATTAACATATTTATATATATATCAGTATGTTGAAAGATAAATAAGCCTTTCCCATTGTTTCCCTCACCATTACTTTCGCACACTCTTCATATTTACATATAGACATATTTATATGCACCGAGATCCCCATACGTAGATATGTATATGTACATAGGCAAACAGAAAAATACTTTTCCACTTACCTCAGCTGTCCCGCGATGATAGTACCAACATGCAGAGAGGATGCTGTAAACAAAATTACTGGAAAGTTACACATACATAACACACACACCCAAGCGACAGCAGAAATCTGTCAGTCTGCCCGGTTCGGTCTGCTAACCACTCGCTCGTGTTAGCGGGCGGCGAGCGAGTCACTATTTTTCCGTAGCGATGAAAAACCAATTAGTTAATAAATTGCACGACAATGATTTAATTTAATTTTGTGGATCTTTGTAAATACTATTGGAATCTGTTAAACGGACATTGACGATTGAACCGCGGTAAGAAAAAACTAGGAGAGGAACGGAATAGTCGTTGTGATAATAATAAAGAAATTATGAACGAAAAGTGAAATGGCGAAGAACAAACAAAAAGAAAATCGCTAGGGTAGCTAAATTAGGCAAAAACTTAAGAGTTCTACAAACTAAATACTAAAACGATTTCAGTAAAATAATATGCGCAAAATCTAACACCAAAAGCAACAAAAAAAGAAAAAGGTGATCTAAAATCTTACATAACCTAAAAACAAAGCGTTAAAAAGTCCTACCGAAAATCAATTCAATAAGTAAAAAAAATAAAGATATGTATGTATGACTGTATATATACATGTATGTATGTATGTATGCTGCACTATATGCCGCGCTGCTGGTCGTAGTGGTCGCTGGTCGCTCTCCGCCTCTGTTGGGGGCGATCGCTTCGCTGCGAGCCGCGTAGACGTATGTATGTACGCTTCTGTTGGAGAGCGTCAATTTCTTCTCCTAATTCTGCCCGCTGGAAATACGTTCGCTCCCGCGCTGTTGGATTTCCTTCAGGCAGCGGCCGTTGACCCACTCTTACAGTTGAATGTTATCCCAGCTGATCTGCCTATGTACCTTCTGTTCGTAGTTGTTGTCCTCGGTGTTAATTTTGATGGTTGTGCTTCAGTGCGTGTGCACGTATAGTTTTGTTGTAAATATCTGCTGCCTGTGTCTGTATGTGGAAGGATGTGTATCGAATGCCTTCTAATGTTGGTGTACTGTTGGTGTGTAGATGTTGCTGTTGGTCTGCAATTGTTGCAAGTAGATGTAGATGTTGCTGTGGGTGTGTTGTTAGACGCATCTATTAGCAATTCCTATTATGCTAGGAGAGGTCCTTTCGTACTACGTACTGGCGACCTAAGAAGAATTAATTTAATATTTCCACATTAAAATAGATAGCGCTTTTTGTTTCATATAAATTTTATTTAATTTTACTTTTTATTTCTCTGAGTGCGTGTACATACTTACACACATTCATACCGAGTATAAGGCTGTCGTAACAATAGTCAGTAAGTATTGTATTCATTTGACTGAAATAAATAAATAAATAAAATAAATAAATCACATGGGTCATTGAAAGAGTTCAAAATGGACTAATCCACCGAATTAAAAACTTCATTAATAGCGGAAATATCGGCCTTGGCACAGTCATAAACTTTATGAACAACAACGTTATTAGAAGCAAAGTTTTAGAACTTGAAGCTTACAGTTAGAGCCTTATGGTTAATACTATTGACAGATATGGACGATAGGCATTCAGAAAAAGATATGTTAAGCTCATTAAATGCGAAGACTAAATCTAACGTTCGACCGTTGTCATTAAGTTTGTTATTAATATAGGAATATTAATGTTAGAAATAAGGAATCGCTAAATAAAATATCTATTTCTGATTTAACATTGATTGGGATTAAGATATTATCAAATATGACCACGAAATGTTACATAAATTAATATATTCTAAAAGTACCATTTGATCGTCTTTGTTTTTCAAATTATCCATTACTCACATAACGTTATTCAGGTGCATTTCATAAATTTCAATAAAACTTACTGGCGGAATATATGACAGTAGGAAAAATATTGATTTACAATTTGGAAATTTTTCTTTAACACATATTTGTTCTAGAAACTATCATATGAATTTAATGTAGAGGAAGCACTGCGATCTTTTCGATATACGATCAAAAAACTCGGATGATAAATGCTTATCATTTAGCCACGTTTCTGTGATTGCCACCATATCATATTCATGCGTTGATGTTTCTCGATAAAATTTAACTGATTTTGTACGCATGCCGCTCACATTTGGGTAATATAATGAGAAAACTGTACTTTTATCATTCGTGTGAGATGAATCATGGTCAACTGTGTCTACGTTTGATTGTTGGGAGGATTGACCTGATAAAAAAATTTAAAGGGCCTCACATTTACATTTGCAGGCCAAAGCGCTGGGTCCAAAACTGTATCAAGTAAAGATGGGGGAACGCCCAACGTGAAGTTCACCCTCTTCAGGCTGCGTTGGTAATAGGTGCACAGAACTTCTGTTGGCATCATGTAGCCAACATTTTGGTTTGACCAACATATGTGTTCGATCGAGTTCGCCGTCACCCACACAATCACTTACCTAAGTATCTGGCAAGCAGCTGTCGTTAAAGGCTCGCATCCGACGATGGTGCCCGCATCATGGAGCGTGTGCGTAAAAAAACTCTAAACCAGGCGGGTTTTGAAGCTTATTTCTATATTTACATATCAATGTACAAAAGTCATGCTTAATCCTTTGTCAATAGACAACTTAATCGGCTAGCTAAATAAATATGTGAATGAGTAAACACATAAGTAAATAAATACGCAAATCACTAAAGGAATAATCACAAATCATCGCCAATAAAAATTAAAATAACTGCAATAATAATAAAAAAATCAATAAATAAATATATACATACATATGCACGCTTATGCATCCAATATAGCATAACATATACTTACCTCCAGCTCCAATGCCTTATGGGATCCTCCTTCTTTGTCGGTTTTTTTTTTAGTGTATGTTTTTATATTTTAATTTTGTCACTAAAATATGATCATAACTTTACTAATTAACAACCAACTTGGCACTTGGTACTCACAAAATCACCGAAACTTTCGTTATGTCCCGTTTTAGTTTTTGAGATGTCCTTTTATACCTTTTTTCCGGGCCCATTAGTACAATCCGTTTAGGTTACTCAAAACGGAACACAGTTTAGATTAACATACAAACACACGGTCTTGACTGCTTTACTAAACTGAAGATTCAGCCAAAATTATCGCTGTGGTGACCCACATTAACTGACAATCGCTGACTGTGCAATACGGCAATGTAAACAAATACATAGCTTAACGCATTGACCGCTGCACTGGCGCAACGCTATCGCTGCGACAGCAGAACATTTCACTGACACATAATGGATAACTAACTGCATGCACTCTTTTAATTGGTTACGCTATTATTGGAAAGCGGAAAACCAAAATCATTGGAATACGAGGTGGAGTTATGGAAATGATTTTCAGTTACATTTTAGTATAAATAGACTTAAGTTTTACCAAATAAAATCAGAATTATTTTGACAGCTAAAAACTGGCATTTTATTTCTCAAATCATTTCGGCAACCTAACGGCTGCCTATTGAACGGCAGAACCCTCTCTGCCTTAATAAAGAAGAGGAGTTTCATAAATTATAAAGACACATAGGACCAACACATGGCGATCCTGCCAAACTACTAGGACCATTTACTGCCAGACTACTAGGACCATGCCGATACTGCCAATCACAAAAATTAATAAGATTGTATTCATGGTATACTGACTTACAAACGCGATCAACATGAATCCGCTAAAGATTTTTTATTTCGTGGCTTTACCTGTGGCCGCCGCCAGCGCATTGCCCAGGCATGGCAAGAATAAGGACAATACAGTGTCGAGTAGTTTGAAGCCCACCGATTGGTTGTCGCTGTCCGAACTCGAGTCGACGCAATCAGTTGACGATATCGCTTTGCAACAAATAAAAAAATTTACACTTAATATCATATAATTATATAAAAAAAAAGTAAAATAAATTTAAATTTTACTAAATAAGATTGTTAGCAATATGGGCGGCCAAGAATCCAAAATAAGCGATCCAAAAGCAAATGTAATAAATGAGGTAACAGTTGAAGACGATCATAAACAAACAATGATAGAATTGCTATTACTTATAATAACAACAATATTAGTTACAGATTTTGTCATTAAGCTACACTCAATATATTGAAATAAGCTAAAAAAGAATATCACCTACAATATCAAACAAGACCAAGTTTAAAAAATTATGGAACATTGGTCTAAAATTATCGAAAAAATAGAGGTAGAAAAAGAAAATTTTAATAAATCCTACAGATGTTTAAATAAAACAATAAAAGTCAAAGAAGAAACACTAAATAAGCATTTAACAACATTAATAACATCACTAGAAAACATTAGAAGTATACTAAATGTTCACATAACTAGGTTAACCAAAGAACATAAAGAAATTGGACTAGGAGTATTTTGGTCACATAGGGACAAATTACTTAAAGTATTAGCAAATTACAATTTAGATATAAACATACTACATACAATCAATACACAAATAATAATCCCAACTGAAAATTTTAACATTGAGTCCAGCCAACAAATAATTACAATGTCTGAGTTTAGTTTACAAACAGCTATGAAAGCTATTCCGAGCTTTTCCGGAAATCGCAAGGATTTGGAATCATTTCTAAAAATTATCGAAATAATCTATAACAGCCTTACCGAAACAGGCAAAACAGCACTAATAGATTTTGTGGTTTACGTGAAACTGAGTCAAACGGTGAAGACAAACGTAACTGCTATACAAATACCACAATCATTAGAGCAACTACAAAATTCACTGACAAATAAATACAAATGCACAACAACTATACCCCACATACAAAGCCAACTCGCCAATCTCACCCAAAGAAATCTAAGCATAGCAAATTTCAAAAATAAAATATTACAGTTGATATCAGAACTAAATGTATTGCAAATAGGACAGCTAAGAACAAATTCAACAACTGAACAAAAATCATTGATCACTCAACTCAATGAACAATACAGTCTGACAATATTTAAAAACGGACTAAATGACCATATTAAACAAACAGTATTTGCTGCACTACCTAAATCTTTTGACACTGCTGTTGAACTTGCTCTAGAAATAGAAACGGGAAATCAACACAATAGTAGAAATGTTATGTTCATCAGAGACAATAATAGAAACAACAATAACGCCAATTATCGCAACAACCCACACAAACAATATACGAATAATAATGGCAACAGGTACAACAATTATAATAACAATAATTATAATAATACCAGAACATTTAATAATAATACAAGAAACAGTACTAACCAGAGACAAAGTAATAACTACCAAAATTATAATACAAATAGGAACTCAAACAATTCGAGACCTAACAACTATAACAATAATCAGAGAAATTATTCAAATGAAAGACAGACAAATAACTACAATAGGAGCAATCAAAGATCTTTGCCCAGAAATCAGCAAAATAGTTACCAAGACAGAAATGGTCGCCAAATGAACGTTATCCAATCTCAGGAAAACGTAGGCGACCCGGAGGATTACAATACCAATACCACTCCTCCGGGGGACAAGGACTAATTGAAAACATTAATTATAAAAACATTTATGTAATAACACAAAATTTAACCAACTATATAACAATACATAATATAGAATTCAACAAACAAATGACATTCTTAATAGACACAGGTGGAGATATTTTAATTTGCAAAAACCCATTCAATAACAACTTTGACTTTGATACTGACACCAAATGTAAATTAACAGGAATAAAAAATGTAGCAATTTACTCATTAAGTGCATCATATCTTAATTTTCTGATAGATAAAAACAAAGCAACTATCAACTTCCAGCTAGTATGTAGATAATGATTTTCCAATTGCAACAGATGGAATCCTAGGAAGAGACTTTTTAGTAAACTACCTTTGTAAAATTGACTATGAAACATTCACAATAACGATAAACCTCAAAAACAAAGAATACATTTTACCAATAGACACGAAATTACCTTTAAAGAAAATTATAGAACTACCACCTAGAACAGAAGTTATTCTACCTATAAAATTTAATATACAAGAAGACAGCCAAAGGAATTTGTCACGTAAAACTAATCAACGTTAATAGTCACATAGTCAATATTAAAGAAATAAAACCTCTAACAGAAAAATTAGCTAATTACAATATACTAAATACACATAACCAAACAAACACATACAACAATGAACGCTTTAATAGATTAGTGAAAGAATTAAATTTGAAAAACCTAGATAGAAATACAGAAACAGAATTAACAGAAATATTTCACAAGTATCAATCTATTTTTCACTTGGAAGGAGAAAAACTTTCAGTAAATAATTTCTATAAGCAAAAACTCAATTTAACTGACAACTCACCGGTATACATTAAAAACTACAGACTACCACACACACAACAAGAAGAAATGCAAACACAGGTACAGGGAATGATTGACAACGACATCATTGAACCTTCTGTCAGTCCATACAATTCTCCACTACTTCTAGTACCTATGATATGAGACAGGTGGTAAAATAATTTATAAACAACTGCAAAAAATGCACACAAAACAAAGTAGTTAGACATACAAAAGAACCACTTGTAGTGACAGACACACCAACCACAACTTTTGACACCATAACAATTGACACTGTAGGCCCATTGCGCATATCTAATGGCTACAGATACATATTGACAATGCAATGCGACTTATCAAAATTTGTAATGGCACACCCAATTGAAAGTAAAGACGAAAAAATAATAGCAACCACTTTAGTTGGACAACTCATTCTAAAGTACGGTTTCATTAAAACATTAAAATCAGACAGAGGGACAGAATTTGTAAACGAGCTAATGAGTAACGTATGTAATTTACTCAACACAAGACCAATATTTTCCACTCCATATCACCATCAAACAATAGGCGCACTTGAGAAAAACCACAGAACGCTCAACGAGTATTTACTTTCATTTGCCGACGACTATGAATGGGACAAGTGGATCTCATATTACACTTTCGCATACAACACCACCCCTCACGCAGACACATTGTATTCACCGTATGAATTAGTTTTTGATAAACTTCCAACTCTACCAAGTGACAACATAAATAAACAAAACAAAATTTACGACATTGATAATTATGCCAATGAATTGAAAATTAGACTCCAAACCTCAATAAATAATGCCAGAATAATTATAAATACTGTAAAAAGCAAAAGAAAAACAAAATAGGACAATAATGGAAATATAAGTAATTTTGAAATAGGAGACTTAGTTTATGTAAAAGTAGAAAATAGAAAGAAAAATCAAAGCCCATACCATGGCCCATATAAAATTGTAAACAAAAGAGGAGTAAACTCCACATTAGATATTAATGGTAAACATAAGGAACTACATAACAACATATTAAAAAAATACAAAGAACTACATTAAGAACACAAAATTAAATAATAAGCATAAATTATAGTTTAAATATAACAAAATCATAGCAATAAGCAAAATATTATCATATCCATACATATGTAAAACACTTGCATATCTCCACACAAAAAAAAATGTATTTCATTATGCGAACGAAATAAATTTTTTCCTCTGAAGGGTAAGGGTGTAGTGACCCACATTAAATGACAATCGCTGACTGTGCAATACAGCAATGTAAACAAATACATAGCTTAACGCATTGATCGCTGCACTGGCGCAACCCTATCGCTGCGACAGCAGAATATTTCAGTGACACATAATGCATAACTAACTGCATGCACTCTTTTAATTGATTACGCTATTATTGGAAAGCGGAAAACCAAAATCATTGGAAAAAGAGGTGGAGTTATGGAAATGATTTTCAGTTACATTTTAGTATAAATAGACTTAAGTTTTACCAAATAAAATCAGAATTATTTTGACAGCTAAAAACTGGCATTTTATATCTCAAATCATTTCGGCAACCTAACGGCTGCTTATTGAACGGCAGAATCCTCTCTGCCTTAATAAAGAAGAGAAGTTTCATAAATTATAAAGACACATAGGACCAGTGTTCCCACTTTAGCACTATTGTGCTAAATCTAGCACTATTTTCGGAAAATTCCATTTCTATTACTCCTACCTCCTTAAGCTAAAAATCTACCTGTTTCTCTAAACTGCTTTCAATCTAGCTTATTTACCTATATTTTATTTTTTTAATTCACGTTACTTGGCAACTTTGTGAATGGAACGTAAGTGAATATGACAGCGGTCATTATTTTTCCTTGTTTAAAACATGTGTTTGGTAGAGGTGTCAAACTATCGATGGTCTCACCATCGACTGTTTTAAAAAAAAAATATCAATACTCACGGTAGTCAATAAAAAAACGAAGCTATCGAAGGTGCTGTCGATAGTACTATCGAATTTATAGTTGCCGATGGGAGTGCTGTTGCTACAGTTTTAGTTGAAGGATTTAATTTTTCTTTGAAGGCCTTCATTCCATGTCCTATTTTTTATGGAATAAGCTTCAATGTTACATATAATGTTGATAACAAAACTAAACAAACCATGCAGCATTTTTAAATTAATTTTTTTTAAATGTTGGCGACCTTTCCATTGTTTATTTATATATTTTTGTCAGCTCGAGGTCAAATTTAAATTAAATAACAGGTGTTACATATGCATACATTTATTTTTCAAAACTAAAAGCAGAATTAATAAAATTTGCTTAAAAATTAATTCTCGTATTCATATTTTAAATTAAGTCGAAACGAAATTAAGTTTTCAACTTAATCTCACAATAATTGAATATAGTGGATAGTGGATAGTCCTGCTAAACTATCGATATTTTTGATGGTATTAAAAACACTATCAATGAATACTGATAGTAAACAAAAATTTAAGCTATCGATACTATCGATGGCATTATCGATGGCACACCTCTACTATTTCACTTCACCACCGTTTTGACAGCAATTCATTAAATTTTGTTGGAAACACTATAAAATGGGTTCATAGTCATATTTATGACTAATACTATGACCAAACTTTGTTCCAGAAGGAGAAACTAGTGTTGCCGATCGTTTTTTTGGCCTTATCGAACCTGAAGATGGTACTGCTAATTATATGAATCGTTGAGTAAGTACGTCAAGTCTTTTGATATACCATTACAAAACGCGATAGGGCTCTCAACAGATAATGCATCTGTAATGCAAGGCAAAAACCAAAGCGTTAGGCAAAAATTTAAAGAAAATAATAAGAATATGTTTTATTTAGGATGCACTTGCCATTCATTAAACTTGTGCTCTTCATATGCTTCCAGATGCTTACCACCGCAACTAGAAAAATTGGTTAAGGATATATGTATATTGTTTTTTTTCTACTAGCGCCAAGCGGCAAAAAGGATTTAGAGAATTCCAAGAACATTTTGGTACTTTGCCTCATAAAATTCTTGGCCTTAGTGCTACACGCTGGCTTTCTTTGGAAGCCGTTGTCGATCGCGTATTGGAGCAATGGCAACCCCTACAACATTTCTTTTTACTCTTCTCTTTCGAAGAATTACGAGAATCTAGTGCAACATCTATTTTGGAACAATTGAACTCCACAAATAAAGCTTACTTTTTGTTTTTAAGATACATCTTAAAAAAGATTAACATTGTAAATAAAAAACACCAGGCTAAAGGTACATTGATTCATTTATTATATGCACAAATGGAAACTTTTTTCAAAGACATTTTACAGAATTTTGTAAAAAGAGATCAAATATCTTTTACAACCGATTACAAAAATAAAGACCTCCATTTAGTTGAATCTGAAATGTTTTTTGGTTTAGATTGTACCGACGTTTTAGAAACTGGAGAAATTGATTCTGATTTAATTAGAAAAGATTTAATAAACTATTACATTACACTTTGCAATCAAATTAAAAAAGAGATTTGATTTTTCAGACAACAAAATAAAACTTTTAGAATACTTTGATCCTAAAATAATACAAAAGGGCAAAATGCCGACTATAACACAACTTCTTGAAGCTTTTCCTTTTCATAAATCAACACCAGAAGTTATGAACAATGAATGGAGAAATTTAATAGTATATGATAATATTAAAATAAATCAAATTTTTGAACAAGACATTTTAAAAGGGTGGATAAATTTATCAAAGGAAAAGAACATCCTAGATGAATTCCTATTTAAAAATTTATGTGAATATATGTGCTCATTGGCTGTTTTGCCTCACAGCAGCGCATCTGCAGAGCGTTCATTTTCTGTAATGAATACCCTTAAAACAGCAAAACGTAACCGTCTAACAACTAAATCTGTAAGTAACCAAATGTTTGTAAAAGAGATGTGCGAAAACGTTGAAATATTTGAGCCATCAAATAATTTGATACGATTTTATAAAAAATTTAAATTTGTTGACGGAAAATTTATTGTTATTTAGTTTATAAATTATAAGATAATTATCTTAAGTCAAAACCAAATATCAACTGAAAGCAAGGCACATTAACCAGGTAACAGCAACAGAGCAGCTGGTTTAATTTTATTTGGCCCTCGAACTGTCAAACTGTGTTTACTTTTTCTGTTTACATTTTGTACGCGTGCTCTGCTAATGTAGATTTGTTGGCCAAAATTACAAATTAAATTTATCAATATGCATTTTACGCTGCTGCGTTGTATGGACACTTTATTATTTCACTACACTTCTATTTAATTGCACTTTTTCACGTATTTTCTCCACGACGTGATTTTTCTCAGCTGGAAAATAGTTTTCAATTCGTTTTGTGTATGACATACCGGAGGTTTTCGAGCAACAACAAAATACGTGGCATTGTGATTTTCTCTCTGCTGCTGCTACCTGGTTAATGTGCCTTGACTGAAAATGATTTTTTTTGTGAACTTTATTTTTTTATACTTATATTACACTAACTGACCCCGCAGACTTCGTATCGCCTGAATCGATAAATAAAAGACCTACACTTTTGTATAAAATAAACTTAAAACAAACAAAAGGAATCCGTAGTTAATAAAAAAAAAATGCTCGGTATGAATGAAGTTTTATTATTATTTGCGATTAATTACACATGATGTTGCTTACTTACTGAGTTTTCCTGAAATACTGTTTATTTATAAGGTTTCCATTTGATATGGACAGACACACACAGTTATGATACAGTCTGTTTAAGCTTTCTGATAAACTAAATAATAAAAGGGAAATAGCCGTTGGTCCAGCTATTCTCGAGTTTTAGCGAGACTTACGAACAGCAATTAATTTTTATATATAAAGATATAATTTTAAGAAACATGAACTTTTAAAAATTTTGTTAAATTGCTAAATTGTTTATTCGATAAACAAAAATAGTATTGCCATTGAATTTTTTTACTCATTAAATACATTTTTAATTTGATGAACAAAAATGTGCGTTTTAGCTATTTTTAAATCTACCTCCTTTTTTTCAAATCTAGCACTTTTTTTTATAGCAATCTAGCACTAAAAAGAAATTTGAAGTGGGAACACTGCATAGGACCAACACATCGCTCAGACAGTACTTCTGTTGGCATCATGTAGCCAACATTTTGGTTTGAGTACCGTATGTGTTCGATCGAGTTCGCCGTCACCCACACAATCACTTACCGTTAAAGGCTCGCATGCGACGATGGTGCCCGCATCATGGAGCGTGTGCGTAAAAAAACTCTAAACGAAGCGGGTTTTCAAGCTTATTTCTATATTTACATATCTATGTACAAAAGTCATGCTTAATCCTTTGTCAATAGACAACTTAATCGTCTAGCTAAATAAATATGTAAATGAGTAAACACATAAGTAAATAAATTGGTTAATAAATACGTAAATAACGAAAGGAATAATCACAAATATCCGTCAATAAAAATTAAAATAAATGCAATAATAATAAAAAAATCAATACAGAAATAAAATATCACGTATATAAATAAATTATTCGTTGTCAAGTAGTATACAAAAAAAATTTTTAATCGTTTAATATAAATAAAAACTAAACAAAATTTCCCTGGGATAATAAATACAGTCGAGTTCTAAGGAAATATAAGCGCAGTCAAGTCGTAAAATAAGTATGTAATAATAAGTAGATAAAGTCGATAGACCTCAGTATAGAGACATGCACAACAAGCCATAAAGACGACATTGACCAAATTACTCTGCGGCAAAGTGGTCCTTAGCGTGGTATACACCAATACTAATACGTACTAATACGTATCTGTTTCCGAGCTCATACATCGCGTTCCCTATGGCCTTTAAAGTTACGCATTTGTCTTGCTTGGGACCTAATTTAGCATTATAGTTCTCGACTTGTGAATTCTGTTAAAAGTTACCTCTTGTCCGATTTGAATCTAACTTCTCTACTTCTCGTATTATAGATTTTTTAATGTGTTCGTGGGCCAATATCAACTCTTTTAAAATTTTCTCTCTAATAAGATGAAGATTGTCGTTTTATGGAGTAATTCCCCATTCCAAGTCTCTGAGCGCGCCAAGCTTTCGATACAATTCATATGATGCCGCATGTTGGATCATTGACAACCCAAAAAAAACGCAATTGGGTGAAGTACCAATTGCTGAGTGCACCACACTACGGAGAGCAAAGGCAGCGTCGCTAACGTGGCTGTCCCAATTCTATTGATTGTCTTTTAAGTATGCCCTAATTATTTGAAGAACGGACCTGTTTGGGAATAAAACGCAGTTTTCTGAAAATTCCTAACACAAAATGATGTTCATTGTAAGAATGAATATACTCGGGTACCCCGAACACATGAGAAACTTCTTTCTCAAGGAACTGGACAACTTCTGTTGTAGTAGCCTCTCTTATAGGTTTCAGAATTACGAATTAAGGCTTGAATGGTTAGTGATAACGGTGAATGTTAACCCTTCCACATAAGGCCTGAATCGCTCAACACTGCTGAATAACATTTTAATTCGGTTATGCTACAATTACGCTGGGCTTTGTTCAATTTAGCCGATATATACGCACTAAGTCGTTCGTTACAGTCCTCTTCTAGTTGGAAAAGCACACCCCCAACTCCGTCAGTCGATGCATCACACTGCATATAGAACGTCTGTTAAAGTCCGGGTGTGGCAATACTGGAACTGATATAAAGCTTCGCTTTATGCAGTCGAAAGCCGTTTATCCGCTCTGTCCTGATATTTTCCTTTGTGAAGCAGTCATTCTGCCGGAGCTGCTATCCTCTTGCTGGTGTTTGTGCGGATGCATTCATCGCCCACTACATATCGTAGGTATCTAACTTCCTTAAAACAAAACTTACTCTTTTCCACGTGTATGGTTAACTTTGCGTCTCGTAGACATTTAGCTACCTTTTCCAGCAAACATAGATGTGACGAAAAATCAACGGAATAAAAAAGTAAATCGTCTAGATACACAAAAACAGATTAACAAAATCAAGCGGGGATGACCTTATCCATTAACCTGCACATTCGCTGTGCCACATTGCACATACCGAATGGCATTACTGTAAAATTATATCAAGGTCTTCCAGGTACTCTGGACTTTTGCTCAAGTGGAATTCGCCAGAAAGCGTCTTTGAGATCTATTGCTTAAGATGGCATCAATATGAGGCAATGGGTATGCGTCTTTCACTGTATGTTCGTTCACATTTCTCTCGTCTAGTCATAAGCGGGTTTCGTCAAGCTTCGCGTTTTTGAACTGCTGGAGAGATAGGATACAATATTTGCTCTACGGGTATGTTTTCGTTAACTACCTCCATGACGTGCTCCTCTACGTCTGTCTTTCCTAACCCTAACACTGCGAATGAAGGAAATTTCAATTTAACTCGTTCAGAGAAATGTTTTGCTATAAGGAAATTGCGTGTTGCACCGGATAAAATGATAACTCACCATCAGCGGGTCCAAACCTGCAATGACGACGCCACCAGAATCAAAATTTAATCCTCTGCTAACCACATGCATGTCAAAATTTTCCAAAAATCTACCCTAAGTAGACTTCCTGTTGTTAGTCAGGCACAATCAGACACTATATTTCTCTCGTCATACTGTCCTATTCTACGGGTAACGCCGGCTACCTTGGTTTCTTGTGCATTTGCCGTTCTAATGTTTTGGTTTTTCATTATCATTACTTGATCTTCGTTGTCTTGCAGTATAACATCTTCGTTTTTCCCTAAGCAACTTGCCTCTGCTCCTGAGTCAAGGAGTGCTAAGGCTGCCTGACCTCTTTTTCCGGTTCTCGCAAAAAATCGGTTTTCCCCTTTTAAAGAAATTATAATCGAAATTATCTGATTTTGTATCCTCTTCAAATTCTTTTTCTTTTCTTTCATTTTCTATATTTTCTTAAAATTCCTGCCTTCGAAGAACGAATGAAATTCAATGATTTCCTCTCAAAATATTCGTCTTCGTGCCTTTTCATATTCGACCTTTCTTTGGTGAAGACTTTTTCTACTAAACCTGCCCCTTACTTTTTACTTCTGCACTGTTCTCGCCCTCAGGAAGTGTATTCCTGCTAATGATTTTCATTATTTGCTTTCCGGGTTCTCCCTCATCTGGTAGGTTGGCTAGACAGGGACAGCTTAATTGGGATATTCACAGATTCCTTACTACGTGGCTTCCTACTTATTTCCTCTACTTTCCTATCTTCTAACTTTCCGAATGCTTGAGGTTCCGAAAACCCTACCTCACTTATCTGTTTCGGCCTATTCCTATTTTCCCGCATTACCTTTTCAGCCCTCTTACCCTCGCTCTTCAATTCCGCTAGCCATTCCATTTTGGAGGCAAGATATGGTTTAAGGTTGCCCCTAATTATTCCAACCAGCTCTTTCTCGGGTATTTTATATATAGGGCGGAATTTGAGACCATGTACACCTCCATAGTAATCATCAAAAGGTTCTGGGGCCTGCTGCTCTCTTTCCATAATCTCTCTAATTATTTCGTAATCTGATTCGGCTGTTCCGAAGAGGTCCGCCAGGGCAAGCCAAATCTTAATCATAGAAAAGTATTTTTCTAATAGCGGTATTTCTGCCATAAAATAGCTTCTCATAAAATAAACTGTAGGTCCCTCCATTTGTGGTTTAATATAAAGACGCACACCACAAATGGTTGGAGAAGTTCGGCAAAACACTGAGCTATGTAGTGTAAGCGCAAAATTATTATTATATCATTAATATTATTTGTATACGAATAACTTCTTCCCTGAGCAGTTTTCTTATAATTGCCTCGTTCCGAATGTATTGATCTTGTACCACTATGGGCACCAGGCCGAGTCTTCTGATTTGAGCTTGCGTGGACGCTTCCATTCCAGCTACTCGCTCGTTCTAATTCGACATGTTATAATTACCTAATTTCTTATGTAAAAATCGCTCTAAATACCAAATTTCACTCAATTTGCTTTAATGGATACCGAAAAAACGGTGTTTATGCATTTTTCAAAAACTTCCGTTATATGGGAGGTGGGCGTGTTTGTTTACCGATCTTGACCATTTTCAATACCAACCTCCCCCTTTCAAAGGGCAATCTATGTACCAAATTTAATTGAGATATCTAAATTTTACTCAAGTTATCGTCGTGCACGGGCGGACGGACGGACAGACAGACATCACTAGATTACCTTCTCTTTTCATTCTGAGCATTTTGGTATATATATGTCTATATCTATCTTGATTCCGTTATGCTGTTACAAGCAACCGTTATGTGAACAAAGTTATAATACCCTTGTGTACAAGTACGCTCGGGTATAATTAACAAGTAAAGAAGTGGCTGAGTTCGATCGAACTTTATATATCCGGAGCACGAATATGCATGTGAACTCATAAGTAGGCGGTGCCACGCCGTAGTAAAAAATTTTGATTCAGTCAGATTTCCTGCTCGAATACAACAGCATATACAAAATTTGAGCATATTAGCTTCAATAGCTACTGAAATATAGAAATTTTTGCATTTGGTTATGGTCAGATTTTGATAATTTAAATAGGCATAGTGTAATATGTTTACCACATTTGAACAAAATCAGGGGGGTGGTTCCAGTGATATACATATGAACTCATAAGTGGGAGGTGCCAGGCCCCCTGTACAAAATTTTTATATAGTCGGATTTCCTGCTCGAATAAAACACTACAAATTTGAGCAAATTAGCTTCCATAGCTACTGAAATAAAGCAATTTTTGCATTTTCGAAAATTACCGTTATATGGCAGGTGGGCATGGTTATGGTCAGATTTTTATAATTTTCCAAATATCCGTTAACACAGTTAAACTATTGCACCAAGCCGATTTATGTTCTTGATAAAAAAAAATATTCCACTCGGCCAAAGTGATAATCGTGGCGGTGCCCATAATTTCTTCCAATAAATACTGAAAAACGAAATAGGCATAATGTAGTATACGTTTACCACATTTGAACAAAATCGGGGAGGTGGTTCCAGTGATATACATATGAACTCCTAAGTGGGAGGTGCCAGGCCCCCTGTACAAAATTTTTATATAGTCGGATTTCCTGCTCGAATAAAACACTACCAAATTTGAGCAAATTAGCTTCCATAGCTACTGAAATAAAGTTATTTTGCCTTTTCGAAAATTACCGTTATATGGCAGGTGGGCGTAAAGAACAACGAAATTTTTCCATTTTCAAAATTTCCGTTATATAAAAATGAAGTTTCTTAGTTAACCATCTGTCTAAATATCAAATTTTAATTAATATGTTCCAAAAGGTAAAGAAACTACGAAATTTTCGCATTTTCAAAATTTCCGTTATGTAGGAGGTGGGCGAGGTTATGGTCCGATTTCAAAAATTTTTAACTATGATAACAGCGATATTGAGGAAATTTGTGCATCAAAAGTTGTGACGATACCTTACGCCGTTATTGAGATACAGAAATTTTTTCCTAAATACCGAAATTACCTCAATTCGTTTAATAGATACCGAAAAAATTTATGTTTTGCATTTACCAAAACGTCCGTTATATGGGAGGTGGGCGTAATTATCACCCGATTTCAGATACAGAAAATTTGTCATAAGTAGGCCTGGCAATGCCCATTTTTTTAAATTTTATTATTACCTAATTTCTTATTTGAAAGTCGCTCCAAATACCAAATTTCACTCAATTTGCTTTAACGGATACCGAAAAAACGGTGTTTATGCATTTTTCAAAAACTTCCGTTATATAGGAGGTGGGCGTGTTTGTTTACCGAAATTTTTACTCAAGTTATCGTCTGCACGGACGGACATACGGACGAACAGACATCGCTAAATCGACTTCTCTTTTCATTCTGAACATATTGGTATATATATGTCTATATCTATCTTGATTCCTTTATGCTGTTACAGGCAACCGTTATGTAAATAAAGTTATACACAAGTGCGCGGGTATTAAAATGTATTAATAAAATAAAATAGGTGAAAGGTAAAATTACTAAATACTAATGATCATAAAAGAGTATTATTAATAAAAACAAGTAAAAAATGCTAAATTCGGACGAAACCGATTTTTATATACCCTCGCAATGTATTTTTGTATGGGCGGTATGGAAGGTATGGGCACCTTCATAAAAACCCCGTTTCTTAATTTCAAATCTCTGCTAGTGTTAAACTTCACTCAATTTCTTCCAAGAAATACTAAAAAACGAAGTTTTTTGCACTTTTAATAAATTTCCGGTATATGAAAGTTGGTTGTGGTTAAGATCCGATTTCAAAAATTATTGAGGGTGATGATAGTTTTCTAAAATGAATAAATATCTAAAATCATTTTAAAAAAATTGAGTAGGAGTATATTGTAATTGTTATTTTATATTTAAGTAATTTGAGCCATCATATACATCTTTAAGATTTTTATTTTAAGATATATGACATACCATGTTACAGGGAAGCAGCCATGATCCTTTTGACAGCCTTTTTCTTTCCTGTTGATCCACAAAAGAGGAGTGGACGCAAAATAAATAAAAATAAAGTAAATCGATATATTTTAAAAGAGTCCTACAAACGAAATTGCTTTAATCGATTGCGGATTAAAGCATTCAGGTGTGGGGTTGATATTCCACAACCCTTTTAAATATTATAAAGTTATTTCCAAAAATAAAAGAAACTCAATAAGAGCCCAGCAAACACTGTCACCATGAGGCGTGCTGCCGCAATGGTGATCTCTATGAACAAAACCACCACGTCAGACACCACTACTGTTTCTGATAGATCCGCTGCCACCGCCGAACTCATTACCCTCGAGTATTCTCAACCGGTCACCTCTATTAGCAAAACCAGCACGTCAGTCACCACTACTGTTTCTGATAGATCGTCTTACCCTGCCGTTATGTTGTCTGTCGCTGCGGTCCCAGTAAGATCTCCGGTGAATGCTTCTTCCGCCTCATGCAACGAAATGACAAAAGTACCTTCTGCCAATTCGCTCGATGGTGTTAGTCCATCCATTGCTTACGGTGAGGCTGAGAAGCTAGAAGAACAACTTCGAGTTTTAAAACTACGGCGTTAGATGATAGAACTCCAAAGTCAACTTGAGTACTTGGAGCAGGGTCACCAATCGTATGAAAGGAAGCACATGAACTTCGAGGAACTGAATGCGGCCGTTCCCAAGTTCAGTGGCGATAACCACCACGATGTAAATAGATGGCTACTTCAATTTGAAAACTACATCGATGCTAAAAACCATAGTGATAGAAGTAAATGCTTGGCTCTACGGCGATGTGTGATCGAATGCATTATTAATCATGGCCTAACAAACTACGCCGGCCTCAAATGCTTGTTGCGCACAATGTTTCAGCGAACGGTAACTACGCAGGAAATGTATCGCCAGTTGCGGGCACGTAAGTTAAAGAGTTCGAAGTCTTGCATAAGCTATGTAATAGTGATGCAATCCATCGCATTTAAAGCTAAGATCGAAGAGGGGCAGCTGGCCGACATTATCATTGATGGCATTTCAGACAGCAGCAACCACATGAGTATTTTGTATGGCTTGAAAACAATTGGAGAGTTCATCCGCCTAATGGATCGGTATGAGCAGCGTAGATCAAATGCTAAAATAGCCACTTCAGCGATTATACACAACCCTCCAGGAAAAAAACCAACACCCGCTGGCATTACCAGGGCAGCTGCCCGAAACCAACGGGACCTCCAGGGTCATGTTTCATTTGCCACCAGATGGGACACATTCAATACAACTGCCCTAAGAAGCGAAGTCGATCTGCTGATTTTGGAAAAGTTTCCTTTTGCATATTAAATCCTCAAGATTTTTATTTAAGATATATGAGGAGCAGACATGATCCTTTTTGACAGCCTTTTTCTTTCCTGTTGATCCACAAAAGAGGAGTGGACCCGAAATAAATAAAAATAAAGTAAATCGATATATTTTAAAAGAATCCTACAAACGAAATTGCTTTAATCGATTGGGGATTAATGCATAAAAATAAAGAAAGTAATATTAATAATGATAACGATCGAACCGTCGATTTTCTAGTAAAGTATTAAAGCTGTACATAATTCGGGTTTTCATTTGTATGCTTAAAAAATTTTTTAATATTTATTTCTATTGTTTATCGACAAATCCATTTACATCTATGCACTAGTGGAGCGCTTGTCTGGTAGCTTAAATGGTATATTTTACCAAACGCCAATTCTATTTACTGGCCGCCGCTTCATCATCATTTCCTACTCTCAAGAACGCTAACGTCCTCGGAGGCGCTCTAACGAAACGATAAGGCGGGCACTCCCCCCCATTTGCCACGCGGCACAAATTACTCGCGATGTTCACAACTAATGCTACCCCTTGAACCTAATACGTCCGCTAAAAGAAAAGAAAACGAAGAAGCAAGGATAGAAAATACTAAGCAAATCTAAAAACTGAAATACAAATGCAAAAAGTTATCGTAAAAATAGTGATGAAAGTTAAAAGTAAAAGGAAAAGTAAACTAGTGGGCTATAACCGTAGGGCGCCATTGTTATGTTGGTAGTTTGTCAGATGAAGGCAAAGCAGTGGACGGCATGGTGGCAAGCCCAGATAACTCGTCCGATGGGAGGTCTTTACCACCTGCCTTACCTGCACCCACATCAACAAAATTTTTATCATGCCTGATAATGTAAAACAAATAAAAGGAGAACAAAAATGGAAAAAGCAAAGAAGTGGTCCAGTCCCGTCCTGTCAGGTGGAATCATCCCACCCTTCTTACACGTAGACTTCACGTGAAACCTTGGGCGTTGTTGAGGCTCCTTACACTTACCAACGCCCCCTAGCAAGGCATCAGTCCGTTCCTCAAACAGTCCGTAATCTACACCCCCACTTCCCCTCAGTCGCACCCACACCAAAATTTCGTGCCTAGCACAACATTCCTACAACAACAAAGGTTTGCTTTCATTTCATGATTTCTTTTTTTTATTTATTATAAATTTACGTAGACACTTAATTTCAATTCCTAATTTCAGTTCCACTCCTACCAGTAAAAAAAATGCAATTCAAATTAACTGAAGTATATCCCTTTCCTGTTTGCCTTATGTTACTCATATTCAATAATATATATTCGACAAATGTCAGTCTTCAGTTCTTTAACATCGAACATCGAACAACAACAAAAACACTAAGCCCACTACAACTATACATACGATAGCCCACCAAAGAGCACGCTCTTGCTCTCCAGCAATCCAATTTGATTATAGCGAGCGATCGACATCAACAGCGCCCACCGCAGTTCTCACAACAACAAGTATGCAGCCAGCAGCGTCAGCAGTCGCAGCAGAAAAGAGTGTACAGGTAACACCAAAGCCTATAAACAATGAAGGTATGCAAAATTAATTTTAATTAACAGAATTCTAACAGTCTTGAAAATAAATTAATAAAATTATTAGGGAAAAATAACTTCAATGAAGTACGTATTAAAAAAGGAAACATTCAGGATGTTAAAATCCACACCTACGGCGAGGATTGCTATCGCAAAGTTGCAAAAACACTTCGAAAAAAACAAAAAGTCAATTTATACATATCAACTTAAAAGTAGTCGTATCTTATCTGTTGTGCTAAAGGGTACTGAACATAATGTAAACCCGACAGATATAGAGGGTGCTTTAAAATAGCAAGGTTTTAGGGTAAGACATGTTTACAATATAAAAAATAAAAGTAATATTCCCCAGCCGATGTTTAGAGATGAGGTAGAAAATAGGGAGAAGTTCATCCCGTTTACAAATTGCGGTATCTTCTTCACCGTCGTATTACTGTGCGGTGTCATAATTATAATTGCCAAGAACTTGCTCGCACGAAGCGTTATTGCACCTTAGCTAGTGTATGCGTGCTTTGTGGGGATTTACAAAGTACAAAAGAGTGTACAAAACCGAAAACAATTTCAGTATATAAAAAGTGCGCTAACTGCGGTGGAAATCACACCGCAAATTATAGCGGTTGCGCAGTATTCATGTCGTTGAAAGAAAAAGTAAACAAAAAAGGCACCTAGAATTACCCGTCACTCAATCTCAACCAACTGTAAATACAACAGACAACATTCCTGCCCAGACTTACTTTTTAACCTATGCCCAAGCTCTTTCTCGAAAACGCACTCAATAATTTTATTAGCATTCTGCAAGACTATATGACGACAATGCAAAACATGATGCAATAATTAATTAGAAATCAAAATCTTCTGCTACAAACAATTTTATCGAAACCATGAACATTCTTAATATATGTTTTTGTAATGCTAACAGCCTAAGTCCCCGTCACAACATATCTGAATATCAATTCAGGGAATATTTTCCACAGTTGGGTAAAATATATCTAGCAGCAGGTGACTACAACGCAAAACATTTCTGGAGATCTAGATTAATATCTCCAAAGGGAACGAACTTATATAAAGCCATCCAAAATAAAAAATTTGATGTTATTTCCACCGGACAGCCAACATACTGGCCAACCGACCGTAGTAAGACCCCTGATCTAATTGACTTCGGAGTAACCAGTGGTCTCGATCGGGCACAAATTCAGATAAAATCCCTTTTCGATCTATCGTCCGACCACTCACCTTGTTTACTAACTCTTAACACAACCCCGACTTTTAATTAATCTTTACCAAGTTTAACTACGGTTTTGTACGGTGCTCCTGAGTTTTTCACGTTTCTAATTGCATAATTTGAAATTTCCATATATTTGGTGCTACAGCCAACATACTGGCCAACCGACCGTAGTAAGACCCCTGATCTAATTGACTTCGGAGTAACCAGTGGTCTCGATCGGGCACAAATTCAGATAAAATCCCTTTTCGATCTATCGTCCGACCACTCACCTTGTTTACTAACTCTTAACACAACCCCGACTTTTAATTAATCTTTACCAAGTTTAACTACGGTTTTTGTACGGTGCTCCTGAGTTTTTCACGTTTCTAATTGCATAATTTGAAATGTCCATATATCTGGTGCTACATTTGTGTACGTGTCTGTAACTAATCGTTCCTGTGTGCTGGTGATTTAATATTAACATCAAGATGTCCACTACACAACGCAAAAATCCATAACGCAGAGCTACATCGCCCCCGAAAACACCACTAACGCCATCATCATTTATGGTTGAAAGTTTTGCGAAGATGGAAGAGCAAAGAGTTCGCATTATTGAAGAGCTGACCGCAGTAATGAAGAGCTCTGAGGAGAGAGTTATGCAAAAAATCGGTGAGTTAGCTGCTGAAACAGCAAATCTAAAGCTGTCTATTGTAGCGATTGAGAAGAGAGTAACTGCAGTTGAGAACTCGTGTACTGAGTTGCCTACCTTACGCAGTGATATTGCTGCTGCTCACGCTCAACTCTGTGAACTCGAAAGCAGCGCAGTCGCCACCGATATCATCATAAACGGTATCCCACAAACTGTTGATGAAGATTTGCCAAATATATTCAACAAAATCTGCAATGCGATGCAATGCAAGACTCTGCAGATACGTGATGTGTTCCGTTTGCGAAGTGCAAAAAACAAAACGCAAAAAGGTAACAACAACCATGCGCCCGTGATTGTGAAATTGTTCTCTGCACATGATCGCTCTCAATTTTTTAAGAATATTGCGGCATTTTGCAAGGCAAAAAAGAGATCACTTGCGCTCTCTGATATTGACCAGCCTGGTTATGGAGCGATTTATATGCACGAGAGCTTGCCAAAGATGCTGCGTGAGGTTATTTCGTATGCCTCGGAGCTTAAGAGAAATAAGAGATTGACCTCAGCGTTCTCAATCCGTGGCAAAGTTTTTGTGCGGTTAAGGCCTAATGATGATCCCAAATTAGTACGCACTAAAGCAGACGTGGATTCTCTTGCAAGCAACGCAACTAAATGAGTATAAAATGTTAACTAGATTACGCTTAACGCATTTACATTTCATTAACATCAATGTATTTATTTATTGCTTACTTTTTATGTTAGTTCAGAAAGCTTTCTCTCATGCTGTTATACCTTCTCTTTGTTGCCCTAATATAAGTCTACATTTGTTAAATATTTATTTTATTATTGTTCTACATACACCTGTCAACCACTATTTTTGTCAATTTGAAGTGCTTTTATGTATGCCTTATGACACTACGTGATGTAACTGCTGGCTCTAGCGATCTACATTTAAAAACATCTTTGAAATTGGTAAGCGATTTCCATCCTGGATTTCAAATTTGCCACCTAAACGCGAGAAGTTTAAACCTTTCCAAACTTGACTACCTAAGTTATATTTTTGATAATGTGTGTATTGATGTTGTGTGTGTGACCGAGACTTGGTTTAAAAAAGACCATATATATGAATTTAGCAACCTTTCGGTTGTGAGGAATGATAGAAATCTGGACAAGCGAGGTGGTGGTATAGCGATTTATCACAAGAAAGAATTACAGCACAAGATATTATATAAGTCGAACCATCTGGATCCGGTGGAGTGTTTAATGGTTGAATTTTTTAATAACCTTCAATGTTGTCTTTTGATATGTGTTTATAATCCGAGTAGGTCATCTGATTTAAGTAACTTATTTCGACATATCAATAAGTTTAGTGTAATTTATGAGCATATAATATTATGTGGTGATCTAAACATCGATTTGCTGTTGAAAAATGAGCGTGCTAATGATCTGTTGGATAATATGTCAAGTGTTGGTTTAAATGTAGTAAACAACTTTCCTACTCGCTTTGGCCCCAAATGTAAGCCTAGCTTACTAGATTTGTTTTGTGTGTCTGATATGTCCCGAGTACTGCATTTTGACCAACTTTCTCTAAGCAGTGTTAGCGACCATGACCTAATTTTTCTAAGTTATAATATAAGAATAAATGTATCTCTAAATACGGCAACAGACTTGGTATATTTTCGAGATTTTAGTAAAGTTCACATTCAAAATTTAGCTACTGAAGCTTCCTCCCTTCCTTGGAATGACTGCTGGTATTTAGCTGACGTTAATGAAAAAGTCGAACATTTCTCCATGTTAGTTAATTATCTTTTTCAAAAACATGTTCCTTTAAGGAAAATTAAAATCAACAAAAATAGGCAGCCATGGTTCACAAGGGAGGTTCGTAAGGCAATAAATGCGCGAAACAAATATTATGCTTTCTGGAAGCAAAATAATAGTGAAGAAAATTGGACGTTGTTCAAGCTTATGCGAAACAGAGCTACTGAAACCACGCGTAAAGCAAAGAGGTTTTATTTCCAAGGTAAACTCAATGCAAACCTTCCACCTAAAGTGCTGTGGAATAACTTAAAAAATCTTGGGGTAAAGCAAGAATTGAAAACTGAATGTCTGGTCGATGCTGACGTTATGAACGAGTACTTTTCAGGAAAATCTCCAGAAGAAAATGTTGACTTTAAACCTGATTGCAATCTATTAACTTGCTTTGGCAGAAAATTTAATTTTAATCATGTCACTGAATCTGAGGTTATACAAAGTATACTTTCAATCAAGTCAAATGCAGTGGGTGAGGATAAAATAAGCTTAAGATTTTTAAAACTACTCTTGCCGTATATTATTTCACCTTTGACGCATATTATAAATTTTTCGCTAACAACATCAAGGTTTCCTGACAGTTGGAAAGTCGCTAATATAATTCCTGTTGCCAAAAAAAGTAATGCCACTCAACCTTGTGACTTTCGACCAATAAGTATTTTGCCATCATTGTCGAAGGTTTTCGAAAGATTGATATTGAATCAAATGATGGGGTACCTTTCGGAAAATGGTCTCATCTCCGAGCATCAATCCGGTTATCGTCGGGGGCATAGTTGCTCAACTGCTGTGCTTAAAGTGATGGAGGATATACGGCCATTCTTTGATAAGGGGGACCTGACAATTCTAACACTATTGGACTTCTCCAATGCATTTGATACTGTTTGTCATAAGATTCTTTGCCAAAAACTTGTTTCGTACTTCGGATTCAGCCATGATGCAGTTAGCTTAATAACGAGTTACCTTACAAATAGACAACAAAGGGTAGTATCAAAGAGTAGCAGCTCAGCCTTAATGCCAATTAAAGCAGGCGTACCCCAAGGTTCTATTCTGGGTCCCGTTTTATTTCTTTTGTATATTAATGACATTGGAAAGTGCTGTAGAAATGTGTCTATTCACTTATACGCTGATGATGCACAGATATACCTCTCTGCACCTCTAGGCCTTACGGAGGACTTAGTTTTTAGAATAAATGAAAACCTAGAATATATTTATATGTGGTCAGAACTTAATAGGCTGAATCTCAACACAGCCAAAACACAAGCAATAGTCCTATCTAATCGCTCGAGTAGCATGGATGATGTTTCCCCGATAATACTTAAAGGAACTGAAATTAAGTACGAGAAAGTTGTTACAATCCTTGGATTCAAGATCAACACAACTCTATCATGTGTCGACCATGTAAATGCGTCAATCAGCAAGTCGTATTATGTACTCAGACATCTTTGGAAGACAGCAGCCTATATACTTTCGGACATAAAACTTAAGCTAGTCAAAACGCTATTGGTGCCTATAATATCTTACCAAGAGTGTGTATTTGGTTGCCTGGACAAGGCCTCCATGAAAAAGCTACAATTACTAATTAATAATGCTGCTAGATATATATATATGAAACGAAAATTTGACCACATTTCTGAGTTATCTATACAAATCCTTGGCTGTAGCTTATCTGCATTTTTTGACCGTCGCTTATTGTTATTTATACACAAGATAATCTACACACGTTGTCCGAGTTATCTCTTCTTTAAATTAACCTTTGCGCAGTCAACTCGTACATGCAACCTTATAGTCCCACAATATAGGTATTCAGGTACCTCCAGAATGTTTTTCGTTAGAACTGTTCAGTTATGGAACTCTTTACCCAATAAATTAAAACTGGAATCAAATCTAAGGCAGTTCAAATTGGCAATTTATTCTATATTCTTACTCTAAGTCTTAATATTTCTATATATTTTTTTTTTTTTTTTTTTTTTTTTTTTTTTTTAATCGCTTTTCTTCCTTTCAAATTTCTGCTACCTTATGTACATTACATTAAGTCCTATATTGTTAAAAATAAATAGTTTTAAAGTATTCGCTTTTATACTTAAGTAATTTTTACACGTTAAAAGACTATGTCTTACTTGTGTCTAAATAATAAATAAAATAAATATTTACGGATTGGCTTAAATATAAAAAGTATATAAGCACGCATATAAAACACACTTCTTAAATCATTTACAGACGTGACCATGCAGTTACAACCTTTACTGAATTACTTCATACAGCAGCGCAAACTTCATAGCCTGCATTGCCTACGCATAAACATAGACAAAGTTTAAACGGTCTACGAGGTAAAGGCATAATCAACTTAGTAAATATGAAAAGGCAACTTAGAAGGGATTGGCAAAGGGTTCGTTCCCCTGTTTTGAAGCATAAGGTCAACAAGTGTACAAAAGAGCTTCACTGCATCTTAGCTAAAAAAATAGAAATTATTTTTCAAAACAAACTCCAATCTTCCCGATCCTCCACTACGAGCTCCAAATGGTGAATGGGCTCGCAGTGACTATGAAAATGGTATATCTTTTGCCTCTCATCTTTCCAACGGATTTAAACCTAATCAAGGTACAAATTCCCTTCCATAAACTTGGGTGCATTTACCTGCACCTCCTTATCCAGGGTGTCAGGCGACACAGTGCCAATTGGAAAGTTTGCAGCCAGGAGGTTAAACCGGCTGTATTACAATGGCGTATTCTCCACGCCAGGCCGAGAAGTAACAGCGGTCTTACCGCGGTATGTGGCGCTGGTGCGGTGGACGACAAAGATCCCCTTTTAAAATTTTTGATCACTGAGTTTTGCTAACGCCGAGCTGGTGATCGCATGAACATGATGAGCTTTAACAACAAAAGCAACCCTACAACAACAACAACAACAACAAACCAAACAGCAACAACAACAATTAAAGCAACAACAATAGCAGCAGCGATAGCAACAGAAGCAAAGCCGCAGCGGCAATAACGGGCAGCAGTGTTGGCTGCGTATATAGAGTTGCGACAAGAAGGGGTAGCTTCATGGAGCGTCTGACCGCTCAAGAAGTAGCACTCTTCATAGAGCACGCCAGAGAGGATGAAGAAGTTCCCAGTACAACCAAGGGGGTTCGCCGAAAGGAGTCCCTCACAGACACGGGTAGTCAAGCCGACAGCGGAGGTAGGTTGAAAGCCATTAATGCAACTGCCGGAGAAGATCGGTGGCAAGACCGACCTGGCAATGTTCTTCCCTCTTCCAGTTCTAACAGAGCGAGCGAGGACAGCATTCTACGCCACTCCTTGAGCAGGCATCACCTGGACCGAAACCGATCTAAAAGTCGGCGCAGATCCAGGAGTGCGGCTCGCTCAGGAGGCAGCCAGCGTAGAGAGTCACCAGATAGGCGGGAAAGATCACGCAGCCGATCTGGTTCCGCGGCCTCGCACGAGTCTGGTATGCAGCAGCAGCGGCGCAAGCTCCGCAGGTCGAGACCTACTCCAGTCCCCCCCGGGGCCAATGTACGCATGCTGATCTGGGTGCAGTGGAGATACCCTGAGAACGTTTGATCTGATATCCTGGTCTATAACCTTCTCCATTGCCTTTAATAGGAAGGAGGTGAGGCTTTTCGGGCGAAAGGATTTAGCTATGGAGGAATCTATCCTGCCTACCTTCGGGATAAAGATAACCCGGGCCCTCTGCCATGCCGCTGGTATGTGGGCCAGCGCTAGACTGTCTCTCATAATGCTTACGAGGTACGGGAGTAGCAGATCCCTACCCCGTCTCAGCAGCACTGGCCTAACGCCATCCACCCCCGGAGCCTTATACTGGTCAAATGAGTCCAGAGCCCAGCCAACCGATCTGCGGGTGAAAATGCCCCTGGCCACCCTCCAGTCGGCTGAAGTCGGATTAGTCTCGCAGCACATGGCTTCCGGTGATATCGCAACGGAATCAGGAAAGTGAGCCGATAGCAGAGCAAGGACCCTCTCCTTCTCGTTGCTGGAAAAGGATCCGTTGGGCACGTACGCTTTGATCTGTTTAAGAGCTTGCGCACTTCCTTACGGAGCACCGAGAGCTCCCTAGCCCACCAGTTGGGTTGGGTTACACCCTTTGGCTTTGTCTCGGGACAACTGGAGTTAAAAGCGTCCATTATGCTCCCATTCAGCTTGTAGGCTCTGTCCTCTAATTCCATACAGTTCGCTCTTTTGTGTTTCTGCTCTAAGCCCTCTAAGTTTGCTTTCAAAGTCTCGCAGTATAGATCCCAGTTTGTTTTCCTGGGGTTTCTCCTGCTCTCCTCTGCTGTGGTCATCATTCCAAGCTCCAAGCGGATAATCCTGTGATCCGAGAGGGAAGGCTCGGATGGGACCCTCCATCCCAGGATTAAAGGACTAGCCAACTCATTGCTGAGGGTGATGTCCAGTACCTCCTGTCTTGCCCTAGTAACGAATGTTGGAGTATGCCCCACGTTCTGAATACATAGGATTTCGCTTATAATATACTCTAAGAGACACTCACCTCTGTGGTTCGTTTCCGTGCTGCCCCACTCCTCATTCGCATCGCAGCTTATGACAGGGGAAGCTGTCTACGTCGGCAGAATCCCACTAGCTGCTGTGCTTCAAGGGGTGGCACACTCGCGTTGTCCCCTGGGAAGTAGGCCGCTGCGAAGACGACCACCACCTTTGCCTGCACAGCTACCAGATCTTGTGTTAGAAACTCTGTAATGCAGAAGTGTTTAATGTTACGCTTAAGCGCTACACTTGCTCTAGGCCTCTCACAGGAGAGGTCTCAAATTACCTTGTTATTGCTGTGACTCAGGCCCCTTACCTGACCTTTGTACACCCACGGCTCTTGGATCAGTACTATGCCCAGGTCGTCCGTGGTAAACCTTCTAGCAATGGCCGCCGAAGCAGCCATGGCATGATGAAGGTTGACCTGACCAGACTCCTGCTGGATCTGTCTCGCTCAATCGGGCAGGCGCCAAGGCTTTGGCTGCGGGTTCGCTAATAGTTCCGCAGAAGGTCCGGTCGCGGGAGGATCGGCTTTGGGAGCGGCCCCAGCGGAGGGACACTGCGCCGCTGGCTCTTTGTTGCCGGCAGGCCCGCGCCTCCACGGCCTCACCACGACCATACCGAACCTGAAGTGCAGTAGAAAGCCTGCCCTCTTGATTGCCAGGTAAGACCTCTCATCAATGCCCAAGTTTAACCTTAGGCCACCATCCTCTTTGCTGCTTGATATCACTGTCCACACCGAGGAATGGATGCCCTCGTTCTGCGTTCTGAGCAATTGCAGCGCGTACTCCGCTGGTTCGTCAGCACTTCTAGGTAGGAAGACCGTGACGTTGTGAAGAGGAGGAATTTCGTCTCTTCTCCCCTTGTCCGCTGTCTTGGAGAGCCACTCTACCGGCCTCTCGTCTTTGCAATCCACGAGGAACATTCTCGCACGGAAATACACTCCGTAGAACGAAATCGGAAAGGACGCCCCCTTGAACACTTCGTGCACTATAGCGTCCTGTAGCCTGGTAAGGTCATCAGAGTTAGGGGCCGCCACCGAATAGTCTCTCGGCAGCACAGCCACCCGAATGCCTCTTAAGCCAGCCGAGTAGCTGGACTGCTAAGCGCCCTGCCAACGCCACCCTCCACCGGCCACTCCTGACCTCCTGACGCAGAAGCTGGGGGTGGCAGATGCTCTTTCTGTCTCTTGCTCAGAGGTTGCTCGGGTGGAGTTATCTGCTCATTGCCACGTTTGGTGGCCGGTGCTAATGATGGCTGCGGGCGGGTTGTTTGGTGGCTGCTACTTCCCCGCTTCTCTGCCTTGCAGCAGGCGCGGGTTCTTGATGTTTGCGGCTGTGCCCGCTCTTCCGCTCAGTGGCGGGTGCGGTCGGATCACGGATGCGCTTTCGATCCCTGCGCTCACGCTCCTCTCGCTCTACCTCCATCCGCACACCCGCCATACCTCGAACCTCTTCTGGGGTTTTCCCCTGCTCAAGGTAGCGAATGTACCATTTTGCCCCCGAACCGCTCAGACCCATTCGGTTCTTATCGTCGAGGGCACACGGTTGGCCCCGAGGAGGGAGGGAAGGAGGTCTGGCCCTGCGGTGCTTGCGCCGCTGCTGCTGCCAATCAGACTCGTGCGAGGCCGCGGAACCGGATCGGCTACGTGATCTTCCCCGCCTCTCTGGTGACTCTCTACGCTGGCTGCCTCCTAAGCGAGCGCACTGCTGGATCTACGCCGACTTTTATTTCGGTTTCGGTCCAATGCTGTCCTCGCTCGCTCTGTCAGACCTGGAAGAGGGAAGAACATTGCCAGGTCGGTCTTGCAACCGATCTTCTCCGGCAGTTGCGTTAATGGCGTTCAACCTACCGCCGTTGTCAGTTTTACTACCTTTTTCTGAAAGGGCCTGTTCTCGCCGGACCCCCTTGCTCGTGTTGGGAAACTCTTCATCTTCCCTAGCGTGCTCTATAAAGAGTGCTACCTCTTGAGCTGTCAGACGCTCCCTGAAGCTACCCCTTCTAGTCACCGCTTTAGATACGCAGCCACTGCTGCTGCCCGTTATTGCCGTTGCGGCTTTGCTTTTGTTGTTATCGCTGCTGCTATTATTGTTGCTTTTGTTGTTGTTGTTGCTGGGTTTGTTGTTGTTGTTTTTTTTTGTTGCTGTTGTAACTCGTCTTGTTCGTACGATCACCAGCTCGGCGTTAGCAAAGCTCAGTGATCTAAAAATATAGAGGAGATCTCTGTCGTTCATCACGTCAGCGCCCCATGCCGCGGTAGGGCCACTGTTACGTCCCGATGTCGGGATGGCGCCGTTATAATACAGCCGGTTTAACCTCCTGGCTGTAAACCTTCCAATGGGCTCGGTGTCGCCTGACACCCTGGATTAGGAGGAGGTAGTTCTTGGTCATTGCCCCCCAGAGCGGGCCCGACCATCCCCACATACCCCGCGGAATACGCAATCGTACGCGCGGATAGCCGGGTCCGCCCTGAGGCACGACTGAGTCCGTGCATAAACGACAAGGTACCTACCCTAGCAGGGGAGCAAAACCATTAAGGCAAATCGAATCACTATCGCACGAATGTTTAGTTCGAAAATTAAGAACTTTTAGAAAACGTGGGAGTTCCGAAAATACTTCCGCACAGTACGATGTTTACTTAGTGATAATGTTTGCTAATAATAAACGCAAATTAATACATTCGTCATTACTGGGATACACCTTATAAATGCGTCCTAACGAATCTGTCGAAAACACACCAGGGTAGCCTTCAACTGGTATTACTTGCTTTCGACATTGAAATGCCTTTGAAGATTGATTATACGTGTCTTATTTTGGCATTTCAGCGTAAAGCAACGTTCTTGCAAATGCGAAAGCTCGGCATGTCTAAAAGAAACTTGTTAATGTAGTATGTGGTGGATGTTCAGACCTTTGGATTGCTTTATTTGTTGTGAAATATACCCGCTGACCATTTTTGAGGTGAACTGTCAAATAAATGACAGCTGTATAATTTTCATTAATGGCATATCGTCCACATTGGTATTGGTTTTATTTGGTCGTTGGTATTTGCATCAGTATCTCCAAAAATTGCCACTGCCTTTTGTAACATAATTGCATATATTTGTTTATTTTTCTGTTTGCCTAGTAAATGTTAATTTTACAATTTTTATTGAACTCAAGGCCAGTTTATGGAAGATTTTTGTGAAAAAACAACAACAGTTTTTTAATAGTAGAAATAATAGTACTATTTCGGAAATCACCACATTTCCTCATCAGACTTCTTTTTATTAAATTAATTAAATTTATTTTTCATAACCACTTCTCCCAGGCTTTGAACCCGGGAGCTCGGAGTTGCAGAGCCAATACCCTACATATTATGCTACGCTAGCCGAGTTGGCTGTTGTGTTTATTTCATCTTTCTTAACCAAACCAACTACAAACAAAAGCAACTGATCTGCCGCTATTTAACTTGTTTGTGCGGTTGTTATTTGTGTTTTTATTTGCAAATTCTGTATTCAAGTGATTTAATTTACATTAGAATGCGCTTTAAGGCGTGCTCATCCTTGCATATAAATGTTTGTTTATTTTTCTGTTGGCCTAGTAAATGTTAATTTTACAATTTTTATTGAGCTCAAGGCCAGTTTATGGAAGATTTTTGTAAAAACACAACAACAGTTTTTTAATAGTAGTAATTATAGTACTATTTCGGAAATCACCACATTTCCTCATCAGACTTCTTTTTATTAAATTAATTAAATTTACTTTTCATAACCACTTCTCCCAGGCTTTGAACCCGGGAGCCCGGTGGTACGCTAGCCGAGTTGGCTGTTGTGTTTATTTCATCTTCCTTAAACAAACCAACTACAAATGAAAGCAACTGATCTGCCGCTATTTAACTTGTTTGTGTTTTTATTTGCACAACAGTTTTTTAATGGTAGAAGTTATTGTACTATTTCGGAAATCACCATATTTCGTCATCATACTTCTTTTTATTAAATTTATTCTTCATAATCAATTTTCACAAAAATCGTACGTAAAGCTCAATAATATATAAAATTATATACATATATATAACAGAGGGCTTAAAAGAAGGAACGTGCACCCACTTCTTTTTCACTATTACATCTAAATCAACATTTTCATTACGCCCAACAGCTATATTTTTAGTTTTGGAAACTTTTTTGTTTCGCACAGTGGCCCAGAGGAAACAACAGCTATAGACTGAGCAACACAGTTAGAGACAGATGTAGGTGGTGGTGGAATAGACGGAGCGGATATAGAAGTGACACTTGGAGTAGGCATCGCAGTTATTGCAGAAGCAATCCTGGCAGAGGCGCGAGTAGATGAGATCGGCATTGTAGTTATAGGCGCAGCGATAGCAGCATATGATGACGGATGATGTCTGACTGCACTAGTGAGAGTAGCAGGTGTAAGAGAAATCATTGTAGGTGAAACATTAAGACCGCCAGCAGATAAAGGGCAAACATTTGTTTTTGGCCCAGCATTGTTAGTATTAGGAGCATCGGCATTGTTAAGCTGCATCTTTCTCATTAAGTATCTTCTGCAATAAACACATATCAGAGAGACGACGCGTTTGTTATCGGCTTAAAGAGCACCAAGCTCATTAAACACATAGGCCAGAGTAATTTTCCTCTTGATATTGAGATTTCGAAGAAACCGACTTGGCAAAGTTCGATGAAGTTTTCTCACAAACAACGGGCGAAGAAGGGGAGCGAATAGAGCTTCGACGCACAGCCCTACGGCTTCTCTGATGACAACAAAAAGTCTAAGTCAACTGGTAATAAACAAACGCAATCCAAATGATATAATTCATTGCACTTTTCACACTGCACTTTTGGTTTAGTGCGATCAACTTTCTGACCGCAAGCACAAGGTATAATAGTTACTTGTGTAATATTTTTATCAAGTTTACTTATAAAAGAGTCACTATCTCTATTGGTGTAATTTTCACCATACCTGAATTAATAAAAAAGTCACAGAAAATTTATTTTAGCAAAAGGCAAAGAGCGATCAAAAAACACGTCCACACACTCTCACATTTGCGTTTATTGAATAGTATAAGGCTCCGGGAGTGGATGGCGTCAGACCAGTGCTGCTGAGGCGGGACTTTATGAGGGACAGTCTAGCGCTGGCCCACATACCAGCGGTATGGCAGATGGCTCAGGATATCTTTATCCCGAAGCTAGGCAGGAGAAATCTCTCCTTAGCTAAATCATCTAGGACGAAAAGTCTCACCTCCTTTCTATTAAAGGCAATGGAGAAGCTTATAGACCAGGATATCAGATCTAACGTTCTCACGGATTACATCGTGATATTCGCCAGGGGCAAGTTCGTGTGCACTCTCTTTGACATTGTGCAAAGAGGAATTAATCTTGCAAGGAAATGGTGCACAGAGGTGGGCCTCAGTATCAATCCTTCCAAAACAGCTATCGCTCCCTTCACCAGGAAGAGGAAACTGCAGGGTGCTAGAGAAATATTCCTCGGGGGTCGCGGTCGGTAAAATATCTGGGTCTCATACTAGACTCTAAGCTTCTGTGGAGGGCTCATGTCGGGGCGGCAACTTCGAGGGCTACAAGAGCATTAATGGTGTGCAGGCGTCTTAGTGGTAAGTCCTGGGGCTGCAGTCCTAAAATCCTGCGGTGGCTGTACACCATGATAGTAAGGCCTATGATTACATATGGGGCGGTCGCGTGGGGATCCACAGTCGCCCTGGCTACGGCAAAGAAATCACTGGCCAAATTCCAACGGCTGGCATGTGTCACCATTACGGGGGCGATGCGAAAATGCCCTACAGTCGCGCTTGAAGTGATTCTGGAGCTTGAACCACTTCACCTAACCATTGATCAAGTGGCAAAGAGAACTCTGCTGAACTTGTCTAAAGAAGGATTTGGCAGAGACTAGCTGCTAAGAAAAACCAGAACCTGCTCCTATGGGTACTGGGACACATGGGGCCAAAGGCACCAAAGCAGCCGATCTGCTTGCGAGGAAAGGGGCAGCCTCAACGCCCGTTTGACCTGAACCGTTTCTCGCGGTGGGACCTGATGCCATGAGAGAGGAACTCAGGAAAGAGACAGCGAGGCCGAGAAACCCATACTGGTAGAATATCGCCGGCCTCAGACAGTCAAAAAGCATTCTTAGGGGATATAGCCGGAAGGGATACAGGCTTCTGATTGACCTTCCTAGGGATAAACTGAGAATTATTACAAGCTTTCTGACGGGTCACTGCAGACTGAAGGGTCACCTACACAAGCTAGGGATCTCGTCGATCGACATTTGCCGCTTTTGTGACTCGTCAGAATAGACTCCGCAGCACCTGCTCATGAAGTGTGTGGCTCTGGTGCGCAGACGGGGAATCCTCCTGAGACGGTCATAGCCGGAGGAGCAATACATACACACTTTAACCCCGACGACCATCCTGAGTTTTCTGGAGGTCTTGGTACTATCTGAGGTGTTGTAATGAGCTTTGAGGGCACAATAGAACTATCGGTCGCATGCCTCTACTTATATCTATCTATCTATCTAACTATGACAGAAAATATTCAGAAAAACAAAGCACCCTGTTATGACAGGATAACAGGAGAAATGATAAAATAGCTTCCGTCCGTTGCAATCAAGTACTTACATTATATTTTCAACAGCATATTACGTTTGAAGTACTTTCCAAACTCCTGAAAACTCCCCGAGATCATTATGATCTCTAAACCTGCTAAAGATCTTACCATGGTTACCTCGTATAGACCTGTTAGTTAAATTTCGCTATTTTCCAAAATATTCGAAACAGTATTGCACTGCAGTATTCACTTCCCGAAAATATTTGTGCTGTATTGAAAAGGTTCCTTGATGGCAGAAAATTTTGTGTTAAACAAAAAAGTTACACAACTGAAAGTTATACCATGGCTGCTGGTGTTCCCCAAGGTAGCGTTTTAGGGCCAGTCTTATATACAGTATACAGGGAACGTTTACACTTAAAAAATAGACTTGGCCTTCGGTTTCAATCAACGACAGAATTATTCCGCAGAAAGATTTCGTTGCTTAAGTTGGGGTTATGTTGAATAGAAGGCTCACCTGGAAAAATCACATAGACAAAAAGATTACACATGCTTAACTAATAATCGCCAATTTAAATTGTATTATAGGCCCTAAATCCAAATTAAGCTTAGAAAACAAAGTACTACTTTTTAATACCGTGATACAAGCATCTTTGACATATGGGATCCAACTTTGGGGTTCAGCGTCCAAATCAAATTTAAATAGAATACAAAGGCGGCAGTTTAAAACCTTGAGGGTAATATGCGGAGCCCCCTGGTATGTGAAAAATTCCATTATTCACACCTTTATGATTAATATGTTGATGGATGGGATAAAAATTAACTCAAATAGAACTATGCTTATATCCTTTAAGATATTGACTATAATATATATCATGGCATCCTTATGATGTCCATTAATAAACACATTTGTATGATATCCCTTATGATGTCCATTAATGAAGTACTTTTGTATAATATTCCTTATGATATCCTTATAAATTAATTCACTACTTAATAAAGTGCATTTACAATCTACTACGCTCACTTTGCTATTTTGATACAGTGGCAGCAAAGAGCTTTAAAGATTTAAAAATTATTGTAAGTTTCTCAAAAGAAAGATACAATAAACACCTTTGGAGAAAAAAAAAAGAAAAATGTCATTAGCAATATAAGTAGATACAAATCCAATATAAATATATATATATTAGCATTACCCATACGTATGCATCCAAAGTTATAGAAAAAAAAAATTTAGTCACAATTTAAAGGATCACAACTATGGCAAAAAAATGAAAAAAAGCGAGCGTGAATATCTAAATATATTCATATAAATGTAAATACTTAGTTACATGCATTTACTAATTCGTATAGACATACATCATAGTAGAGAAAGCTTTTATTCACTCACCTTGGTCTCCCGCGATGTTGGTACCAGCATGCTGTAGAGAACCTGTTTGGAGAGAAATCTTATCCACATACATAAATATAGCTTCCAGTATGCTCTTAACATTCCCGGATTCTGAAGCCACTACTACTCGCTCGTGATTGCGGGCATCGAGCGGGTCGCAAATTATTTGTGACATCGAATTAATTATACATTCCTGACATTATCGCATCAATCAACAAAAAAAAGGAGAATTTTGGAAAACGCAAAAATCTAGTGCCATTATTTGTGATTAAAATAAAATAAAAAAATTGGATAATAGTTATAAAGCGTGAAGTGAAGAAGAAAGTATTCTGATTAACGTTGGAAGAAATTTTAAAAAAGAAATGATAACTTAGTAAAGAAATATATGCAAATGCAAATTGAATAAATATCTACTCTAAGGGGATAATAAACATAATAGCGGATAAAAATAAAGGAAATAATAGTTAATAGCAGACACATGGTAAGTAAAAAGAAAAAAAGGAAAAACACTAAAAGAGAAAAAAAGGAAGTACAAATCTATTGCGAAAACTACTTATGTACTCCTATGCACATACGTGCTTATATATCTACTTGATATACCTGTATATGATGAATTTCATTTCAAAGGCTGAAAAAAACGTACATTTTGAACCCGACCCCCTCAGAATTTGATGAAATTTTGCATAGACGTACATCTGACCTACCCAAACACAACCTTATTTTTAGAAAATGGATTTTCGAAAATTGTGGGCGTGGCAAGGTATCGAAATATTCGAAAAATTACGATAATAGGTACTTTTAAAGTGTGATTACTACGGAATGGCTTTACCGATTTTAAAGATTTTCATACCATTAGAAAGGTATTGAAATAAGCTTTCAAAAAATACACTGTACAAAAAATCCAAAATAAATTTTTAAACTGAAAAAAACACTTCAAAGATCAAGCGATTTTGAAAAATAAAATTTTATTTTAGAAAGGTCTATTTAATATATATAACATATCTGAAAACTAAAATGGGGTGTTTTTTCTTTTTTTTTTAAATTTATTTAAGTAAATGCATCTCTTGTTAACTTTTTTTATTTTGATATTATTGTGTGACAAAAAAAGGTACCTAGCTATTGTAAAATCGCGGGTACTCTTTGCTTGTGAGCTCAGATGTACCGGATTTTATTTGGTTTGATTGTGCAAGAAAAGTAAAGAAAAATAAAACGCAAGAAGGTTTTAGTTTTTTCGTTATAATATATATGTGTTTGTGTGTATTTAAAATATTTTGATGAAATATTGTTTTACAAAGATTAGTTTACCTTGATGAGGCTGGTAGCTCGCTTTCTTCACTTGAACTCGGTCAAAAAAGAAGTGTCCGCAGAAGCAGAACGGTTTTGTGTCCAAACCGTCGGACCATATAAATCAGGGGAAAATTAACGAGAAAATGTTTATCCGGCGGGAAAATGTAAACGGAAGATATTGAGTGAAAGTGTCAATTTGTACGTGTGTGTAAACTTATGTGTGTGCTCATCCACACACACACACAACTACATAAAAGCCGTGCATAAGTGTGACCGCTGCACATTAGGGCGGGTCGTTTATTGGCGGTTGATTTGAGTTTTAGGCATAGAGGCCTAAACATGCCGCCCCCCTTGCGGTACGCAACATGGCCAAAACGAGTAAAAACTTTGAGCTACCAGCGTCACGTACATACATACGAAGAAACTTGGGAATATTGAATACCGCTGTCCTCTGTCACCATTGCCAGGATCTTGCACCAACAGTATCGTTCCTCATCACCTCTCTTAACCTAGAAGGCTGGGGGAGAAAATGTTGTACATTACAAAAAAAATATACGTGGTTATCTTTCAATGCACTCTAATATCGTAAAAAAAAGAAAGGGGATACAATTTTTAACTTCTTATTTATCTTTATTACATTTTTTTTTTGTATATATATTTTTAATTTGATTTGTATATATATATTTTTAATTTAAAAGGATGGGCGGCACGCCCCGGCCAGAGTCCACCCAAATATGGTGCTCTGTGCCACTAGGGGGCCAAATCTCTGGGGTAATAACCCGGACAGCACTATGTCGGCGTATACATCCGCGCCGAGTGCCAGGCGGATGGTTGATGTCGCAAAAAATTTTGGGTCAGCAAGCTTGATGTGGGTGTACGGTGTTGCGACTGCTGGATCCACATTTGTGGTGGGCGATATCCCAAGCGCGCGCTTTACTACAAGGGCGTGAGTTGCCACCCGCTTGTTCTGCCCGTGTTTGCCGCGAAGACAGAGGTAGCAGCCCCTTTGTCCCCCAATGCGCGTCTCCGGAAGATCCAGCTCCTCGACCAGGTCTGCTGCGATGACGGTGTTAGGCGTACACGCGTTTATAAGTGCGCGGACCAGATGAAGGCGCCCTCCTGCTTCCACCTTCACAACGGCTGTCGGCGCAATTGCAATGGTGGGTTGCAGCGACGGTGCGACAATTGCGCTCCGAAACGTCGAATTATGGGATAGCTGGCGAGGCCTAGTCGCCAGTCTATCTTCTCGGCGGAGTTTTCTGGTTGGATGCAGGCGGAAGGCCCGTGTTTCAGCTCTGCGCTTGTTGGTCTCGCCACAGGGAGGTAATCTCTCTTATTGTTAACTTTCTCATGTTGTAGTAGAGGCCGGAAAGACCGTGTTTCCAGTCCCCTCGGGGTCGGCGAGCGGAGAGGCCTCGTCTCCGTTTCGCCCGCTGTAGCTTCGCTTTCGAGATCTGGACGGAACGGCCTCGATTCCGTTCCAGAGTCCGAAGCGTACAGGGAGAGTGTGCCATCTACCTCGGCTTCTTCTACTTGCACACTCCAAGGCTTATTGGGGCTCTCGCTCATTTCTTTACGTGGACCCTCCACGATTCGCGTTTGCTTGGTGAGCTGTCCTCTAGATGGAGTGTCGAGTGGTGCTTCTCTCCACACCGTCGGCATCTACCTTCGCTTTGGCACTCTTTAATTTGGTGCCCTATTGCCAAACAATTAGTACAGAAGCGCCCCACGAGCGCTTCGCGCATGCGCTCCTCCACTGATTTGCTGCGGTACACCGGGCAAAGGCGGATTGGGTGCCTGGCATCACAAAGCCGGCATGTTTGTGGAAAACGCTGTCCACTTTTCTCGGCTTTTTTACGTAGCGTAGTATATGGTTCACTAAAGACTTGAGAACTTTAAAAAATAAAAAATCGCGTTCTTTTAAATTATATAAAAGTACTGGTCGTCATGTGGATTATCTTAATTATTCAGTCTTGCGACATAAATATCTAGAATTAAATAAAAACTGTTATGAAAAATACTTGAATAAAATGAAAATGAACATTATCCACGACCCGAAAGCTTTCTATGGTTTCGTTAATTCTAAGCGCAGAGTAAATGCATTCCCTTCCGCAATGAAATATCAAAGTACTGTGTCATGTGATAACGAGATTATTGCCAATCTATTTGCCCAGTTCTTTAAATCTAACTACACCACACAATTTAAATATAACTGTATTTCCTATCCATACAAGCTGAGCCCCAATAACTCTATTAATATTCCAGTCATATCATCAGATGATGTTTTTCATTATTTAATATCTTTAAAAGAATCATTCAAGTACGGCCCTGATATGATCCCGACATGTTTCCTAAAAAAATGTGCAAAGCACCTGTACCTGCCATTATCGAACTTGTTTAATTTGTCCCTCCAGCAAGGAGTTTTTCCGTCAATATGGAAACAGTCTTACATAATCCCCCTTCATAAATCTGGAAGCAGGTCTTCTATTGAAAACTATCGTGGTATAGCTAAACTCTCTTCTATCCCGAAGTTGTTTGAAGCTATTGTTACCAATCAAATGACTTATCCGATTTCCTCAATAATAGCAAATTGCCAACATGGCTTCTGTAAGGGCAAATCGACCATTACAAATTTACTTGAATTTACCACCCATGTTTCAAATGGGTTTAGGGAATGCATTGACACTGATGTTATATATACCGATTTTAGTAAAGCATTTGACAAAGTATGTCACTCTTTACTCATCCGTAAACTAGATCTGCTTGGTTTTCAACCTGGTATCCTCTGTTGGATGTCTTCTTATCTCTCCGGTAGGACGCAAAAGGTAGTTTTTAAAAATTTTCATTCTGGGATCATCGATGTTTCCTCGGGAGTTCCTCAGGGCAGCCACCTCGGACCGATTCTGTTCCTGCTATTCATAAACGACATTTCTACAGTAGTAAAGTATTCTAAAATATTGATGTACGCGGATGATGTTAAACTTTTTAAGACTTATGCCTCGGCTGAAGAAAGATCCTTGCTACAGCAAGATTTGGACAGCATAGTCAATTGGTGCAGCATTAATTATATGCCGCTGAACCTTAACAAATGTAAATTCATGTGCTTTTCTCGACGAACCATTCAGCCGGCCTCCTACAAAATAAATAACTACGTCCTAAAACATGTAAACAGTTTTGTTGACCTGGGTGTTGGTATGGATTGTAAACTCAATTTTAATTTTCATATTAGTTCCACAGTGAATAAAGCAAGGGGTGTACTGGCTTTTGTAAAGCGTTGGTCAAAGGAATTCCGCGACCCGTATATAACTAAAACACTTTTTACTTCATTAGTAAGACCAATACTGGAGTATGGTTCCATAGTTTGGAATCCTCGTTATCAGGTCCACTCAGACCAACTAGAGTCAATACAAAAACAATTCTTACTTTTTGCTTTGAGAAATTTTCGATGGGATTCGCCATACAATCTTCCCCCTTACACTAGTCGTTTAAAACTTATTAATCTTCCTACTCTTTCGAGTCGCAGAGAAATGTTAGGTATAATATTTCTGGTAAAATTAGTCAATGGATGGATCTCAAGTCCATTTCTTCTAGAGCAAATTAATTTTAATGTACCCTCCCGTGCAACGAGAAACTTTAAACCACTTTTCTTGAAACTATGCAGAACTAACTTTGAGTTGAATGAACCGTTTCGGGGTTTATGCCAAGACTTTAACAATCATTCCAGCACCTTTGATGTATCGGACTCACTTTTTATAATTAAAAGAACTATTCTATCCTCTCTTAATAACAGCTAACGATCCAATTTTCTTACTTTGCATTTCTCTAACTTTGTATTCGGCTGATGAATTCTTATTCTGTAGCTGAGCAGCTTGGGATCTCGACGCTTAACAAACTTTCTTCTGTCACGACTCGGCACCTAAGATTTGTATATTTAAAAAACATCCGTACGTTATGCGGATTGAGCCCCTCGTGCCGGTTGGGCGGGAAAGTGGGTTTCCGTTGGGTTATAATAATAACGAGTCATTGTTGCTAAAAATTAAGGGTTTAGAAATACAATACGTTTTTAACACGCTCCTGTTCATGAAATTGGGTTGGGTGGCGAGCGATATTTTCATTCATTACATGGAATTGTAGTAAAAATTTGATTTAGGCAAGTGCGATTTTGACCTTATAAAGCTACACAATTATTTCTTGTGTGAGCGTGGTGTAATTCTCGTAATAAGTTATGGCAATTGGCTAATGGGCAGCACTGGTGTCGTTTCCCAGAGTTGCAAATATAAATGCTGAATATAAGTTGGGAGATTTTTAGGGGTTTAGCCAAGCTTGGCACCCAATTTCTACCCACCCGAAAAAGTTTGAATATCACTGGCATAGAACGAGCGCAGGATGACTCGCATGCGAATTAACGCAACTACCAATCTTAGTTTCTTTTGCGTTAATGATGTCTCTTGGACATGATGAATAATTAGAATATAGGTTATTCTTTATAAGATTGGTGATTTTGTCATACAAGTGAAAGGTGTGTACAAAAAAAAGCATCTAAAATGAGCACACTATAAAAAATTGCAGGTTATTGAGAGTGGGTGCTAAGTGTTATATTTGCATTCATTTGTGGAACGAGTGTATATACAGAATGCCATTGAGGGAAATTCACTTAATTATTAATTCAGCTAAATTTTCTGTATACCATCGTTGAGATGTCAATTGAAAGTCAATTTCTTTTCACACACCATGAGGTAAAAACGGGGTAAGTAGTATTTCCTTTGACTTTTTCATTTTACTCTTGTTAATTTTTTATTCTTTGATGTAATTATGTCGTTAAAGATACAATGGAGCATTTGGACACACTGGAATAAGAGCGACGATGTTGCTACATCGAAAAACTCTACCAAATGGATTATATGATCCAAATTCGCAGATTCGCTCGTCGGTGACGCATACCCCTTCCACAACTGCCATGACTGACTGGCCAACAGAGTTATTTGCTATTATAATCAAGTGCTTGGGTGGCAATGAAGACTCTATACATGGTGCCATGCATGCGGATTGACAATACACAATGCGGAATGATCTGGTTTTGCAATAGCGCGACCAAACTGTGAGTAGAACTCAAATGTTCATGGTGATATTTAGTAATTTTTTTTATTTCTTGTGTGCATTTTTTCAAAAAGACTTCAAGATGTGACATATTTATATACATAAATATCAATGTTTAAATTATTATAAAACTAATTTTAAGGCGCATTTTTCTAAAAATTCATAACTCCAATTTGTGCAATTAGACATTGTAGCCGGGGTCGTAAACCAAGTGTACATGTATTTGTTATACGAATGTATTTACATACATGTATAATTATGTTGCGGTTCATCAAATATACATTTATAAACTTTTGGCTCAATAATATGTGTAAGTGGAAAAGAAAAATTTTAAAACTCTATTCAATTGTTAGACCAGTTAAAATGTAACTCTGTGGTCTTTCTACATTGTTGAAAATATAGTACTTGTTATATTGTTCTGCAACAATGCCTGTCTTGATTATTTTTGATTTTTGAAAAACATTGTTGCCTAATTGGTTGCGGCTGCTGTTGCTGTTACTGTATGTATTTACATACATGTATAATTATGTTGCGGTTAATCAAATATACATTTATAAAACTTTTGGCTCAATAATATGTGTAAGTGGAAGAGAAAAATTTCCAAACTCTATTGAATTGTTAGACCAGTTAAAATGTAACTCTGTGGTCTTTCTACATTGCTGAAAATATATTACTTGTTATATTGTTCTGCAACAATGCCTGTCTTGATTATTTTTGAAAAACATTGTTGCCTAATTGGTTGCGGCTGCTGTTGTTGTTACTGTATGTATTTACATACATGTATAATTATGTTGCGGTTAATAAAGACAACTTTATTTTGTTTGTTACCCGATGTCTGAGTTGTATGTTATAGGACAGGACTGCTGGAAGTTTTATTAATTATGTACGTGCCACCTCCAGATTTGGGCGATGTAGTCACAATACCGGAGGAATTAGATGTAGGAGGTGCGGAGGGATTGTGGACTTTTCGAAGGAAGCTGCGGGCGTGATAATATCAAAAAATTTAGTAAAAACACATGCAAAAGCGTAAAAAAAAATTGGGAAAAGTGCCGAAGAGAGTAGTTCTACCGCCGCGCCTACGTTTCGTATAATTCGTGAAGTCTACGAGAGTACCAACGCACATGAACGCTTTGAAGCTGAACTGGACAAAGCGTTGGAAGCTAAGGTGGATTACATAATAATTGAACCTCCAAGGCTAAGTGATGAGACTGCTCGTTGGATAACTGTGGGCAACTGCTTGCACAAAACAGCTGTTGTTTCAGGAGTGGCTTCGCTTATATCCAGTTTGCTGTGGCGAGATCGGCCGGTGATTGCCGCACCTATGTGCGCTGTGTCGCTATTTTGTACGGGCTTATACACAGTATCTTGGACTTATGATCCTTGCTGTCAATATCAGGTCGTAAATGATGATGAAATACTTAGTAAATTACCATTAGGAGAGGTATCTGCGCCAGGGATATTGGGATATTCTCCAAATACCAAAACCAAGTACTTGCATCGCAGCGTCACTCTGTTTTCAGCAGCATTTTGTGCATGGCAAATCTGGCGGTCATACAAGTAGCTACGCTAACCAACACCCAGCAGCATAGTCAGAGTAGAGTTGCATGCTTTTGTGATTAGAAAAGAAATTGAATGTCAATGCAGCGAAAGCACTGCATATTTAAGTATGCTAGTACTTTTGTCCTTTTCCATCCATGCAACCACGCCAACACGCTCTCGCGACAAAGCCGCAATTTACACTACTCAATTACAAACACACAGATTTATTAGAAGACTCCGCCGCAGCAATAACAGCCGCATTTGCTCAGCGTGGAGCAGTTAATAAATTTATTTCGAAAATAATGGTTCAGTTCGCGAAGTTTACCGTGAGTTCAGTGTTCAGTGATGAGGCTCATTTTTGGTTGAATGGCTACGTCAACAAGCAAAATTGCCGCATTTGGAGTGAAGAGAATCCACATGAGACCCTTGAAATGCCATTACATCCACAAAAACTGACTGTTTGGTGTGCTCTATGGGCTGGTGGAGTCATTGGGCCATACTTCTTCCGCAATAATGCTGAAGAGGCAGTTACCGTTAATGGAGGCCGGTATAGAGCCATGATAACCGACTATTTTGTTCCCGAATTGGATGGCATGAATGTGGATGAGTTGTGGTTCCAACAAGACGGCGCTACATGCCACACAGCGCACGTCACAATCGATTTATTGAAGGAAACATTCGCTGAGCGCATAATTTCGCAGAATGGACCTGTCAATTGGCCACCAAGATCGTGTGATTTGACACCATTGGATTATTTTCTTTGGGGATATGTGAAGTCGCTCGTCTACACCAACAAACCAGAAACGTTAGGGGAATTGGAAGCCAACATTCGTGGCGTTATTGCCGACATACGGCCCCATATGCTCGAAAAAGTGGTTGAAAATTGGACCTGTAGAATTGGCTTTATTCGAGCCAGCCGCGGCGGCCACATGCCCGAAATCATATTTAAACATTAATGGCATAAAATTATCCTTTCAATAAAGCCAAATTGATGGACCTTAAAACGATTTTCTTGTATTTTATTTCAATTTGAAGTTCTATACCCCTAAAAAAAACACCCGTTACTAGGAAGTTGTTGATCGACAGACATCCCAATTTTTTCTATTTAATATAATTCACTACTTTTTATTTTATAAATTTTTACAAATAATAAGAATGAAAATAAGTAAGTAACGCGTTAGCACGGAACCGAAAAATATTAGATGATTAATTTGGATATTAGATACCCATTGGAAATTCTCTCATAAACTGTTCTTTGCAATAAAAATTTTTGAGAGGAGATATTAAATTTGTAGTATATTCAAAAGTTTTGCTTAGATGCAAGTTAAAGTAGAAATGAATAAATTTGTGCATTTTAGTCTTTTAAAATTGTATAGTTTATTATCCGTTTAATAAATTATTTATTCACTAAATCGCTACGTTCCACCATTACTTCATTTCAACATCTAACCATAATTTCCAAATTTCACGTAAGATTAATTATGTACGTGCCACCTCCAGATTTGGGCGCTGTAGTCACAATACCGGAGGAATTAGATGTAGGTGAGTTAGCCTCTTTGATAATTTTCTGACTTATAATCAGTTGCCCCACACCGGAAGAATTAACTGGTTTGGTTGTTGCTGCTGGTGTAGCTTTAGTTGTGTTGACGACGTCTTAATTGTGTAAATTTTCGATTGTGATTGCAATGGCGGCTTGAGTTGTACAAATTGATTTGATGGTATCATTTTTATTTTTGCACCAGCTGGAATTGTCTGCTTTTTCAGCGGATTCATTAATGCTGTTTTAATTGTAGTCGATTTTGATGGCGCAACAATTTCATAGTTTGTCATAATCTTCGGTGCACCCTTCGAGGATTCGGTACTGGAGTTAAGCAATGGTCCATCCTGTTCGTTGCAATCGCCCAATATCGATTGTATGGTCATGTTGAGATCCTCGTTAGTAATAGATGAATTGGTTGAAATCTGAGTTTTCTTCTGTTGCTGCTGAGTGGCTTTAGTTGTGCCTACAATTATCGTCGATGTTACCTTAGTTGCTTGCACACATTTACTTTTCACTGGCGTTAGTTCTTGGTCTGAACCCAAAGTTTCATTCTTTCGCTTGCGTTGTACAGTGCTAAGCTTGGCGTTGCCTTCGATACTGGTACCGCTGATATTATTTGCGATCGCATTGCGGCCCGGCTTACTGTGTATAAGGCTGGTAATTGCAGTAGGCACACGAGGACCAGGCCGATTAGTGAGGATCTTGTTGATAAATTCGTAAAGTTCATCAACAACCATGGCGTCCACCATCGACTGTGTAACATTATCTAACTTTCTACGGTTTTTAGGTACGCGCAAAACGTCATCAGCACTGCCCACCACCACCAAAGCGGTTTCGGATTGCATTTTTTCACGCAGTGATTCGATTTCCTCCGTACTTGTTCTTGCTGAATTTTGTCCAATCACAAAGAGTATTGGTATTTTTATATCCAATATACGGTCATCAGGTGTTCCACGCACACCGTTAAATGTATTGTATGCGAATCCTATACACACTACGCACGCTACATTCTCTGACATAGCCACTTGCAAAGCGAGAGAAGCGCCAGCATTGAAACCGATCAAAATTATGCTACGTTGAGAATTCTCATTGCGTAGCTCTTGTATTTTAACTCTCGTGAGTGAAACTACTTGTTCCGCTAACTGATCCAATGGCTGTCGTGCTATATGACTAACATTTGAGGGAAGCGTTACTTGTACAATCTGTGCTATGCTGGCCAATTGATGATACCATTTTTGTAGTCTATTTGGTATGGAACCACTTGTCGGTATGGATGGCAATGCAACAATAACAGCATTCTGTGCAAGTTTTCGAATCTTTGTATTAACAATGGGCTCCCATTTATTCTTCATAACCGGTGCCAAGAGCTAACGTTAAGTGGCCGTCCAAATACCATTTTATCCATGAGCGTTGGTAATTTTGATTTCAGAGTTTGTAAAATATCTAAATATGACGCCATATAAGTCGATGGTAGAGAATCCATTAACAGACAATGTAACCATTGTGTGAGCCGCGAATCCCAGGCGACACCTGCTAAAGCCTTGCGCATACGACTAGCCGATTTATCGACTACAGCTCGACGTTGCATAGCTTCGTTTTATCGATTAGTATTAGTGAGACGTCCTAACTGGTCATTGTCCAGAATACTTGTAACTTTACTGAAAAGTGTTTTTTGCATATTGCTCCAGCCAATTTGATTAATCCGTGACTCCCAGTCATCATCACCAGGATTATTGTTCTTAACATATTTAGCGATACGCGAACATTCATTCATCGATTCCTTTGCTGAAATTTCATTGTTCGAAGGCACATTAGCCTGGTTGCAGTTGTCAAAATCATGCTCTTCTAGAGGGTGAGTATGACAAGCAGGACACTGCGGCGGACGTCGAACTAAAATTGTTCGTGCCGGTGACAGCCCAGTATGATTATGTTTAAATATAAAGTTGTTTATACGTATTTTATGAGTTTTCAGGCCTTCTGTACTTTTTTTTTCTTTTTCTATTCACATAGCATGGTCGGAAAAAACTGGGCTGATTTTTAACCTATGCAAACATCATTAGGAACACTTATATTTTTGTTATTTATAAGATTATGTTTAATAATCGGTTTATTAATAAAGAATTTAATAATGTTAGGTTCTTTATATTTCATAATTTAGATTTTTTCTACTTGTACAGCGTTGTTAAACTTATTTAAGATAAAACAAGTTTTGTGTGTGCGTAAAGCAAAAATATGTTATATGAATTTCTGCAATTTAAAAAATTATGGTATTATTGATTATTCTAGGACCAATATACAGCAATAGGTATTCTAAAGTGAAATGTTTTGTCCTCACATAAATACCGTAAACTCGAAGGACCACTGAAGTGGTTCAAATCGGTTCCAAAGTATTCATGAGAAGAACAAGAAAATCACACAAAATCACTGTTTATTTTACCATTACAATGATGTCTGTGCCAACTGTCAATATCCTTCGCGATGCTTTAGTTTGAAGTAACGGACATGCTATTAAATGTTATCAATGCAAATCGCTAACAGATGCAAATTGTGCAAAGGATGTCATTGACGCCGCATCAAATATACGTATGGTAGATTGCGATGTCATATCAAAGCCTAATACAATGGACCAGCTTCTCAGAATGACACGCTTGATTTTTACTTAAAATTAAAATTGGTTTTGTTGCTTATTTTGTGATATATTATTTACTTTTTCCACATGCTTCGTGCGCATTTTGCGTTACGCTATTTTGCATTTATATTGTTTTATGAATGCATGTCTGTATGTATGTATGTAGATTTCTCCACCACCAAACGTTTCTGAGATCATGCACCTGTTCTTCTAGTAATGTTTGCGATTCTAGAGTGGAATATTATTGGGGTTGAGAAGTGGAATGATGGAAATGTTTCATGGCTGTTGTGGAAGTGGGATTCTGCGGTAGGTGAGGTAGGGCGATAAGTGGTGACCTATTGGGAGGTTGCCTCGTTCTCGTTGCCTTCTCTGTAGGGCGGAAGTAGCACTAATTTTGCAATTGGTCGGGTGATTGTGCCCTTTTCGGTCAGTACCTCTGCTACTCTTACTATGTTGTCGGAGCCTGGGTGTGGTTTTATGATTCGTCCAAGTCTCCATTCATTCGGAGGTAGATTGTCCTCTTTTATGACAACAAAATCTCCAACCTGCAAGTTGTCTTGTGGATGCTTCTATTTGATGCGTTTTTGCATCTCTACTAGATACTCGGCCTTCCATCTTTTACAAAAACCTTGGTGCAGGGCTTTGAGCTTTTGCCATCGGTTTATTATGGATGCAGGGTTCTCATTGATATCTGGTTCTGGTGGAGCTAATAAGTGCCCACCAACTAAGAAGTGGCCTGGGGTAAGCGGCTCCAGGTCAGATGGGTTATTAGAAGAGGGACTGATTGGACGAGAGTTGAGACAAGACTCAACTCTACATAAAAGAGTCATAAATTCTTCGAAGGTGTATTTGTAATTCGATGCTATCTTCTTAAAATGGCTCTTAAAACTTTTCACTCCCGCCTCCCAGAGTCCGCCCATGTGTGGAGCTGCAGCGGGGATGAAATGCCACGAAGTCAATTGATGCGCGTACCTAGACAAGGTGCTGTTACGCGCTTCAATCATGAAAGCTTTAGCTTCGAATCGTAAAGATCGAGAGGCTCCGACAAAATTAGTGCCGTTGTCGGAATACATATTTTGTGGGCAGCCTCGTCTGGCTGTAAACCGGGCAAAGGCTGCCAGGAACGAGGCTGTACTCAGGTCAGTAGTGGCTTCAAGATGTATGGCTTTAGTTGCGAAGCACACAAATAAGCAGACATAACCTTTTGAGATTCGACATCCTCTCCCGCGATAGCTTTTGATGTCAAATGGTCCTGCGAAATCCACTCCGCTGTTTGTAAATGCCCGAGAATAGGTGGTGCGTTCCTGGGGCAGGATTCCCATAAGCTGAGTTTGGGTCCGTTTTTTGTGGATGGTGCAGACCTTGCAGTTGTGGATGACTGAGCGTATCATATTTTTTACCCTAGGAATCCAGTATTGGGTACGGATGAGGCGCAACATCAGCTGATTTTCTCCGTGCAAAGATACTTTGTGGATGAACTGGACGATGAGACGGGACAACCTGCAGTTATATGGCAGTATAATGGGATGGCGCTCATTGTAGGCCAAATCCAGAGACGCGCCTAGACGACCACCAGCCCTTATGACTTCCGATTCATCAATGAATGGGGTTAGGGGGAGAATTTCGCTTTTTCCGTTGATCGATCCACCTGATCTAAGGCTCCTATATTCTTCACCAAAGTGTTGTCTTTGGGAAAGCTGTATCAAGCGTTGAGTCGTTGCTTTAATTTCATTTGCTGAGATTAGGCAAGACTTTGCTTGGAAAGACGATTTTGTTTTGGAGTGAGCTCCCCGGCAAAATCTCATAATATATGAGATAACCCGCAAAGCCCTCGGTAAATCTGAAAATCGATCAAGTAGGTCGCTAAAATTCTGTTTATCGATTGTAACTGCATGTGCTTGAACCTTTTTCTCTTCAATTTGCGTTTTGTAGTCTGAATTTTGTGTGGGCCAATTGGAGCTATCTTCTTGTAGCCAAGAAGGGCCTTGCCACCACAAGCAATTGTTGACTAGTTCATATGCTGGAAGTCCTCTGCTTGCCAAGTCAGCTGGGTTTGATGCTGAGTCCACATGTGACCAGTTTTTTGTACCGACCTTTTCAACGATTTTTGTTATTCTATGGGCGACGAAGGTCGACCATGAGCAAGGTGGCTTACGTATCCACGCGAGAACGATTGTGGAGTCTGTCCACAGGTATACTTTGACATGTCCCAAGTCAAGACTCTCCGTCACAGATTCAATTATTTCTGCTAGCAGCACGGCGCCGCAAAGTTCCAATCGTGGTAACGAGATAGTCTTGACCGGGGCTACCCTGGTTTTTGCTAGTAGTAGACTTACTTCGACCCTTGACTGGTGCCTAACACGTAGATATACTGCTGCACCATACGCTTTTTCTGATGCGTCACAGAAACCGTGCAATTCTACTTAGTTTGTTGGTGAATAGTGTACCCAACGAGGTATTCGAATGTTATTAATTTCGTCGTATTGATGTATGAAATTATTCCATCGCTCGAGAGTGGTCGGGGTTACTGCTTCGTCCCAGTCCGTTTTTTCAAGCCAAATATTCTGCATCAGCATTTTCGCGACAATTATGATAGGAGCGAGCCAGCCTAGAGGATCGAATAATTGGCGATGGCCGAGAGGATCGTTCTTTTTGTGACGGCAATACCCCCTTCCAATGGCCTCGTCATAAAGTAAAATAAGTCCGTGCGGGCATTCCATCGTATGCCCAGAGCCTTTACTGCGCTCGTTTCTTCGAATTCCAAAAAATCTTCAGAAAGTAGATCGATTTTTGGAATATCTATTAGGAGATCTTCACAATTGGCAGTCCATTTCCGTAATGGAAAACCGGCTGACTGCAATACGTGAGTTATTTCATTTCTGGCTTTTATTGCAGAGTCGATACTATGTCCTCCCGCCAGTACATCGTCAACGTACATATACTTTCTCAAAATGTTAGAGGCTATGGGAAAGGAGCTTTCTGTGTCATCAGCTAGTTGTAGAAGTGTCCTTATCGCGAGGTAAGGAGCACAATTTATACCGAAAGTGACAGTCTTTAGCTCGTAAAGACTGATTGGTTCGGTTGACTTTGCGCGAAAAACTATGCGCTGATACTTCGTATATTTGTCATGTACTAGAATTTGGCGGTACATCTTCTCTATGTCGTTGTTGAAAACGTATTTGTATAATCTCCAATGCAGGATTATAATAGGAAGATCTGCCTGTAGCACTGGCCCTGGAAGGAGCACATCGTTGAGGCTTATGCCATTAGCCGTTGGACTTGAGGCATTGAAGACCACCCGGACTTTCGTTGAGCTGCTCTCCGCCTTGATGACAGCATGATGCGGCAGGAAATAGTGATCGGAGGAATCTGCAGGTATAATTTGATTAACCATTGACATATGTCTTAACGACTCGTATTCCGTTAACACCCTATTATATTCATTTTGCAGATCTGGATTCTTGGCAAGTCGCGTTTCATTCCGATAGAATTACGAGCAGGCCCTTTTTAGTGATGGTCCCAGGCAGGTATTTACTAGGAAATCCTGTTTAAAGGGTAAGGCCACTACGTATTTTCCAGAATCGTTTCTTAGGGTCGTAGTTTTATATAGCTTCTCACAATATTTATCCTCTTCGCTTTGGCTTCGGCTTTTCGGTAAATCCTCGACTTCCCAGAAAGAGGTGAGTTGCTTATCCAGTGCAACTTCACTGAAATATGAAGCTATATTGTTAGTTGGACTTGTTGTAACCGTGTGGCCGGTTAATATCCAACCGAACACTGTTTGCTGAGCGAGAAGCGTACTAAGTACGTTCTTCTTCAGACCGCTCAAAATAATTTCGGGATAGATGTCTCCCCCAAGTACAAGGTCCACTGGTTCATTAACAAAGAACCTTTTATCTGCCAAAACTAAGTCTGGAAATGCTTGTTGAGTTAAGGCGCTAATCGGTGTAGTTGGGAGATTTCCAGTTAGTTGTGCTAATACAAGCAAAGTGGCATTCAATCGAAAGAGTGGGTCAACTGGTGACCGCAACTCTATTTTGCACGCTTCTCTAACCTGCGCAGATACCGAATTTGAAATGCCTGACACTTGGGCATGCATTCTTGTTGATGGCAGGTTGATTCTTCGTTTGAGTCTTTCTGTTATGAATGAACATTCAGACCCGGAATCAATAAGAGCGCGTGCTGAAAAAGCTGTGCCGTTCAGTTGTATATGTACGCGAGCTGTTCCCAGCAGTACGCCTGTGTTTGTGTTTGCATGGTATGACTGTATATTTGGGTTTTCAGCCGTTTTTGCCTTTGAAGAATCTCGCCATGCTAGAGCTTGCTTAGATGTTGACGGCATATCATCTGAAGGGCTCGTAGGCGTTCGGCGATGCGGTGCTTTTGGCTGAATTGTCTGCAAATGAAGGAGCGTGTTATGTCGCGAGTGACACGTATTGCAATTGAATGCGCTAGTGCATCTTGACACAGTATGTCCAAAGCTTAGACAATTCAGGCAACCGTTGTTCTTCTTCAAGAATTCGATTCTGTCAGCTGGGGTCAGCCTTAGAAATTGTGAACAGCTGCGTATTTTGTGCTCATTGGATTTGCACATTTTACATGTAGAAGTGGTCATGCTTGACTGGTAGGCGCCAAGTCGTTTAGCAGGGACTTCAGTGGGCTGTCGTTGTATTTGAGACCTTGGTGCTCTGACAACTTTGGAATCTTTTAGCCCTGTTAAGGTTTCTAATGTTTGAAACCTATTTGAAAGGAACCGGTCCATTTCTTCCCATTTCGGTATATCATTTTTGTGGTCTATGGTCTGTTCCCATAGAGCCAGCGTACTTTCGGGTAATTTGGTTGAGCAAAGATAAATTACAATTGCATCCCAATTCGAAATGTCAATCTGATGACTGGATAGTGACGATAAGCAATTATTAATATCTCGCTGCAACCTTTTAATCGAGCTACCACACTCACTTTCTATTGAATGTAAATTAAAAAGTAATTTCAGTTGTGTATTTACGAGTATACGCTTATTTTCGTATCTCTCATACAGATTTTTCCAGGCAGTTTGGAAGCCTTCATTGGTGAGTGGACACTTTCTCACGATATCTTTGGCCTCTCCTTGAGTCTTATGGTTGAGGTGAAATAGTTTCTCAACCGGAGTGAGGCGCTTGTTCAGGATGTATATGGCCGTGAACATATCACGGAAAGACGGCCACGACTCATAATCTCCTTTGAACACGTCCGTATCACACGGAGGAAGGTGGATATTGTGTTCGCGAAACGGAAGAGAGAGGAGATCCTTTTCATCCTTGTCTGATTTTTCAAGCGCCTCCAATTGAGAGGCTATTGCAGACATGCATTTAATATAGCTGGCAAAAGAAGTTTTGTATTTCTTCCGAATTGCCTGATTGTCCGCTTTGGACAACCCCTCCGCATTACTCAGATTGTCGTGACCAAGTTTTGTCTTCTCCCAGAGAGCTTTTAACTCCTCTTGCTGAATGGCAAGATCATGTTTATTTTGATCTGAGGCGGAAGTGCTGCTGAAATCTGCGTCAAATTCAATTATTGATTCTGCTAAGCGTATGAATGCTTCCATTTTTCAAAAATAACTATAAGCTAGTATGGAAGCTTTATTAAATTGTATGAGAAGTTATTATTTATGAAGCGAACTTTAAAAACCAAAATCGACACAAGCCTGTCAACGAAGCGGATACTCCATATCGCTTGTATATTTCGTAGAAATGAACCAACAAATTTAGAAGATATCAGGTTGTTTATATTTATAATATACTTTCAACTCTTTATTTAAATTGTTTATTTTAATGTACTTATGTATATTGTTTGCTTGCAGAGTATGTGTACAATTCTTTAAGAAGTGCTCGCCACCCAACTGTGTTAACAAATACGTGTATCGGTACTATAAATGTCGAGGAATATAAACGTAGTATGTAGATAGTGTACTGTGCAACGTATCAACGTGAAAAAACGGCGTTTAAAATACAATAATATGCAACGCGTTTGTCTACTGTGCATCGAATAAATTCTTCGAGTTTATGCGACTTTAAATACAAAAATGTTGCCTAAAACTGTGTGTGTGTGTGCAAAGTGGCAATGTGATGTGCAACGTTTGAGTATAATATGCAGCGGGTTCTTCAAACCAAAGTGTCAATCGAGTGTGCAACGCATCAAAGTGAAACGAAAAAATTTAGAACGCACACGTTGATATACGAGTTTGTGTGTTTTAAAATGAAAAACTCTAATTATGTGTGTGTATAAAAGTGCATAAGCGTAAATGCTTATTGGTTGAACAAACAACCAAAAGACAAAAAAAATAGGTTATGTACCTTATTAATGTGCAATGAAGTGGTCACTTGGATAAAAAAAAGGTGTATTTATTAAAAAAGAGGAATTTTTCCCAAATAAAAATGTGGAGTAAATTTAAAAAAAAGGTTATGTACACTCGTATATCCACTGTGCTGTAGTGATGTGATGCGTTGCACTGTGATTGTTGGCACTAGTATTGCACAATTCTGTTAGTAAAATAAAATGCACCAATAATGTGTTTCTAACGAACTCGCGATACGTTGCACGCGCATATGCTCACTTTTTAACAATTTTGTTTTTTGTGTTTATATTTTAATATATGACTCGAAAGTGCGATTGAAGTGATAACCACGTACCTTGTTCAATGTAGACGGTGACAAAATAATGTGGCAAGTGTTGCGTTGTGGTTGATCACAGTGATGGTGTTGTGTTGCGAAAAATGTTGGTGTTCTGTGGCAGGTGGTGTGGCAAGTGCTGTGTAAAGTGTTGCGTTGTGGCTGATCAAGAAGTGATGGTAATGTGTTTCTGAAAAATGTTGGTGTTGTGGCGATTAACTGGTGCGCAAAACGATGTAGTTGATCAAAATGATGGTGTTGTTATCTTCGTGGACTGTATTTTTTTGTTGAATAAACTGGCTGATTTTTCTGAGGTGAAGTGTAAAATTTCAGTTCTTCTCGGCGAAGAAAGGACCATGTAAAATCGCGGGTACTCTTTGCTTGTGAGCTCAGATGTACCGGATTTTATTTGGTTTGATTGTGCAAGAAAAGTAAAGAAAAATAAAACGCAAGAAGGTTTTAGTTTTTTCGTTATAATATATATGTGTTTGTGTGTATTTAAAATATTTTGATGAAATATTGTTTTACAAAGATTAGTTTACCTTGATGAGGTTTAATTTAAAAGGATGGGCGGCACGCCCCGGCCAGAGTCCACCCAAAGATGGTGCTCTGTGCCACTAGGGGGCCAAATGTTCCATTGTATCTTTAACGACATAATTACATCAAAGAATAAAAAATTAACAAGAGTAAAATGAAAAAGTCAAAGGAAATACTACTTACCCCGTTTTTACCTCATGGTGTGTGAAAAGAAATTGACTTTCAATTGACATCTCAACGATGGTATACAGAAAATTTAGCTGAATGAATAATTCAGTGAATTTCCCTCAATGGCATTCTGTATATACACTCGTTCCACAAATGAATGCAATAATAACACTTAGCACCCACTCTCAATAACCTGCAATTTTTTATAGTGTGCTCATTTTAGATGCTTTTTTTTGTACACACCTTTCACTTGTATGACAAAATCACCAATCTTATAAAGAATAACCTATATTCTAATTATTCATCATGTCCAAGAGACATCATTAACGCAAAAGAAACTAAGATTGGTAGTTGCGTTAATTCGCATGCGAGTCACCCTGCGCTCGTTCTATGCCAGTGATATTCAAACTTTTTCGGGTGGGTAGAAATAGGGTGCCAAGCTTGGCTAAACCCCTAAAAATCTCCCAACTTATATTCAGCATTTATATTTGCAACTCTGGGCAACGACACCAGTGCTGCCCATTAGCCAATTGCCATAACTTATTACGAGAATTACACCACGCTCACACAAGAAATAATTGTGTAGCTTTATAAGGCCAAAATCGCACTTGCCTAAATCAAATTTTTACTACAATTCCATGTAATGAATGGAAATATCGCTCGCCACCCAACCCAATTTCATGAACAGGAGCGTGTTAAAAACGTATTGTATTTCTAAACCCTTAATTTTTAGCAACAATGACTCGTTATACTACGCTACGTAAAAAAGCCGAGAAAAGTGGACAGCGTTTTCCACAAACATGCCGGCTTTGTGATGCCAGGCACCCAATCCGCCTTTGCCCGGTGTACCGCAGCAAATCAGTGGGTACTCTTTGCTTGTGAGCTCAGATGTACCGGATTTTATTTGGTTTGATTGTGCAAGAAAAGTAAAGAAAAATAAAACGCAAGAAGGTTTTAGTTTTTTCGTTATAATATATATGTGTTTGTGTGTATTTAAAATATTTTGATGAAATATTGTTTTACAAAGATTAGTTTACCTTGATGAGGCTGGTAGCTCGCTGTCTTCACTTGAACTCGGTCAAAAAAGAAGTGTCCGCAGAAGCAGAACGGTTTTGTGTCCGAACCGTCGGACCATATAAATCAGGGGAAAATTAACGAGAAAATGTTTATCCGGCGGGAAAATGTAAACGGAAGAAATTGAGTGAAAGTGTCAATTTGTACGTGTGTGTAAACTTATGTGTGTGCTCATCCACACACACACACAACTACATGAAATCCGTGCATAAGTGTGACCGCTGCACATTAGGGCGGGTCGTTTATTGGCGGTTGATTTGAGTTTTAGGCATAGAGGCCTAAACAGCTATACTTTGGAAGTTATACAGATTTTTTTTTATTCTAATAGAGTCGAACAAGAAATTTTGTTGTCAAATTTTCAGGCATTCCCAAAATATAAAATTAATGACCTTGGTAACACAAAAATTTAACCGCTCATCAAAGGATACAGCGGATCCACCACATGAAATCAGTAGCGAAAATAATTTTTTGTACCTGTTTGTTGTGCTGTTTACCGCAACAACTGAAACAGATTCCTAGAATATCGCTATGAAGCTAACAGTCAGGTAGAAATAGTATCTAAACGAAGGGTGTATGTTTATGTTGTACAATAGATCCTATGCATAGTAGTGCCAAAACGTACCTAGGATCAATTGGACAACATAAACATACACCCTTCGGTTAGATAGTACAATAAACTTTTAATGACTAAGTATATACTATTTCTACCTGATTGTTAGCTTCATAGCGATATTCTGTGAATTCGTTTCAGTTGCCATTGCAAATTCAAAGCGAACGAAAATTATTAATTTTGTTAAGACTAATATAAGCAATTCAATTACGAAAGTTATCTACGTGTCAGATGGTGCAGGAGCACAGTACAAAAACAAGTACAACTTAATTAATTTATCTCATCATAAAATTGATTTCGAAATATTCGCTGAGTGGCACTTTTACGCAACCAGCCATGGAAAATCTGCATGTGATGGTATAGGTCGGACATTAAAAATAGGCGCTCGGAATTATAGCATGGCAAATAAAAACCAAATTCAAACGGCGAAAGACCTTTATCATTGGGCTTCAGAAACGTATAACACCTCCATAGAAGTTGCTTACGCAGACGCTGATGAATACAACAAAACAAAAGAAGAGCTACTTTCAAGATACAAAAATTCCAAAACTATTACAGGAACTCAAAGGTTCCATTCTTTTGTACCTTTAGATGAAACATCACTAAAAGTAAGCAAATATTCCGAAAGTCAGCAGTATGAGCTGCGCAAAGTTGTATATTAAATCTAAATAAATAAAAATAAAAAATTAACTTTATCAAGTGTACGTCAATTTATTGTGCGGGTCTGAAAAATTTGATAATACGATTCTTGTTCGAATCTATTAGAATACTTAGTCATAGTATCTGTATCTGTATAAAAAAAGAAAAAACACCCCATTTTAGTTTTCAGATATGTTATATATATTAAATAACCCTTTCTAAAATAAAATTTTATTTTTCAAAATCGCTTGATCTTTGAAGTGTTTTTAAAGTTTAAAATTTTATTTTTACAGTGTAATTTTTGAAAGCTTATTTCAATACCTTTCTAATGGTATGAAGATCTTTGAAATCAGTAAAGCCATTCCGTAGTAATCACACTTTAAAAGTACCTATTATCGTAATTTTTCGAATATTTTCGAATATTTCGATACCTTGCCACGCCCACAATTTTTCGAAAATCCATTTTCTAAAAATAAGGTTGTGTTTGGGTAGGTAAGATGTACCTATGTATATGCAAAACTTCATCAAATTCTGAGGGGGTCGGGTTCAACGCATATTGGATTTGATATGAAATTCATCATATGTGTATATATAAATCTATATAAAAACAAGTAAGGAAAGCTAAATTCGGAAGTTTGGCGTGGTTATGGTTCGATTTTTAAATTTTTTAACGGTGGTGCTAGTGGTATCAGGGACAATATGTTCACCAAATTTTGTGAGCATAGCTTACACCGTTATTGAGATACATACATTTTTATTGTAACCACGGACAGACGGACGGACAGACAGACATCGCTAAATCGATTCCTCTTTTCGGTCTGATCATTTTAGTATACATATCTTTATATATCTCTCGCACTACTGCTGATCTATGGCGTAGACTGGAAGCCGGTCTCTGATGCTGGCGTCGACCGATGCCTTAAGCTCCTGCACGGTTGAAGTTTTTGCACTGTTTCTGCTTTTCTGCACAGTTGGCGCTTCCCCTCAATTTTATTCCGGATCTCAACCAGTTCCTATATGTAAAAATGTCGTTGACTTGCTCTCGAAAAATCAGATGTTCGTAGTGATGTTATCGCCTATGTTAGATTTCGCCAATAAGCTAAGATAAAAGTTTGCAGCTCGAATTGTTCACATCGAATCGAAGCATCGAAAGGCTAACCGTCACCGGTTTGTCAGTGTGCGACTTTAACCCGAACTAAACCTCCTACTGTCTGAGTACCATTCCCCCGGTACTACCGTCAAGTATTTCGTCGGGAGATGGTTAGAGCTACGCTCAACGTTCGTGAAAGTCCGGATAACGTTCGTTGCAAGTTGCGTCAACTTGAACCACCCTCTGTACTGTTGCTTGTTGCATCTTCGTGGGGATTTAAATTGCCCCTTTTTGCTTTCATTATTATTATATTACTATTGCTTCTACTGGGTTTCGGAACGGGTCGACTTATGGGGACTAATTTCTAGTTTCGTTTTCCTTCCTTATGCCCTTCAATCATACACGTCGGTCGGAACGGACGGGGTTCCGAGCCGCTCAGTTTTTCTTTTGTCTTCCTCTTGTCTTGTTTTTTATGCTATCTGGTATTTCAACTATTATACGAGTACATAATGTTTTTCATAAAATTTAACGTTCATTAGTTACCTTGCCCGCCGGTCGGAATGGACGAGGTTCCGAGCCGCTCGGTTATTCTGTTGACTTCATCTCTTCTGGTGTTTCATAGTTTCTGCTTGTTTAACTGCTTTGCAGCGGTCGGAACGGACTGGGTTCCGAGACGCCTACTCACTTGGTTCGCTTTTTCCTGCTTTGTATGAACCTTACTGAAAAACATTAATTTTAGCCAACAGTTTAACTGCATATATACATATACTATATACATATATATATGTATATATATTCAAACATCTCGAAAGTAGTATATTGTGCACTAACCTTTCTTGGTAGCCGGAAAGGATGAGATTCCGGGCCACCCGGCCAATTCAATCCATCTTGGGCTGTACGGTGAGATCCGTATTTAGAGCCACACTGCTTAGATGCTACTGTCACCGAACTTTTTGATGCAAGCAGTCAGAACGGACTAGATTCCGAGCTGCCAATTCGACGAGTCCATCGATCGTTAACAAACTATGTATTTCTGCGGAGTCGTTCCGCCTGACGTAGTTTTGATATTATAATACTTGCCATGTTGCAGACGGCGGACCAGTTTTTAGTCGATTCGAGCATTATATCAATCAAGTTTTCTACTTTAGCCAGTCTCCCCACCTGTGAGTTTAGGTAATTTCTTTTTTCTTCAAAATATGTGCAGGCAAAAAAGCAGTGTTCAGCATCTTGGATATCATCGCCTGCGCAGAGAGTGCAGTATGGATCATCATCGATCTTGAATCTATAAAAGTAGTATTTAAAACAGCCATGCCCCGTAAGCATTTGGGTTAACTGGAAGTTTACTTCTCCATTTTTCCTGCTTAACCATTCTTCTACTGAAGGTATGAGACGGTGTGTCCAGCGACCTTTACCTGTCTGGTCCCAACGGCATTGCCACTGTTGCAGCCTTGATTTCTTCTTCGCGATTCGCCTTATTTACGGATCTTGCCAACGTCTGCGTCGCTAGAACATCTATGGGACATAGGCCAGCAACAATCAACGCAGCCTCTTCGGATGTAGTGCGAAACGCGCAGCATACCTTAATCGCACAGAGCTGTACAGGGCCTTCGCTTCGCGTGCGTATGACGTCTTCTTAAAGGCTTCACCCCAGATTTGAAACCCGTACAGTAGGACACTTCTTACTACATTGGCATATAACTGCCTTCGTTTTTGCTGTGGATCTCCGACGTTCAGCATCAGTCTCGAAACCGCTACTGCGACTTTTTCCGCCTTCCCGACTGCATATTTAATATGCGGCTTAAATGTTAATCTAGCATCCAGAATGATTCCGAGGTATTTCAAATCTGGAGCTGATTCTATTTCATGGCCACATATTTTTATTTTCGCTACTTCTCGAATCTTCCTGCTGCTAATTAGGACTGTCTCGGTTTTTTCTGTGCAAGCTCGAGGCCTGCATCGAGTAGCCAGTTTTGAACCCTAGTGATTGAGTTGTTTGCGCTCTCTTCTATATCTTTTATGTGCTTGGCTACGACCACAATGGATATATCATCGAAAAACCAACGCTTTTTAGTGACCACTTTGTAAGCCATACCCCAAGGAATTTGCTCGGCACTATCGCAAAGCTGCAGGAAACACTTCTTCTTGCTTGCCTTAATTATCTGCTTTAATTCTTTGCGTTTCGCCCTGTAGTGCATTTGTTGTTCCGCATAATTTGCGTTTTTTCTGGCCCTTTGGTAGTCACGTCTTGCTCTATTGCATTGTTGACGAATATCTGCTATCTGCGAATTCCACCAGTATACTGGGGGACGTCTGTTCGATGGGCTCTTTCGTCTCCTCTTCATTGAAGCATCACAGGCGTTCGATATGGTGGTCATGAGCGTGTCGCCCATCTTCGTAGCTCCCGGCGTTAGGGTCACTTCGGACATCATAACCTTTAGCGCCTCTTCCTCTAGAGAGTAGATTTTCCAGCCCACTGATCTCCTTTCAAGACGAGGCCGTGTTTGCTTTACTTCATTTATAGTGCAGATAATTGCTTGGTGATCGCTGTGCGTATATTTGTCACTTACCTCCCAATGGACATTCCAGGATAGTCTGCTAGTTATGAATGTTAAGTCTATATCAATTCTCATACACTCTTGAATCGATATCTGTAGTTTCCGCAATAACTAAGAGACAAATTCTTTCGTCTTTGGCAAAACTTTTCGACCCCGCAGGATGGCTTTCGCCAATTTTGATACAAGCGAAAATCCTGATTCAAGAATTATGGCTAGTCGTAACAGAATGGTCTCAGTTTGGGAGTAACTCAAACACTATTTCGGAGATACGAACCCCCGTTGGGTGAATTACTCTCCCGACAATAAATTCGAAATGCACGGTTTTTGCGATGCTTAAGAAAAGGCATATTGCGCAACAATATATGTGCGCACTCAAAACAATGGCACCATCTCAACCGATTTATTAGTGTCCAAAACTAGAGTAGCTCCTCTAGAAATACTCAGTCTACCACGACTGAAACTCTGTGGCGCGCTACTTCTCGCAAAATTAGCATCAACAGTGAAGAAGCGTTTAAACATGACCAGTAAAAATTATATCTATGGTCAGACTCCGAAATCGTCTTATCCTGGTTAGAAAAATCGCATATCACAAATCCCTGATTTTGTAGGACCAGCGACTTGGCGGCATGTAGCCAGTGCTGATAATCCCGCTGATCTTGGCACAAGAGGCTGCAAACCCTTGCACTTTGCCACCACCCCACTTCGGTGGACAGGCCCCAACTGATTAAATAATCTTCTGATTATTGCCCAAAATCTCGGTTCATAATATTAATTGATGACACTGACTTCCTAGAGAGATTTTCTTCGTTTCCCCGAGCTCTAAGAGAGTGGCATATTTGATTCAATTCGTAAGACGCCTCAAAAGTAAAAAAACCGAATTCTCTTTATATTACATTGACCCATGCATATCTGCAGAAAACCAAGATCTCGCTCATTACCTTCACCCAAATGCGCCTTTTACCATTACTGGTGTTGATTTTGCTGGACCTTTCGAGATAAAGGCTTCCATGTTAAGATCTTCCTCCTTTACGAAGGGCTATGTGGCCGTCTTTGTCTGATTTACGACAAGAGCGGTGCACCCCGAGCTATGTTCTTATCTGACAACTGAAAACACTCAAAGTTGCCAAATCATCTAAACAAGACAAGTTTACAATACTGCTATTCAGTATCTCTTTTCTAGACAACATACATTATTGCAAAATCAGCTGTGTTGTTTAGCTAGCGGCATCTAGTTTGCTGTTTTTAGGAAACACGATAACCGAATTGTTTGTGAAAATTTACTAAAAACAAGTAAGAAATGCTAAATTCGGGGAAACAGATTTTTATATACCCTCGCCATGTACTTTTGTATGAGCGGAGCCCATAATTTCATAAAAACCAAAATTCCTTTGTTTAAAATCGCTGCTAGTATTAAACTTTATTCAACTTCTTCCAATAAATGTTTTTTAAACTTTCCGTTTTATGGAAGTTGTGCGTGCTTTGGTATGATTTCAAAATTTATAGACGGTGATGCTAGTGATATCAAGGACAATATATTCACCACATTGTGGGACGATAGCTTACATCTTTATTGAGATGCCTTCAGACATTATTTTTCAACCTCCATTTTTCAAATTTTCATTCAATTCGTTTTAACAAATACCAAAAAAATGAACTTTTTGCATTTTCCAAAACTTCCGTTATATAAGAGAGTGATGTCATGTAAAATATGACTACCAAATTTTTTGACGATAACTAATACTGGTATTGAGATACAGAGAATTGGTCTTAATGCATTTTTATAAAATTTCCGTTATATGGGAGGTGGGCGAGGTCATGGTCCGATTTAAAAAAAAAAAAAAACCAACCTACCCTGTACAAAGGGCAATCTATGTACCAAATTTTATTGAGATACCTTAATTGTTACTCAAGTTTTCGACAGACATCGCTGAATCGACTTCTCTTTTCATACTGAGCATTTTGGTAAATATATGTCTATATCTATCTTGATTCCGTTAAGCCGTTAGAAGCAACCGTTATGCGAACAAAGTTATAATACCCTTGTACACAAGCGCGCGGGTATAAATATATTTCAATACAACTAGACAACGGTGATCTAAATATAATATATGTACATGCAATTTAGCGGCACTCTAAAATATAACATTTTTTTAAATAGCAAACATACAACACTTAAGCATAACCCCACAAAAATACAAAAGTACACACATACATAAATTCTCTACTACGCGAGTAGAGCTGCCCCAAACCCCAATACATGAAGCAAGGTATTTACCTCAAAGTGGACATGTTTACGACCGTGTACATAAACCATCCAAAATTATCCCAGGCGCAAAAATTTTACCACCTCAGGTACAAAACAAAAGGTCAAGCAGGCGCTATAGTGAAACCATTCGCATTAAATGACGACAATTTTAACTTGGCTTGGTCGGCACTAAAATAAAGATACGGAAATGAAACAGTACTACTTGACAATCAAGTGAAGATTTTAATGTACTTGCCAAAGATTCAAAGAAAAACAAGCGAAGAATATATATAATTACAGTGCACAGTCACAAACTGTTTATCAGCAACACAAAATATACACACAGATAACTGGGGCCCAATCCTGGTCAATGTTTGCGCTGCAGTATTGCCAGAGAAATCGTGACTTTTATGGGAACAACCATTCTCATCCCGCAATGGATGCCCCACGTGGCAACAAGTGAAAGATTTTCTCACTACCCAGTACAAAATACCAGAGTGTGTAGCCAAAAATTAAAAACACACAAAACGATCTACATAGAAGCTTTACAACACCCCAAGCCAGTAATTGCAATACTCATAGCAGAAGCTTTAATAGATCGCAAACATTTGTCTCAGATCAAGAGAAATATGCGTCATGCGAATTATGTAAAGAAGGTCACTCTTTAAGATCTTCCGAGAGATTTAAAAACTGGAAATAAATGAAAGAAATAATTTTATTCGAAATGCCAAACGATGCACAAATGGTTTTTCACATTCCCACATGCTAAAAGGCTGTTAAAGCAAAAATTCTGAACAACCATGCTGTTCAAAACCAGCAAATATACAAGCTTTTCATACAGAAAATGAAAGCAAAATTGTTTTAGTCACTGCACTCATCCCATCGAACAGCGAGGAGAGCTGTTTAAGCTCCGAGCCTTAATTGATCAAGGCTCACAACGATCCTTTATTGCTTCAAAGGTGCAAAGCCGGCTAAAGCTGCCAGTAACTTAGAAATTTCGGGGACGGGTGGTAGAGTAATTCAAAACTCGAACAAAATCTTCTCTTTAACCCTAATTTCCTCCACACAAGTATAAGAATAAAATTTTCTTCCGCAACTTTGGATCGATAAAGATTCGCACACCTCAAGTTAGCAGATCCCAACTGCCACACTCCCGCTCAAATATATATTTTATTAGGCAGTGACCTAATCCCTCAAATTGTGCTTAAAGGTATAGAAACAATTTCAAATGCTCTACTTGCCCAAAATACTATATTCGGTGGGATTTTAAGTGGCAAAATCAAAGAAAGAATCTCTTATTTCACCACACAAGTGGAAGAGATCTCAAATGAATTTCTAAATATGCAATTAAAAAAATTTTGGGATATAGAATAACTCCCCCACCCAAATAACAGTGCCAGAAGATCATTATTGTGAAGATTTTTACAAGGCCACAACTACGAGATCTAAAAAATGGTAGATACGTCGCACGACTACCACTCAAGCCATAATTGCAGACGTGCTCGCATTAGGTCACTCCCGAACCTCTGCGTTGCAGCAGTTTCTAGGTATGGCAAAAACCCTCCTTAGAAAAGGCGAGCTCAAGCCAGCATACGATTGTGTCCTGGAAGAGTATATAAAGTTAGAACATATGGAGGAAGTACACCCACATGAAAAAATATCCAACGGCAATTGCCATTCATTTTACCTTCCCCATCATGCTGTAGTAAAGCCGGATAAAAAGACAACAAAGGTAAGAGCAGTCTGCAAAGCCTCAAAATGCACAAGTTCTGGTAATTCTTTAAATGACATTTTATATACGGAGCCCACACTACAACCAGATTTAATGCTTCTGATACTCAATTGGCATATGTTCAAATATGTATTTAATGGAGATATCGAAAAAATTTATCGACAAATACTCATGCACAAAGACGATCAAGATTTTCAGCCCATCGTCTTCCGCAACTCTACCAACAGTCCAATACGCTACTATAAACTAAAAACCGTTGCCTTTGATGTTAACTGTGCCCCGTTCTTAGCCATTCCAACACTCCACGAATTGGAAAAAGATGCAAAAACACAAACTGGGAATTCAATGGCATGCGATATCATATCAATTCTCATACACTCTTGAATCGATATCTGTAGTTTCCGCAATAACTAAGAGACAAATTCTTTCGTCTTTGGCAAAACTTTTCGACCCAGCAGGATGGCTTTCGCCAATTTTGATACAAGCCAAAATCCTGATTCAAGAATTATGGCTAGTCGGAACAGAATGGTCTCAGTTTGGGAGTAACTCAAACACTATTTCGGAGATACGAACCCCCGTTGGGTGAATTACTCTCCCGACAATAAATTCGAAATGCACGGTTTTTGCGATGCTTTAGAAAAGGCATATTGCGCAACAATATATGTGCGCACTCAAAACAATGGCACCATCTCAACCGATTTATTAGTGTCCAATACTAGAGTAGCTCCTCTAGAAACACTCAGTATCCACGACTGAAACTCTGTGGCGCGCTACTTCTCGCAAAATTAGCATCAACAGTGAAGAAGCATTTAAACATGACCAGTGCAGAATTATATCAATAATCAGACTCCGAAATCGTCTTATCCTGGTTAGAAAAATCGCATAGCACAAATCCCTGATTTTGTAGGACCAGCTACTTGGCGGCATGTAGCCAGTGCTGATAATCCCGCTGATCTTGGCACAAGAGGCTGCAAACCCTTGCACTTTGCCACCACCCCACTTCGGTGGACAGGCCCCAACTGATTAAAGAATCTTCTGATTATTGACCAAAATCTCGGTTCATAATACTAATTGATGACACTGACATCCTAGAGAGATTTTCTTCGTTTCCCCGAGCTCTAAGATAGTGGCATATTTGATTCAATTCGTAAGACGCCTCAAAAGTAAAAAAACCGAATTCTCTTTATATTACATTGACCCATGCATATCTGCAGAAAACAAAGATCTCGCTCATTACCTTCACCCAAATGCGCCTTTTACCATTACTGGTGTTGATTTTGCTGGACCTTTCGAGATAAAGGCTTCCATGTTAAGATCTTCCTCCTTTACGAAGGGCTATGTGGCCGTCTTTGTCTGATTTACGACAAGAGCGGTGCACCCCGAGCTATGTTCTTATCTGACAACTGAAAACACTCAAAGTTGCCAAATCATCTAAACAAGACAAGTTTACAATACTGCTATTCAGTAACTCTTTTCTAGACAACATACATTATTGCAAAATCAGCTGTGTTGTTTAGCTAGCGGCATCGAGTTTGCTGTTTTTAGGAAACACGATAACCGAATTGTTTGTGAAAATTTACTAAAAACAAGTAAGAAATGCTAAATTCGGGGAAACAGATTTTTATATACCCTCGCCATGTACTTTTGTATGAGCGGAGCCCATAATTTCATAAAAACCCCATTCCTTTGTTTAAAATCGCTGCTAGTATTAAACTTTATTCAACTTCTTCCAATAAATGTTTTTTAAACTTTCCGTTTTATGGAAGTTGTGCGTGCTTTGGTATGATTTCAAAATTTATAGACGGTGATGCTAGTGATATCAAGGACAATATATTCACCACATTGTGGGACGATAGCTTACATCTTTATTGAGATGCCTTCAGACATTATTTTTCAACGTCCATTTTTTAAATTTTCATTCAATTCGTTTTAACAAATACCAAAAAAATGAACTTTTTGCATTTTCCAAAACTTCCGTTATATAAGAGAGTGATGTCATGTAAAATATGACTACCAAATTTTTTGACGATAACTAATACTGGTATTGAGATACAGAGAATTGGTCATAATGCATTTTTATAAAATTTCCGTTATATGGGAGGTGGGCGAGGTCATGGTCCGATTTAAAAAAAAAAAAATCCAACCTACCCTGTCCAAAGGGCAATCTATGTACCAAATTTTATTGAGATATCTTAATTGTTACTCAAGTTTTCGACAGACATCGCTGAATCGACTTCTCTTTTCATTCTGAGCATTTTGGTAAATATATGTCTATATCTATCTTGATTCCGTTAAGCCGTTAGAAGCAACCGTTATGCGAACAAAGTTATAATACCCTTGTACACAAGCGCGCGGGTATAAATATAATTCAATACAACTAGACAACGGTGATCTAAATATAATATATGTACATGCAATTTAGCGGCACTCTAAAATATAAAATTTTTTTAAATAGCAAACATACAACACTTAAGCATAACCCCACAAAAATACAAAAGTACACACATACATAAATTCTCTAGCTAATTTTCGTAATCTTAAACACACAAAAAAACATAAGCAAAAAAAAAATCAAGTAATTGCTTGAAATATTTTCCCGGCAATACCCCTTCTGTTTGTGCATCAAGCAAAAGCAGGATTGCATATCAAAATAAGCAAAAGAGAATACAACTCCAAAACAAAAAACTGGCGGTAAAATGTTGAAAGCACAATTATATTATAAGCATATGCAAATAGTTACTATGATTTCAGATCAGCTTAAATTATTAAAACCAATTGCAGCTCTACTACGCGAGTAGAGCTGCCCCCAACCCCAATATATGAAGCAAGGTATTTACCTCAAAGTGGACATGTTTACGACCGTGTACACAAACCATCCAAAATTATCCCAGGCGCAAAAATTTTACCACCTCAGGTACAAAACAAAAGGTCAAGCAGGCGCTATAGTGAAACGATTCGCATTAAATGACGACAATTTTAACTTGGCTTGGTCGGCACTAAAATAAAGATACGGAAATGAAACAGTACTAGTTGACAACCAAGTAAAGATTTTAATGTACTTGCCAAAGATTCAAAGAAAAACAAGCGAAGAATATATAAAATTACAGTGCACAGTCACAAACTGTTTATCAGCAACACAAAATATACACACAGATAACTGGGACCCAATCCTGGTCAATGTTTGCGCTGCAGTATTGCCAGAGAAATCGTGACTTTTATGGGAACAACCATTCTCATCCCGCAATGGATGCCCGACGTGGCAACAAATGAAAGATTTTCTCACTACCCAGTACAAAATACCAGAGTGGGTAGCCAAAAATTAAAAACACACAAAACGATCTACATAGAAGCTTTACAACACCCCAAGCCAGTAATTGCAATACTCATAGCAGAAGCTTTAATAGATCGCAAACATTTGTCTCAGATCAAGAGAAATATGCGTCATGCGAATTATGTAAAGAAGGTCACTCTTTAAGATCTTGCGAGAGATTTAAAAACTGGAAATAAATGAAAGAAATAATTTTATTCGAAATGCCAAACTATGCACAAATGGTTTTTCACATTCCCACATGCTAAAAGGCTGTTAAGGCGAAAATACTGAACAACCATGCTGTTCAAAACCAGCAAATATACAAGCTTTTCATACAGAAAATGAAAGCAAAACTATTTTACCCACTGCACTCATCCCATCGAACAGCGAGGAGAACTGTTTAAGCTCCGAGCCTTAATTGATCAAGGCTCACAACGATCCTTTATTGCTTCAAAGGTGCAAAGCCGGCTAAAGCTGCCAATAACTTAGAAATTTCGGGGACGGGTGGTAGAGTAATTCAAAACTCGAACAAAATCTTCTCTTTAACCCTAATTTCCTCCACACAAGTATTAGAATAAAATCTTCTTCCGCAACTTTGGATCGATAAAGATTCGCACACCTCAAGTTAGCAGATCCCAACTGCCACACTCCCGCTCAAATATATATTTTATTACGCAGTGACCTAATCCCTCAAATTGTGCTTAAAGGTATAGAAAAAATTTCAAATACTCTACATACTTACCCAAAATACCATATTCGGTGGGATTTTAAGTGGCAAAATCAAAGAAAGAATCACTTATTTCACCACACAAGTGGAAGATATCTCAAATGAATTTCTAAATATGCAATTAAAAAAATGTTGGGATATAGAATAACTCCTCCACCCAAATAACAGTGCCAGAAGATCAGTATTGTGAAGATTTTTACAAGGCCACAACTACGAGATCTAAAAAATGGTAGATACGTCGTACGACTACCACTCAAGCCATAATTTGCAGACGCGCTCGCATTAGGTCACTCCCGAACCTCTGCGTTGCAGCAGTTTCTAGGTATGGATAAAACCCTCCTTAGAAAAGGCGAGCTCAAGCCAGCATACGATGGTGTCCTGGAAGAGTATATAAAGTTAGAACATATGGAGGAAGTACACCCACATGAAAAAATATCCAACGGCAATTGCCATTCATTTTACCTTCCCCATCATGCTGTAGTAAAGCCGGATAAAAAGACAACAAAGGTAAGAGCAGTCTTCAATGCCTCAAAATGCACAAGTTCTGGCAATTCTTTAAATGACATAAACTAAAAACAGTTGCCTTTGATGTTAACTGTGCCCCGTTCTTAGCCATTCCAACATTCCACGAATTGCAAAAAGATGCAAAAACACAAACTGGGAATTCAATGGCATGCGATATCATATCAATTCTCATACACTCTTGAATCGATATCTGTAGTTTCCGCAATAACTAAGAGACAAATTCTGTCGTCTTTGGCAAAACTTTTCGACCCCGCAGTATGAGCTGCGCAAAGTTGTATATTAAATCTAAATAAATAAAAATAAAAAATTAACTTTATCAAGTGTACGTCAATTTATTGTGCGGGTCTGAAAAATTTGATAATACGATTCTTGTTCGAATCTATTAGAATACTTAGTCATACTATCTGTATCTGTATAAAAAAAGAAAAGCACCCCATTTTAGTTTTCAGATATGTTATATATATTAAATAATCCTTTCTAAAATAAAATTTTATTTTTCAAAATCGCTTGATCTTTGAAGTGTTTTTTCAGTTTAAAATTTTATTTTACAGTGTATTTTTTTGAAAGCTTATTTCAATACCTTTCTAATGGTATGAAGATCTTTGAAATCGGTAAAGCCATTCCGTAGTAATCACACTTTAAAAGTACCTATTATCGTAATTTTTCGAATATTTTCGAATATTTCGATACCTTGCCACGCCCACAATTTTTCGAAAATCCATTTTCTAAAAATAAGGTTGTGTTTACCTATATGCAAAATTTCATCAAATTCTAAGGGGGTCGGGTTCAACGCATATTGGATTTGATATGAAATTCATCATATGTGTATATATAAATATATATAAAAACAAGTAAGGAAAGCTAAATTCGGAAGTTTGGCGTGGTTATGGTTCGATTTTAAAATTTTTTAACGGTGGTGCTAGTGGTATCAAGGACAATATGTTCACCAAATTTTGTGAGGATAGCTTACACCGTTATTGAGATACATACATTTTTATTGTAACCACGGACAGACGGACGGACAGACAGACATCGCTAAATCGATTCCTCTTTTCGGTCTGATCATTTTAGTATACATATCTTTATATATCTCTCGCACTACTGCTGATCTATGGCGTAGACTGGAAGCCGGTCTCTGATGCTGGCGTCGACCGATGCCTTAAGCTCCTGCACGGTTGAAGTTTTTGCACTGTTTCTGCTTTTCTGCACAGTTGGCGCTTCCCCTCAATTTTATTCCGGATCTCAACCAGTTCCTATATGTAAAAATGTCGTTGACTTGCTCTCGAAAAATCAGATGTTCGTAGTGATGTTATCGCCTATGTTAGATTTCGCCAATAAGCTAAGATAAAAGTTTGCAGCTCGAATTGTTCACATCGAATCGAAGCATCGAAAGGCTAACCGTCACCGGTTTGTCAGTGTGCGACTTTAACCCGAACTAAACCTCCTACTGTCTGAGTACCATTCCCCCGGTACTACCGTCAAGTATTTCGTCGGGAGATGGTTAGAGCTACGCTCAACGTTCGTGAAAGTCCGGATAACGTTCGTTGCAAGTTGCGTCAACTTGAACCACCCTCTGTACTGTTGCTTGTTGCATCTTCGTGGGGATTTAAATTGCCCCTTTTTACATTCATTATTATTATATTATTATTGCTTCTACTGGGTTTCGGAACGGGTCGACTTATGGGGACTAATTTCTAGTTTCGTTTTCCTTCCTTATGCCCTTCAATCATACACGTCGGTCGGAACGGACGGGGTTCCGAGCCGCTCAGTTTTTCTTTTGTCTTCCTCTTGTCTTGTTTTTTATGCTTTCTGGTATTTCAACTATTATACGAGTACATAATGTTTTTCATAAAATTTAACGTTCATTAGTTACCTTGCCCGCCGGTCGGAATGGACGAGGTTCCGAGCCGCTCGGTTATTCTGTTGACTTCATCTCTTCTGGTGTTTCATAGTTTCTGCTTGTTTAACTGCTTTGCAGCGGTCGGAACGGACTGGGTTCCGAGACGCCTACTCACTTGGTTCGCTTTTTCCTGCTTTGTATGAACCTTACTGAAAAACATTAATTTTAGCCAAAAGTTTAACTGCATATATACATATACCATTATCATTATTATTATCACTATCATAACCATTATCATTATGATTAACATTATCATTACCATTATCATTACCATTATGAATATCATTATCATTATCATTATCATTATCATTATCATTCTCATTATCATTATCATTATCATTATCATTATCATTATCATTATCATTATCATTATCATTATCATTATCATTATCATTATCATTATCATTATCATTATCATTATCATTATCATTATCATTATCATTATCATTATCATTATCATTATCATTATCATTATCACTATCACTATCATTATCATTATCATTATCATTATCATTATCATTATCATTATCATTATCATTATCATTATCATTATCATTATCATTATATATCATTATCATTTTCATTATCATTATCATTTTATCATTTCCATTATCATTATCATTATCATTATCGTTATCATTATCATTATCAATATCATTATCATTATCATTATCATTATCATTAGCATTATCATTTTGGAGTCTATACGTTACATATATACACACATCCTCTTTTATATATATAAATGTTACTTACATTTTTCACGCTTGTAGTTAAAGAAACGTTTTTGTTAGATGAAGGAAATGGAAACTGAAATTTAAAAGAAAAATTTACGTCTAAATTAATATTTTCTACAAAAATTTTACGCAGTTATCATTTACAATATTATTTTCATAAAAATAAAAATCATTATCGTTATCATTATCATTTCCATTATCATTATCATTATCATTATCGTTATCATTATCAATATCATTATCATTATCATTATCATTATCATTATCATTAGCATTATCATTTTGGAGTCTATACGTTACATATATACACACATCCTCTTTTATATATACAAACGTTACTTACACTTTTCACGCTTGTTGTTAAAGAAACGTTTTTGTTAGATGAAGGAAATGGAAACTGAAATTTAAAAGAAAAATTTACGTCTAAATTAATATTTTCTACGAAAATCTGCGTAAAATGATTATCATTTACAATATTATTTTCATAAAAATAAAAATCATTATCATTATCATTATCATTTCCATTATCAATATCATTATCATTATCGTTATCATTATCATTATCATTATCATTATCATTATCATTATCATTATCATTATCATTATCATTATCATTATCATTATCATTATCATTATCATTATCATTATCATTATCATTATCATTATCATTATCATTATCATTATCATTATCATTATCATTATCATTATCATTATCATTATCATTATCATTATTATTATCATTATCAATATCATTATCATTATCATTATCATTATCATTATCATTATCATTATCATTAACATTATCATTATCATTATCATTATCATTATCATTATCATTATCATTATCATTATCATTATCATTATCATTATCATTATCATTATCATTATCACTATCATTATCATTATCATTATCGCTATCATTATCATTATCATTATCATTATCATTATCATTATCATTATCATTATCATTATCATTATCATTATCATTATCATTATCATTACCATTATCATTATCATTATCATTATCATTATCATTATCATTATCATTATCATTATCATTATCATTATCATTATCATTATCATTATCATTATCATTATCATTATTAATATCATTATCATTACCAATATCATTTTACTATCATTATCAATATCTTTATCATTATCATTATCATTATCATTATCATTATAACTATCATTATCATTATCATTATCATTATCATTATCATTATCATTATCATTATCATTATCATTATCATTATCATTATCATTATCATTATCATTATCATTAGCATTATCATTTTGGAGTCTATACGTTACATATATACACACATCCTCTTTTATATATATAAACGTTACTTACATTTTTCACGCTTGTTGTTAAAGAAACGTTTTTGTTATATGAAGGAAATGGAAACTGAAATTTAAAAGAAAAATTTACGTCTAAATTAATATTTTCTACGAAAATCTGCGTAAAATGATTATCATTTACAATATTATTTTCATAAAAATAAAAATCATTATCATTATCATTATCATTTCCATTATCAATATCATTATCATTATCGTTATCATTGTCATTATCATTATCATTATCATTATCATTATCATTATCATTATCATTTTCATTATCATTATCATTATCATTATCATTATCATTATCATTATCATTATCATTATTATTATCATTATCAATATCATTATCATTATCATTATCATTATCATTATCATTATCATTATCATTATCATTATCATTATCATTAACATTATCATTATCATTATCATTATCATTATCATTATCATTATCATTATCATTAACATTATCATTATCATTATCATTATCATTATCATTATCATTATCATTATCATTATCACTATCATTATCATTATCATTATCGCTATCATTATCATTATCATTATCATTATCATTATCATTATCATTATCATTGTCATTATCAATATCATTACCATTATCATTATCATTATCATTATCATTATCATTATCATTATCATTATCATTATCATTATCATTATCATTATCATTATCATTATCATTATCTAATATCATTACATTATCATTATCATTATCATTATCATTATCATTATCATTATCATTATCATTATCGTTATCATTATCATTATCATTATTAATATCATTATCATTACCAATATCATTTTACTATCATTATCAATATCTTTATCATTATCATTATCATTATCATTATCATTGTCATTATCAATATCATTACCATTATCATTATCATTATCATTATCATTATCATTATCATTATCATTATCATTATCATTATCATTATCATTATCATTATCATTATAACTATCATTATCATTATCATTATCATTATCATTATCATTATCATTATCATTATCATTATCATTATCATTATCATTATCATTATCATTATCATTATCATTATCATTATCATTATCATTATCATTATCATTATCATTATCATTATCATTATCATTATGATTATCATTAACATTATCATTACCATTATCATTATCATTATCATTATCATTATCATTATCATTATATTTACCATTATTATTATCATTATAATTATCATTATCATGATCATTATCAATATATTATCATTATCATTATCATTATCATTATCATTATCATTATCATTATCATTATGATTATCATTAACATTATCATTACCATTATCATTATCATTATCATTATCATTATCATTATCATTATCATTATCATTATCATTATATTTACCATTATCATTATCATTATCATTATCATTATCATTATCATTATCATTATCATTATCATTATCAT